>CAWUFW010004596.1:0-1200000 GCA_963921515.1 Calotriton arnoldi | reverse complement strand
CCTAGTGGTAGCTGTGGAGAGCAGCCTTCAGGCTAAGTCTTGAAGGAATGTAAAGCAGCTTGTTTTACCAGTCTATAATCTCTTGAGTGACCAAATGAAAGAGCACCACACCAGGTATATATTCAAAATATATGTATTTATTACTAAACACACCCCTCTAGTCTCTTTATGAGGCTAGAGTTCGAAATACATAGGTTATAAGATCTTAAATCACAGTAATAGCACAAATACACGTTTGGGCCCTAGGGGCGTACCAAACCATATACCAATAAAGTGGTATGCGAACCACGACTGAACTAGACACTAGGCCTAGAGCCTCTAGAAGTGCTTGGACCACAAGGAACCACCCAAGGTAGTGACACAGGGGACCCACGGGAGACGCGTGCAGTGTAAATACACAACCGCGATACGCCGTTAACTTCTATGGAGAAAGTCGGGATCGGGAAAATAGAGGAAAGGGACACTTTAAAGAGGACTAGGACAAAACCCTTTGAGATCTAGGACTTTGAAGAGTCTCTACCCACGGGAGCACCGGAGTACTCGTGTTACCTCACCCAGGGAAGCCGGGTGCATAGGTGCCTTTCGGGGTCGGGTTTCGTCGTCGGTTCTTATGGCGATCTGCTGCAAAGTGCTGCTGGCGACCAGGAGAAAAGTGTCCGGGTGGATCCAAGAGTGGATCGGAGTTCTGAAGAACCTGAAAGCAGAGGGGACAGAGTCTGGGTCACTAGCCAGTGACCAGGGAGGTGATGGACGGATGCCCACCGATGTCGAGTGCTTCAGGTGCGTTGACGGTCGTCTCGTTTCAGCAGCCACGAGGTCCAGGAGGCGTTGTCGGCGACCAGGAGCAGGATTCGGGCTGGTACACAATGTCTGTCGAGTGCTGCGGTGTCGGCGACCAGATTGGACCCAACAAGCCTTGGCAACGGCAAGTCTCGATGTAGCTGAAGATCGTCGATGGTGCAGACCAGCAAGGTCTGGGGAACTCACCCAGCAAGGGTAAGTGAGGGCAGGCCTGGAGCAACCAGACTGCCAAGTAAAGAAAAGATTGGCCTTCGGTAGGGGCTACTAGCCAACGGGCTAGCGACCGCGAAGGAGCCTCGTGACGCCGCACGTGGAGCTGGCTTACAGGACACTCGTGGAGTGGGGGCCAGTGATCTTCGGTGCAGGTGGTGCTGGAGGCTAGGGCTACTCGGAGCCCAAAGCACGACTTCTTGGGAGACCCAGAAGATGGTGCACTTGCAAGTGTGCTCGGTGTCCAGGGGTCACGGTCTCACGTTACCCACGATAGCCACGGGCCTCAGCTTTGCTGGGGACTCAGGGTAGCCTCGGGGAAGTCTGAGAATCCACCTCTGGTGATGCGATGACTTCGGCGTCCGACGGGAGCTTCAGTGATGCGAACCGGACAGATGCTTCTTTGGTGCCTGCCAAGCAGGGGAGTCACTCCTTGACCCCAAGGGAGATTCTTCAGTCCTCTAATCTTGTCGTAGAGCGTCGAAGGTCCAGGATTCCGTGTCAGAGTTTCGTCCAGGTATAATCTAATCTTGCTGTGGCAAGGGTTCCCCATTTTAACTAGTAAAACAGGGAGGGACTAACTCTATGACCCCACCTATGGGAGGGTCAAGGGAGGGGTGGCTACACCCACTTCCCTTTGTCCAGTTTCGCGCCAGAGCAGGGGCAGGTAGCCCCTGAGCTGGTTTGAACTGGCATATGCACAGAGGAGCCTTTTGCTCCCCCAGTGCAGGACTTCAAAGCACTCTAAGAGTGCACCCACCCAGCCCCAATACACATTATCCTGTCTGGGGAGGTGGTCACACCTCCCTGCAACAGGAAACCTATTGTCCAGGCCTCCCCTGCCGGAGTTTCGTCCAGCAGCAGGAGGCCAGACTTGTGTCTGTGGCAGCAGCATCCATTTTGTGATGCCAGGGCTTCAGAAAGAAGTTACCGGGTAAGCCAGAGTTAACATGTCTTTCCCTCTAGAAGGGTGGAATGCTACCCCCGCCGCCAGGATTGGCGGGGGGTAGTATTCCAAGATGTTTGACACCAAACACGACATGTTTAGGTGCAGCCATTCCAAAGTTAGCATTTTACCGCGAGGATATAATGCGCTTAAGAGTATATGGTCAGGCTGCACTACAAACAGCATCAGAGATGGTCTCCGAACGCTGCAGAGGGGCCCTGCTCATGCAGGGGCACCCTCTCACATAGGAACCATGCACTCTGCCTTTAGGATTGATAAGGCCTGCCTTAGGAGTGACTTATAGGTTTCTAGGTGTGTATGTATTTCGTGATATAGGTAACCTATATCACAGTAAGAGGTGCATGCACCACCTTACCCAGGCTGCAGTAGCAGACCTGTGGTGTCAGTTTGGATGGCCTTCCAGGGGTGGCATAATACATGCTGCAGCCCCTGGCAGGCCTCTGAGGTACCTATGCCCTTGGTACATAGTATACCATATACTAGGGACTTATAAGGGCACTCCAGATCCCAATCAGAGATGTGCCTAAGGCACATGGAATCCATTTTACAGAGAAAGCAGATAGACTGGGGCCCTGAATAGCAGGATCCCAGTCCAACTAAGTCATAAACCAGCAAAACACCATAAAAAAAGTGGGGGCAACCATATAGTCAGATTCCACCTTCCTACATAACCCCCCCAAACGAAAGGAGATAAGGCTAACCTTGGCCAGTTGAGCCTATATTGACTAAGTGGCCATATAAGGAAGCACCTGCACTAGCATGGTTGCCCCCTATGTTATGGTCCACTAAGCAATCCCTCACCCTAAGGGTATGAGAGGGTCTCCACCATGGGAAATCACTACCTCTGGTGTGCTTAGGTAAAGTACAAGGCTGGTGAGGTGTCTGAGTAGGGAAGTGAGGCCCTAGGAATGTTGGCCTCAGTTTCCTCAGATCACTGGTCACCATGTATGCCTGTCTTTCCATGACTGAGTTGCACTTTGCTCTAAGGGTCAACCTTTGGCTGCCTACAGCTGGGGGTTGGGTCCCTTTGGATGGAACACTGGAGGGACATGGCAGGTTTGGAACCTTCTGGTCCCAGGTTTGCCCTTGCCTACCAGAGTCCTTCTGGGGGAGGTCCCTACATAAAGGTATGGGGGATCCCTCAGTGTGTAGAGGAATTTTCACCTGGCTAGGGCTACTAGACTGGCTGCCCCTAATCTGCTGATGGGGGCTTCCTCTGGACAGGGGGCCCGGGGGGTCCACTGACCTCCCTGACCTCTGCAGCCCTGGGCTGACTGAGGCAGGGTAGAGAGGGGCAGGTTACCTGCTCCAGACTGGGTACCACCTTGGAAGGGTCCTCTGCCATCAGGGGTGTGGCCAGGCCAGGCCTGACTACCTCTGTGGCAGTTCCTTCACTAGGGGTAGGGTCAGTTCCCTGAGGAGGCTGACCCTTACCTACTGTCTGGGGGGAAGAAGACTTTTCTTCAACCCTTGTGCTCTCTTTTGGGGAGAGTGGGCCATTCTTTCAGGCTCCATCTCTCCAAAGTCTTGGGCTGGGGCTGTGGCCATCACAGCCCCACTAACCTTTGCAGGGACGCCCAACATCCTAAGATGGGTTTGGTGTTCAACTTCAGCCCAGGCTGAAATTTCCAAATCATTGCCCATCAGGCAATCTACAGGTAGGGTTGGGGACACTGCCACTCTTTTTGGGCCTGTGACCCCCTCCCAGCTGAGATTGACTATGGCCATGGGGTGATCTGTTCTGACACCATCAATGTTGGTCACCTGGTATTTAAACTCAGGTAAAAGCTGGTGAGGGGGACTAGTTTCCCTGCCACCATGGTGACACTAGCCCCTGTGTCCCTAAATGCCACAGCTTTCTGACCATTAATCATTGGCTCCAGTCTGTACCTGCCCAATGCTATGGGACCCATGGTAAAGGTGGCAAATCCTATACCACCATCAGAGTCAGAGGAGTCTGTTGAGGGGTCCCTGTCTAAACTAGGGCCCACCTCTGTTCCTCTTGCAAAAGCACCCAACTTTTTGGGTGCACTACTCCCAACTGGAGGATTACTACTGGTAGTACCAGGAGGGGTGGTAGTAGTTGTGGGAGGAACATTTTCTTTATTGCCAATCCTGGGGCAACTGGGATCAGTTTTCCAGTGCCCAGGCTTTTTACAGACATGGCAATATGGTTTCTTTTCAGGAGAGGAAGGAGTTTGGGACCCACCCCCAGAAGAGGAATTTTGGGGCCCTGTAGGGGACTTATCCTTAGATTTATCCCCACCTTTCTCTTGGGACTTAGTAGAATCTTTCTTCTGGTCACCACCCTGATTTCTAGTTTTTACTCTGGTTCTGACCCATTTGTCTGCCTTCTTTCCCAATTCTTGGGGAGAGGTCAGATCAGAGTCCACCAGATACTGGTGCAAAAGCTGGTTTTGACAATTATTAAGGATCTGCTCCCTCATAATCAAATTGTACAATCCTAAAAAGTCATGCACTTTGTTGCCATGTATCCAACCTTCCAGAGCCTTTGTAGCACAATCTACAAAATCAACCCAGTCTTGAGTCTGAGCTTTTTGGGTGTCTCTGAACTTCAACCTATACTGTTCAGTGGTTAGGCCAAACCCATCTATCAGAGCACTCTTCAAGACTGTGTAATTGTCAGCATCCTCTTCTCTTACAGTGAGGAGCTTGTCTCTACCTTTGTCTGCAAAGGAGAGCCACAAGATTGCTGCCCACTGCCTCTGGGGGACCTTCTGAACTTTACAGGCCCTCTCCAGTGCAGTTATCCATTTGTGGATGTCATCCCCACTCTGGTAGGGAGGGACAATCTTGTTTAGGTTTCTATGGTCATAAGACCTGTCCCTATCTCTAGGGATATTGCTGCCACCATGGGACTCTAGTCCCAACTTTCTTCTCTCTCTAAGGAGATCTAGGGATTCTCTATCTAAAGCCAATTGCTTCTTCCTGATCTCTAGTTGAGTTTCCTCATACTGGACCAGTCTCTTTCTTCTCTCATGAGAGGATTCCCTCCTGTGAGAAGAAACAGAGCTCCCTATTGAGGTGCCAGAGTGGTTAGACTCCTGAGAAGGAGACCTAGACTTTCTGAGCACACTCATAATCCTTCCTGGGGGGACAAAGGTGTGGTTCTCTAGATCCTCATCTTCATCTTCCCCAGAAGGGATTGGGTTTTCCAGGTCAGGGTCATTGTCACCCTCCTGGTCAGTTTCAGAGGGGGGCTGGGGGTAGTAGTACCCCTGGCCCCTTCCTCATCTGCTGGCCCACCCTCTGCTCCTACCCCTTCAGTCTCTGAAGACTTACTAAGATCATAAGCCACCAACAACTCCTGGAGGTG
Source organism: Calotriton arnoldi (assembly GCA_963921515.1). Lineage (NCBI taxonomy): Eukaryota > Metazoa > Chordata > Amphibia > Caudata > Salamandridae > Calotriton > Calotriton arnoldi. The sequence continues at coordinate 1,194,685 of CAWUFW010004596.1, read as the reverse complement.
TTGGGTGGTGGGACTTTGGCCTGTCCTTAATTTCCTCACGTTACACAAAGCTCTCAGTTCCAAGAATGGGAGTGTGTCATACTTGGAGGGGAAGCTCAATGGCTTCCTGCAGGGCATCTCTAGATCCTGCTTTTAAAGACATTACTAGTGTGGTGTGGTGTATGCACTACCTACTCTAGTGTGGCCTACTAAACTCTCTTGAGTTGTAGAAAGGGTTGTGCTATCCCTTAACACACAACTCTAAGTTCAGTAGAACTTACTGATATTCTAAGCTTAAATTATATGTACCTTAGGTACCTTTAGTGGTTTTCAGTTGATCAATTCAATTGAGATTATCTGGTAAAACAATAGCAAGCTGGAATCCCACACGCTGCACACCAATGTGAGAAGTTGGCCTGGCATATGCTGTCCACTAATTATAGTGGGCACCTTGCACCAGTCCAAATCGACTCTTATGGTAGGTAGGTCAAAGACAACCTTATTGAAAGCTATCCTAGTGGTAGCTGTGGAGAGCAGCCTTCAGGCTAAGTCTTGAAGGAATGTAAAGCAGCTTGTTTTACCAGTCTATAATCTCTTGAGTGACCAAATGAAAGAGCACCACACCAGGTATATATTCAAAATATATGTATTTATTACTAAACACACCCCTCTAGTCTCTTTATGAGGCTAGAGTTCGAAATACATAGGTTATAAGATCTTAAATCACAGTAATAGCACAAATACACGTTTGGGCCCTAGGGGCGTACCAAACCATATACCAATAAAGTGGTATGCGAACCACGACTGAACTAGACACTAGGCCTAGAGCCTCTAGAAGTGCTTGGACCACAAGGAACCACCCAAGGTAGTGACACAGGGGACCCACGGGAGACGCGTGCAGTGTAAATACACAACCGCGATACGCCGTTAACTTCTATGGAGAAAGTCGGGATCGGGAAAATAGAGGAAAGGGACACTTTAAAGAGGACTAGGACAAAACCCTTTGAGATCTAGGACTTTGAAGAGTCTCTACCCACGGGAGCACCGGAGTACTCGTGTTACCTCACCCAGGGAAGCCGGGTGCATAGGTGCCTTTCGGGGTCGGGTTTCGTCGTCGGTTCTTATGGCGATCTGCTGCAAAGTGCTGCTGGCGACCAGGAGAAAAGTGTCCGGGTGGATCCAAGAGTGGATCGGAGTTCTGAAGAACCTGAAAGCAGAGGGGACAGAGTCTGGGTCACTAGCCAGTGACCAGGGAGGTGATGGACGGATGCCCACCGATGTCGAGTGCTTCAGGTGCGTTGACGGTCGTCTCGTTTCAGCAGCCACGAGGTCCAGGAGGCGTTGTCGGCGACCAGGAGCAGGATTCGGGCTGGTACACGATGTCTGTCGAGTGCTGCGGTGTCGGCGACCAGATTGGACCCAACAAGCCTTGGCAACGGCAAGTCTCGATGTAGCTGAAGATCGTCGATGGTGCAGACCAGCAAGGTCTGGGGAACTCACCCAGCAAGGGTAAGTGAGGGCAGGCCTGGAGCAACCAGACTGCCAAGTAAAGAAAAGATTGGCCTTCGGTAGGGGCTACTAGCCAACGGGCTAGCGACCGCGAAGGAGCCTCGTGACGCCGCACGTGGAGCTGGCTTACAGGACACTCGTGGAGTGGGGGCCAGTGATCTTCGGTGCAGGTGGTGCTGGAGGCTAGGGCTACTCGGAGCCCAAAGCACGACTTCTTGGGAGACCCAGAAGATGGTGCACTTGCAAGTGTGCTCGGTGTCCAGGGGTCACGGTCTCACGTTACCCACGATAGCCACGGGCCTCAGCTTTGCTGGGGACTCAGGGTAGCCTCGGGGAAGTCTGAGAATCCACCTCTGGTGATGCGATGACTTCGGCGTCCGACGGGAGCTTCAGTGATGCGAACCGGACAGATGCTTCTTTGGTGCCTGCCAAGCAGGGGAGTCACTCCTTGACCCCAAGGAGATTCTTCAGTCCTCTAATCTTGTCGTAGAGCGTCGAAGGTCCAGGATTCCGTGTCAGAGTTTCGTCCAGGTATAATCTAATCTTGCTGTGGCAAGGGTTCCCCATTTTAACTAGTAAAACAGGGAGGGACTAACTCTATGACCCCACCTATGGGAGGGTCAAGGGAGGGGGTGGCTACACCCACTTCCCTTTGTCCAGTTTCGCGCCAGAGCAGGGGCAGGTAGCCCCTGAGCTGGTTTGAACTGGCATATGCACAGAGGAGCCTTTTGCTCCCCCAGTGCAGGACTTCAAAGCACTCTAAGAGTGCACCCACCCAGCCCCAATACACATTATCCTGTCTGGGGAGGTGGTCACACCTCCCTGCAACAGGAAACCTATTGTCCAGGCCTCCCCTGCCGGAGTTTCGTCCAGCAGCAGGAGGCCAGACTTGTGTCTGTGGCAGCAGCATCCATTTTGTGATGCCAGGGCTTCAGAAAGAAGTTACCGGGTAAGCCAGAGTTAACATGTCTTTCCCTCTAGAAGGGTGGAATGCTACCCCCGCCGCCAGGATTGGCGGGGGGTAGTATTCCAAGATGTTTGACACCAAACACGACATGTTTAGGTGCAGCCATTCCAAAGTTAGCATTTTACCGCGAGGATATAATGCGCTTAAGAGTATATGGTCAGGCTGCACTACAAACAGCATCAGAGATGGTCTCCGAACGCTGCAGAGGGGCCCTGCTCATGCAGGGGCACCCTCTCACATAGGAACCATGCACTCTGCCTTTAGGATTGATAAGGCCTGCCTTAGGAGTGACTTATAGGTTTCTAGGTGTGTATGTATTTCGTGATATAGGTAACCTATATCACAGTAAGGGGTGCATGCACCACCTTACCCAGGCTGCAGTAGCAGACCTGTGGTGTCAGTTTGGATGGCCTTCCAGGGGTGGCATAATACATGCTGCAGCCCCTGGCAGGCCTCTGAGGTACCTATGCCCTTGGTACATAGTATACCATATACTAGGGACTTATAAGGGCACTCCAGATCCCAATCAGAGATGTGCCTAAGGCACATGGAATCCATTTTACAGAGAAAGCAGATAGACTGGGGCCCTGAATAGCAGGATCCCAGTCCAACTAAGTCATAAACCAGCAAAACACCATAAAAAAAGTGGGGGCAACCATATAGTCAGATTCCACCTTCCTACACTAGGGGCTTACAAGGGTCTGTCATTGCCAATTGAATTATACCTAATTACCATATACATTTTTCATCAGAGAACTGGCACTGTGCCTGGTTAGCAGAGCCCAGGGCACAGTCAGAGTCAGTTACCGTCAGTATCAGTCAAAAAATGGGAGTGAACAGGGCAAAAGGGAGGATTTTCTCAAATGCCCCTCCAAACGGAAGGTGATGGGTAACTAACCTACTCCCTGGTAGTCCTTATCAGCTAAGTGGAAAAACCTGTAAAGTCCATCTGCATTAGCATGGCCAATCAAGACGGTCTGTGTTCCACTGTGTAGTCCATTCCTGTAGAGAAATGGACCACCTCAAAAGCTTTGGATTCTCCCCCTCATCTGCATGAGCTATCTGAGAGGTCTGTAGTCAGTTTGAACACGGAAGTGAGTACCAAACAGGTATGGTCTCAGCATTTTCAGGGCCCAAACCACAGCAAAGGCTTCCCTCTCGATGGCACTCCACCTTTGTTCTCTGGGGAGAAGTCACCTGCTAATGAAGGCAACTGGCTGATCAAGGCCCTCCTCATTTACCTGTGCCAACAATGCTCCAATCCCTTGTTCTGAAGCATCTGTCTGAACCACAAATTCCTTTGCGTAGTCAAAGGCCAGCAACACGGGTGCTGAATGAATAGCATCTTTCAGAGTGTCAAAGGCCTTCTGACACTCTGGGGTCCAAATAACTTTCTTTTGCTGCTTTTTAGAAGTGAAACCCATCAGGAGAGCCACAATGGTCCCATAGTTCTGAACAAATCTTCTATAATACCCAGTCAGACCAAGGAAGGCCCTGACCTGTGTCTGGGTTACAGGAGCTGTCCAATCCAAAATGGTTTGGATTTTTGCCTAGAGAGGTTGTATATGGGCCCCACCCGCAAGGTGACCCAAGTACACAACTGAACTCTGCCCTATTTGGCACTTACTGGCCTTAATAGTCAGGGCCTGAAGAACTTCACTCAGATGGCTTAAGTGATCCTTCCAGGTGGAACTGTTCACAGCTATATCATCCACTTAAGCTGCACTGAACTGCTCCAGACCAGACAGGACCCTGTTCACCAACCTTTGGAAGGTGGCAGGGGCATTCTTTAAGCCAAAGGGCATTACTTGATTGGTAATGTTCCTCTGGAGTGGACAATGCTGACCTCTCCTTTGCCCCTTCACTGAGGGCAATCTGCTAGTAGTTTGAGGTCAGATCAAATGTACTCAGGTACTTAGCAGCCACTAACCTATCAATGAGCTCATCAGCTATAGGTATAGGGTGAGCATCTGTTTTAGTGACTGCATTCAGTCCTCTGTAGTCCACACAGAACCTCAACTCCCTCTTTCCCCTTGGGGTTTAGGTTTGGGTACCAACACCACTGGACTGGCCCATAAACTGTCAGAGGACTCAGTTACCCCCAATTCCATCATCTGAGCTACCTCAGCCTTGATGCTGGCTCTAACCTGGTCAGACACCCTGTACAACTTGCTTGTGACAGGTAGGCTAGCACCAGTGTCAATGTTGTGAATACACCAGCTGGTGATACCTGGGGTCAGAGAGAACAGACCAGCAAACTGCTCCAGCACCTTCTTGCTGTCTCTGTGCTGTTGCTCTGTCAATTTGGGCGAGAGTACCACTCCTTCCAATGACCCATCTTGCACATTGTTGGAGAGGAGGTCTGGCACTGGCTCAGTCTCCTCCTCTCCTCCCTCATCTGTGACTATCAACATTGTCATGTCTGCCCTGTTGTGGTGGGTTTTCAACCGATTGACATGCACGACCCTGTGAGGGTTCCTGGGGGTGTTCAGGTCTACCAGGTAGGTAACCTCATCCTTTCTCTCTAGGATTGGATTGGACCCCATCCACTTGTCCTGGAGGGCCCTAGGAGCCACAGGCTCCAACACCCACACCAACTATCCTGGAGTGTACTCAGGCATGGTAGCCTTTTGGTCATACCAGTGCTTCGTGAGCTCCTGGCTGGTCTTCAGTTTTCTGCTTGCTTTGTGCATGTACAGTCAGTGCCATTTGAGATCTCAGCCTAGCACATAGTTCAGCACATTGTCATTGGCTTCTTTGAGAGGCTTTTCCCAAGAGTCTCTCACTAGGCACAATGGTCCCCATACAGGACGCCCACACAACTCAAAGGGACTAAAGCCAACCCCTTTTTGTGGGACCTCCCTGTAGGGAAACAGTAGGCATGGGAGGAGAACATCCCATATCCTCCTGCGTTTGTCAGACAAACCATTGATCATGCCCTTCAAGGTCTTATTGAACCTTGCCACCAGACCATTAGTCTAGGGATGACATGGGGTGGTGAACTTGTAGGTAACGCCACACTCTTCCCACATCTCCTTAAGACAACTACTTGCTTAGGACCTGTCACACCTCTACATTCCATATTTACCATTGCCATGGGATGGAGTTTGGCTCTGCTGTCTGCATAGGTTACCTGGTGATACACACCAGGCATCATCTGCCCTGGTGTAACCAGTTTCTCAGTGATCATAGCCACACTGGCTCCTGTGTCTCTCAGACCTTCAACCTCAGTTCCATTGATTTTAGGCATCTGCCTATACCTCTCCATGCTGGGAGGCAAGACGGCCAGGGTTGCAATATCGACCCCACCCAAGGACACTAAGGTTGCCTCTGTCAACCCCTTTCCCATCTCTGAGACAATCTCCACCCACACCCCTATGCTGTCAATCCCTGGTTCTGACAATTTCATTCGCAAAGTTGTGACAAGAGACTTGCGTGTCACAGAGGAGTTGCACAGCTCCATGCACATTTGAATCCAATTTAGACACGTACTCAGTAGTAAACTCGAGTTCATCCAATATTTATTCAATGTTCTATTCATGTTAATCCGTCACGTCACAGAAGTAAAGTTCCAAATTTTCACGCATACTAATTGCTCTTGAATTGCCCATCCGGGCCTATTCTCAGGCACGTGTAGAAACTTCATTAATCCATTATTTTACATCACCCAATGCATTTCGGTCTTGTTAACCTTCCTCAGGGGTATCTACAATTATTAAACAAATTATTAAAAAATACATTCATCAACCCCATATCATTTATATATAACAATAATTCAACACTAATTTATATTGTGCCTAAACCCCAAACTCTGAATTCATCCTTATTACGTGAATGACTGCTCCTATACCTCCCCATTCATCTTTCCCCACACAAATCCTGTACCTTCAACTTCTGTGCCCTCCTCATCCTTTACCCAAAACATATCACACGTCCCTCTACAAATCTAATCACCAATAACGCTGACGTTCAACCCATCGGTAACACCACCTATCTCGCTCTCCCCTGCTCCCCAGTTTGTACCTGTAATCATCTGCTGTTGTTTCAAACGGTGAAACCGCCTTCTAAAAACGCCATGTTCAAACCACCCGCTCTGCGAGGCACCCGGTTTTTAAGCCGAATGCTTATCTCCCACCTGTGTTTTTTGCAATGAATCCCTGGTTCTGCCCACCATTGAAGGGGGAGCTTCTTTGTGCAGACAGCATCCCCTCCCTTGTGTTCTGGCGGCAAACAGTCAAAACACTGACCTGCTTTTCAGGTCATGGAACTTTCCTGCCTTTGCAGGGTCAAAAGACTTCCCCAGATACCCCTTCTTCTTGAAAGTGGCTTGGCTCAGGGTCCCTCCCCCTGTGCAGGTTTTTGTGGATCTTATGAGGACTCTTTCTGTCTTTGACCTTCTTTCTCCTTGGCTTTCCCCTGGTGGGGAACCTGTCTTCCCTTCTTCTGCCTACCCCCTGATGCTGATGGGAGACCTGGGTTCTAAACCATTCATCAGATAGCTTTAGGGTTAGTCAGCTAAGAGTTCACTAGGGATTGGAGTAACTTCTCTTGTGAACAATGAGTCAGGATGTGCTCTTTCAACAATAATTTGTACAGCCCCTCATAAGTACTCACTTGGTTACCACTTATCCAGCTCTCTAGTGCCTTCACTGAGATATCCACAAAGTCCACCAAGGACTGTGTGTTAACCTTTTGGGTGTCCCTGTACTGCTCTACGGTCAGATCAAAGTTCTTGATTAAGCATTACCTCATTTGGGAGTAAGATTTTGCCTCATCCCCCTGTAGTGTGAGGAGCTGATCCCTGCCAGCTACTGAGATCAGTTTCCACAGAAGTGAACCCCAATACTTAGAGCGGACCACTCTTACCTCAAGGGCCCTCTCAAATGCAGTCTGCCATTTTTCAATATCACCCCCCTTGGTGTACATGGTAACTAATCCCTTGAGAAGCCGGGGATTAAACCCACCACCCATGGGCACTCTCAGCATCTTCTTCATTGTCACTGCCACCATTTCTTTTAGCTTTCACCTTCTCACACTTCTTCGCCTCTAGGGCCAACTTCCTTTCTTCCAAAGCTATGGAAGCTAACTGAGACTCAAGCTCCCTCTCCCTAATGGACATCGGGGCCTGTACAGGGGAACCTGTCCTCCCCCCTATTAGCTGGAACTGTGAACCTGGTGCTAGAAGAAATGGAAAGATTATCATCATCCACCTCCTGGAGGTGGTTGGAGGGGCCACTCTCTCCTTCATTCTCAGGAGCTGTCTGTGCCCAGGCCTTAAGGGACCTAATCAACCCTGTCTTCCTGATCTTGTTGCTATTAGGTAGCCCCCTGGACCTACATTGAACCCTAAGCTCAGCCTATGTAAGTTTGTTCAGTTTAGCCAGATCCAGTTCTCTGGTAACCCTAGTCTTGGGTCACACAAACTTCACAGATCAGCAATAGAACACATTTTGAAAAAATCAAAAAGAAGGATTAAAAATCAGTTTTATTCCAAATTTCAAATATCAACAGTTTTTTTCTAAGTCAATTTAGAGAATTTTTAAAGATCTTAACTTACTTTACTGTATGGTGTAATTGAAACACAAGTCTGTATCCACAGCAGTGAACATCAGTTGTTGCAAGGTGGATTATTAGTAGGGGTAAGTCTGCACCTATCACTAGCAATAAGGACACCAACACAATATAAGGTCCAGACAAGGTCTCAAAATGTATTCCCATGCTCAGCCCTCGGTAGCTGGCAATGAGCAGGCAGACTTACCCCTACAAATAAGCCACCTTCCAAAAAATATCAACAGCGTAAGCAAGATAGCTGATAGGCTTACTGCCTTATTTGGGTGCAAGGCCATTTGGGTCATCCAAGATCATGGATGGATCAGAGAAATACAGAGGAAATAACATGGGCGCCAAAATGCACCCCTGTTTTAAACCTTTGGCAGTCCGCAGTCTGGTAGATAAGCTTTATTAGCATTGCAGCCGTGTGTTGTCATAAAGAGCCATCATGAAGTGCAATGGCGTTTGATTAACGCCCCGGTTTGTTAGTTTGGCCCATAGTTTATTCCTGTTAACTTTATCAAAAACCTGTGAATAATCAATAAAACATACATGCAATGATAAATGTCTTTTTAACATCTTGGTTACTACCAGTTTAATGGCAGTAATAATATTGCCTATAGAGCAGCCAGGGCTTTGATTGACAGGAATAAGTTTGTTATCAAATGCCCAACCTTGCAAATGGGATAGTGAAAAATTTCCCAGAAATGTTCCCCTCTGAATCCAGGCGGGTAATAGGACGTAGGATTCTCGGGTCACTCTTTAGTCAATCCAATGGAAATTGGATAGACTAAAGCCCCTTTCCAGGATAGCAGAATTTGTCCAGATTGCAGAATACACAAAAACAGTCTACACAAAAGATCTGCACAAGAATTAGGGTCGGCTTTTATTATATCTACACGAATTCCGCTCGGTCCTTCGGTCTTTGACAGTCTTGCCGATTTTATTATTGCCACTAGTTCTTTCATAGTAACACTCAGACCCGAGGTATAATATTTGAGCAGTGGGCATGTGACCAGTGTTTTATTATCATACGTATCGCTGATAAACATCGCCCATTTAATAAACGGCACAAAGTGATCATTTGTGGGATGGTAAAAGCCAAGTCTGTGGCCAATCAGAGATCAGAAATGTTTTGAGTTATTAGTTTTAATTGCAAGATGTATTATGGACCAGGCTTCATTTTGCAAAGCACAGCGGATTTCCTGTAATTTCTTCCTAAATGTTTTTTTAATTCTTTTAATAGCAGGGATGAAGAGAGTTGTCACGCTAGTCGTCAACGTAAATGTCTCCGATATTCCCTTTTGGCGACCATACCATTATTACCAATGTGAACCTGATGATTTGATATTGGACGTACTATGGGGGATATTCACAAGAACTTGCGATAAACATCGCCAAAATAGGCTAGTGCAATTTTCCATATCGCCGTCTATCGCGGGAAAATAACTCTATGTCAACGTCGTATTCCCAACACGGCGGTAACATGCGATAGCTTCCCGAGAACGCCTCAAATGTCCGCGATACAACTGCTGCGACGGCGATAAAAAAGGAAACCCGAACGTGAAAAAAGCTGCGATGGGCCCAACTGCGATAAAAATCCAGCGAAATGCAGCGCCAGGCCCGCAAGTCCCACAAGTAAGGCGGGAACAATCACTATAAAAGCGGCAAAAATGAAATACAAATAAAACACAAACAACTGCGAAGCACCATGGAGGTAGCCGGAGCAAGCACAGAAGACAACCCGAACCCCACAAGCCCCACGGAGGACCAGCCTGGGACCTCGGGGTCAGGGAAGGGCAAGGAGAAGAAGAAGAGGAAGACGCAGTTCAGTCTGCAGGAAAACAGGATCCTGATTACAGAGGTGACAGAACACCATCAACAACTGTTCGTCACCTCCACTGTGTCATTGGCAACAAAAAATGGAATATGGCAGTCCATCGTGGACAAGGAGAATGCAGTCGGAGTGCTGAGGAGGACAATGGAAGAGGTCAAGAGGCGCTGGAATGATGTGAAGCGCAAAACCAAGCTGAAACTCCCCAACAACCGCAAAGCAGCAATGCAGACTGGCGGTGGGAGTACTGCGCCACAGGAGGAGCTGGATGAGATGGAGGAAATGGTGTCCACAGTCATCAGTGAGGAGATGGTGGCAGGAGTCGGAGGACCGGACACTGCTCAACATGACCTGACACAACAGCAACAGTGTGAGTAACCACCAGGGACTGGGGGGACGGGGGGAGATGGGCACAATGGCACACATGCACAAGTAAGAACAGCACATCTGCGGACAAACCATGCCCAAGAGTCACAACTCCGACCAAGAGCCCAATTTACCCAAGTCTGCAACAGCTCAGTACTGTATAAGCACAGAAGTGAAAGGCACACCGCCTGAAAGGGATAAGGGCCAGCCAAATCAGAGCTGAAGGGGCAAATCACCCACAATGCAGCACACACACATAACACTCAGAGCACCTCAACATTTACAACAAAGTGGACCAAACTGCAACACTTTCACAACAGAACAGAGGACACAACTGCTGCCGCTTGTGTGTAGAAAATGGCCATTCGCATTTGGCATAGCAGGAAACTGTGAGATGACAATGGACAAATACAACCTCACATCCGTGATGGTGGCGAAATGTCAACTGTCCAGCATTAAATAGGCATCTCCACACAAACAGTCACAATGTACATTGACATGCAGTCTGTTTGTAAACTTGGCCAATGCGTCAACATACATGTGAACACAATGTCAAACTGCATCTCCCCTTCACATTGCAGAGGGAGAATCATCACCTCCTGCAGAGCAGACCGTACTCCTCATCACCGATGATGAAGAGGACCTACACACCATCGACCCCGATGCCCTCCAACAGCTCATGGACACCCTCAGCACCCCACCCCCAGGAGCAGGGCAGCCGAGCTGCATCGAGGCGAACCCACCCCCTGCACAGACCACACAGCAGGAAGCACCCACCACCACAGCCGTCTCCCAGGATCCCCACGAGCAACACATGGCATTCCAACGCCGTGTGTCAAAGGGCCAGAAGGGGACGGCAGAGCAGGTGCGGGTGGGGTTCGACCTCATGGCAGCCAAACTAGATGCCATACGTGGGTGTCCAAGTCCCATCAGGGACCACCTACAGGCCCTAACGGACACCCACAGTCCGCTCCATGGTCTCCAACAATCCATGGATGACATCGCCGGAGTCATAACTCGTAGACAAGAACAACTGTCTAGTCAGAGTGGCTCCAGCGATCTCAGCCGTGAGTTGGCCAACATGGGGAGGAACATGGAGAACATGGAGCGGATGCAGGCAGGATGAATGGCTGCCACAGCTGCACACCAGCGAGATGTAGCAGGGATCTACCATGCCCTGCAGATCCTCATCATGGCAGTGCTGCCACAAGGCCTGGCGCAGATGAATGCTGCTGCCACTACTCCCTCCACATCACCGCCCCCTGATGTGTCAGTGCCTCACAGTGCGGCTGACAATGCACCTCCGGCCCCTGATGTATCACTGCCACACAGTGCCGCAGACAAAACACCACCACCCACATGTGAGGCACATCACACATAGGAGGACGATGATGAGGATGAATCTGCCGTTGGGCTAAGTAGCAAGTAGTGGTAGCATTCATCTCCGCCATATGGCCTCTTTCTGCTTGGTTCTGCCCTCTGCAACATGCCCAGGAATAACACCCTCCACTGTCCCCCTTAACACTCTGCGACACTCACCTTGGCCCCCGACATGGACTGCTACATTTGTTTAGGCAACCAATGACACAGAAATAAGACTGCGGACTGAACTCCCTCTCCTACGATGTACTTTTCCCTCCCCAAAGGACCCTGGCTGGCCCTCCACGGGGCAACATTGTAAAGTAGCGTGTGCATGGCCAGGTACTGGTCCACCTTCACCACTCCACTGAATGTGATTAAGACATTCAAATTCACACAGATCAGTTATGTCCATGATCAAGCAAGTATGAAAGTATGGATGTATGTAGGGGCAGTGATTCCAAACAATGGTGCTCCCTGGGAACTGATTTCAATGCGCATGTATGTCCGTGACCCAGATAGGCAGTGAGATGACTGGGAATGTGTGAACTAGCTGTGGCCTCATTGCTCCAAAACAACAATCTCGCTATTTCCAAACTTAGCCCCACGTCAATGTATGAAATAGGGCTGTGTGTCACAAAGGCAAAGTCACAGTTATGTGGAAGCCACAGCTCGGAGCAATGATTGGTTTGAGTGTGGAGCGCTTGGACTCCTGGGATGGTCGGTGTGTAAGTGTGAAGGTCATACCATGCAAGTGAACTATGAGCAAGGACTCCTGTGTGTGGGGTGTGTATACGTTGGTCTCTGGTTAGCGCTGTGCGTAGTGTGGGAGCCGTCAGCAGCTGCTATGATATCGCTCAGGGTGTGCCGGGCGCATGCATTCCCAAGGTCGGAGGTGCAGATGTGCTACCGCCTTCTAGTTCAGACAGAGGGGCTGTCATCCACAATGTCAGTTTGTCATCTGCTTGCATTCTGGAAATGTGATGGGTATTGGGTGGGGGGGATGTCACTGCTTCGCCTTCCAGCATGGTTGAACCCTTACCAGCCATGTACGTGCCCTCACGGTCAGTATTGCATGCGCTGATGTAGCAGTGTTGTTTGGCTGCAGTCTGACAGTGATGGGTGCAGGTAGCTGTGAGGAGGCGGTTGACCACTCACCTTGCACCTATTAGCTGGCACTGATCACTACTCTTGATGGATGATGTCCGTGTACACATGTGACCTATACATGGCACATTTGACCAGGGGACACCTTGGTGTGTTCCACGCAAGGTGGACCTGCTGGCTTCTAGGCTGGTGTGCATCTCCCAATGTTGCTGAGGTGTCCACTGTGCCCACATCCCCCTTACGGCCATGTTGTACATGTTGTGGGACTCGACACACAGGGTGTATATTTGCATCAGGCAGGTACATCTCTGACCACAAATGGCACCCTGTTGTCTTTTCCTGAACACCAATGACGGCCTTCATGTCATGTTCATGTACACGTGGGACGCTGATGAGTGGCATGACGTACTACATGTGACACCCTGATATGGCATATCGAATACGTGACGCCCTAAACAGCCTCTCGGTACAGAGGTGACATACACACCATCTCTTCTTGCAACATATGCGAATGTAAGCACTCAATGTTGCACTTACACCCGTCAGAGTAATGTGCTAATGCAGAGGACTGACATGCACACGGGGAATGTGTGTTGCTAAGATTTTATTTGCACATGCTGGTCATGTGGTCATCTTGTACTGTGCAATGCTTGCTGTGGACAGTCACAATGTGACGTGCTCATGCGAAGAAATTGTTGATGATTGTGTTCCTTTGGGCTATTCCTGCTGCGGCTGCAGTGGGGTGTGGTCCACCTGCATCATCTTCCTCATCATCATCCGGTGCTTCTGGGACTTGGATCCATGGGGCATTGGTGCGTACACATAGGTTGTGCAATACACAAAATGCAGTGATCATCTTGCACACTATTTCTGGGCTGTACAAGAGTCTTCCACCGGTGATGTCCAGGCACCTGAAACATGATTTCAACACGCCAAACGTGCGTTCAACAATGCCCCTGGTGCGTTTGTGGGCAACATTGTACTGCCTCTGGGCCGGGGTGTTCGGGTCTCGGAGGGGTGTCATCATCCACGGGCAGAGTGCATATCCTTGATCACCTGTGAGAGGTAAGTGAGGTCAGTGTTAACTGGTGGTTCTGCATGCTGTATTGGCAGACATACAAGTTTCGTGGTGTGTGATTTGTGCGACCTTGGGATTCATGTTAGCCATGTATTGCTGCTGGCAAATGTGGTAGGACAATGTGTAATACGTAGCCTCACAGCTGCTCCTCCCTCCCACCGAGCCTATTTACTTGTGTGTGCTGCGCGGTTGCATCACTTGCACTCCTACGGCACACCATTGTCATGCCTGTCTACGCATGTCCGCAGGACTGACAGCAAGACTGTAATGTTGGCCGTTGAAGGTGTGCGGCCACGTGTGTGTAGGCCTATGGTAAGGATAGGGCGGACACAGATGTGGAGTTCTGGCCTGGCTTAACTCGCGCTGATATTGAGGCTAGGCCTTCGGTTCAGGCTGCGGCAATGTAGATACACACACAACAGTTGGCATGTATGAGCCGAGACCCCGATCGGTCTCGCGCTCCTTTATTAATCCATTCGGGCGAGGCCGCCCTCCTGGTGCATGCTACATTGCAACATTGTTGATTACAGGCCGGGTGGCGCAGACACTACTACTGAGACACACGCCACAGTCACTTTTGTGGCCAGGCTGGAACTGGACCACGCCCAGAGCCCAGAACTGGACCTCGCCCAGAGCCCGGGGCCATTTCTCCGCACTCCTCACACGCGTGCACCGCGGCGGCGGCGCTGGGATGTCGTGCGCTTCGGAGTACGTCTCAAGACGATCTGCCCAGGCTTACCGGTGGCCTGCCTGGGACGGGGGTGGCCCCGTGACTGTGAAGGGCTCCAGTGGCGTTACCGAGGACATGCTGTTGGCTACTGGAGACGGACTTGTGGGGTAGCCCCTCGGGACAATGACTTGCGGTGCACTGAGTTCGGCCCACTGGAAGAGCTGAGCGGGTGTGCAGCCTGCGATGATGCAGCAGGCCTGGTGGCTGGACGGTGACTTGTGGTGCACTGAGTTGGTGGCACCTGAGGCCCTGCGTCTGGCACAGGCCAACTGCCACGTGGCGATGACTTGCGGTGCACTGAGTTCGGCCCACTGGAAGAGCTGAGCGGGTGTGCATCATGCTATAATGCTGGAGGCTGGACGGTGACTTGTGGTGCACTGAGTTCGGCCCACCGGAAGAGCTGAGCGGGTGTGCAGCCTGCGATGATGCAGCAGGCCTGGAGGGGCGGACTGGAAAGGATGTGTCTGTTACTTGCTGTACCGCAGTGCGGTCAAAAGGCAGCAGTAGCCAACTCGCAACTCCGCGGTGCAGTGCCGCTGGGTGCGCTGGGGGCCTGTTGCACACAAGCCAGCGATCGGCTGAGGAGGCTGCCAAGCTCGATAAGCCCGGCCTTGGAGATTGCACCGGCACGTGGTGGGCCCTCTTGGAGAGACTCCGGTGGCGGCAGGTGAGCAGTGAGGCCTGGGTGCGCAGGGGCAGGCATTCACCGCTGGCGCAGGTCGGGTCTGGGGATCAGCGGGCTGGGGTGCGGCAGGCGCACAGGATCACGCAGGCACCACCGGTCACGACGGCGGCCTCGTGGCAGGGTGAGGGACGCCGCCCTGGCAGACACGCCACTGCAGGCGATGACGAGATGTGTGCCAGGTGGCGTGGGACGCAGCCACCTCGTCGCCGGTGTGACTTGCCCGTTGTAGGTGGTCGGCCACGTGTGTGTAGGCCTATGGTCAGGATATGGCGGACACAGAGCCACACACAGTAGTTACTTCGGTGGCCGTCCCCGAAGTGAACCACTCCCTGGGCCCCGGCCTATTTAGTCACTCCCCTACGCTGGACTGGCATGCACCGGCCCTGCCCACTACGCTTACGCTTACGGGGGGCCGACATGGCTACTTGTCCAAGGTGTTCCCCACTGCCTGTGATGACATGGTTGCGTCCACTGTCCACGACACTACAGACTCCAGGGGTATGTGTCCACATGGACATGTCTGTGCTCTGCATACTCAAGACTGTCCAGCACATCACCACCACACTTGGCATTGTGTACATTGTTATTCATAGGTCCATTGCCTCCTTCGCACAATCGTGGTTCCCACCTCTCCCCACATTCTGCAAATGTGTGGCAGAGGGCTATGCCTTAGTGTATGGTTTGTCCACATTTCTGGCCCCTCTTACCACGGTTACTTGTGTTGTCGTGTCTGGCAGGTGTGCATGTTGTTTGGCATGTTGGATGTGATTTTGTTACGTGTCCATTCCCACAGTTGTGCGTTGTGTGATTGTGGAATTGAGGAGTGTGGTGTGTTCCGTTGGTACTTACCAACAAGCAGTCCATTTCCATAGGTGCCATCCTGAAAGTGCTGGTTGATGATGGACTGTCGGAAGATGTATGAGTCATGCACACTGCCTGGGTAGTTGGCGACGACATTGGTGAACAGTCCCCGGTGGTCCACTATTGCCTGCACATTGATGGAATGCGTGTGCTTCCTGTTGCGGTAATTGTGTGCAGTGTTGGCAGGGGGCACAAGTAGGACATGTGTGCAGTCGATTGCCCCCAACATGTGCGGGAATCCGGCTATGGCGTAGAAGCCTTGCTTGGACTCCAGCTGTTCCTGCGCAGTGTGGGGGAAGTGAAGGTGCTGGGGTATGAAACTGATGATGGCATCCAGGACAGATGTGATGGCCTTTGATAGGGCTGGCTGTGAGACTCCTCCGACTCTGGCAGTTGTTGGTTGGAAGGTACCAGAGGCCAACAGGTGCAGCACAGCCAGCAGCTTTGTCTGCGGAGGGATGTTGGTTGTCCGCTGTTTTGGTACCGTCAGCCTGTGGGCAATGTGGGTCATGATGCGGAGGATGGTTGTCCTTTTGAGCCTGTAGTAGGCAATGACATCCTCTGGCGTTAAGTCTGTGAGGCTGATGCGTTTTCGGAAGGTCCGCTGTCTTGTTCTGCGCTGCCTCGGTGGTGGTCGGGGGGGGGGGTCCTGGGGGTGGGGGTGGTCCTGGGGGTGGTGGGTGTTGTGGCCCTCTTGGGTCTCCAAGCTGCATGATTAGTAGCTCCATGGCATCTGGATCTTGGATACTATTTCTACTCCTAGCATGGAATTAATGGTATTCAGAATGGAGCCTGCCCAAGGCATTAGGTTGATGGGAGCTGTAGTCTACCACCCCCCGGGGGAATGCAAGAAATCTTTCTGTGCGTCATTATTGGAAAATCTTGCTCCATATACCCTGCAAGCAGATAATTTCCTACTCCTAGGGGATTTTAATCATCATTTAGACACCATCTCCAACAGAGACTCCGCAGGTTTACTAGCAGCTATGGAGTCCCTAGGTCTTTTTCCCAAAATACGTAGTTTGACGCACACAGCGGGACATACGCTGGATAACATCTTTACGAACATTCCGGATCTCATAGTAGAACCCCCTCTAGCACTAAGCTGGACTGACTATCTGGCTCTAGGATTCTCTTTGATCATCCCGAAACCATTAAGCCTGCCCCAATGTCGCAGGAGTTCCCGTAGATCATGGAGAAAAGTGACACTAACAGCATTTAGTTCGGCATACTCTCCCCCGTCATTTAACAACTGTACTGATAGTAATACAGCTTTGCATATGTTGGAGACCTCTATAATAGCGGCCCTCGACACCATCGCTCCGATTAAGGCAGTTACAGTTCGGGATAGGGTTGCCCCAGCCCCGTGGAATTCAGAAAGCCTGAAGGCAGAAAAAGCCACTTGTAGAATCAGAGAGCAGAAATGGAGGCAATCAAAATTGGAGGAGGATAAACTTGCATATAAAATAGCACATAGAACTTATCTAAAGAATTGTAACACAGCCAGGAGATCGCATCTAGGTACGCGAATCACCAAAGCAAAGAGCTCATCTAAAAAGCTCTTTAAGATCCTCAAGGAGTTCACTAATCCCAGAGCCAATAATTCCTCCCTCCCACCCATGCAGGGGCTATGTGACGATTTAGCCACGCATTTTAAACAGAAGATTGATAACATCTATAACTCCTTTGACCTGGAAGAGGCGGGTAGGGCAGTAACACCTCCCCCGGAAGACCCTCTCTCTCCCAGTCTAGAGACTTTCTCAGCCATCACCTCTGAGCAAGTTCTATCTCTGCTGGCACACACTAAGTCAGGCTCTCCGCTAGATGTTGCCCCCCCCTACATTATTTAAGGTCTGGCACCGGCCTTGTCTTACCCAATTATGGAAGTCTGTAATTTGTCATTAGACACATCCTCGTTTCCTTCAAAATGGAAGAAGACTTATATCAAGCCACTGCTTAAGAAAGCATTAGCGGATCCTGTAGATTTACAAAACTATAGACCCATCTCGCTTCTCCCATGTTGTTCAAAAATCATGGAAACCTTGATTAATCGACAACTCTCGGGCTATCTGGAACAAAACAACCTGCTCGACTCTTCGAAGTCAGGCTTTCGTGCTTGTTACAGCACTGAGTCTGCTTTGACGGAGGTAACAGACTCGATAAGGATGTTGCTGGACGAGGGAACACCCACAATGTTAGTCCTTCTGGATCTGTCGGCAGCCTTTGACACCATCTCTCACAGAATCCTTCTGGATAAGCTGCGAGAGATTGGTGTCAGAGGAACGGCATTAAAATGGATGCATAGTTTTCTGACCGACAGAACACAATGTGTACAATTGGACACATTTGTGTCACAGACCACAATTGTGGATAAGGGGGTACCACAGGGTTCTATCCTAAGTCCCACCTTGTTCAATATCTATGTGTCTTCCCTGGCCTCTATTATTAGATCTTGCGGGTTCCAAACGATCTCTTATGCGGACGACACCCAGGTGATAGTCCCCATAGAGAAGGACCCCGTTTTGACCAGAGAAAAATTTAAGAGCTGCATGTTAAAAATAGCCACATGGATGAGCAAGAACTTCCTACAGTTGAACTCCAATAAAACAGAGATTCTGCTGTTTGGGAAAGCTGAGGAGTTCTGGACCGCGGAGTGGTGGCCTGTGGAACTGGGGGAAGCCCCCACACCAAAAAAATGGGCGAAGAATCTGGGCATTGTAATCGACGACAGACTTTCTATGGAGGAGCATGTAAAAACCATCTCGGGCAAGTGCTTTGGTATGATGCGCATGCTGAGAAAAATCTTCCCTTGGATTCCTCTCTCTACCAGAAAAGTCCTTATACAGGCGCTTCTAGTCAGCAGACTAGATTATGGAAATTCTCTACTGGTAGGGATCAGGGAAGATTTGTTATCAAGGCTGCAAGTCGTCCAAAATACAGCAGCGCGCCTTGCCCTTAACAAGCCCGCACGAACTCCATCACTACCCTTGTTGCGACAACTGCATTGGCTTCCTATCAGGAAAAGATCAGTCTTTAAACTCCTATGTCTGGTGTTCAAATCACTCCAGGGGCTGGGCCCGGCATATCTAACAAAAAAACTAGAATGGTACATTCCGGGCGCCACTTGAGATCTAGCAGTCAAAAGCTGCTCTGCACTCGGAGAATCAGGAAAGCCAAGATGGGCGGGTGTGCCTTTTCTCATCTAGCCCCCGCCCACTGGAACAGTTTGCCAGAGGATCTTCGAGCATGTTCCAATTTGGCACAATTTAAGAAACGTCTTAAAACCTGGCTGTTTTAATGAGCACTCCCTAATTATGTTGTCTGCTACCCAGGCGCCGAGAGATCCCCTTGGGGATGATTCGTCGCGCCGTACAAATAATAATAATAATAATCTGTTGGTCTTCAGATGTGGCTCTGGCCTGGGCTCCCTCTGTACTGCAGGTTTTCGTCCTACTTAAGACCAGTAATAAGCAGGTGTTAAATAAATCCCTACTGCTAACGCGCCTTATCGCCTGTTTTCGGGTCGCATCGCAGATCTGGCTGCTCGTTGTGAATATCGCGAAGTGGTGTTTTCGTGTGTTTTTGCGCGGGTACGCCTACTCTGCATATCATTAGCGTTAATTGTCGCTCTCATCCGTGGCGATGTGTTTTGCGGCAGCTATCGCAGGAAAACTGGCGGTGTCGGCAGTTTGCACCAGCTTGTGAATAGTGCGATAAGTCTATCGCCACTTTTGCGGCGCTAAAGTGCCGATAAATCGGCAATGGCTCCTTGAGAATATGCCCCTATGTTTGAACTTTGATGCGATATCAAGGCGCACCTTTTCCCTCCGCTTTAGGTCCTGATTTCGGCTAGTAGCCTCCCAATTTCCTGCTGTCAGCGCTGGGACGCCCCTTTGCCGGGGCAGCTGTGCGCTTTATAAAACGTCATAACATAACATATAGGGTATGATTTTAGATAAAAGTTCTTCCCAGTCATTTAGTCAGTTTAATGAGTGATTGCCGTCCATACTATTCAAGTCCCATAATAATTCGTCCATGAAATCATGTTTTCCAAGTGCTTTTAACTTAATATGTTGCCCATCGTTCCATCTAATTGTGTGCTGGTTGATAGTTACCAGAGAGTTTTTTTTTATATATGATTTGTCTGTCAGTGGCACACGTTTTATATACGAATTGTAGAGTGAATAATTGTGGCTCATGATCACATTCCTGTCTAGGGGTGATTTTGTAAGTTTTCCAGGTTGAAAAGGTAGTATAGTGCAATAATGTATAGTCAATTATAGTCTTTGCGCAATGCGATGCAAAAGTGAGTTGTGCGGGTTGATCAGAAGGAAATCTTCCATTTAACGTCCAGAAGCCCCGATCGAAAATTAGTATTTTCACATGTATAGACTTCTGGTCCGCCTGGATGCCCACCAGTTAGAAATAATGGGTGGTGGAATGTCAAAAAAATGAGTCTGGTAACTGCTCATGTGCATTAGTGGCTGATACCGGACTCGGGTGGTGGGGCGGGGAGGGTGGTGGGGGGGATTAGGTCGGGGAAATGCAAAAGGATAAAATAAAAAATAAACACTTACCTGACTATGGCCGGTGTTGCCGCCGACTCTCCCATCCTCTGCATCTTCTTGTCTTCTTCCTGCCGGGAGGCCAGCAGCAGGACGCACCCGGGCTCCCAGGCTCCTCTGACCAATCACAATGCTGCAATGCAGCGTTGTGATTGGTCTGAGCGCTGTAATTCAGCGCTCAGACCAAGCTTGGGAGCCTGGGGAATGTTGTCCACCCAGGCTGTAAAGCAGCCTGGATGAAGAACATGGCAAGTGCGCATGACTGTTTTGGGCGGCCCGAGAGGGCCGGGCAAAATGTGATGCACACTTGGAGTGCCACCACTCCTCCCCCTGCAGTGCTCTGGGTCACGGGGCCCAGCTCCGCCCCCTGGAAAGAATGGAGCCACTGCAGAAGGAAAAAGAAAATGATAGTAACGTTACGTATTATCATTTTTTTTTTCACTGCTCGGAGAGCAGTGGAGCGACGCTACTCCGCCTTAGCGGAGGAGCCACCACTGCTCAGGTGTTGTCTTACTCCGTCCAGTAGGTAAATAATAAATTGATATTAAAATCCCCTGTAATTACTGTGAGGGTAGACGGGAACTGATTTAAAATGTCTTCTATTAATTCTAGAACATTTAATATACTTGTTCTGTCTTTAATTAGAGTTGGTGAAAAGTATACATTCAGTAATAACAGCTGTTTATGACCTTTAGAGCCCAGTAGTACTGGCAAAACATAGTCGGAAATAAGTTTTAAGTGTATGATTTTTAATGTTAGATTATTTTTAATCGAAGTCATCAGTCTGCCCATCTTACTATGAGTACGCTCATTTTATACCCATGATAGCCAGGTATAGTAACTGGGTTAGTGTGCCACGTTTCCTGGAGCGAGACTAAATGATGTTTTGAAGGAAATGCAACAAACTCGAGCCCATTAGGAGCTAAATGAAGACCTAGACCATCAATATTCCAGGACCAAATTTTTAAGCCAGTGTTGGACAAATTCCAACCAGTTACTAACTAACTAGGTATGCTGCATTGTTTTGGGTGCATGATTTATTGCACATAGAGTAGATTTGGTCGAAATCTCATGCTGTCCCTTGGTTAAGCTTTAAATATGTGCATGTTCTGTTTTGTAAAAACTCCCGTGGGCTGGAGAAAGATTTTATCCCCTGAGTTAGATCAGGGGTTTGCTCCACCTTTCTGTTAATATTTTGTAATATTCACGGGTATTTTGGTTTAATTTGAGCTGATATAAGTATCCTTCAATCAGCAAGTTCTTTTTTTTTTTGGAGAGGATTGTTTACATTATTAGTTCCATAACTCAAAGGTCCAAGAGGTCCTAGTAAACTCGATTTTCCCCGTGTATTCCCAAAGGAACCTCCCACTGATTAAATTTGACGTATCAATATTTTAGAGTTCCAAAAAGTGAGTTTAAACTCTCAGTATATTTTGTAGATGTAAAATGTCATCGGGGCATTGAGACACATAGGGCTTGATTTAGATCTCGGTGGACGTGTTACTCCGTCATAAGGGTGACGAATATCCCATCTGCCGAAATATGAATCTCATTATATCCTATGGAATTTATATTTCACGGATGGGATATCCATCACCATTGTGACGAAGCAACCCGTCTGCCGAGATCTAAATCAGGCCGATAGTCTGGAGTAATGTCCAAAGTATATCAATCGGAATCCTCATCTAAGTAGGAACTTGAGAAAGCAATATTGTTCCTGGTTATCGGGTATTGAATGTTTATTTTTGATCCACAATCAATTGGTAAATGGGCACAGATTAATGCAGCAGTTAGGGAGACAAATCGTAAATCACACAATGAGCTCTGATAAACCTGATGACAGGGGTGCATAGAGACTGGCGTTAGTTAATTATTTTGACTTGGTTAGTACTTTTATCAGGACCTAGAATCCTCGGCAATAGTTATTACCAGGATCTGTGATTCGGACTTTGTTGATTCAAGGCAACATGCTATTTCCTGAGGGTTTATGGAGTATGGTTGGCTTCCGGTATCGCTGCTTAAATGCTTGTCGATATAGTTGGATGGACTGGCAGAATCGGGGTTCTCAACGCTATGTGCTACTATGGGTTTGCAAGTTTCCTTGGGAATTGGTAATCATTTGGTGGTTCCCACAGTACTGCCCTTCCTCAGAGTTGATGGAGAACATACAGGAGTAGCATTTGATATAGCAGATGGTAAACCAAGGGTATCGGCAGAAGCACCCTCGAATTGTGTCCGTTTGAGGTTCCCGTGGCTTATCACCCCTAATGCGAGTGTCTTTATTGAATATGGGAAAAAGGTTCAGCGAGTACTTGATGGAGTTAGGTAAAATGAGCTTGAATTCAGAGTCCTTCTGTGGGTTTTTCCTGTTAAGCTTTCTTAACTTTTTAAGCACTGTTTGCTAACATAAGGCTGAAATTCTGCTTCTGTAGCAGTAAGCTGTGTTTTTTTTTAACAGTCAGGGCTTTATTTATGAAGGCCTTGCGACACCTTTGGGCCGCTGTTGTGTCACTTTTTGTGACGCAGCGGTGGTGTAAACAATGTGCCACGTTACGCCATATTTACCAGGTGACGCATCTAGGCAGATCTCTCACTGCATCAGCCTCAGCCTCACCACCCTAACTTTGCCACTGCATAGTAATATAGCTATCCAGAAATGCATTCACTCAGCAATCCATTCATGAACTCAGTCTCTCACATACTCATCCATCCATGACATTCACTCATTTATCCATTCAGTAAACCAAGGAACCCATCTCATGTTCATCAACTCAGTCAGCCACGCAATCACACATGTAAATAATAAAGAAGACCTTTCATATATAAGACAAATCTATTTTCTTTACCAATGCTTGTTTGGCAGAACACGAAGATCACAGACGGTTAATGGTGCCATTAAGAAGGTAAAGGACTATGAAGATGCAAATCCCTTAATGCACCTTAAGAAGGGCGTACTGAGCACTCTATAGTATATAGTCCTGCACTTATGAGATTGACTAATCTGATTGGCTGGTACTATAACTTAGTAAATTTGTTCATCTATTTTCATGGAATCAAGTAGTCAGTGCTCTTGAAAGATATACAATTCCATTGCGGTCATCGCGGAGCAAAATTGGCTTTTTATCAGTTCTGGGTATACATTTCTGAGTTTAGAATTTTTTCTATCTTTTTTCACAAATGTTGTTTCTTGCTAAGGAATATTTTATTTCCTTTCCTAAAGTGATTGTGAGGTTATTTTTTAACCATAAAATTAATATTTTATACCACAAACCAGTTATATAAAGGAAGGCATTGTTTTTTTAATCAACTCATTTTTCACAGAAATGAATTTATTGTCAAGAATCAGTTTTCTTTAACTTCAAATTAATTATGCTATCTAGGATATAATAAGCCTTTCATATTTTGGCGCAAAGGTAGATTTTCAGGCAAAACCTAACTTTTTCACTATTTGAGGAATCCATTTCTTCAGCCCTAGCAGAGAGTCTGCAGCCTTGTTTAATAAAGAAGAGGCAACAGGCAGGGTGAATGCTCACATAGATCTAGAACTTCACTCATAATGATCGGATATTGATGGGCCATCAAGGCATTTATCGTATAGGTGGTCCAGTGCTAACAGCTATTCTCCCTCATTGTTCCCCCCTCCCTCTTTACCCTTTGGTTCCAACTGCAGGCGACCATTCAGAATGTTGGCAATCCTGTCAGTTGAGGAGAACCTGAGGATGGTAATAAAGCCGATTTTTCACCTCTGACGGTCACGAGTAAAAATGGCTTCATGGCGACGAGGAAATAAGCTGTGACGGGGCAGTAAACATCCTCACCCCTCGCGTTACATCTTCTCAAGGGAAGTCGTATTTTTAAGAGGGCTCTCTGAAAGTTAAGCTGGCGTCTCATCACCTCGTGCTTGCTGTAGTCTTGATAGCTTGGCAGAGGGCCGAGGGGTTTGCATGTTTTTATCTGTTCTGAAAGACCTTCCAGTTGGGCAACGTGCTATCAGGTAGGTCATTTATCGTCGGTGTATAAATCTGGCCCTTTTTATTGGTTCCTGGCCGTCCACCGTGGCGAATGAGTTTAATGCTTTATTGAGGTGTCTAAATAATAGAGGCTGGCGCTAACTCAGTGTCACCTCATGATAATCATCAGCTATTATGCTTTGGGAGATTAAATATGAGAGCTCGGTGGTCGCATGAAGCCAACGAGTGCTGTTAAACGGCTTCCAAAAGATGCCATTTGCAGCTCTAGGAATCTGATGTGAAAATATGAAAATAATCCTCTTCAGCACGTTGTACTGCTGCTCTATCAGACTGGACGTGCCTGCACGTGAATATTTGGGTGGGTGCCCCCTCTGCATTTAAACTTTCTCAGAACCAAGGACCAAGCATTCCTCTGGCTAGAGCCCCGAGCGAACGCGTACCCAGTGAGATAGCACGTTTGCTAAAGGCCCTAATCCAATCAATGAAAATATCCCTCCAACTCCCACCCAGGGAGTGAAAGGCAGCCATTACTAAAGTGCAGTGGGCACCTCATACTTCTGGGCAATGGCACCACTGTACCTGCAGCACTGATATCGACTCAGCTGTGAGTACCCTGCACTCCTGCACCCTACACTCCCTACCAACAGATGCGTGACAGAGACACCCTTGTACAGCATACCCTCTGCACCTCGACTAGTGTTGAGGTATCAATTGTGTTATGCGTGTCCAAAGTGACACTGTATCCACACCTGACCTCCACCAGGAAGCATGCAGGGCAAGCAGTGTCCCTCTCCACCAGGACAAGTTTTCTCACCTAGTAACTTCCGAAACTAATTCTAACTGTTGAGCCCTTAATTCCAACCACGAGACCACTGAAAGTAGTACATTCTGAGTGAAAGTAAATCCTGACAATGAACAGCCAAGTCGAAAGCCCAAGTAGAGGATGTGGATGTAACCTAACGGCTAGGGTGGTCGATCTCAAATCTGGAGAACCGGGTTCGAGTCTTGGCAATGACTCTCAACATCCCTTGATTCTGGGCAAATCACTTAATCTCCCCGTGCCTAACAAAAATGAATGTGTCCTGGTGTAATGCAACTGGTGCTCATGTAAAGCGCTCTGATACCTGATACTTTCGGGTCAAGTTGGTGCTATATAAAACTCTGAAAAAAATAATTAAAGCCCCAAGGAGTGCCTAACTTTGAACTTGTTTAGACTTAAGACACCACTGCCAAGCAAAAAATGTGTACTGTGGTCAGAAGGAAGAGAAATGCAGACCTGCTTTGTTGTCAGGACCACTACTGTCTGAAATGTGGGAAAACTTATCTTCCCCAGAGGTCTTAACTCTAATCAAGACCTTTCCTCATTTCCAGGTCCTCAAAGTCTCTAGATAAATTTGACCTCGAGTATGAGAATCAATTTGAAACTAAATTGTAAGGTATTTATAAAGACATCATTATAAGTCCACACCTGTAATGCTGTAGCTTCAACAAACCTCAAGAGAGGGCTGTGACACTCAACGAGTCGGAGACATATTTGTTGTCTATCCATTGATTTCCATTATAACTGACTGGTGCTGAAATTAATAGGATGTAAGATTTGCCTTTCCAAATCTATATTAATCGAGCCTGAAGGCGTCACAGAGTCCAACTTTCAAGTGATGGAGCGGAAATTTAATTTCATTTGTAGGGGTGCATCATAATCACGTGTAGAACGCATCCGCATATAACTCTTGCAATTATGTCAACGTGAAGTGTTAGTATTGTGAATTTTATTAACATAACTAAGTTACATGATTTAAGTTACTGATGAATAGTGTGGAGAATTAAAGTAGGAAATAAATGTAACTAGTAGAAAATATTAACGTGAAGAACTTATGTTGTGAAACTGACAGCATCCATATACTAATTGTGTTTAACACTAATATTTCTATAATGTGGTAAATGTGTTAGTCAAAATGTAATAGGGGTATGCAAATCATAACGCTTAAAGTGACATGTTTTTATGTTAGCTAAAGTCGTAGGCCTGAAATGCAAGTTCCTGAAAACTCTTGCTTTAGAATTAATGGTTTGAATTTTTACGTGCACAGTAGAATCTGTTCTTTCTCATGTTTGCAGTGCAGGTGGAGAAGCATTCATTACGTTTTAGTAGCTAGGTAAGGAAAAGTTATAATTACATGGTTTGGAGGTGATAAAGACGGAGGCAGATTCACATGGGAAGGACAAATTGTTACGAGAGATGCACATGGAGAACATCGTGGAAAGCACCTGCATTACTGTGCCCATTGTGAACGGTGCACACGCTGTGCATTATGGGAAAGTCCACCTGTGGATAACTGTTTGTTGGAATTAGGGAAAGTGCCCACTTCTTTCTTCCTTCCAGAGAGAGAGCATGTCAGAACAAGCTTTTTCTAAGGATGGTGGCTTTATGCTACTTGACCCATCGATGATGGAGAGACTTAGGAAGATTCCATGCACTGACACCTTTTCCTTTCCATTGAAAATGCTTAAGTAGGGATGTCATCTGTCTTTGTGGTTTGTTGCCTGCCTTGTTATGTTGGCCTAGGACTAGCTGCCATGCTGCTTTTCTTTGCGCACGTTACACTGAGCCAGGGCTCCCTCGCCCTTTGCTCTTGCCAAGTTCTTTTGCGCTGTCTGCACTTTCTGTCTTTCACCTTTTCTCTTGTTCGATTTGGGCTCAGACTGCACAACATGTACAAGGTCGCATAACAATGTATTTCGGTTCTTCCTGATATTCCCAGTCTCGCGCACCCAGACATAACATTAGGCGCAAATGACATGAAACTTTGTGTGCCTTTAATACTGGGGTTTTTACTGGCGCTTGGCTCACTTGGAGGAATCCTTTCCAGTGAGGAGAGCTGTGATTGTCTGCTGATGTAATTCTGCATCTAGAGACTGAGGTATGGGGGTTCGCTAGTCAAAGCCCAGAGGTCTTCTATTTTTATAATAAACTATCTTACTGCACGAGGAGGGTGGTAATGTTATTTAGACATTTATCCACTGAGTTATGAAATGCTTTCCCCGTTTGTATTCTATGGAATAGTAACCATGCTGCTTATATTATTCATATGCATTATGCTATTAGTACTGACACGTGTACTGTACATTAGAGCACGTAAGTTGGAATAAACATTTTAACCTATCCAGTGTCTCTTCCTACGCACCTTGTGGACAAGTACGAGTGAGTGACGAAAGAGTGTTCTTGCTTCTGCGAGTCCTGAGATAAAGATACCGTGTTCTGGGTTGTCCAATCATTGGTACTTGGGTGCTAATGGGATGCTAAGCTAGTTGGGTTGGGGTTTTTGGGTGCTACGGTATATGGTAGGCAAACCACTGTATTCCGGGGTCCCATTATCCTGTGCATAGCTCTGTGTATGTGCAGAAACCTTATGACATGGCGCGACCACCGTGGGGCTGCTTATCTGCGAGACGCTTGAGTAGTACTTGTGCTTGTCCACAAAACCCTCACGTACGCTTCCGGAGGCGTAAGTGACGGTGATACCTCCTATATTGAACGTTTTATAGGTTCTTTCAAGCTTGAAGTTATTAAAAAAGGTTACATAAAAAACCCATTTTGTGCTCCCTGTTAGGTTGTCGGATACAATTGTTTAGTTATGGCTGGTGTGGCGATAGCTGCACATAGCCGAGGACCAATCCGAGAACACCTAGGTGTATACGGAGTGCCCGATGCTGGGGTCGAGTTGGTCTTTGTGGTTCAAGCCGATCCGGCTTATCACTTTGAAGTGTTTTACACTTGGATCACTTTTGAAGCGGTGGATGCAGGTGATAAGTTGTTTCATGAATATAAACCCACCGCTATTCCTGCTGCCTATCGACCCTATACTACTCTTGAAGTGCCTCTCACGGCTTGGCAGCACCGTGTTTGGTTTAATGGCGCCCTCCCACAACCAACTACCGCAGTTCGTTTAGGCCCCTTATCAATTCAGGGGGCCACTTGGCCTGTATTGGCCGGGTATACCCCGCATCCAAATTATCTGGCATTACCGATTGCGGATCTGCGCACTATGCATACAGAACTGGTGCGAGTGCATCGAGCCTTAGTGACATACGTTACAGGTAGTCTCCATGGAGCTGCTCCTGTAGTCGCTGGCCAACCAGCTATTGCAGCTGGAGTGACCATAAGTCCTGTCATGGTAAATTCTGTGATGGGCAAACGTCCACAAAATAAGGACGATTATCCTTACTGGCTTGCAGAAAAGTTCGATCAGATAGAAGCGGTGTTTCCACATACGTCCCCGGTGGATAAACACCGCATCCTTACGATAAGTTTGCCAAAAGACTTAATCCCCGATTTGACATCATGTGAAAACTGGGGTAAGGTATTCGCAGCAGTTTATTCAAAATGTTTTGGTACTCCTTCCATGACGGTTCTACCCTCTGTAATTAAAAAAGTACAGGATGAGCATGGCCCTGAAGCGGCTGTGGAATTAGGGATGAGACTAGTGGGAGTGTTTGATGTAGTAGCTGAACTGATCCTTGGAAATGTCAAGGGCGATGCTATGAACTTTCAAGTAGCGAATGCTTTGGCTTTGGTCCCAGAGTTGGACAGGCCTCGCGAATTACCGAAAATTATAGCCCGGGCTTATAAAACAATTGGAAGAAATAGCCTAGGCAACAAGCCTTTTGTAAAAATGCAAACTCAATCGCAACCACAAATTACACAAACAAAAAGTACATCTGAGAAAGATGATAGACCAGTCTTCACTAAAAAGAGTTGGAGACAGAAAAAACAGGGTAAGCAACAAAAGAAGCCGGGGTCGAGAGGCGCTTCCCCAGTTTCGGTTTCTTCTGAACGTACTTATGATTTACGTGATAGGTCGAGAATTAAATCACCAGAAAGGTTTCAGAGCTCTGATACGCGTTCTCCTCGTTCTTCACAGGCCCAGACGTCGTCACAGGCTGGTGGAGGAGGACGGCAAGATAGAGGAAGGGGCCGAGAGGCTCCCCAGGAGCGAGACCAACCTCGACAACAAGTCAGAGGGAAAGCAGAAGACTTTCACCTTCCTCGACCGCAATTTCAAAAGAAAAGTTGCCGCTGTAACAGCGAAATATGCCACAGACCGTGAGAACGAGACTCCAGAATTGGACGTGGGCAGTGACCCTCCTAGACAGCGCCGCGGAAGTTACCATAGTGCGGGAGGCGCTACGTCCTCATATGGAGGCGACAGCAACTGAAACATTCGTTACTGTAGAGACAGCTGACACGAGAGTGGCACCCCCTGACAGACTTTACAACATAGTCATCCAAATTGAAGGTGACATACCGCGTGAAATAAAAGGGATTTTTGGGAAAATCTAACCTCTTCATATGACATTTTGTTAGCAGAGGTGGATTGGCCACCCCCATTCGTTTTAGCTGCACATAAAGGAGAGGAGGTAATCCTTCCAAGCTTTTCACGGCATGTCCCAAAAGACAAAGCTGAAGCACTTGCAGCTGAGTGGGCTGTGTACCTGGCACCAGCGTTATACCGCAACCATGTGGGATGGGATGAAGAATCACCTCCTCATGCAATACCTTTGCGGTCACTACCGCAGCCACAACCCCAATATCCCATCAAACGGCAGGCAAAAGGCCCCGTCTCCGAAATTCTGACACAGTTGGAATATCAGGGAGTAATCGAACCATGCGTATCACCTATGAACAATCCCCTTTTCGTGGTTTCTAAACCCGATGGATCGTACCGCTTAGTTTTGGATTACCGGCATTTAAATTCCCATTGTCGGAACTTTGCGGTACAGAATACACATAGTTCTGCGCTTGTAGACAGTCTTGTTCGTAAAAAATATAAAACGACACTTGACCTTTCAAACGGTTTCTACACGCACAACCTAGCCCCGGAGAGTGGTCAATGGACCGCATTCACTTCCGGTGGTAAATTATTCCAGTTCCGGCGTTTACCCATGGGCTACAAAAATAGTCCGGGTATATTCGCCGCCCGTGTTGTTTCTTTGTTAAATGACATTGATCAAGACGCATGTTCGTACGTAGATGACATCTATCTGACAGACGACGAGTTATATCAGCATCTGTCCCGTGTGGACCGCATTATTCTTGAATTTGCGGAGCAGGGTTACAAATTTAACTTTGCTAAGTCACACATTGCTGAATTTACCGTTCTGTTCTTGGGCTATGAGCTCAATAACGAAGGTAAGGGCTTAGCCCCCATTTCTTGGAAAAATGTGCACATTTGTGCCCCCCAAATACTCTGAAGAAACTTCAGTCTTTGGTGGGTTTCCTGAATTTCGGGCGTACTTACATTCCCGAATATGCCCAGCGTATCAAGCCTTTGTATGCTTTGATACAACCTACTTATTCAAGGTCTTGCTGGCTGCCTGAGCATACCTCAATTCTGCAGTCTTTGCAGACGGACCTTTTGGAGTCTAAATATCTTTTGACTCGTGATAACCACACAAACCTGGTGATTAGAATAATTCCGGGGGCGGTGGGATTCACATACTTAACCTTTAATGAAGGTGATACAGTACCCATCGCATACAAGTCACATCTGTACACTTCCGCTGAATTGCGCTTTACATCTGTCGAAAAGTTCTAACTGCAGTGCAAATGGCGATTCTAAAAGAACGCGCACTGGCACAGGGAAAGCGAATTCTGGTGGTAACACCCTGTCCTGCCCTAGAGGCAGTAACAAAGGCAAGTGTACCGAACTCAAAAGCAATGCATCCCCGTTGGATACAATGGGCTACATCCTTGACGTCTTCGGACGTCACTTTTGTTTTTGATTCTTCTCTTCAGACTCAGGAGTATTTGCAGTATGAATTCGTTCATCCTCCTCCTTTGTTTTTACTACCGCTTGAGGATTACAAATGTGTGATCTACACCGATGGTTCGGCGCAACCGGCCACTGGGTCCAAGCACGCTTATTCAGCTGCATGTGCTATTGTTGCGGGTTCCTTTGTAGATGGAAAGTTCAAATCCTCTGCAGTGCATACTCGCACACTTGGAGATAGTACCGCACAATTGGCCGAGCTGCATGCATTGCTACTTGCGCTTGAGTTCGCTTCTCAGGATGAGACCACTCTTATTGTATGTGATTCCTACTACTGTGTACAATCTTACAATGACAATCTGTTTTTCTGGTCAAAAAATTACTACAAGGACGCAAAAGGAAGCACAATTAAGCATAAAATGCTTTGGGTTCGAGTGGCAGAATTGCAACAACATCTGCCCCTCACACAGGTGGTTCACACCTTAGGCCATCAGCGGGTGGGCGCACACGCTATTGGTAACGATCTGGCAGATGAAGCTGCCCGTTCAGCAGTAGTCACGTGTTCAGTAGCAGCGGTTACCAGGTCCATGTCTAAAATAGACTCTGTTATTCTAGCAGCTATTGCTGCAACCAAGGAAGGTGATAATTACCCTACAGGTTTCCTGTGGTATTTGTTGTGTGAGTGTCGCGTGTGGGTCGCGTGAGGTATGTGTGTGCGGAGAGTGGAATGTAGAGTGCGGTGTCGCGGGGATTCGAAGGGTGGACGTTGGAGCAGAAGGGGAGCGGAGTAAGCTTTCTCCGGTGTCGTTGTATCCTACAACCTGTATTAAAGGCTCAACCCATAACCTACCGGCTGGAAATTCATCATTTCAACATTGGCGACGAGCGGGGAGCACAACGACACCGGGGACTTCTAGCCTTCTCTATCTATTGTTTCCTTGGTTTTTCGGACGATTGCTGAACACTGCCGGACGGTCACATTACTACCTCAAACCTCATCCTGGGGAACGTCTGCCGACTGGCGTCCTTCAATACAATTCCGCAAGTGATCCTGGTGAGTTCGTGTGCAGAGCAGGGGAGGATCATGACGTAGCAGGGAGCAGTGACGAGACCATCGTTGAAGCGTCATTGTGTCCTAGCAACGAAATAACGCTGAAGATCGTTCGACGCTTGTTAGATGTCGTCATCACGCGCATGACGGCGGCAGCCATCATTATTATTCTGTTTCCTGTCACATCGAGAGCTGTACGCTCTGAAGGGTGCGCAGGGAAGTTATTCTCGCCAACACATTCTGAAGTGGTGCTCAGCGAAGTTCCACATTCTTGAAAGGAATACCAGTTTCTACTTAGACTGGTCATCTTCAGCATCTACCTTCCAGGTACTGTGTGGTGACTGAGACTGAGACTGTATTGGAACTGAGACTGAGACAATAATTGGCTGTTCTTCTAGCACAACTTACGCTGCATTCAGTAACAAGCATCTTCTCCCATGTGTGAAATTTCCCATGTGTGAGATTTACTTTTAAAACCTCCTGTTTGACAACGTGTCGACTGCGGATTCAACTGACCTTGTGGAAAAATTTTTTTTGCCCTAATTGTCGCAAAATTGACTTTGGTGAACTTTTTGCGCAAGCATACATCTTGCTTATTACTCCTTCTAACCACCAGCTTTTCATTATGGCAACAATTCAACCACCGCCATTCTTTTTAGCTGATTTAGGTGAACCCCCGATTGCTTGGGATCTGTGGATTGATTTGTTTGAGGCATATGTGGAGGTTATTGAGAAGGATGAGTGTTCAGAAGGAAGGAAATTGTCACTTCTTAAACACAGGTTAGGTGCCGTGGGGTTAAGAGAATTTAAGAATTTACCTTCGATAGAGAGTGCCGGCGACATTGGGGTTTATCAATATGCTATTAAACAAATGCATGAAAGGTTTGGCAGGAAAATCAACGTAGTTATGGAAAGATTTAAGTTCTATTCAAGGGTGCAAAAAGAGGAGGAATCGATCGACCAATTCGTTTCTGCTTTAAGAGGTTTGGCAGTCACATGTGAGTTTGATCGCATGACTTATGATCAAGTTTTACGCGATCAAATCTTGATGAAGACTAAGTCTAAGAAAATTCAAGAAAAGTTATGGTCATGCGGCAGTATTTCATTGAAAGCTGCTGTTGATGTAGCCAGGGGTGTTGAGGTTTCTGACCAATGCATTCGTGAGGTGAGGAATGAAAGGAGTTTGTCGGGGAGTGAAAAAAGTTATAACCAAGTGAGTGTTGTAAATAAAGATTGCAGAGCTAAAAGTAAAGGTGAAAGTAAAACCTTGGAAAGTATTCCCAACAGGAAATTTAATGAAACACGAGGGTTTGTGTGTTACAGGTGTGGTTCCAGTAATCATTTAGCTAATTTTAAATGGTGTCCCGCATTAACTAAAGTGTGTACTATGTGCAAAAAGAAGGGACATTTCAGTAGAGTATGCAACAATTTGGGGAGGAAGGTCAATTTCATTCAAGACGATGTGTATGACGATGATTTAAATGTTGTCGGAGAAGTATCTAGCGTTCATGAGAAATCTATTGTTGGAATGGATAAAGCTAAAAAATTGCCCACGTGCACTGTGCGCATTGATGGTGTAGACGTATGCGTTATGGTGGATTCGTGTGCATGGTATACAATAATGGGGAAGGAGTTATTTACGAAATTGTGGCCTGGTAGACCGTTGCTGGAGCCTGATGTGAGTCCTGGAAGCTATTCAGGTCATAAAATCCCTTTGGAAGGTTTTATATGGGCGGATGTATCTTTTGAACGCAAGTCATGTCGGGGGAAAGTGTATGTTGCCAATAGGGGTGCAACTATTTTAGGTTGGCCACATATCACTGATTTGGGCCTTAAGATTGATGCGAGTTTGAAGTGTCCTGTATTCGCGGTACAATGTGAGGATGAAGGTGAGAATATACACACTTGTGCGGATTATTCTGAACTTAAGGAAATGTACCTTGATGTTTTTTCTGATAATATAGGCAGAATGGCGAATTTTAAACATAAAATTATATTACGAGAGAATGTGTGCCCTATAAGACAAAAACTTAGG
The DNA here is from genome assembly GCA_963921515.1 of Calotriton arnoldi. Lineage (NCBI taxonomy): Eukaryota > Metazoa > Chordata > Amphibia > Caudata > Salamandridae > Calotriton > Calotriton arnoldi. The sequence goes on along the minus strand of CAWUFW010004596.1, from coordinate 1,160,271 downwards.
AATGTTCCTATTAGCTATCGTGAAAAATTAGGGGGCATTCTTAAAAATTGTGTAAGGATGGAATTATTGAGCCAGTGGAGAGTTCTGACTGGGTTTCTCCAGTGGTGATTTCCCTTAAGACCAACGGGGATTTACGTTTATGTGTGGACTTGAGGTGTTTGAATGAGGCTATTTGGGTTGATACTTTCCCCTTACCTAACCTACAAGAACTTACATCTTCTGTTGGGGGCTCTTCCTGGTTTTCTAAAATAGATTTAGCTAGTGCGTATCACCAAATTGAATTGGATGATAACTCTAAGCACTGCACAGCTTTTATCACTCCTGAAGGCATGTTCAGGTATCGACGTATGCCTTTCGGATTAGCAAGTGCGTCAGCTGTGTTCCAGAGGAAATGTCAAGAATTTTGAGTGGGATTAATGGGGCAAAAGTGTTTCAAGATGACATTTTGATTTTTGGGAAGAATAAGGAGTCCCATGACAAGTATCTGCATGCGGTTTTGGAAGCCCTTAGGGAACATGGGTTAACTGTTAGGAATGAAAAGTGTGTTTTTGGGAAATGCGAGGTAGAATATCTTGGCCATGTTATATCCAAAGACGGTATTCGACCAAAGGTCAGTCATGTGGAAGCTATTCTGTCGGCTCCAGAACCTAAAAGCAAGGAACAATTAATGTCTTTTCTGGGCCTTACTGAATTTTATTCTCGTTTCATTGAAAACTATGCATCTAAAGTGGAACCGTTGAGAATGTTATTGAAGAAAAATGCATTATTTGTATGGGAGCAACGACAAGAACAATGTTTTAATAATGTCAAAAAGGAAATTTCTGTAACTCCATGTTTGAAACCCTTCACGCCTTCAGCTGATTGTGTGTTATCTGTTGATGCTTCGGGGTATGGAATTGGTGCTGTGTTTTCACAACATACCAAGAATGAGAGATGGGTAGTGGGATATGCGTCTCGTACGTTGACAACATCTGAACGGAATTACTCAGTAATTGAGAAGGAACTGCTTGCTGCTGTGTGGGCTGCAGAAAGATTTCGTATGTATGTGTGGGGAGGAAGTTCAAGATTTGTACGGATCATAAGCCATTAGTGAACATTTTGAGACCTGAAGGGGGAGGAATTTGACTCCAAGGTTGGCTCGGTTGGCTTCTAAATTACAAATGTTTAGTTATGAAATTGAATATATTCCGGGCAAGGAAAATCTGGTTGCTGATGGACTTTCACGGTTGCCCAGTTTGTCTCCTATTGTTGGGGTGGAGGGGGTGAGTGAGTCTGAAGTTGCTTTCACTTTCAAAGATATTTTGTCCATTGAAGATGAGGGAGTGGTAGTGAGTAAAACATTGTCTGAAGAATCGTGGGCGCGCGAAATGGATAAGGATGTAGTCCTGAAAGAGGTAGAGAAGTATATTATGGATGGTTGGCCGAGGGAATCTGTTTTACGAGGAGAGTGTTCTGCATTTTGGAAAGTTAAGGAAGAGTTGTGTTTGTCTAACGGAATTGTTTTGCGGGGGACAAGATTGTGCCTCCGTTGGGCATGCGCAATGGCATTATTGAGAGGAGTCACAAGGGTCATGGTGGTATGTCAAGTACCAAAAGAAGAATTAAAGAATGTTTTTGGTGGCCTGGTGTCGATTCTATGGTGGATCGTTGGGTCAGGGATTGCAAGATTTGTGGTGTTAGTGATAAGGTTGCTAAACCCTTGTGTATGCCCTTGACTATGGTGGAGTTGCCAGAAGGACCATGGCAAAAAATCGCCATTGATTTTATGGGTCCATTTTCAGCCGTGTCAGCAAGGGATTGTTATGCTATTGTTATGATTGATTACTATTCCAAGTGGCCGGAGGTAAGGATGGTCAGTAATGTGACTACGGAGGTGGTCATTGAATTTTTGGAAGATGTGTTTTCAAGGGAAGGTGTACCTGAGATCTTGGTGTCGGACAATGGTTCCCAGTTGGTATCGGACAGAATGCAGGAATTTTTGATGGAAATGGGTATCAAACATATACGGTCATCATTATATCACCCAGAAGGGAATGGACAGGTGGAACGTTTCAACAGGGTAGTTAAAGAGGCAATTCAGTTGGCACTAAGTGCAGGGTTACCTTGGAGGAAGGCTCTGCAAGAGAGACTGATGGCATATCGAGTTACTCCTCATTCGGTGACTGGTAAAACACCGTTTGAGGTGTTGAGGGGAGGAAACCGTCGACTGTTTTGGTCCCTTGGTGGTTAAGGAAAAGGAACAATAGAATGAGGCCTAAGGGTAGTGAGATTGATAAAGAAATTAAAGCTAGAGTTACGGAATTCCAGGAACGCACAGTTCGTTCTCGTGGCGGGAATTGCCATTGGCCTGTCGTCCATGTTGGTCAGATGGTTCGTGTGAAAAATCCTAGGGGGTCTTGAAAGGTGAGGGGGTTTGGTCGCGGCCCATGGAAGTACGGAGGGTGTTAGGTAGCGCAGTAGAATTGGAAGATGGTAGAAGATGGAATTTTCGTCAGCTGAGTTTTTGTAATGATCGGAATAGTGTTCCGTGTCGTAGTGTTCCAAGTGAGGAAGGGTGCAATGGTTACATGTTGGGGGAGGATTGTGGTGTAGATTTACGTAGTAGTGGTGTGGAGTCAAGGGGTAGGAATGACGTGTTGGTAGAGGCTGCTAGTCATGAATCTAATCTTGACGATGAGGTTTTGCGTCGTGGTAGCAGGTTGAGGAGAGTTCCTGCCCGTTTTGCTGATTACACATTGGGATAGTGTTGGTTAGTTTATTATTGGGTGGAGTTGACGTATGTGTTGTCTATCTTCGTGTGGTTCTATGTTTGCGTCTATGTTGTGTTGTTGTCTTTGGGTGTTGTTGTAAGGGGGAAGGTGTGTGGTATTTGTTGTGTGAGTGTCGCGTGTGGGTCGCGTGAGGTATGTGTGTGCGGAGAGTGGAATGTAGAGTGCGGTGTCGCGGGGATTCGAAGGGTGGACGTTGGAGCAGAAGGGGAGCGGAGTAAGCTTTCTCCGGTGTCGTTGTATCCTACAACCTGTATTAAAGGCTCAACCCATAACCTACCGGCTGGACATCATCATTTCAACATTTCCCTTCCAAGTATTCTTACAAATTAAGTCCCGATCAGGTTCCTTATGTAACAATACCTGACGTTGGAGATCGGCTGATCCCCAACGCGGACCGCAGGAGTGCCTTGATATCAGCTGCACACGAAGGCATGGCTTCGGCTCATGCAGGTGTGTCAGCTACAGTTTCCATTTTGCAGCAGCGTTATTGGTGGCGTGGATTGTATAAAGACACCCGTGCTTTTGTGCTTTCTTGCGATGTTTGTCAACAGATTAAGCCTTCCACGGTAACACGCCCACCACAGACCCCGCTCTGCATTGCTAACAGACCCTTTGGGTGTGTTTACTTGGATCACTGCGGTCCATTCTCATCAGACACTGCCTATAAATACATCTTAGTAGCAGTGGACTCGTGCACACGGTTTCTCTGGGTCTGGCCACAACGTAGTGCTGACGCTCGAAATGTAATCAGGGATTTGCGTGTCTTTGTGGGAATTTTCGCATGCGGCACCTTCCATTCGGACCAAGGTCCAGCGTTTGCCTCTAGGGCTTACAAGGATGCAATGGCTTCGCTTGGGGTGCGGGTGAAATTTTCGTCTCTGTATAGGCCTGAGGGCAACTCTATCGTTGAACGAATGAACCGTGACTTAAAGCAATCCTTAACAGCTAGAGTTATAGGTACTGGCAGGAACTGGCTGGCCCACTTGTATACCGTTCAGCGTGCACTTAATAATCTCCCTAGAAGACCTCTGGGTGGGCGGACCCCATACGAAATGCTCTTTGGCATAAGAATGTTTGTGCCTGACCTTGAGGGTCCAGACATCGCGGCGCAATCCGCCAAGTTTGATGTAGATAACCATTCTGCTATGTTACAGGACTTACAAGAAGCCCGAGACAAACTTTCAACTACACATTTGCCTTCAGCCACAGATCCTGCGTTGCAGATTCCGGTAGCCGGCTGGCTTCCAAAGGTTGGAGAACTGGTTCGAGAGAAGGTTGAAAATAAAAAAGAATTCAGCCCCTCTTTTCGTGCACCGGTTCCAGTTCTGGGCTTGAAGGGAACACGTACAGTCATTTTACCACCGCTTCCTGGTCGCAAGGAGAACAGATACATCTCAGTGGAAAATGTCAAGCTACAGCGCCTGGCCGATCCTGAATAGTGTCACACCAGCGGTCTCTTGTCCTGCCATTTATCGGACATATGTTCGTGGCTCATCTACACGAACGGTCGCTGATGCTGTAATTGAGATGGTTGATTTGCCTGAAACTACAATTGATCCCCAACTCTCCACCAATATCGACGAGGACGAGTATACTTATCCTGCATCTGAATCGGTGGCACATCAACCAATAACGCTACTTGGCCCGACTCGTTATTCCTTTGATTCGGATTCCACCTCTTCAAAAGTCCCATCCAAGTTCAGTATTTTTGTATCCTGGTTTAGAGACAATTTTTTGATTCCACCCTGGACATACATCTGGTTGGTACTTTTCTTGATTTTTCTGTTCATGTCCATTGGCTTTGTCACAGTGTTTTTTCTACTAATTAATGGTCACTATTTACCTGAACGCTCTGCTGTAGACTATGTTTCTGGAACTTTGGCTCCTCATTCCTCGTCTCACATCATGAAGCGTGACCACACATTTGTGAACATTTCAGCTTTTCCAGTTGCTGATGGCATCGTATGGGATGCAGTGAACTATCAAATCCATGGTCCAACGGAAATTATTAATGTACCTAATGTCCTTCGTGTTTCAATGGGTGATGTAGTACAAAATAATATTCATTCTGATGATTGGGATGTGCATGCCGTTGAAGCATTGTTTGCCGATTTAAAATATTATGCATCTTTTAATGCTGAAGATTTATATATGAATTCTGCGAATTATGCCGATTTGTATTGTTACCAACATTGGGGTAATCATTTTCTCCATAAGCCAAGTGCCCTGCGTAGTTCTGTTAACTACACCCAATGGGAACATTGTCCAAACCCCTTGCCAGGTAGCTCACAAACTCTTCGAAATAAGTTTACCTATTTTACTGATTTTAATCGGTCAAACCCTGCATCCTATTATTTTAGACTTAATACCACATCAACTCAGAAAATTATGTTAACACACACCAAATTGCTTTATTCGGGTTCCTTTTTAAGTGCCCTAGCAGTGGGTGGTTATGAGTACTGGGAGGATACAATAGATTTGAAATCTATTTGGGGCTCCAAGCCATGGCAGGTACAGGGAACCGAGGCGTTGCATCGTGCTTGCCTCATCCCTACCCAAATTATGTTCCTAAATGCTTCCATCTATCAAACTACGTGTTGGGGCTTAGCTACCACTAAACAATTGAACTCGCCCTCAATTCCATCCCTGTCGAGTTTTCCCAATGATAGCTCACGTTTTAACCTGTCCGTGACGACCCTACAGGCTCTATTACAGAATAATTCATTTAATGTTTCCGAACTGGATCCGTCACCCTGGTTGGTATGGCCTATATCATCTAATGCATGTCAAATGCGTTTTCACGACTCAGGTACTAGATACACACAGGATAGGCCTGATCCGAGATTTACTGCTTCCCGTACTGTCACTACATATTCTGTTGGTAAATTATGCAAACAATGGCTACAACATTCGTCCCTTGATTCTGTTAAACAACATTTGTCCCTCCTTTCAGGCAATATTGATCTGTCCGACTTTGTTTTGGGACCTCGTGGTCCCCGACCTAAAAGATTCATTTATGAGACATATAATGAACTCTGGAAGCTATCACAAATGGAAGCTGCTTCCCGTCTTCGGGAAATAGATCAAGCAAATTTGGAAAAGGTGCTTGCTGTTGTTGACAATAGTATTAATACCCTGTCTTCTCGCATTTATACTTTAGAGAATATTGTGTCCTCTGTTGTTGATATTGTACAAGATGATGTTTCTGTGTTATATCATGGTCAGAATCAATTGCGTTCAGTTATGCAGTTTGCATGGACTTTACAAACGCTCAAGTTAGGTAAAGTTCCTTGGCATTTTTTGAACACCTCTGCCTTGTTTCTACCTTTTAACTTAACTGACAAACAGCAATTTATGTCCATGAAAGATGCAACTTACACTCTATTACATATCGAAAAGATGGATCCTTTGCCGTTTCTCTGTTGCAGAACTCGATTCTGCTGTGTGGCTAGTTCATGGGGTTATCGCTTTACCTTTTTCCTTGTTTGAATTTGACTCGTGCATGAAACATTATCCTGTGGGCCGTTACCGGCCCTTGGGCAGTGCTTTCCTGCATGAACTCTGGTCCTTGCCTTTCATGTATAAATGCCTTCGGGACGGCAAGGAAGTCTTTCTCACGGGGGAGTACTGCGACTCGACTATGGGTCATTCGCTTATTTGTAAACACATTAAATTGCATGGCTCATGTAGCGTTTCCGCTCCTAATCTTGCTTGTGTGCTGAAAGGTATTCCTGCTCCTGTTATTTCTCCTACTTTCACTCTCCTTTCCAATGGTAGTTATTTACTTTTAAATAACGAAAACTGTTGTGGTCTGCAGGCTGGCATTCCTTACATTGTAACAGTTTCGCACAGGGTTGTCTGCTGCAAAAATGTGCTTTTTCCTCCCCCTCATGGCAAGGTTGATATCTCTATTTGGCCTTCCATCCCTACCATGGAGGCAGATTTCAATAGACTGAGCAGAATAAAGGCACTATTATTGAACGAGGAAGTTATGCTCACGTCCGCCCGGGAGACATTCATTCTCCAGGTGGCGAGTACCCACAGTGAAATACAGGCCCTTTTGAACACTAATCTCCCCCAACATTTTGGGGAGTTAATTCATCGTATTTTTAACGCATCTAACACAGAAGGTCTGGTACACTTTTTTAAAGTCGTGGGGTCTGGTTTGGTGTCCTCCTTCCAAACTATTTTTGGTGTCATCCCGGCGTTTATTCATTCTATTTTTTCCAGCGTCTTTGGCGGTTTCCCGTTGATCATCGCCTTGGCGGCTGGTGTCCTGTTATTAATTTGTTTTATGCGCAATGGCTGCTCCCCGATGGGACCTGCTCGATCCAGAACGCCTCCAGCTGCTTCGTGAGCGCCTTTTGGCTGGTTTTGGTGTCTTGCCATTGGCGACACTGAGTGTGTCATATACTCTTTCCTTTCGCTTTGCGTATTTCACTTGCGTGCAACCTGTAATGACTTGCATCCGCTGTCCTTTCACCTGGACCTTGGATTATTGCCTCTCCAATTCGTCATTGTCTGTTCCGGATTTTGTTCAGTTGATGGGTCCCTTAGAGGCCCATGAGCAGGACTGTTCCGTTGCCGGCTGTATGGCGCGTGCGGCTGCACTGGGGATTTTGGCGCAATGGGATATCTGGGCGGCTGCCCAGGATCTCCTACAACAAAGCTGTTTCGTTTATCACGCAAGTTGTCCCGCATTGCTTTTGGATGCTCCCTCTGCTGAGGAGCATTCCTGCTCTTTGATCTCATGGATTGGATGGCATCTATGTTTTTTGACGATTCCAATGATGCCCTTTTGGAGGGTATGGCTTTTTTCTGCACTTACACTTTCATGGATTGACTTGTTTTTCGCCGTTTGGGCGCTCCCTGTGCTCTACTGGATATTTTTTTTTTTGCTTTTGCCCTCTGTCTTGGACGCCGGACTGTCCAGGGGAGGGTGTCTTGTGGTTTGTTGCCTGCCTTGTTATGTTGGCCTAGGACTAGCTGCCATGCTGCTTTTCTTTGCGCACGTTACACTGAGCCAGGGCCCTCGCCCTTTGCTCTTGCCAAGTTCTTTTGCGCTGTCTGCACTTTCTGTCTTTCACCTTTTCTCTTGTTCGATTTGGGCTCAGACTGCACAACATGTACAAGGTCGCATAACAATGTATTTCGGTTATTCCTGATATGGCCAGTCTCGCGCACCCAGACATAACATTAGGCGCAAATGACATGAAACTTTGTGTGCCTTTAATACTGGGGTTTTTACTGGCGCTTGGCTCACTTGGAGGAATCCTTTCCAGTGAGGAGAGCTGTGATTGTCTGCTGATGTAATTCTGCATCTAGAGACTGAGGTATGGGGGTTCGCTAGTCAAAGCCCAGAGGTCTTCTATTTTTATAATAAACTATCTTACTGCACGAGGAGGGTGGTAATGTTATTTAGACATTTATCCACTGAGTTATGAAATGCTTTCCCCGTTTGTATTCTATGGAATAGTAACCATGCTGCTTATATTATTCATATGCATTATGCTATTAGTACTGACACGTGTACTGTACATTAGAGCACGTAAGTTGGAATAAACATTTTAACCTATCCAGTGTCTCTTCCTACGCACCTTGTGGACAAGTACGAGTGAGTGACGAAAGAGTGTTCTTGCTTCTGCGAGTCCTGAGATAAAGATACTGTGTTCTGGGTTGTCCAATCATTGGTACTTGGGTGCTAATGGGATGCTAAGCTAGTTGGGTTGGGGTTTTTGGGTGCTACGGTATATGGTAGGCAAACCACTGTATTCCGGGGTCCCATTATCCTGTGCATAGCTCTGTGTATGTGCAGAAACCTTATGAGTAGGGATAGATGTAATGCTTTTTATTCATAAACCCTCGATGCAGGGTACTTTGGACTCATGGTTCCTGATTTACTGTATCCTACTTCTTGAATTGATAGTTTTGTTTATGCTGCACCGTCTAAATTGGATGCGTAGATTTGGCTTCATGTTAATTCCTTTGTATTTCTATACCCTGTTGAGGTGTTTATGTGCAGTTATTTTTGGCTTTGTAATAAATGAACTAACTTTATCTAGTAGTCCGCGAGTTATTATGTATCCTGCAGAGTTATTGGCTAAGTGATTATGTATTAACGATTTTCTCCCCTTCACACTTCCATGCTGCTAAAAAGAACCATCAGATTGTGGCTTTACAGGAGGTCTAGAACTAATGGGCCCGGCCCTTTCACAAGCAAGAGACAAAAACTAAAGGACCGATTCAAAAAAGTGTTTATGAGTACAGAAAGAGATTCTACAGCAGTAACCTAATCTTTTACTCACTCTTACATGCCTTTGTGAATTAGCCCTAGAAATAAAAATAAACCTGTGCCACTGTTTGCTGCAGTGCAGGCATGCATAAATTGTGGTGTGCAGTACAGTCTGAATATGATTATATACATGTGCAGCTTATATCTTACAGTCAGTAGTACAGTGTACTTACTCTTAGACCAAAGAGGCTGCAAAAAATGCTGTCTGAAATTACTCACCAAGGTCTTTCTGCTATTTTTTAAGAGAATGGAGTTGTGATGAGCTATTGCTATTAAAATATCAATAAATTTATATTAAAATCCAACAAAAGGTACAAGTATCAGTTGTTGATCTGGGAAGGGCTGGGCCAATGTAGATGCAACTTTATGTTTTATTATGAGAGCTGCATACTTGGAAACATTTGAATGAACCCCTTTGTGGGTCACCGAGTTGCACTTCCATCTGCTCACACAGTTTACTTGTTTCCATAAACAAATCTGTCAAGTTTGTGATTCTGGGAACTTGTTCTTCAGCAGAATCTGTCTGTCAGCAGTAAGACAGGTTGCAAATAAAGCACATAAAAAACGTGAGTGTCTGGAAGCATATTCGTGTAATGGGTCCAGTGAGTCAATATTTAATGAAGTAATGCGGCACGCCATAATTCAAATATGAGCTACACAAAAGGATGAGGTAACTAGTCTGCGTGCTCTTTCTGTTCATTGCAGTAACCCAGCATTCATTCTTGAGTTTTGGAGGAGCCCAGGCACAAATGTAGTAGTCCTGGTCTGGATATATGAAGAAAATTGTACAAAATTTAAATTCGACCAGTGTTGATCCTACTTGTCAATGCGAATGCCATTACCCCTTCACGGGACCTCCACATCCCAGTCATTACTCTATGAGGTGGTCCCGCATCCCAACAGGCTTCTAACACGCTAGCCTGTTTTCTATTTTGTTTTAATAAAAGCCCCTCCCACCTGCCTCCATGCCTGCTTGTTTTCCTGTCTGATGACAGGTGAGAGAACTGGCTATGGCGGTGAGTTAAGAATTTTGTTTATGGTACTCGAAATTTACAGTTTGTGTATTTCTCATTGATCTATGGGGTGTGAGTTGACTTACCGCATTGTTGGTCCGTGCGGTATGTCCTATGTCTCCATTTCTGCACCACTCGCGGCCTCGCTCCTCACGCATGTGCATAGCTGGGGAGCATTGCCTGAATTCCAAGGGCGTGCCAGACAAGTGCTGGGTGGCCCCGGCAGCACTTGAACCCCGCTGCTATGTCTATAGTGTGCAGGGCTGCAGGGGAGGTGGCAGCCTGTCTCTTATGCTGCCAAAATCTCGTGGTGAGCGAGACTTGGTTGCTGGGAGACAGGTATAGGAAAAGGAAGTTGTTGTTTTAGCACAGCTTACTTCCTGTTTGGCTGATCAGCTCTTTCACTTTGTTTAGATGGAGCATGCAGAGGTGTCTGATACTATGCCTGGGAAAGCTGCTTCCAAAAGAAAGCTTGTGCAAGAATTAGAAGAGAATGATTTGCTGCAGATATCACGATCTGATTTGCAAGAATTGATTGATAATGCGGTTCAGACTACCTTGAATGAGCCTCAAGCCAAAAAGCAGAAGGGAGATGATGATGATGATATGGACAAATATGTGCAGGGAAAGGTTTTTTCTGCTATGTTGACACATATTCGGGAAGTGCTCTGTTTGAACCCGAGTCTGGTGGATGGTGGGTTTTATTCACAATACAGTACCTCGGTGGTGGATGATTTGCCCTTCCATGACATTATCAGAGAGATCCTTGCTAGGGAGAGGATGGATGTGGATGAGCAAGGTATTCCCTGTTTCGTGAGCAAGCGGTATCTTCTGGCTCAGTTTGATGAACAGTTTCCCGCAGGTCCCGAAGGCTAATTCCTTCTTGTTCTCCATGGCCTCTTCTTCCTCATTATCATCTGAGGAGGTGACCTTTTCTGATACAGTTGAGTGTGAAGGTGGAGGCTGCTCTGAAGCGCACTTACGCGGCGTCTAATTATGGGATCAGGGCTAGTACATACTATGCCTATGCTTCACAGGTCCTCATTAAAGATTTTGAGAGACTGCTTGATTTCCTCCAGGATCAAGGGGATCAAACACCTGTCCTAGCTCATGTGGACGTGTCGGCTCAGTTCCTCTCTGATGTCACTTTTGATACCATGTGGGCTTTTTCCTCCTCAGCTAGGGCATCGGTGGCTGGATGCAGGTCCCTATGGACGCGACCATGGTGACTGGAGGCAGCACAAAAGGCATTGATTCTGAAATTGGCATTTGACGGTCCTAAGCTGTTTGGGGATGATTCTAACTCTAAGGGGCCGATTCCGATTCCGGCCGGAAATCTCTCCGACCGAGCCGGACCCGGAGAGAATTCTGACCGAATCGGACCCTAGCAGTCCGACCGGACGAGTACGATGCATTCGCATGCTATCGGACTCGATTCGGTCGGACTCCCATTGAAGTCAATGGGAGCCGGTCGTACAACGCGTACGCGGGCTCCCATTGACTCAATGGGTGCGAGGCGAACAAGGGCGCCCCTACAGCGGGTACGCATCCATGCGCATCGCGGCGTACATGCACAGGTAGGGGGGACCCATGGGTCCCCCCTGTGTGCGACTCGCGTGCCTACGCGTACAGGGGGGTCCGACGCGGACCCCCAAAGTCCGGCTCCGACAGCTCTTTCGAGCCGGACGGCGCGAGTCGGTCGGACTGCTTGCGGCGCGCATCGTACTTACCCGGCCGGGAAACATCTCCATAGCGCGATGCGAGTCGTGTCCGTGCGAGTCGGTCGGAGCGTGTTGAAGCCGCGTACGAGTCGGTCGGCGATTTCGCGGGAGCTTGCATCGTACTCGCTCGGCCGGACCCGCGTACGATTCGGTCGGGAAACAGGGCTCCGAATCGGATCCGGTAAATCCGATTCGGAGCACTACCGGCCGAGATCGGAATCGGCCCCTATGTCGCAAAAGTCAGCAGAGGAAAAGAAGATATTGAGGTATTTTCAGTCTATTTAGAAAAAAAAGGTTTTCTTTCACAAACAGAATTTTCATTCTGTGTTGTCCTCTTCTCAGCCCTTTCATGAACGGGCTCGAGATCGGGTAGCCCTAAATCCCAACCCCAGAATCAGCAGTCCCAGGGAGCTCATCAGAAATGACTATGCCGTTGTCGGGGCCAGACTTCGCGTTATCCAGGATCAATGGTTCTGGTTAATTTCCGATCAGTGGGTTTGGTCAGTCGTCAGCCACGGTATTCCCTTTGTCGGTCCTCCTCCAGTGGATCAGTTTCGGAATATACCATTATCAAAAGATCGTCAGAAGTGAAATGCTATGTTATCAGTGATAGAGAAGCTGCTCACTGAAAGAGCAATCATCAGACTGCTGGCAGCAGAGGAGGGTCTAGGCTTCGACTCCATTTTATTCTAGGTCTGCAAAGTGGATGGTTCCTTCTGGCTGATCTTGGATCTGGAGGCTCTCAAAAGGTCAATGAAGGTGGACCCGTTTTGAATGAACACTTTGCAGTCCATCATTCCTCTGATCCAGCAAGGAGATTTTTTGGCGACACTGGATTTAGAGGATGCCTATTTTCACATCCCTGTCCATCCAGACAGCCGGAACTTTCCTAGATTTGTGGTGGACAAGGTCGATTGCCAGTTCCAGGTGTTGTCATTCAGTCTGTCGACTGCTCCTCGAACCTTCACCAAGGTATTGGTTCCATCTGTGGGTGTTTTGCAGCTTCAGGGGTTCTCTGTGTATCTATACCTTGATTGTTTGATTGGGCTTCCTCTCTCCCCAAGGCTCTTATGGCGGTTGAGGCAATGATTGCTCTGGTTCAACGGTTGGGCTTCAGACTGAACCTGGCCAAATCACAGCTAGTCCCTTTTCAACGGTTTAACAAGGCAGTAATTGATACTAAGATGGGGTGGTTTTTCTGCCTTGTGCTCGAAGAGAGACTCCGCAGAGACTTCTGCTGACCCTCTTGTCTCAGCAGTCGGCTCGAGCCCGGAGTTGGTTGAGGGTCCAGGGTTTGATGGTGTCCACCATGGTAGTGGTTCCCTGGGCTCATCTTCAACTAAAGCCTCTCATCAATCATCTGTTGTCCAACTGGGATCCCTCTCTAGCAGATTTCAACTACCAGGTTCCTCTCTCCCCTGCTCTGGTTCAGGAATTGGGTTGGTGGCTGCACACTCCCAACTTGGAGAAGGGGATTCATTTCCAACCCCCTCCTCCTCTGTTGCTAACAACAGATGCCAGTCTGTGGGGTTGGGGGGACACACTGGGGTCCTTGGAAGCAAAGGGCAGTGGTCTCTGAGGGACAGGGCATGTTCCTCCAATTGGCGGGAGTTAGCTGCAATGTGGGAGGCAGTTCAGGTGTTTCAGAACCAGTTGCTGCTGATTCGTACCGTCAGGTGGCTCATTGTTTTTTGAATCGGCAAGGAGGTTCTTAGTGGCCTCCTCTGAATCATCTGGCCTTGCTGATTTGTTTATGTGGGAAGTCTCATCTTATAGTGAGGAGGGCGGTCTACATTCAGGGTCAACTCAATTAACATGCGGACAGCTTGAGCCACAGCCTGCCTTCCTCAGTCCTGTACCATCTTTCTGTTCTCCCTTTCAGGGACATTTGTCTGCAGTTCAAGGATCAACCTCTTTGTCTCTCCCCACAATGCCCTGCTTCCGAGGCTTTGTTCACAGGGGGTTTGTCCTCAGGCTTGGGCGGTGGATGCCCTTTCCATTTCCTGGCCCTTGGGTCTTCTGTATGCATTCTCTTCAATTCCACTCCTCATGAGGGTGCTTCAGAAGATTCGGGTGGAGAGGGTGTCGGTGATCTTGATTGCCCCTTTTTGAACTTGTCGCCTTTGGTTCCTTCTGTTACTTCGGTTGTCCCTGGGCAACTTTGTTTGGTTACGAGTGATCCTGTACCCGCTTCAGTTCCCAGTCCTGTCTTGGGGTGTTCTTTGTGAAGTGGTGTGCAGCTCATAGGGTGGATCTGATTGCAGGGGATCCAGTGAAGACTCTTGAGTTTCTGAGGTTTGTTTTTTTGGAAAATTTGGCACTCTCTACTCTGGCAACTCAGTAAGTGGCTATCCGGGCATGCAGGGGGTTGGGGGATGCTCTGGGGGGTTTTGCTCCTTTGTTGGTTTGGTTGTTGCAGAGTTTCGGCTCCATCGCCTGGTGTCTCCAGTGATTGTGCTTTCCTGGGACTTACCTACTGTCCTTTAGGGTCTCCAGTTGTCCCCTTTTCAACCTTTGCTTGAGGCTTATTTGATGTGGTTGTCTGCTAACCTGGCTTTTTTATTGGCCATTACATCGGCTCGCCGATTGGGGGAATCAGGGGCTTTGCTGATATCATACCCCTATTTGCGGTTTATGCCAGATAAAATGGTTCTGAGGTTGGATCCAGCCTTTACCCCTAAAGTTTCTTCACAGTTCCATTTGCAACTTGAGGTTGTTCTTTGGATTTTCCTGACAGGATGATGGTCAGGTCCACTCCTCTTTGGATGATTGAAGGGCTCTTCAGATTTATCTGCAGTGCACTCCAGATTTTCTCCTTCCTCCTACTCTGCTTGTGTCTTTTGACGGGGTGGCTAAAGTGTAAAAGGTTGCTACTTTTACACTTAGTAGGTGGGTGTGCTAGGCAGTTTGTCAGTCTTATAAGCCTTCGGGTCTGGATCCTCCGGCCCAGGTTCAGGGTTGTTCCACTATATCTGTTTCCACTTCCTGGGTTAAGGATGCAGGAGTTTCTGTCCAGGAACTCTGCAGGGCTGCCACCTGGCAGTCACATCACACTTTTATTAAGCATTATCGCCTGGATGTGTTACATGCTTCCATGGATAATTTTTCTGTTGGTGTTGTGAAGGCAGCTGTGTCTTAAGCTTGATTCAATAAACTTGGATTTTTTAACTCTGTTTCTGCGTCAAGCTTCCTTCTTTTTTTTATTTTTCTAATTCTGGTATCTAGTATATTAGTTAACTCGATTGTTTTGTTCTGTATTTCTTTTCAATTATTTCTTGGTTTTGTTTAGACTCTACCTCTAATTTCCTATTCTGTTCTAGGATTTCGGTTTCCAATTGGTTAATTCTAATTCTTGTGGCTTTATTCCTAAACGTAGACAAGTTGATTAGGGCCCCCCTGATTACTACTTTATAAGCGTCCCAAACTATCTGTATTGAGGTTTCTTTGTTACTATTACACTTAAACTATTTCTCCGTTGTTACTTTTAGCTTATCTACGATCTGTTGGTCTAAGAGAAGAGTACGATCTAAGGTCCATCTGGGTGCTGCTTGGTGTTTCCCGATTTTTATTATCAAGGAGACAGGGGAGTGATCTGATAAGTGGGCTGGGATGTGATCTATATTGACTACACTGTTGTTTAGGGTTGTATCTATCAGAAAGAAATCGATTCTAGATGCGTGGCCATATTTTTTATTTTCATAGGTAAACCTATTACTTGGATTACCTTTGCTTTTCCACATGTCCACAATCCCCAGGTCTTCTGTATATCTTTTTAACCATGCCCTCATTTTCGGTAAGTTTAAACCTTTACCCGGGGGAGATCTATCTTGTTTAGGGTCTAGTAATATGTTAAAGTCCCCCCCCCCATTATGATTGGAGCTGACACTTCTATAAGTTGAGAATAAAGTGCTTGGAGGGGAGCAGGATTGTCTAAGTTTGGGCCGTAGTATCCCACAATAGTATATAAATTCCTCTCTATTTTTATTTTGACTATTGCCCACCTTTCCCTTAAGTCGGTTAACTCTTCCACGATTGTCACCTTTGCAGATTTTTTAAATATAATTGGCACGCCTTTGATGCAGCAAGATTGGTTCGTGCAGACATAGCAATCTACCCACTTTTGGTGTTTCATAATTTAATCCCATTCTGGTTTCAGGAGGTGTGTCTCTTGTAGAATTATAACTTCACTATTCACAATTTTTAGATATTCCAAGATTTCCTGCCTTCTTTTCTTTACTCTAAGACCATTCACATTCCAAGACATGATCTTCAATTTGTTATTTGCCATTTCTTAACTTTACCATTACCATAAAGTTCAATTTACTTCCCTAGTTCGAGAGTTAGGACCTTGTCTTTCCTTATATATTACATGTGGACAAAATTCTTTTTTTCGTTTTCCCCCAAATGCTCCCATACCTTGTGTTTATACTTATACTACATGTACCCCCCCTCCCCACCCATCCTGGAGAATCCTACCTGCTTCTGATGGGCAGATCGGGTTTGCCCTCTTTGAGAGCCACCCACTCTGGGTCGAAATCTTTTTATTTCCTATTTTCCAGAGTTCTCAATTATTTCTGTGTTGATTTGAACTGTTCTATGAGTTTTACAACCTCCTTAGCCTCCCGGATACTCTACATTTGATTCCTCCACATGATTTTAAGTGAGGCCGGGAATCTCATCTGGACTGTTGCTCACAGAGACCTGAGCTCTTGCATGTGGTTCCCAAGTTCCCATTGCCTGTCCTGTGTAGCTCTTGATATATCAGAACGATTAACTAGGATTCTCCACGGGTTTTTTCTTGGCTTCCCTAGCTTGAAGGGATCTCTGTGAGTTCTTTGAATATCCTCTTCTAGAGTCTTAACCTCCATCCCGGGGATGAAGTCTTTCAGAAGGTTAATCACAAAGTTCTTAACATTTTGCCCTTCCGCCCCTTCCGGTATGTTTAGGATTCGGAGGTTGTTGCGTCTTGTGTTATTCTCTAATGACTCAATTTTATCTTTAAGCTCTCTCTCATTTGCTCTCAAGGTAAGGATTTCCCCTTGGTTTTCCAGTGTGCTTCTTTCTAGCTTTTCTACTGTTGCTTCTACCATTTGTACGCGATCCATTAAGGAGTTTACTTTTAATTCAAGGGCCTCACATGTTGCTTGAATCTTTTCCTGTTTTTTTTCTGATTTGGCAAAATTTGCTCTCATTTCAACAATTAGGGTTCCCATGAGTTTTCCCACCTCCGACTGTGCAGTTTGATCTAGTGATTGAATTGGGCCGACCTCTATGTTCTCCTTTTGGGGTGTACTCTCGGTTGCTATCTCCTCTGGCTAAGGTCCTTCCCTTGACCCCCTCCCTGAGGTCGACGTTTCTACCTCTGGCTCCTCAATGGCTAATACTTGGAATCTATCACTAATGACGATCTCTCCACTCTTAGGGGTTTGGGTGTCTCCTTGCGCGTTTGTGGCCGTGCAACGCTTAATACCACTCTCCATTTTTGACTCTCCGAGGGATGCGTTGAGAAGTGATTGTTTGTCTTGAATCTTAAAGTAGGAGCGAAGGGAAGGAGTAATTTTAATTTTCCCTCCTTGTTTGCTTTGTCTCGATTTGGGGAGTGATGAGGTGGTACTCCCCCCCCCGGTTTTGGTATGTCCCCTGCTTGTCCTCCGTGTTGCTAATTTTGGAACTATTTTTACGAATTGTAGGGGTTATGGCCAAACTCTTCCGAGTTATGCTGGGGCCGGAGCCTTCTATGCCAAAATACCTACTTCTAAGGCAGTAACTAGTTCTGTAAGCCCTTGGCTCCCCCTTAGTTGGCTCCACAAACTGTTTTTGCCCCTTTTTCCCCTTCTGCGCAATGTTTGCCGGTGTAGGGAGGTCTAAGGGGTCTCTGGGGGCTTTTACACTTCTTTCACCCCTTCCCCTGCCTCTTATCGGTGTCATGCACGGTCTCCCACTCTCCGTCTCTTCCTCACCTCTGTTCCTGCTACACCCTGTGTCCTTCGGTCCACTTTCAATACAGCCCGCCAGTCCCCTGAACGTGATTCTGGCAACAGCTCTTCGAGACATATGCAGCACCTCGGCTGCCTCCGCCCACACGCTGTAACCGTGCGTGCGCGTCTCCGTGGTCTGCTCCCGACGTCGGAGTATCGTTTCCTGCCGAACCATGAATAGACGGCGTCCTCCAAGGTAAATCCCCTGCTGACAGGACAAGCAGAGTCTCCCTGCGTTAGCGCTTTCCTTGGGACTCCTCTAGGGGTTTATGAGGTTCGTAAAACTAGATGAATGGAGCCGCGTTGAAAAGGGGAAAGTTATTCTCATTTACGTTAATCTTCAATGATTTCGCTCAGAGCGGGTGGGCGCTCCTGACCGGATTTGTCAGCTGGCCACCATGTTTTCCTGTCATACAGACAGCGTCAAGGTTCATTCTTGTGTTTGGGCTTGTTAAGTCCTCATACAGTAATGACTGGGACGACGAGGTCCTATGAGGTGGTAATGTGTCGTTACTTACCGGTAATCTTCTTTACTCCAATAAAGGTCCTCCTCGTCCCAGTCATGTTCCCTCCCTCCATCCTTCTACTGTTGTGCCTGTCTTGTTACTAGCAGGCAAGGAGGCACATGGGAGGGGCTTTTATTAAAAAAATAGAAAACAGACTAGCGTATTAGGATCCTGTCGGTAGGCGGGACTGCCTCACACAGTATTGACTGGGACGAGGAGGACCTTAATCGGGGTAATGAAGATTACCGGTAAGTAACGACAGATTAATCACAATCAATGTTAAAGTTTATAAGAATCTTTCGGAGCGCCTGAGTGAAAAGCTCTCTTTTCCTGTTTTTTTTCCTATTAGCAGTTTTTCTAAAGATGCTTTGTCCTTCAGTGTTACAGCATTATCTCTCTCTTTCTCCTCTCTCTCTGATTGCTTTCTCTCTACGTCCCCCCTCCCTCTCTTTCTCTTAAAGTCTCTGGTGCCTGCTGCAATTAACCTTGGAGAGATGGGGAAAGTGACAAAGTCACCAGGGGCCTTGGGCTTAAAAAACCGGCCTCCAAGGGCTCAAGCCCACTGGGGAAGTGCCCAGTAGAATAAAACACCTGTTCTGCCCTGACATCAACAAAATGTAAATCTTTTCACTTGACAGTTTCCTAATTGTAAGCTTTTTGAAAATATTCCGACTGTCTGGGTGGTGCTCTTTTTGGGGGCACAAATAAAGCAATTTAAAATTTGTAGTGTTATGTAAATGCTCCAGCCCAGCTCACCCAGTGCTGTTGCATCGCTCTTGCTCCTGTCCTCTCCTTGCTTTTACCCCTTTTTAGGTCTCGCGCCTAGCGTTGCAGTGTGCAGCCCTGCTCGCACAGCGCGAGACCTCTTGAATGGGGTTTAAAAACTGACCTAGGAATCGCACACGCTCGTGCGTGTGCGATTCGTTTTCCCCCCGGCTATTGGGCTTTGCGTGCGTCTTTTTAAGAAAGACAGCACGCAATTGGGCAAAGGCGGGCGCATGTCCCGCCTTTGCTCCGCCCATTCACGTCTGTGTCTAGGACACGCATCAGCGCGCGTGGCACAGACGACAGGCTCCCTCGCCCCCCCTCCTCTGTGGTGCGCGCGCCCCACGCGCAGGAGCGGCATCTGTTTTGCATTATCGTGCCCGATAATGCAAAACAGATGTCTGCACGACGTGCGCAGCCGGGACAGGGGCTTTGTTAATGGCGGCGCGTGTTTATTTTTTGCATCGCGCTTTCACACACACTGAAAGCGCGATGCAAAAAATAAACTCAGAGCCGCTTTTCCTCCTGTTCCGCTTGTTCCAGAAGCCAGCACGTCGAGCTCCCACTGGTTACATTTTGAGATGGTAGTCCTCGAGTATCTTTGGTTAATTGAAAGTAGTGGCTCCATCAGGTGTTTCCTGGTGCTTACAAGCTTAGATGTTTCATTTTTTGTTCCTTTATGTATTTTGCTTTTTGTCACTGTTCTTTCTTCACCACAGGGCTCTGCGTTTTTTGACAGCTTGCTTCAGAAGCTGCAGTTGACTTACCAGTTCAAGCTGGAAGAATATATGGACGGCACAGCTATTCGTAGCAAGCCTTTGCGCAAAATGGTACGTACCCTTCTTCACTTATGTTTGGGTTGGGGGGAGGCACTCCTGAAACATCTGGTAATCCATGGTGTGAATCAGTAGTGACAATACTGCACTTTAGTGGTGTGTCAGAATGTCTCTCACTATTCTTTGTCATCTTGCTAGACAAGCATTAACCTTGGAGTCTCAGCATTATTGACTTGTTCAAGTGGGCCTGACCACTGTTTCTACAGATGGGCTCTAGGTCTCTCTGTGGGCTGGATCAGGTTACCACAATGCACACCAGCTTTCAAGCTGTGAATTCGATGTTGGGTATTGTGAAAATATAAATTAAATTCTTTGTAGTAAAGAAAAGGTAACAAACATCGAACTTGGATCCTTTGACTGTGAGTTTGGGGAAAAGGAGTAGCGGCAGTTGGAGCTATCACTCACTGTGTAAACGTCAGTTGCACCTGGGTTTTTGCCTAAGCTGAGCTCCCTTACTACAGTATGTGTGTAGGCAGTGTCCGGTCTCTTTTGACCTCATGTCTTTGCGTTCTCATGGGGTACATTGAGTTAGCCAGAAGAAGTCTATGATAGACCCTGACTGTGAGTTTCACTGCAGAGAGGTAGCACATGTTAACAATGCATTTTCTGTTGGCAGGTGAAGTTTGCCCTCATCAGTGCTCAGAGGTGCATGATCTGCCAGGGGGACATTGCCAGGTACCGGGAGCAAGCCAATGATACCACAAATTACGGCAAAGCACGCAGGTAGGAGACCAAGAGCACATTCTCTTTGTGTACCCGCGGGTGGGTGAGTTGAACAACTGGAGTGGAGAGTGTTCTTGTGGATATGTTTCCTGTGGTTGGGTGGTGGGAAAATTAAGATTTCATGTAGAGGAGTGCTTTGTAATACAGATAAGTGCATATCCCTACCTATTAATGTAACACTTACAAAAACAAGCAGTTGCTCTAAACAGAGTGCGCTGCTGAGTTCACGCGCTAGCTGCCAATATTAGTGACTGTTGCGAATTGCTTTGCCAGAAAGCACATTGTCTGGATATGTTTCTCTGCCTAGTGGGTAGCACTCTCCAGGAAAGCCTTCATGTTGAGCTCACTCAGAAATTTCGACTTTTAGAGAGGATCTGTTAGGGTTGTCCATTTTAAAAAGAAACGCCAGGAATAATTAAAAAAAATCGTGGATGGCAAGTTACCTCTGTTTGTCCCTCTAACCTTTCCAGCTATATATTCGTCCCTCCTTGTGCCCCAAAATGTAGAAGCTCATTGGTCGGCAACTTGTCCTTACAGGAATTCAATTAAAAGCCTTTGCTATTCTGTAGTTACTATATTCTGACTTTTCCTCTACTGCTTCCACTCTAGTTGGTGCTGTCTTCATACCTGCCACTCTCAGCTCTTTTGGTTATTATCTGAGCGTTTCCTCTGAATGCCAAAGAAGCTGTTGCTGTGATACCACAGTGGCATGACTTTTAAGTTTGCTATTGTTTTTGAATTACAGTTATTAAATCAGCATGCAATGCTAACAAGTTAGACTACATCCAGTGTGTTCCAGTTGTTTTAGCGCTCTGGAGAATATTTTTATTGTGACCATCTATGACATCGTCTATTTCTGAGATCAGTAGAGCTGTATTTTGAAAGAACTTGCATGGGATGTCTGGGCTAGTGCTTAATGTGTGTACCTTGTAAAGTTTATATTTCTGTTTATTTAGACTTCTCTTTCGGGGTTGAGTGTTTTTGGAGTGTTCACTGCAAGGGAATGCTGAAGCCTAAGGATTGCATTACTGGAGGTGCACTGTGCAGTGCACCTCCTGTGGATCAATATTACGTGGTAGTAGGAGGCTTTGGTTTAAGTGTGTCCAGAATCCACGACAAAGCGAGAACATGCAAAGGTAATTGTTAACCACAAATGTGGTCAGTCACCACATTAATAATTACAAAGAAGCATTTCCTCCTCTTGCAGTCTCATTAGTTGCAGGGAGCCGAAGTGTGAACCATGAGGTTCGGTCTGTGTCATCAACAGACTGGGCTGAAGAGAGATGCCCTCACAGTGCCAAAGAGCGCAGTCACAGTGAAGAGGCATTTGATGGATCTTTCTCTTTCTGAAAATAAGTATGCGGTTGCATACCTGCAGCCTGGTTCAGTGTTCTCAAAACTTCATGTTTCATAGCAATTGAAGCCGGCCTGACTGGCGCATGCTGTGTAATCTGGGGTCTCTTTTGGAGTAGGGAAAAGCTACAGAAGAAAATGACAGCAACCAGTGGCAATTGGGTGCATCGGCACACATTGTGCCGGCATTGAGAGCAGGAATCTGTTGGACTCTGTGTCTTGGCTCACGGTGCCAGCTTTTTACCTTACTGCAGGGATCAGTGCTAGTCCTGTTGTCAGCCAAGACACTGTTGATGGAACAAAGAGATGGTCTTTGATAAGATGTCGCTTCAAACATACTTCAGTCTAAACTTTACAAGTTGTTAGAAAATATACTGCACATAAAGAAGTGATGCTTCAGTTTGAAGAGGAGCGTACCGCTTTCAACGATGCACGGACATTTTAATAGTATCCCAAATTTCTCTCTGCCTGTCTTACAGTGAGTACTTAATCCAGAGTATACAAAATGAGGAGGACCAAATAAATGTGGAGAGTATAAAACGACTAAGAAGAGTAAAGAATATCATTTTCTTGTGAGGAAGAGCCCTTTTTATGGTCGAGCCTGCTACAGCACATGCTCCGCTTGTGCTTTTGGTTGTGAGACACTTTTGCTTACAATAAAGGGCTTGCAGCCCACCCACTGCTTACCATTTGCTATGTTCAATGTCCCTATTCTTCGCTGCATCTTATTTGGCCGTTTCTGGCCCAAGCACAGATTATTTCAACTAATTAGTGCCTGTCCACTTCTCCACTGTGCACTGCTAAATAATGCAACACCAATAGCTCAAACTTTAATAATGCGAGACCTATTGCATTGCAAATGCTTGTTTAAAATGCCTTCTCCTTGCTTTTCCCTAGTTCTGACTGCTTTTCCCCCTGTTTTTCTGTGTGCCTTCGCCTTGCTTTTCCCTCGCTCTTACTGCCTTCTCCTTGCTTTTCCCTCGTTTTCACTGCTTTCTCCTTGCTTTTCCCCCTATTTTTTTGTGTGCCTTTTCTTTGCTTTTCTCTCATTCTCACTGCTTTCTCCTTGTTTTTCCCCATTTTTGTGTGCCTTCTCCTTGCTTTTCCCTCCTTTTCACTACTTTCTCCTTGCTTTTTCCTACTTTTTTGTGTGCCTTCTCCTTGCTTTTCTCTCGTTCTCACTTCTTTCTCCTTGCTTTTTCCCTCGTTTTTGTGTTTCTTCTCGTTGCTTTTCCCTCATTTTTTCTGCAGCCTCCCCACGCAACTCTGGACCACCACCTCACTTTCGGAATTCTGAAGAGCCCAAAATACCTGGCTGTTTGAATGAGCCTTCGGGACATGCAAATGCCTGGATACGCTGTCGGGTGATTAGCCGCACTTTACAAATCCTGATTGATTGATTGAATGTCGGGTTCTCTTTTTGCATATCTCTAATTTCCACATTCAATTTAGAATTACCCCTGAATGTATTTTGCAGTTCTTCGCAACCTCGTTATTTTAAATGGTCTAAACTATTTTTTAACACAGTAGCTGTTTTTTTATTAGTAAACTGACTGCACCCTTTTATCAATTACTTCATCAGTTTCTAAATCTTGCGGATGAGTATATGAGGAGAGGGATCATTACGGTGCAAGGAATTATCTGAGCAGAGTGTTAATCATTGAACATAAGTATGCTCTTGATTGATGCCATTTAAAGATACAATCATTGTTTCTGATATTTCCACAGTGACCTGATGAAGTGATTTCTTCATGAAGTTAGTTTATTCCGCTTAGTTAGCTGAAGAGGTGTTGGTCTTCTATTGTACTGTACTTTAACCTTTGTGATATAGCTGGATAACTTTGTGGTAGCAAAGAAGATACAAATTCTAGTGCCAGTGCTCATGACCTAAAGAACCCTCAAAAGACTCATCACACTTATCGTGCTGACCTGCATGACTGTGCCATCCTCAATGAACAACTCTAGCAGAACTGTTCTGCCCCATGCACATAATAGCCAACAAATTGAGATACAGATTATAAAGAGAGGGCCACTGCTTGACAGCACAATTCGCCACAAAGTGTGGGGGCAATTTCACTAATGCCATAAACTGAATCCCACTTATTTTTTTTCTTATAAAAAATCTGTGTAGTACTTGAATGCCACATTTAACCAGTAGGCAACCAGCACCTCACACAGGAGTATCCTCTTTACTGAGTCAAATACCTGGCTCCCCTATGCATGTCAGAAGCTCTTGTGGGGCCAGGAATCAACAATTTTGCTGGGCATTTCTTTGGTGTGTGATCCTAGAAAAATTTCGCAGTTAGGAAGATGTAATCTCGGGAAAGTCGGATCATGCTGACACCTTCTTCTATGCTCCGGAATTAGAGACCCTTGATAGATGACCCTATATTTGACTTATGTTTAGAAAAGAGAAGGCAAGTTTCTTTATGCAACACCTGTTCACTTTTGTTTGTTTTTGTACTATTGTGGCTATCATAATTATGTATCTCATTATATTGCCTCTCAATCAACTGAGATATTTCACTCTACCTATTGTACTGAAGTACTTATTGAATTTGCATTTGGTTTGCATATTTACTCGATTGATTGGTAATCCAAATAAAACCCTTTAATCATATTCAATGATTCCTGGTCCTTATTGTGGAGTCACATGAGCTACATAAGTTAGAAATGTATTGTTGATGTTTTCTCCCTTTCAATGCTTCACGTCAGCTATCAAAGGCCCATACGACCAATGGGGAAACATTTTTAATGACTTGACAAAGAGATTACGTTGCAAGGCCCAGCGCTCCAGCAATACACTTTAGAGTGGCTTGCTAGGATGACATTTGGGTAGTACAAGATTGGAGCATTCCTGTTATAATTCTTGAATATCAACATATGTGTTGTTGTCCAAGAGTTCACTGTGGTGCACATTACCTTCCAGAATGGCCGACAGTGTTTTAAATGTGTGATGACTAATGTGAAAAAGCTTTTTAAATGTCTGAATTGTCCCTTTGGGATAGTCATTTTTTGTATGAGGTGGTTACAAACATTCTAAGATATGCTGAACAATTC
Source organism: Calotriton arnoldi (assembly GCA_963921515.1). Taxonomy (NCBI): domain Eukaryota; kingdom Metazoa; phylum Chordata; class Amphibia; order Caudata; family Salamandridae; genus Calotriton; species Calotriton arnoldi. Next base: position 1,135,253 of record CAWUFW010004596.1, on the reverse strand, counting down.
CTTTTGGTTGCATGCTAATTTGCTGCTACCGTGCATTGAGCAGACATTGAGAACACAACACGGAATGATAATGGTACGTTCTTTCAAGTGTTGCTTATTTGAAGAAGGATTACGGTTCATTTAATATGTTTTTCGTAAATCCAAGAAAAAGAAGCCTTTAAAACTTTAACAATAAATATTGTTGTGCAAATTAGTTAAACTATTGAAACTCGTCATCAGTACAAAATAATTGTATTAATGGTTCCAATTACAAACATTAAAATGAGAGGTTTTGAAAAATAAATAAAAATATGCATTTTAAACACATTTTTGATCAATCGGCAACAGTGGCCCTGGAGGTAGGGATGAGGGAGGTTGCTGCATTTACAGGTATTTAAATGTTATGAAGGTGATAACCATGCTGGAGTTCAGAAGGTGAATGAGCAATAAAGATAGCTCTAAATTCTGTGTTTACCATGTCACATTTGCTGTTCAAAGACAGAAGTCAAATGTCAGGCTATATCTTCTGATAAATTGCTTATTAGTCTTTTAAAATAGAGATTTGTGTTTGCTTTTCTTTCTCTGACTGTAAATTGAGAGGAGTTGGTGAAGTGACTATATGTGAAAATCTTGCTGGTTTACAGGGGGTACAAAAGAAAAGGCTGTATGATGTCTATTTTTTCGAACCCATAACATTTAAATGCCTGTAAATGAACTGTGCAGATATTTCAAAATATATAATCAGTCAGGAAAGTCCAAATGAAGCACAATTTCTTATAATTCCAAAGTGTGATTTTAAAGACGGAAAAGTCCTTTGCATGATACGAGACGTGTACCCCTGCCTCGAGTGCCCAGCTGTACTGTTGTCTGGATCCCTAATGCTGATTTGCATAACAAGTGAGCATTGCTCATGCGTTTGCGCTATGAGAAAGGCCTGTCTCACAGTAGTGGTCTTGTTGGACCGAGAGTGGCGCCCAAAGCACTACCCTCATAGTGGTGAAAGGGTACTGCCTTCACCAGGAGTAAAGCAGCACAAGTGCGGTGGTGACAGCATACCTTGTAGTGGTCAATAGGAGTGAACAGGATCTTTTTAACCTGTGTCACTGGAGTGAGGCCTACAGACTCACTCACCTTTTTAAAAGTTCTGCTACTGCATGCTTAGCTCACCCCTTGGCCTACATCATGTGTGGAGTACTGCACAGCGCGGGAGCAGGGACTCTGCGCTAAATGTATGTGTATCTGAGAAGGGATAGAGCATTACTCTGCAGTGCATGTGTGGTTAGTACATGTATTGGCTGTATGTATGCCTGTGAGGAATATATTACATGAGAGATGTAGTGATGTGCAGTGCATGTGGAATAGAAATATGTGTTGGGTGTATGTGTGCTCGCGTGAAGTACAATACATGAAGGGTGATGTGTTGTGCAGTGCTCACATGGTAAGTGTGTGTGCTGGCGGTTCATAGTAGACCCTGGTTAAATATAGAAAAGCTTCAGTGCTGAACAGTGTGCACAGATTGAGTGTGTGTGCTGAATGCATGTGTACATGTAAGGGTACAATGCATGGAAATAACACTTCTGGGCAGTAAATGTGCTGTGAATGTACACTGAGTAAGTGTGTCTGCAATGGTACATTACATGGAGGGCCATAGGTTCCATTTTGGAAAGCCCAGGCCTGCCTGTTGAAGACATGAGGAGGAGAGAAATCTCCCCAGACAGATTTGTGTATTGCTACATTCATGTAAGCCGGGAGGGTTGCACACTGGAGGGAAAAAGGGAGAGACTCCCTTAACACTTCAAAAGACTGCTCTTTGATTCAGTGATAGATCACAAGGAAGGGCCCCTGGACACATCTCATGAAGGGTGATGAGGCCGATAAGGGAGTTATAAAGACTAGGGGCCTCATTTACAAGGCCATTGCACCACCAGTCCGTCACTTTTTTTGACGCACCGGCGGCACAGTGAGCCTGCCCATATTTACAAGGCCACGTAAAGTCACCCTGCGTGACTTTTCATGGTCTTGTAAATATGAGCCCCTTTCACGCATTACTCTGCGTGAAAGGGGCGTTCCATGGGTGTTGCTGTGGATGTTCCCATGCAATATCCATGGAACCTGACACATTCCCAGATTTGCAAAGTTTTGTAAAGCTGGGAATGCATCAGAATCCAACACCTCCGCTTAGGAGTGTCACAACGAGGAGAAATATTTTTATTTCTCCTCAATTTTTCCTCTTTTTATGTGTGCTGCATTCTGCAGCATGCATAGAGAGAGGAAAATGCCATCAATTATTGTTTTTGTGCAGGAAGGTGTCCCTTCCTGCACAATAACAATCATCCCCAAAACGCAGGCACCCTAGCAACATGACTTATTGGCACTTACACCGAGATAGTCTGCGCCCGTGCTGCCAAGTACTACGGCAACCCCATATGCCAGGACGGTCTGCCGGTACCAGTGTGGCTGAGGGATTCGTGTAATGGCCTGAAGTAGAGGCTGAGGCTACATTCGGGGGGTTCGACCCTCACTGGAGGGAACTGACCTGACTGACCACCAAGGACTGCCAGGGACACTATGCACAACCTTGCACCCTCTCTGGCCTTCGGTTGGAAGCTGAAGAAAGGATTCTCCCCAAGCCTACTGGGTAAAGACAAGTTACAACTTCTTCACAAGCTTGGAGCTGCTCTGACACCTGAGAAGAACTAAGGCAGCGCTGCTCAGAAAAGAGAGCCTCCACCGCTGGGAGCTACCGCGTGGGCTGCAAGCAGCCCAGCTTCTCTGAGCAGAGCCGGACTCGCAGGTGCTTGCACTGATGGCACCTGCTGCACCGCTCAACTGTTCTGTGCTGCAAGAGTGGGTAAGACGAGAACTGGGACAGGTGGGCCCCTGGGGACTCGCTGCTAATGGCACCATAGACACTTTTGACTAAAACCTGAAGATTCACGGGGGGGACTCTTAAGTACGGCCAAATAGTGAGCATTCTCTGGATGCAGTCACTAGTGGATGGGGAATAACCCTGAGCCCGTGACACAAAGAAGGGTGGGGCAGGGGTTTGCCTGACAACTACTAGAGCCCTGACCTCAAGGAGATTGTGTTGTTGCTTCTGAATTTCGTATTCCTTTGCACGTGTAGAGTGAAAAATAAAACTCTACTTTTTCTTATAAAAACAAGTATTTGACTGGACATTGATTTATTGTTCGTACTGTTTGCACTTTGAGTTACGAGTCATGTTCAATGACCTATATCTACATCTCTCCCTCCTCCCTGAGGGACGCTTGACTGCTTGACCACAGCTACCACTGAGAGTCAAGTGCAGAAGGGGTACTTGGCCCAGTTGCTTAGGATCCATGGTAGGGTGGGCCCTGGGACATCAGGAGTAAAAGGCCTCAGCCACCACGGTTGGGCCCAGTAATCCCTGCTTGCCCTGTGGCCCTCTGAAAGGGGTTCTGACAGTGATGGAAACAAAGATTTTAATACAATAAAGACACTTTACTTGGTGATGCGCAAATGATAAATATTCATGGAAATCCCAATCACATTATCTATCATTTGTGTCCTAGTAAAATTGCATGTCAGGACAAATTTAGTGGCCATTTCATTGGGAAATGTGCAATCTTTCAATGACAAGAGCTTACACCATAATTTAATAATATACTTGAGTCAGTGTGCTCTAAAATGCACCACCTGGTATATACTACACCCGTACCACTCTCCTGCTCAATTGGCATGGCTTATTTGCTGCTCTTGTTCTTTGTGTGACATATGGATTTTTCAAAATCCCTTTGACTTCAGTGATGTACCCCTGATGGTAGCACCCCCACTCTGAAAATTGTTCCAGCATCACTGATCTGCATGTACCAGTTCTGGAAAAGTATTTACGTTTCCTAGTGCTACAATGTTTTGACCTTGTTCCTTAGTATGAAATGAAGTGCAACTTGTGTTTTTATTGCTGCTACCTTTGGGATTACTTTCCACAGTGTTACTTTTTAAATGGACTAATAAATATCTTAATTATCAGTTGCGGAAGAGCGATATTTGTGTTTTGCCGTTTGAACTGAAAGATAATGTCCATGGACATTAGGTGTATATTTTCTCATCTGTTCCAGTTACTTTTATACTGCACAGACTTACATCACCTGCTATAACTATGCAGACAACACCCAGATACGTCTGAAACTGGAAAGCCCAAAGGACATTAAAACATCAAAACTCTTCGATTGCCCCAGGGCCATTGACCAATGGATGACATGGACCCACCTCAAATTGAATGCCTCCAAAACTGAAATAATCAACTGCGGTGACTGGAAAACCTAAAACCCTCTCTGCACCTGGCCTGGCAATTTAGTACCACCTCCAATAGCATCTGAGGAGGTAAAAAACCTTGAAGTTACCATAAATGCCAAACTGTCAATGAATCCAAAGTGAATAAGGTAGCCAAATCAAGCTTTCTCACAATGAAAACACTGCGATGCATCTTCCCACTCCTAGAATTCCCACACAAGGTTCAAGATACCATGGGGCATATTTACAGGGGGATGTTGCCACCAGAACGTCACTTTTAGTCATGTTCTGGTGGCGATATTCCTTCTCCATATTTACAAAGTGGCGTTAAGCCACATTTTATTGCTTAACACAGCCTTGTAAATAAGGCCCCTTTACATGCATCACTTCGCTTGAAAGGGGCGTGCAATGGGTGTTGCTGTGGGCATTCCACCACAACACCCATTGCTTTTGACGCTGCCCCAGATTTACAAGGAGGTGTAAATATGAGGCAGCGTCAAAAACTAACGCCATGCAAGAGAAGGCGTTAGAATGGTGAAACGAGGAGAAATACTTTAATTTCTCCTCATTTTTGCATTATCTATGTGTGCTGCATTCTGCAGCACACATAGAAGGAGCAAAATGTAATAAATGATTAAATAATGACAATTTGCTACTTCTATGTGTGCTGCTTTCTGCAGCACACATAGAAGTAACAAATCGCCATTAGTGATTGTTTATGTGCAGGAAGGGACACCTTCACCTAGGAAGACTGAGAGGGAGTTTAGGCTGAAGATGGCCAAACACAAGATGGAGGAAAGGAAACTGGATATGGAGGAAAACCTGGCCTTAGAACATCTGGTTCATGAAAGGAGCCTCAGAGAGCTGGACTTCAATACCAGACAGGCAGAGACCATCCATAATGGTGGCATAATACCAGCAGTGCCCTCTGGAGATAAGAGGGTCCACACTCCAAAGGATCTGGTGCCTACATTTGTTGTGGGCGATGACAATGGCAAGTGGTTTGAAGAGTATGAGGTTGATCTGGAGATGAAAGGGTCCCTGAGGAGGATTGGGAAGCCAGTCTCTGGAGGTACTTACCTAGCAGAGGGAGGGATGCCCTACTGGCCCTAGAGAAGGGGGGCAGGATGAGGCATACCACCTTGTAAAGGGCACCCTTGTCAGAAAGTATGGCCTCACTCCAGAGAAGTACAGCCAAAAGTTCAGGGATAGCCAGATGCTGCCTCATCAGTCTTGAGTGGATTGTGCAGATTCCTTTAGTAAGGCACTGGATGGTTGGGTGTAGGGCAGCAAAGTAAAAGATTACCAGGGACTGTACAATTTGATGGCAAGAGCACATGTTCAGTCTTTGTTTAGCAGAGCTGTGCCAACCTCTGATTAATAGCAAGCTCACTGTCTCCAGAGAGTTTTCCAGGGGGCGGACCACTGGCTCAGCACCAGGGGCCACAAGAAGGAATCTGGGGGGAATGAACACAAGGGTGGGCAGGGTCCCCACCAGATGAAAGAAGGGGGAGATAAAAATAAAAACAGGGAGTTCTTCAAAGATCACCAAAGTAGTTATTCGGATTCCCAACTCCTACCTGAGAAAAAGAAGAATGGGTTCCCTGACCAGAAGTGCTCAGGAAAGTTTACTCCTAGGTGCTAAGAGCGCAATCAGGTTGGGCACTTCAATGGTGATGCCAAGTGTCCCACACAGGCACAGCCCCCCATTGGTGTGCAGATACTGGGGCTGGCTAGTGTAATGCTTGGAGAGGAGATCGTCCCAGTTAGGATCGGGGGTAGTGCAGAGGTTACCCTAGTGTCCCTCGGTGACGGACAGATGGTGCCAAGGACCCATATTTATAACAATACCAAGAAGTACAGGCACTGGGTCACCATCAATGGACAGAGGGTAGCGGATCTGAGAGACACAGGAGCCAGCATGACAACAGTTATGTGTTGGCTGGTGTCCTCAGAGCAGGTAGTCCCTCATGTAGCTAACCAGGTTGTAGTAGCTGACAAAGATGAGAGTCACTATCCGGTGACTCTGGTTCACTTTGAATGGAGGGGATGTCTCAGGTTACGTGAGGGCAGCTATGAGTCCATTCATGCCTGTGGATTGTCTGTTTGGTAATGATCTGAAGCACACCATCTGGAAAGAGATGAAGCTCCGGTCCCACCCGGAGATGTTGGGGTTGCCTGAGTGGGTGTGCTTAAAAAAGTACTACAACAGCAACTTGCTTGTATTGTGTCACAGTTTACTGAAAAATGGTACAAAAAAGAGTGAATGTTGTAGGTGTGTGATATTTGGGTTTGTGCCTCACAGTAGTTGCTACCAACTCTGATCAGGATGCCTTCATTATCAAGTAGTATTTCCTCGTATCATTTTTGTCCCCTTTTATCTTTTAATAACAGGATTACAGTTTCCACAGACTATTTTTCTGCATGCAGATTTACAGTGTGGAAAATCATAATTTTGCATGCAAAACATTGTATTTGGAAAAGAACTTGTATTTGGGCCTTGCATACATTTCTCTTTGCCTGACTCGTAAAGGAGGCCTTTGTCTCCCCTTAATCATGTTACTCATCTCTCTTTCTTCATCTATCCTTTTCATCTTCTTCTCCATGTTCTTCATCTATTTCAGTTTCTTCTTCTACGCTTTCACCTTCTTCTTCCAGTATTTTCTCTATGATCCCAAACCCACTCGTTGTTTGCTGGGACCTTTAATTGAGTCAGCTGTGGCATTGAAGATGTGATCAATCTGCCTTAGAGAGATACTATACTTCTGGTGCATAAAGGGCCAATGGTCTACTGAAGCAGCCATACTTAGGGTGCAGTTTAGGTGCCAAGTGTTGATTTTGTTTGAGAGTACACTCAGACACCATATGTCAGTTCATCCTCTTTGCCATCTTACTTACTTCACCCTGGTGTAGGTTCTGTGAGAAGCCGTTGCAGCCAGACATTATGTATTAATGAGACAGACATGCTAGGGGTGGATAGATAGACCTCCTGAAGCACACAGTGATGGATTCACTTTGGTGTTTACTGAAATGTTTGAAAATACAAGCGTGAAAATGGAAAAAAAGCTGAAAACTGAAAAGTAAGAGAGACAAAATAAAAAGTTTAAACAAGTTTAAATATCAATTTAACATTTATTTGGAGGTCATGGCTGTAATCTGAGTAAGAGTGATGGTAAAGGTTAGTGTAAGGAGTAGGGTCATATATAAGGTTTAGGCTTAGGTTTACAGTTAAGCTAATACCCAGAAATATTTTGAGAGCTAGAATTAAGATTAGGATCAGAGTTAGGTTTTGGTTCAGTCTTAGGACCAGGGTAGAGTTGAGAATTAGGTGAAATGGTTGGGTTAGGGCCAGGGATAGGGTTAGAATTTAGATTAGGGATGGGATCATATTGAAGGTTTGGTTGAGGCTTAAAATAAGAGATACATTTAAAGCTGGACATAGTGTTAAGGGATATGGTACCAGACTGTCGTGCCCTGAATATCACTGGTAAAAATAAAGGGGCTGATTACGATGGCGGAGCGATCGCCACTGCCGGCCCGGCGGTGAGGTCCACCGGCCCTGCGTATCGCGATTCTCCGACCGCCAGATTACGATGGTGGTGGGATCCAGACCGCGGTGGTGGCAAAGCCCGTCCGCCACGGAACCGCCACAGGCAATCATCACGATTGCCTGGCGGAGCTGTCAGCATGCTCACAATGGTGGCGGAGCCTAGCAGGCTCCGTCCGCCGAATTACGGTGCTGGTGGAAGCCAGCCTTTAAGTGGCGGGTGAACCGCCATTGAAAGGCTGGCGGGATTGGTTTCGGGGGCCCGTTGTGGGCCCCCCTTGTGTTGGGGGGAGGTGTGGGTGCACTGGGGGTGTACCCATGGTACCCCCCTGCATTTCACTGCACCATGTGGCAGGCACAGTGTAGTGCCTGCCACGTAGTGCAGTGAAATGCACAACATGCTCTTTTCAACATCGCAGCGGTGCTGCTGTCAGCAGCCACCGCCGCAATGTTAACGGTGTGGAATCTGACCGCAGCGGTGGCGGTCCCATCCTAATCGGGTATGCGGGACCGCCGCATGCATGGCGGACGGTCCCAAACACCGCGACGATGGTGGGCGGAGCAAGTCCGCCCGCCATCGTAATCAGCCCCAAAGTGTCTTAAACATAATTGGAAACATATCGCCATATCGGTGTTAATAGCAGAAAATCCACATCCAAAAGGGGATTACTCTTGTAAAAAAATATTTTAGTTCACGGTATGCAGCATCAAACAATATTTGTGTTTGTGATATTCAGATATACAACTGTTCTAAGGTTATGGGTTTTTATATCTCTAGTCCATTTCGGTGGTAGTGCATTTCAAAGGGCTATAGTAAGTTTTAGACTAAGACGATCATTTAATCTTCTGCGGTGGTGTTTCTGACAGCTGATGTGCTGGTGGACCCCTTACCTCTTCATGTCCAGCTGAGCACCGTCTTCCCTATGATAAGATCCAAATCTGCTTGGTAGGGATCATTTTGCCAAAACTGACTGGTGGTGTGGCAGATGCAAAATCAGCAAAATTGAATTCTGGATGGGCCAGGGTGTTATTTTTAGACCCGGATGAAAGTTTAGTTAAGCCAGAGTAATCACAGTGATTTTTGTCAAATGTGTGTTCTTCTTTTGATGGGAAATTACACAAAATTGCATGATTACACCCTTTCACATAATTATGGGTAATTTTCCACAAAAGATCCTACTGTAAGAGCACAGGAACCATGAACTTAGCGAGTGTGACTGGCTGCTGCTGTTTATGTTCTGTAGCATTTAATTATATTTTCTTGGCACACAATGCATCCTCAGATCCATTTTGGATGCAAGGGTGCATTTTGCTCTAAGAAAATAGTGCTAAATGCTGGGTTATGTGCCTCTCGTTATTCCGTACAATCTCATTTAATTTTGCTGTGATTTTGTGTGGTTACACTACAGCAAATTACAGTATTATGCCCACCTCCAGTTATTTTATACTCTTCAGCATCCTCAGATCTATTTTGGATGCAAGGGTGCATTTTGCTCTAAAAAAAAAAGCATTAAACGCTAGGATATGCTCCTCATCAAATTCTGTGTAAACTTGCCTAATTTTGCCGTCATTTTGTGTAATTATTCTACAGAAAATTACACAAGTTATGCCCATCTCTAGTTATGTTATGCTCTTCAGCATTCTTTTTTGTTTTTCAGAAGCACATCCTTAATGCAAGGGGCAGAGTTTTCTCCCTGTTTGTCTCGGGTATTTCACTTTTTTCCTACTAAGGACCGCCATGCATCACATAGTTGTCCCAGGCAGAAACATCCTAAATATGGAAGAGCTTGTGCTACTATAATCCAGAAACCAGGTGCCAGATGTGGTGCTAGATCAAGGACTTCTGACAGCAGAGCCCTGTGAGGCTCACTATTTGAAAACTATGTAAGAAATTGGTTTATTTGCTGTGCAGATTTGAGTCCTGCACAAGTAATAGGTCCACAATTCTCTCCTTTCTGGGAACCAAGTACCTCATTATAGCATTTGACTCTTTCAGAGATGGTGTGGACTAGTAATCTCCATCCGCTGGCATACAACAACAACATTCAATAAACCATTGTCCAGCCAGTGCTTTTTTGAAAAAGGAAAAGTATATTTATTATAAACACACTACTAACTACTATACATTTATTTGCAAATATATACATAAGGTAGAGATGGCAATCCCTTTGATGTAATTCTCAAATTACATTCGCCCCCCTGGGTCATGGCCCCCATAATCATAAACCCACTACCTATAACAGATGCAGCATCACCATATTAGAGGTGGCATTCTAAATAAAGCCCGTATATAGGCTTTGTCAAGGGGTCACCCACCCAAATATAAGATACGCCTACCGGCTTTGTCAACAGGTCACCACATTATAAGAATAATCACATGGTAGAAGAAGCCATTAAAAATATATGAATTGCAATGTTCGCCAAAAATCATTGTCAGCAATATACATCTATTAAAGCATTGAAATCCAAACTATCATGTGTCAGAGCCTTTCTTTATACTCATCAGATCACATAAAATGCAATCATAAGACCACCCTCTAGGGAGCCCGACACTCCCATGATGAAAAGCAAAATCTTTAGCTTCAGAAAGGCTTAAATTTAATGGGCAGACTCTGCTTGGGTCATGCTTGCAAGGTCCTTAGAAACATGGATCGACTGTTCAAAATTCTTCTGGGGAGGGGCTGCTACACTCCATGAAGTCCCCACAACACTGGAACATAAAGATGGTGGCGCCCTACCACTTCTTGGGGCACCATGGGCAAATGTAATATGAAAATTAAGCCCACTTGTGGGGCATTATAGGGTGCTCCAGGCCAAGCACAATGAATTTTTGTTGAGCGATTTTTCTCCTGCTGCGAGCAGATAATTCAGGTTTGCACCACACATTTATTGCACATATTTATTGCTTTTGTTTGTTGTAATATAGGTGGCCCGCCCCACACAGGACACTCACAGCAAACTGTTGGGGCAGCATGGGTAGCAGACTCCAGTGCTGCCCAGATGTCTCCCCCACCCTTGCCCAGCTGACAGAGTCCCATGCTGGTGCTGGAGCTGGAATGTTCATTTCTGTGCCTGCATCCACGCAGATGGGATGGTGCCTTTTCTGGCCTTTCTGCACTCTAGTCATGGGTGCAGGGGTGGGAGGCAAGTGTGATGGCTTGCCCCCTCTTCCTCATGTTGTGGCCATGTCTCCTCCTGCTTCACTTGGTTTGGGCTCCAGGGAATGGGGCCTCTGGGGCGCAATTCTGGCATGGGGATGGGGGCTCCACACCTGCCCCACTCCCCAAAAACAAAATAGGTGGAGACCACTGAAAAGAAGTCGCAGTCGTGAGTACTTCAATTCTTTATTAACATTTCTCCAACAAGACAGGAGCAGCAACAGCGAGTCCCTGGTCAGCTCAACCGCCCAACCGTTACTGTTCCCCACCGTACCTTCCGTTCTGGAACTCCCCAAGAGTGGAGATTCCTCACAGCTACGTAAGGCACGGTAATAATTAATAACAAACAACCCAACACATCTTCCCCCTTTGCAAAGGAAAACAAAAATAGGTAAACAACTAAATAAACCTTTTAATGCATAACATAATCGTCAAATCTCTTAGGTACCCTTGACACCCTAGACGAAGGAATACGGTTATTAGAACCCTGAGCTACTTCACCTTGGTTACGATTCATATCATTCTGCACTGGAAAACGGTTTGATTTGGAAACCGAGATTTTGTTTTTGTTCCACCATCTACCGTCTTCCAATTGTACAGCACTCTTGTTAACTCTTACAACACATTTAAGACCAGAGAACTTGGACTCACCTTTAGGTACAATGCGAGCACATTTGACCCTTACTTGATCACCAACTTTCACATTGAGCTCTCTCAAACCATCCTGAACATATTTGTTTTGAGCATCTACTCTTCTCCTTTCTACTTGTTTTATTTTATCCACCGGTAAGCTAAATTCACCCATCCACTTCCTTAACAATTTAGAAGCTGGAAGACGGCCCCTTAGTAATACAAAAGGGGATACTTCAGTATCAGAATTTGGTGTGGTGCGTACAGCCCACAACAAACTTTTAAGTTCATTTTTGCAATTTAGCCTACTGGTTTTGGACAATTGTACGTTGTCCTTGATCACTCTGTTGAATCTCTCTACGAGACCATTACTCCTAGGGTGGTAAAGTGAGGTTTTTGTGTGTTTGATACCCATGAAATTTACAAATTTTTCAAACTCTGAAGAAGTAAACTGACAGCCATTGTCTGAGATTATTTCATCCGGAACACCTTCTCTGGAAAACAAAAATTCAAGAAATTCTATTACACAAAAAGTTGTGGGAACCTTTACAAATTTCAATTCCGGCCAACGACTATAGTAATCTATTAAAACAATACCATATTCCAAAACACCACTGTCAGACAAAGATAGGGGACCGATAATATCAATGGCCAGTTTGGACCATGGCTTGGAAGGAACACTGACAGCTTGAACCGGACTGGGCACTGTTACTTGAGATTTATCACTAACAGCACAAGATAAACAGTCTCTTACAAAATGTTCTACTTGTTTGTCAAGACCGGGCCACCAAAACTGCTCTCTGATCCTTCTCTTCATGGCCCGCATACCAATGTGGCCTTCATGGACAAGGTTGAGAACTTTGATTCTCATGCTCACAGGAACCACCAGTAAAGAAGAACGATATAAAAGCCCATTCACAATGGAGAGTTCATCAACAACATACTTAAACTTGCTGATGGTTTCATCCTTCCAAAACTCATTCGTCCAACCAGTGCGAACTACATCCATGAGTCTTTTAAAATCTAAATCAGTGTCATACGCATTTCTCCATTCACTTTCTAAAATGGCCCCATCCGAACTAGACACAGCGTAACAAAAAATCTCTGACTCAAATCCTTTATCAACTTGATCATCTACATCATAAGTACACCTTGGCATCCTGGACAAACAATCTGCTAAAATGTTGCGTACTCCAGGAACATATTCCACATTAAAATTATGTTCTAATAGTCTGTACTGCCACTTAGCAATACGAGGTGTGGCTTTATGGCCTCCTTTGGTGGTAAAAAGTTGAACCAAAGGTTTATGATCCATTCTTACAGTAAATTTAGAGCCCCATAGATACTGCCTAAAGTGAACAATTCCCCACCAGCAGGCTAACGCTTCGCGTTCTATAACTGAATAAGTAGCTTCAGCACCGTTGAAACCTCTAGACGCAAAGGCCACAACTTCATCTCTGCCTTCTCTATTCTGCATCAGCCCAGCACCAAGACCCTTCTGACTAGCATCAGTCATAATAATTGTGTGATCATTGACGTCAAAAGATTTTAGAGGAACTGCATGTGCAATCTCTTTTTTGATTATGTGAAATTCTTCATCACATTCAGGAGACCATTTAAAAACAACATTTTTTTTAAGTAGATTCCTCATATGAAAAGTTTTGGTTGAACAATTAGGAATAAATCTGGCATAAAATTCGATGAGTCCCATGAAGGACCTTAATTGATCCTTGTCACTGGGAGCACAAAAGTCCTCTATTGCCTTAACTTGACTGGATTTGGGTTCGACTCCCTTGGCAGATATTTTGTATCCTAAATAATCCACGGAGGTCACATTTAATTTACACTTTTCAATACTTAGAGTAACACCCTTTTCTTTGAGAATTGAAAAAACTTGACGCAATCTCTCATCGTGTTGAATCTGATTGGAGCCGTAAACTAACACATCATCCTGAAACGCCATCACCCCGGGAATGTTTTTGAACATGCTTTCTACAATTCTTTGAAAAACCGCTGATGCAGAAGCAAGCCCAAAGGGCATTCGTTTGTATTGGAATAAACCCTCCGGGGTGATGAAGGCAGTATAATGTCTTGAATCAGGGTGTAAATCAATTTGATGATATGCCGATGTCATATCCAGTAGACTAAACCGTTCACCATTTTTTAGACTAGATGTCATCTCAGTGATATTGGGCAAGGGGTGTTGATCAACCCAAATGTTACAATTTAGCTCGCGAAGATCAACACACATGCGCAACGCACCACTGGCCTTACGGGCTAAAACAATGGGTGAAACCCAATCCGAGGACTCAATGGGTTCTATGACCCCATTAGAACAAAGTTTATTCAGTTCTTTTTTAAGTGCATCCCGTAAGGCCAAAGGCACTCTGCGAACTTTGTGTACTACGGGTTTGGCATCGTCATTTACTCTAATGTTGTGCTTGAACCCTTTAAATAAACCTAAATTGTCATTAAAAATTTCAGGATACGACTCCCATGAATTTTCTTTCACTGTTTGTACACAAATCAAATTTTTCTTCAATATGACTTGTTCTGGATCATTGGGATCTAAAATTATGCCCAAATTCCCTTGGTCATGCCACCCTAATAAACATGTATCATCTTTTGCAATATAGACTATAGCTTGAGCATTACTACTTTTGAAACACAAATTTGCATGAAATTCTCCAAGTACTTCAATAGTTTTGCCACCATAAGCAATAGGACGGACTGATGACTGTTTTAAAATAATGCCCTGAGATTTAAACAACTCTTCCCATATTTTATCACTTATGATCGTAAATGGAGATCCAGAGTCAGCTAACATTTTGACATCTATTCCATTGACCGATAAAGTACATAGAACCCTGAAACACCACCCCCAGCACGACCCCCTACACTGCCCGAACACCAGTGCACTGCCCTAAACCCTGAAACACTACCCCCAGCATGACCCCCTACACTGCCCGAACACCACTGCACTGTCCTAAACCCTGAAACACCAGCCCCAGCAATACCCCCTACACTGCCCGAACACCACTGCAGTGCCCTAAAGCCTGAAACACCACCCCCAGCAAGACCCCCTACACTGCCCGAACACCACTGCACTGCCCTAAACCCAGGACATAGAGGTCGCCTTGTTCCTTGCGATGCAGTAGATATCACTTCATTACTGTGGCACTCCGTTATTAGACAAATTTGATCCTCTTCACTCGAAGATGATTCACCAGTGTGTTGTTCCATATTAAGGATCTTCTTGGAAGGTAATTCGAAATTAACAGCTGGTTTGCCACTTGACTTACATACATGGGCGAAATGACCTCTCTTAAAACATTTACTGCAGGTTTTATTTAAAGCAGGACAGAATTTGGCATTCCCAAGATGTGATGCGCTTCCGCAACGGTAGCACTGCCAATGTTTGCTTGTTGGTCTGTTGGTAGTGGTATTAGTTCTTGTACCTCCCCGAGATTTGTCCTGGCGTGGTTTCTCTTTTTGAGATTTATATTTGCTTTTGACAGCCAAAACATTTTGCACAGGTGAACTAGAACTCGAAATTGACATTTGTTCTAAGTACGATGTAGTACTCTCAATTCTAGTAGCAATTTCCAATGCTTTTTGTAATGTCAAATCTGGTTTAGATAAAAGTGTTTCCTGAACTTTTTTATTGTTGGTTTTTTCTACTAATTGATCTCTAATCATCTCTTCTTCAAATGTTTTGTAATCACAAGACACAGCTAAAATTCGCAAAGCACCCACATAAGTAGATGCTGACTCTCCTGGAAGTTGTGCTCTTTTATAGAATTTGTGCCTCTCTAAAGTAATGTTCTTACACGCCTTGAACCTGGTATCAAGGGATTTAATAGCAGTAGCGTACTCATCTTCAACACCATCACCTTCACCCTCGATGCACAATACTATAACTTTAGGAGTATGTTTCAAAATAGTGCGACCTTCAGAGCCAAGACAATGCCTTAGAATTGCAAATTTTTTTTTACTTGTAAAGGAATCACCGTCTAAGGCATCTAGGTATGCCTCAAAATTTTCCTTCCACTTCTCCCAATCCAACTCAGGAGAAGCAGGATTCAGTGAGAACGCAGAAGGAGGTGCCAAATATTGTTGCATGCTTTAGAGTTGAAAACGAATTGTTATGTTAAACAATGAAAATACAATGCTACTGTATATAAAGAGAATTTGCGACTCAGAAGATGAATAACAGAGAGTATGAAAGCTTAAAGTTCAAATGGCTGTGCACATCAGCGATATGTGTAAAAGTTTGTAAATGAATGCTGAGTGCACGATGAAATAATAACCAACAGTGTTTTAACTGTGCATAAGAATATTTACTTTTTTTTTTTCTTTATGGATGGACAGTAGTGCACGTAAATCTTGAAATCAATGTCAAAAATTAACTGTGCGCGAAATGAGCTGTGCGCATCAGCGATTCCACGTAAACTGAGCACTTTGAATTTGGTGCAGTAATTGAGCTGTGCGCATCAGCGATACAAATCACAACTGTGCGCGTAAACTTGTAAACAAACTGTGCGCATCAGCGATGATTGAATTAACTGTGCACGTAGGGTTGAGCACTTTGAATTTGATGCCGTAATTGAGCTGTGCGCATCAGCGATACAAATCACAACTGTGCGCGTAAACTTGTAAACAAGCTGTGCGCATCAGCGATGATTAAATCAATTGTGCGCGTAAGCTTTTGAAACATATGACAAGCTGTGCGCATCAGCGATGTTAGATCAGCTGTGCGCGTAATTGAATAGCTTTCCGTCGGCGATGCTATGAGACAGGAGCGTTGCCATGAAAGCGTGTCTCAAAATGGCCGCGGCAGACGTGGGGACGTAACGTTGAGCGTCGCCAGAAAGTCAGGCACAGATCAATTGATGACGTCATAAACTCAACTGCTAACGCGAGACCAGGCGCGATGAAGCTCTCAAGATAGGAGAAGCTTGAAAATGCTCAAAATTGTAAATATTCTCACCTCGGGCTCGCAGGAAAACACGGACTTCAGGGAAAGCCTCTCGCAGGGTTGGCGGTGCTTCGAATGAGTTCACCTCAGCTAAACTTGAAAGAGTTGGCCGCTCCAGAGAAGTATGGTTCGGGCACGCGTGGACGTCTTGGAGGAGGGAAACTCGTCGCCAGTGAAAAGAAGTCGCAGTCGTGAGTACTTCAATTCTTTATTAACATTTCTCCAACAAGACAGGAGCAGCAACAGCGAGTCCCTGGTCAGCTCAACCGCCCAACCATTACTGTTCCCCGCCGTACCTTCCGTTCTGGAACTCCCCAAGAGTGGAGATTCCTCACAGCTACGTAAGGCACGGTAATAATTAATAACAAACAACCCAACAACCACCGGGTACTGGCCCACCTCAGAGGTAAATTAAAAAGTAGCAGCAGAGACCCACATGCTCCATTTCTCTACAAGTAATGTTTAAATGGCCATCTTTAAAGGTGCATAATTCTTTCCCCTTTGGGATAATTGTCGTGATTTTGGGCTCATTGTGTTCCTGGTGGGGAGCTCCAGCATTTCCAGCAGGCCTCCTGGCCTCTAAAAGGGTTGACGTTGCAGGGAGTTGGTTTCACTGGCTCCCTGCCCAGTCTTCTTTTCTGCTTTGCTCTGCACAGCCCACATGTCTGCTTGGCCATCTTGCAGGGCACCTGGGGGGCTGTGGAGTCCAAGACTTCCCCCAACTAGTCTTAAGAGAGCTTAAGGGGGTCAGAACCACTGTCCCTGGAGAGACTCATCTAGTCCTGGAGATCTGCTATATACAAAGTCCTTAGTCCATCGTGGCCTGTCCTAGGATGCCACATAATCCCTCCCTGTCCCAACTCTCCTGCACAGCATTCTAGAAGAATCCATTATGGCATAACCCTTTTTACCCTCATCAGAGCTCCTATGACCTCCAAGAGGTGTGGCATCATAATGGGCAATCAACTCCCTTGAGGTCATTCCTAACCAGTTCTGGTGCAGCTTCTCCTGGTTTTGGAGCCAATTTGGCCAGAAGGATAAAGGAATGTGGGAGGTAGGTTAATCTGCTTGTGACAGAGTAGGCCTCTATGAAGTGTAACTAGTCATTGGGCACAGCCCCCAAACCAACCTGTCAAGGGAAGGACAACACCACCCACACCTAAAGCCTTAAGTCCTCTGTTTAGGAGCAATCCACATCTCACCACAGGGGAGCCATCGATCTGCCAAGTGACAGTTGAGCTTACAAGCTTTAGGCAGGAAAAAATGGTAACTCTTCAAAAGTAACTGTTGGTTAATGGTTAGACACAATTCGATTTCACCATTAAATTTGTTGACAAAAATTGAGTCCTTGAATTATTTCACTAGCTGCAACCAATCTGAATTTAGTATTTACCAAATGCAATAGCCCACTGCTTCCCTATGGAAGCAGCCAGCCTTACTACAGGGAAACAGCCTTTGGGGATATTTCACTGTAAGGACATGTTCAACATTAACCTTTACATGTCCTACTTTTAAAAACCAGGCACCCTACCTTTATGGCCAATAAGGTCTACTTAGGGGTGATTTATTGATATTTATTGATATATAAAATGAAGGTTTGGGCTGTCAAAATGGGTCAATTTGGTAGCTCGAAATTGCAGTTTAAAACTGCCACAAGCAAGCTACCTTTGTGCAAGCATGTTACCTGAGCACAACAGTGGTTTCTAAAGTGCAGCTTGCACATGTGCGCACACACGTGTGCGTACGGGTTCACCTGTAAGCATCCCAGTGCTCTTGCAACAACTGTATCTTAGAAGGCGGACACTGGCAGTAAGCACACAGTCCATTTACCATGGAATTACTATAAGTGAGACTCAGGTAGTGAGACCCACCCACAATAAAGGTTCAAAATGCGGGTGGTGAAAGCAAAAAATCCTAAAGGACTAAGGGCCAGATGTAGGTGGCTAAATACCGGTCGGTAATGCTGAAATTCGGAGAATTTCAGCGTTACCGACCGGTATTTGGCTGAGTGCAATGTAGGTGAGTTCATACCTACATGCAAAATAAGGAATCGCAAAATAGCGATTCCTTATTTTGCTCTTGCATTTAAGGAATCGGAAATACCGATTCCTTAAATGCAATGTGCGTAGCACTAAAAATAGTGCACTTGAGCCTTAAGGAATCGCTAATTACCACCAACTTCAAGTTGGTGGTAAGTAACGCATTTCCTTTAAAAAGCACTTTTTGCTTTTTAAATGTGCCATGTGGCACACATCCATGCCCTTAGGGCATGTATGTGCGCCACATGTGCACACATGCACATTTCAGGGGTGCAACAGGGTGTCCTTTGGACACCCTGGCACCCTTGAAATACCTCCCGCTATTAGCGATTCGGTAATACCGAATCGCTAATAGTGAATATCTTCCCATTCATTCCTATGGGCCTCCTGGCCCATAGGATTGAATGGCTAGAGTATTCCTTAATAACGGATCTCAATTACCGATTCGTTATTAAGGAATGTTAGAGAATCGCTAATATTTTAGCGATTCCTACCTACATTCCATTTAGCGAGTCCTTAATAGCGATTCGGTAAAAATCGCTATTAAGGACTCGCTAAATTGAAGTTACCTACATCTGGCCCTAAATGTGTAGAAATCATCTGCAACGTCCTGTCTCTAAATTAAACACCAGGATCCCCCACCCTCAAACCCTGTATGTGAATGTTAAGGTCAAGCTCATGTTAGAGTTAGAGTTCTTATTCTTGATAATGTGATAGCTCAAAGTTAGGGTGTTTGAATTAGTGTCAGAATTAGTGTTGGGGGCAGGTTCATATTCAGGTTAGGATTAGTCTATGAACACTGGCTTAGGGCATATACTAGAATTAGATTTAGGAATGGGTTTGAGGTATTGTTCAGATTGAAATCTGAGCCATGTTGGTTTTGTGGAGGTGTTAATATGAAGGTCAGTGGTGTAGTGTTTTATGAGTTTTTATGGCAGAACCCTTTTGGTTCCTGCTGAAATCCATAGAGCTGTGACGTAGGTGTTAGAGTGGAATGCACTGAAAGCTTGGTCTAGAATGTTGAGTTTGCAGTTACACACAGAAGAATAAAGAATTGAAATATTAAGCTCCATCGTACCTCAGCACTTGGTGAAGTGGCGCAGGGAGAAGTGCCAGGGTTGTGTT
Organism: Calotriton arnoldi; assembly: GCA_963921515.1. Classification (NCBI taxonomy): domain Eukaryota; kingdom Metazoa; phylum Chordata; class Amphibia; order Caudata; family Salamandridae; genus Calotriton; species Calotriton arnoldi. The sequence goes on along the minus strand of CAWUFW010004596.1, from coordinate 1,115,522 downwards.
TACTGAGCCGTCCGTAACTGAAGTGACAGCCACTAAAACTGCAGAGTGGGCTCAGAACAACTTGACAGGTTTTCGTAGAAAAAAGAGCTGAGAGAGACTCTTGGAACAGTGAAATTTTTCAGATGGTAGCGAAGAAAGTCACGTTTCCAGCTATCATTAATGATGATTTCGAGGCCATCAGATCACAAGGTCTCATGGATGAGTTGCCTAAACCAAGTCACATAGATCCACCAGTGGTGTCAGTAAGTTCCCCATTGGTCTACAATGCTGCTGCGTTCCTGAAACCACTGCCCCCTTTGATACTGCCAAAATGTCAAATATTGATGATAGATGGACTGCTTGGTTAGAAACATTTGATGATTTCATTGATGCATTTGAAGAGACTAATAACAGAAAGATTATCAAGTACCTCAAAAATCTTGCTGGTGATAGTGTGAAAGAAGTCATAAAGAAAATGCTGCAAACTGACAAAGAAATCACATACCGTCAGATTAAAGACACATTGAATCTCAAGTTCAATCCTGTGCCAAAAGTTGATTACAAAAGATATATTTCCAGTCAAGAACTACAAAGAGTTGGTGAAACCATTGATGCCTTTGTGGAGAGACTTGATACCCTCATCAAACACTGTAAGTTCAATGCATTTAATGATGAAGAACATATGCGTCTTAGAGTTATAGATGGATGCTTGTCAGATTCATTCAGATGACGAATGCTGAGAGAAACTCTTAGGGGCAGATTTACAAGCCCCTTGCGCCACTTTTGCGTCACTTTTCCCATGTTAAAAGTGACGCAAAAGTGGCGCAAGGGGCTTGTAAATCTGCCCCTTAGTCTGGAGCGAGTGTTGATGACTGCCAGAGATGAAGAGTGTGCTGAAAGACAAGCTGCTGATATAGACTCCAGAGGTGCTCCGAATGGGTCAGTCATGAGCGTAAAAAGTAAGCCTAGGCAAAATACAGAAGGACACAAAGTGATGTCTACTCGTTAAATGAAGTTATGTTTTAGCTATGAATTTTCATTTCCACACAAAGGTAAATGTCCTGCCATTGGACAGATATGTAAAGTCTGCGGGAAGGAGAACCATTTTGTGACAGTTTGCAAAGTGAAGGAAAAAATAAGTGCATCACGGCGTGAAGACAAAATGGCCTTCAGAACCTTCCAGAAACAGCATTCGACACACGCCCACAAGGCCAAGCGGTGTCATCAATTGAGACAAATGGACATTGAACAAAGTCGATCGGCATCTAAATCATCATCAAACTGTTCATCTGCCTCAATGTCGAGTGAAAGTGAAGAAGATGTTTGTGCCATGTAGATGTTTACCTCAGAGAAACATGTGCATGTTGGACTGGCACCATTTGAGAAAAGATGTCAGTCACATACAAATCGACATTATAAAGCACTAAAGTCATATAAACATTGTCCAAAGATTACAATGAAAATAAATGGATGTTCAATACCTTTTATTAACGACAGTGGTACCTCAATAAACATAATGCTTGAAGAGGAATATAATGAATTGTCTCCATTACCGCAACTCAGGCCATCGAAAACAAAAGTGTATACATCGGCTGCATCGACTCCCATAAAAAGTTACAAAGTCAAGGTTTGTTTGTCACAATGATGAAACATAAGAAAACAAAGTTGCAAGCACCCATCCATGTGCTTCAATGTACAGCGCCAAGTGCCTGTCTACTCAGTTTCAGCACAGCTGCTGATATGGGACTGATTTAAGTGAATTACAATATGCATGCTCGTCACAAAATAGTAAGTCAATTCCCTTCATTGTTTCATGGGGTAGGAAAGCTTAAGACTATGAAAATAACATTGCATATCAATGAGTTGCTCAGAAACATAGATGAACTGCTTTCCACTTATAAGAAGCTGTTGAAAAAGAACTTGAATCATTATTAAAGCATGACAATTATTGAGTGTTCTACTGGTCTGACGCCATGGGTTTCTCCCATAGTGGTAGTGTCCCAAAAAGGAAAGGGAAGGAGCTGTATACATATGTGTTGACATGTTGTTAGAAATGGGGGTCTCTAGTTGGCAGAGGTAGGTACCTTTGTCCAAATAGGGATCCTTGCTTCTAGTCAGGGTAAGGGGGATACACTTCTAAAAAAAACCCTGCTCACCCGCTTGGTAGCTTGGCACGAGCAGACAGGTTTATCTCAAAGGCAGTGTGTAAAGCATTTGTGAACACATAGAGTAATACAGTGAAAACACTACAAATGAACACCACACCAGTTTAGAAAAAGAAGTAATCTTTATCTAAGCCAACCAAGACCAAAACGATACAAATCCACAATGCAGTTATAAAAATATGACTTTCAAATGGTAGAAATAGTTCAGTTCAAAGCAAATTGCAGATGCAACACTTTTCACACAAAGTACCTTGGATCCGTCGCGCGCACAAACAAAAAGGGTTGCAGGGAAGGTGATGCGTCGGTTCCTTACACTCAGGGAAGGTGATGCGTCGGTTCCTTGCTCCAGGGGAGGTGATGCGTCGGTTCCTTACTGCTGCGCAGGGGAGGTGAGGCATTGGTTCCTTACCAGAGAAGAGGTGATGCATCGGTTTCATACTGCGTGGGGAGGTGATGCGTCGGTTTCTTACTGCGTCCTCCAACGATGCGACAGACTTGGTGCCTTGATGCGATGATGTGTGGGTTCTTGCAGCCGCACAGCACGCCTTGCATCTGAATCGGTGCGGTGATCTCGGACTTCAGAGATCAGTGCACTCGATGCAGCGTACGGCGATTTCTCGAGCTGCGGGCAGGCACTGCGACGATTTCTTCGGTGATGCGTCGGAAACAGGTGTGGATGCGTTGCGCTTCTCGAAGTTGCGTTACTTTTCCCAGCTCCCAGTGGCAAACACCCTCCAGAGGTCCAAAACAAAAGCAGGCACCTCTTGGCAGGTCAGAACTCTCAGCAAGACAGTTCAAGGGAGCTGGTGGTGAAGTCTTTGTGTCCCTGAGACTTCAGAACAGGAGGCAAGCTCAGTTTTAAGCCCTTGGAGATCTTCCTCAAGCAGGGGACACAGCAAACAGCAAAGTCCTTTCTCCTTTCCTTGGCAGCAAGTAGCCACTGCAGGCCAACCCCAGACAGCAAACAGCACAGGGGCAGTATTCCTCCTCAGCTTCTCTGGCTCTCTCCTTGGCAAAGGTTCCTCTTGATTCCCAGAAGTGATCTAAAAGTCTGGGGTCTGGGCCCCTCTTTTTATACAATAAATCTCTTTGTTCTCTCCTGGCCCAGGGCTCTGAGCCCAGTCCAAATCAGTTCTGGGGTCCACTTTGCAAGTGCACAACAACCTTCATTGTCAGTGTGAGCCCTGGCTCCAGACACACCACAGGGGGGGCGGAGCCATCATTGTGGAAGGCAGGCACCGCCCTATTCAGGTGCAGGTGTTACTCCTCCCACCACTCCAAATGCAGACCAGGCCTATCCAGCCTAGCACTGACTCATCCAGACTATCTGGAGCCACTGCACATCCCCAGCCCCAGTTACTCCAAAGCCAGACAGTCAATACACATCCTAGCAGAGGCACACTGGGTGGCTAAGTAAGCAAGAAAATACCTACTTTCTAAAAGTGGTATTTTCAAACACAGAATGTAAAAATCACCTTTACTAAAGGATGCATCTTTAGTTTCTGAGTTCAGGCATACTAAACTTTATTTTCCAATCTATCTGGTTCCAATAGGAAGTTATATTTATAAGATGTTATAAATTGACTCCCATGCTTTGCTATGGGCCAGATAAGAAAGGCTGGCAGTATTTCACTATCGGCATTTTCTACCTTTCACATACACTGCACCCTGCCCCCAGGGATACCTTGGCTCTTCCTTAGGGGTGACTAACATGTATGAAAAGGGAAGGTTAGGGACTGGCAAGTGTGTGCACTTGCCAAGTCGACATGGCAGCTCTGCAATGGCAGTCCTGAGTCACATTTACAGGCTGCTTATGTGGGTGGCACAATCAGTGCTGCAGGCCCACTAGCTGCATTTGATTTACAGGTCCTGGGCACACACAGTGCACTGTACTAGGGACTGACTAGTAAATCAAATCAGCCAATTATGGAAACACGAAGCCATACATAAAATTTTCCACTTTAGCAGTGGTAAAGTGCCCAGAGTCATAAAACCAACAAAAACAGGTCAGAAACAGAAGGGCACAAAGCAAAAAATCTGGGGATAACCCCGCTGTAAAAGCCAAGTCTAACACAACCTCCTTCCAGCCTAAAGCCAGGGTAGACTAATCAATCCCTTGAGGGGCTTCCCTGGTTCAGGCGCTAGAACCTAAACCTGGTCCTCAACAGCGGGGGCGCGTTCTGGTTCTACGCCTTTCTAAACCCAGTTGGATCCCTCTGTCCATACTCTCAGGGCCCACTAAGCTAACACATGGGGAACCCTTCTCCTCAGCTGTGGACACCATCTGTGCAGCACCTAACCTGTGTGTCCCAACAGGCAGACAGTACCCACATGGCCAACACAGTGGTGTGGCCCAGTCCACCCCCAGGGTGTGACTCCTGTCTCCCCAGGGGCCACTCTGTCTACCTGGACAGCAGGCCACAGTGGCTACTGACAGTTGTCAGTGATGAGACCCAGGCCTTATACCGCTCAGGGCTCTCGAACCTCTGTGGCGTCAGAGAGTGGGGGGCAGTAGCCCCAGGTGCCTGGCACCCTTTGTCCACTCTCCCTCCTGTCAGGTCAGGGATGGCATCCTGACACTGACCCACCAGCCCCGGGCCTGTTCCCGGCGGCTGGACAGGAGACTGGGGCGGTCCTCCTCCTTGGGGCTGTGCACCATCCCACCTGGAGCGGTACCCCCTTCCAGAATTGTCAGGGCACCTGTGGCAGGTGTCCTGCACAATTCGCCCACCAGTTCAGGGATTCTATCCTGCAACTGGGATCCCAGCCTAGGGTCTGTACCCTTAGACTGGCCAGGGGTGAGACTTCCCTCTCCCCGCCCACCTTACTGGGGCCCTGCACCCTCCCACCTGAAGCAGTGCTCTCAGAAGACAACCCGGTAGGGGTACTGTTAGCAGTCACCCCTTCCTCCAGGTCAGGGGGGACACCCTGAACCTGGCCCTCCAACCCAGGGTCTGTACACTTAGGCTGGACCTGTGCCTGACAACCCAGGACTTCTGGGGGAGTACACCAACCCCCGCAAGAGAAACACACTCCACTGGAGTTGTGTAAGAGTCTGCCTGGCGCAGGTCTCCTGCCTCCTGTCAACCTGACAGAGCATGAAGACCCCCAGGCCAGAAGTGGCCTCACCAGGGTCAGTCCTGGGGGGCTCTGACCTCAGAGCTGGCAACCCCTGACCAACTGGTCCTTCCACTGGGGACTACGTCCCCCCCACCCCTCTCTCTGGACTCATGCACCCCCCAAATGGAGAGGTGCTGCCAGACACCAGAGCTGGTGGAATGCTAGTTACAGCAGTCTCTCAGAGGTCAATTGACACCTTGGGATCCCCCTCAGGGAATGGCCTCCCAGTACAGACTAGGCCCCCCTCCTGCTGTCCCTCATGAAACCAACCAGGCCTTGAGACTGGGTTTTGGGCACCTCGAGAGTCGGGACACAGCCCACTCCCACTCCTTCTCCCCTGAGACAGGACATGAGACCCTACACCCCTCCCACTACTCTGGGACCTATCTGGGCTATCATGACCCTCCCCTACCTCACTTGGCTGGGGAAAACCTGAGCCACCTCCTTCAGGATCACCCCCAGATGCTTCTTCGGACCCTCCGGAATCCACCAAAAGGTCTGCCTCCAGTGTGAGCTCCCTGGGGTCAGAGAACTCACGCTCCACCAGGTGTTGGCATAGCTCTGGAAAACAGGGGCTTAAAATATGCTCTCCACCTATTGAATCACAAAGCCCCACACAGGTGTTAACCAAGCTACCCTTTTCCCTAACCACCCAGTGCCTCACACAAGAACTCCACATCACTCTCCTGAGATTGGCAAGACAGTGTCTGACTGTCCCTGTTACTCAACCCACACTCTTCTGGGTGGTCTCCAAACTCACAGACCAGGACTTCTACCATGGGGGAACCCCTCTCCCTGCACCTCTTATCTAGAGTCAGTAGAATGTCCCTCCCACCACTAGGAATATGACCCCCTGTGCCAGTTCCCCAATCCACTTCAGGGACACTGCGCACCACTGGAGCTACCTCATAAACCTGAACCCCCTGGTGTATGTCAACCCGCTCCTTCAAGTCAGGCGCCACATCTCTGGGTGATTGTACTTCTTCCTCAGCACTAGATAACACCTTTTTGCTGCCACCATCTCAGCTGGACTCCACCTCTAGCCCAGCCAAGCTCACTTCCTGAGCTACACACATTTTTTCTTCTTGGGTTAGGGCTCTCTTGGCCTCAGCCCTCTTGAGCTCCTCATCAAGCTCTCTCAGCCTCTGCTCACAAGCTAGAAGCCAGCCATCCTTTTCTGTTTCTCCCTCACTTTCAGGGAAGTCCTCCTCCTCAGACTCCACTGGTAGTGCTGGCCCCCAGCGGGGTAACTCATAATGAAATAGGGATGCCTCTAGATCCTCCATGGACCTTCTCTTCACAGGCAGCCCTCTTTCCTTGCAGAACATACGTAGCTCCTTCATTGGGTAGATGAACATGTGCCAGAAGTCAAGTTCCATTTTGCAGCAACTAACCAGAGTCCTAGTATCAAAAAATACTTCCAGGAGGACACCAGAAAACTGAAAAAACAGTATGTGGTTGCGTAATGGTCTCCACTATACAAGTAGTGTACACCAATCACTGTATGTAGGGCACAAATGCAAGTCCAGATCCTCACCGCTGACCACCAGTGTTAGAAATGGGGGTCTCTAGTAGGCAGAGGTAGGTACCTTTGTCCAAATAGGGACCCTTGCTTCTAGTCAGGGTAAGGAGGATACACTTCTAAAATATCCCCTGCTCACCCCCTTGGTAGCTTGGCACGAGCAGACAGGCTTATCTCAGAGGCAGTGTGTAAAGCATTTGTGAACACATACAATAATACAGTGAAAACACTACAAATGGACACCACACCAGTTTAGAAAAATAAGTAATCTTTATCTAAGCCAACCAAGACCAAAACGATACAAATCCACAATGCAGTTATAAAAATATGACTTTCAAATGGTAGAAATAGTTCAGTTCAAAGCAAATTGCAGATGCAACACTTTTCACACAAAGTACCTTGGATGCGTTGCGCGCTCAAACAAAAATGGTCGCAGGGAAGGTGATGCGTCGGTTCCTTACACTCAGGGAAGGTGGTGCATTGGTTCCTTGCTCCGGGGGAGGTGATGCGTCAGTTCCTTACTGCTGCGCAGGGGAGGTGATGCGTCAGTTTCTTACTGCTTGGGGAGGTGATGCGTCGGTTTCTTACTGCGTCCCCCAACGATGCGACAGACGTGGCGACTACTCCATGCGATGATCTGTGACGATGCGTGGGTTCTTGCAGCAGCACACCAGGCCTTGCGTCGGAATCGGTGCGGTGATCTTGGACTTCGGAGATCGGTGCACTCAATGCAGCGTGCGGCGATTTCTCAAGCCCCGGGCAGGCACTATGTGGAGTTCTTTGGCGATGCGTCGGAAACAGGTGCAGAAGCATCGCACTTCTCGAAGTTGCGTTACTTTTCCCAGCTCCCAGCGGCAAACAGCCTCCAGAGGTCCAAAACAACAGCAGGCACCTCTTAGCAGGTCAGAACTCCCAGGAAGGAAGTTCAGGGGAGCTGGTGGTGAAGTCTTTGTGTCTCTGAGACTTCAGAACAGGAGGCAAGCTCAGTTTCAAGCCCTTGGAGATCTTCCTCAAGCAGGGGACACAGCAAACAGCAAAGTCCTTTCTCCTTTCCTTGGCAGCAAGTAGCCACTGCAGGCCAACCCCAGACAGCAAACAGCACAGGGGCAGCATTCCTCCTCAGCTTCTCTGGCTCTTTTCCTTGGCAAAGGTTCCTCTTGATTCCCAGAAGTGATCTAAAAGTCTGGGGTCTGGGCCCCTCTTTTTATACAGTAAATCTCTTTGTTCTCTCCTGGCCCAGGGCTCTGAGCCCAGTCCAAACCGGTTCTGGGGGGCACTTTGCAAGTACACAACAACCTCCATTGTCAGTGTGAGCCCTGGCTCCAGAGACAGCACAGGGGGGCAGAGCCATCATTGTGGAAGGCAGGCACAGCCCTATTCAGGTGCAGGTGCTACTTCTCTCACCACTCCAAATGCAGACCAGGCCTATTCAGCTTAGCGCTGACTCATCCAGACTCTCTGGAGCCACTGCACATCCCCAGCCCCTGTCACTCCAAAGCCAGACAGTCAATACACATCCTAGCAGAGGCACACTGGATGGCTAAGCAAGAAAATACCTACTTTCTAAAAGCGGTATTTTCAAACACAGAATGTAAAAATCACCTTTCCTAAGGGATGCATCTTTAGATTCTGAGTTCAGGCATACTAAACTTTATTTTCCTATCTGGTCCCAATGGGAAGTTATATTTATAAGATGTTTAAATTAACTCCCATCCTTTGCTATGGGCCAGATAGCCTTTCAATAGTGAAAAACGAAATTCGCAGTATTTCACTATCAGGACATGACACACACCAGGGCATGTCCTACCTTTCACATACACTGCACCCTGCCCACAGGGGTACCTTGGGCCTACCTTCGGGGTGTCTAACATGTAAGAAAAGGGAAGGTTAGGGACTGGCAAGTGTGTGCACTTGCCAAGTCGACATGCAGTACCAGACTGCACACAGGCTCTGCAATGGCAGACCTGAGTTACATTTACAGGCTGCTTATGTGGGTGGCACAATCAGTGCTGCAGGCCCACTAGCAGCATCTTATGGAAATACCAATCCATACATGCAATTTACAGGGAGAGCATTTGCACTTTAGCACTGATCAGCAGTGGTAAAGTGCCCAGAGTCATAAAACCAACAAAAACAGGTCAGAAACAGAAGGCCACAAAGCAAACACTCTGGGGATAAACCTGCTGTAAAAGCCAGGTCTAACACATGTGTTAGGAAAACAAGGCAATTGAAAGACACCGACATCCAGGTCCCCATAATGCTGACATGATAATCCAGCTAAACAATGCAAAGTGTTCTCTTGCCTTGATTAAAATAAAGGTTAACATCAGTTGGAACTCGAAGAAGATTGCAAGTACATTACGACATTTTTTATACATGTTGGTCTGTTTTGTTACAAGAGATTTATTTTTTGTGTGCCATTGGCTGCAGAACTTTGTCAAGATGTCATGAGACGTATCACACAACCTGTTCTGAATGCATTCAATTATAGTGATGACATATTGGTTTTCGAGCTACACAGAAGGAGCATGATAAAGCTCTCACACAAGTATGTCATTTAATTACTGATGCAGGTTTGGCATTAAATGCAGACAAATGTGAGTTCCACAAGATGAAGTTGACATTTTTTGGCCATATCTTTTCAGATAGGGGCATGACACCTGGTCCTGCAAAAGTCCAAGCACTATCAAATGCTGATCCCCCACAAGATGTTTCTATGGTACATTTATTTCTTGTCATGGCCATTTAGTGTTCATGATACATAAGAGACTTTGCTACTGTAAGTGCTCCATTATGAGAGTTGACGAAGAAAAATGTTTCGTTTAAGTCGCAAGAATGCGCAAAAAGTTTCATACAGAGGTTGTTGTTGATGCTAGCCCTGTCGGGTTAGGCACTATTCTTGCACAGCACAGTGGACATCCCAAATGTTCAAAGGTATATTTTGGCATATGCCAGTAGAAGTTTGTCCAAGTCAGAACGTGCTTACTCACGACCTCAGAAAGAGAGTTTAGCTGTGGTACGGGCTTGTGAATGCTTCCATGCGTTCCTATATGGAAACCCTTTTACACTGGTAACTGATCATCAAGTTTTACTGACTATATTTGGCAATCCAAAAGACAAGATGCCTCCTCGCATTGAAAGATGGGGATTAAGATTGCAAGAGTACAATTATACCATTGTGCATCGTCCAGGAAAGAATCAGAATCCTGCTGAATACTTTTCCACAGTGCCTATACAAGGTCGAGGTACTCCATCCAAGAGATGGCTGAGGCCTATATCAATTTCATTGTCAAAACAAATACATCAGCTGCCATATAGTTAGCGTAGATTATCACTGCCACAAGTCATGATAGTGACATGCTGAAACTGAAAGATGTATTTGCACATCAGTCATGGAACCGACACACTCGACCTCTCACCAATAATGATGAATATCAAACATACAAGAATGTTAAAGATGAACTGTCCATAACTCAGGAAGAAGTCATACTACGAGGGTCGAGAATCATAATTCTGGACTGTCTGTGACAGAGAAGGATTGAAGTGGCTCATGAAGGACATTGTGATATAGTAGCCAGAAAGAGAGGTCTTCGAGATTGAGTTTAGTTCCCATACCTAGATGAGCGAGTCAAAAAGTAATCCAAGGCCTGTCACCTATGCTACTGCCTTTCTACAAATATGACTCAATGTTGAATATGTCAGAACTCCCTAAGCATGCCTGGGAGAGAATAGCCATCAATTTCTTTGGTCCACTTGATAATGGACATCATTTGCAAGTAATTGTGGATGAATATTCCCGCTTCCCACTCATAGAAGATCTTTCATCCACTACTCATGAATGAGTCATTGAAAAACTGGATAACATCTACGTGACATAGGGCATTCCAGCTTTTTGAAGTCCTATAATGGCCCACCCTTTAATAGTCAGAGTGTAATGATTTCCTGCAGCATCTGAACATAAAGCATCAGAAGAGTACACCTTTGTGGCTGCAGGCCAACAGGCTCGATGAGCGTTTTATGAGTACGCTAAAGAAAGTGGTACAGCGTGCAACAATAAAAGGGCTCAAGTTTAAAATTGTACAGAATTCTACCCTATGAGCCTATTGTTCAACACTGCATTCGACCACCGGAGAAAGTCCTGCGACTTTGATGTTTGGGAGAGCAATGACGACCAAGTCGCCTCAATGGACCAACCAACTAGGAAGTAATAAAAGTACCACTGGCATAAAACACTTGGTTAACAAGCAGAAAATGAAAGCCTATGCAGACAAGAGGCGATGGGCAAAGAACCTCATGTTCAAAGAAGGAGATCTTGTGATCGCACCGACAAATGCAAAGAAGGTAGTCTGATGCTCTCTATGATGTTGAACCCTTCCGTGTGGTATCCACCAAGGGACATATGGTGACTGCCTAGCATCCTAGGAAGTCTGTAACCAGAGACACTTCTCACTTTAGGCATTTAGCTCATCGATCTCCTGATCGAAGTGGTGAACGAAAGATGGAGTCTGAAAAACTAGTAACTGTTGTTGTTTCGTCGCCATCTTTGAAGATCCCTGACACTGAAGACAACAGCTCCCAGCATTCAGTAACCAGACCAGGTCATATGATTAAAGCACCAAAAAGACTAATTGAAGAGATATAAATGTATGTGTATATATATCCTGATTTATAAAGAAAAAATTGTACGTTTTTATTTAACAGAGGGGGAGATATAGGGGCCGATTCCGATCTCGGCCGGTAGGGCTCCGAATCGGATTCGGATTTACTGGATCCGATTCGGAGCCCTGTTTCCCGACCGAATCGTACGCGGGTCCAGCCGAGCGAGTACGATGCATGCTCCCGCGAAATCGCCGACCGACTCGTACGCGGCTTCAACACGCTCCGACCGACTCGCACGGACACAACTCGCACCGCGCTATGGAGACGTTTCCCGGCCGGGTAAGTACGATGCGCGCCGCAAGCAGTCCGACCGACTCGCGCCGTCCGGCTCGAAAGAGCTGTCGGAGCCGGACTTTGGGGGTCCGCGTCGGACCACCCTGAACGCGTAGGCGTGCGAGTCGCACACAGGGGGGACCCATGGGTCCCCCCTACCTGTGCATGTACGCCGCGATGCGCATGGACGCGTACCCACTGTAGGGGGCGCCCTTGTTCGCGTCGTGCCCATTGAGTCAATGGGAGCCCGTGTACGCGTCGTACGACTGGCTCCCATTGACTTCAATGGGAGTCCGACCGAATCGAGTCCGATAGCATGCGAATGCATCGTACTCGTCCGGTCGGACTGCTAGGGTCCGATTCGGTCGGAATTCTCCCCGGGTCCGGCTCGGTCGGAGAGATTTCCGGCCCGAATCGGAATCGGCCCCTTAGTGTCTTACTGGTTTTTATGACAGAACCTTTTTGCTTCCTACCAGACTCCGTAGAGCTGTGACCTATGTGTTAGAGTGGAATGCACTGAAAGCTTGGTTTAGAATGTTGAGTTCGCAGTTACACAGAGAAGAATAAAGACATGTAATATTAAGCTCCCTGTGTGACGTAGTCATTGGTGGGTACCCAGGCTGGGGTGGACTCTACAAGTGGCAGGGCTCGGGTTACAGTTAGTGTTAAGGTCAGGGTCTTGCCAAACTAGGATCACTGACAGAATATCGACAACAGAAATATCAACCTACAGAAATATCGTGACAAAAATATCGTTGTCAAAAATATCGACCTCCTATCTTCATAATGGTAAGTACAAAAATATCGAAAAAAAATATCGTTGTTAAAAATATCGAAGTAGAAAATATCGTTTTTTTTATATGCATAAAAAATCATGTAAAATGAATTAAATAATAAATTTAACTTAAAAAATATTTAGATTTTTTGTATATTTTAACAATTATAAGTAATAAATGTAATGTAAAAATAAATTAAACATACATATTTAAAATGTAATATATATATATTTACTTAAAAATAATTAATAAATAATAATTTTAATTAATTATAAAATGTTAGAAATATATTAAAAATGTATAAATAAATATATATATATACATACACCTGTAACATAAATAATAACTAAAAATTAACTTATATTATAAATTCAAATATTAAAATATATAATATTTTTAAACCTACATTTTACACTACATTGACTGCAACAGTAGGGAAAGTGTTGGATAGCGGAGGAGAAAAATTACTATTCCCACTCCAGCGAGTGCAACAGTAGGGAAAGTGTTGGATAGCGGAGGGGAATAATTTACTATTCCCACTCCAATGAGTGCAACAGTAGGGAAAGTGTTGGATAGCGGAGGGAATAATTTACTATTCCCACTCCAACGAGTGCAACAGTAGGGAAAGTGTTGGATAGCGTAGGGGATAAAAATTACTATTCCCACTCCAGCAAGTGCAACAGTAGGGAAAGTGTTGGATAGCGGAGGGGTAAAAATTACTATTCCCACTCCAGCGAGTGCAACAGTAGGGAAAGTGTTGGATAGCGTAGGGATAAAAATTACTATTCCCACTCCAGCGAGTGCAACAGTAGGGAAAGTGTTGGATAGCGGAGGGGAATAATTTACTATTCCCACTCCAATGAGTGCAACAGTAGGGAAAGTGTTGGATAGCGGAGGGGATAAAATTACTATTCCCACTCCAATGAGTGCAACAGTAGGGAAAGTGTTGGATAGCGTAGGGGTAAAAATTACTATTCCCACTCCAGCGAGTGCAACAGTAGGGAAAGTGTTGGATAGCGTAGGGGTAAAATTTACTATTCCCACTCCAACGAGTGCAACAGTAGGGAAAATGTTGGATAGCGTAGGGGTAAAAATTACTATTCCCACTCCAGCGAGTGCAACAGTAGGGAAAGTGTTGGATAGCGTAGGGGTAAAAATTACTATTCCCACTCCAGCAAATGCAACAGTAGGGAAAGTGTTGGATAGCGCAGGGGTAAAAATTACTATTCCCACTCCAGCGAGTACAACAGTAGGGAAAGTGTTGGATAGTGTAGGGGTATAAATTACTATTCCCACTCCTGCGAATGCAGCAGTAGGGAAAGTGTTGGATAGCAAAGGGGTAAAAATTACTATTCACACTTAAGAAAATTCAAATTTAAAAACAAACAAAATATCAACTACTATACAACATATAATAAAACACCCAAAAACAAAACATATCTATTATAAATTTTTACAAAACATAGAAACATATAATAATGTAGAAAAAATATAAAATTTACATAAAAAGATTATTTTTGTAATTTTAACAAGAAATTATCAAACAAATAAATATTTTGTAATAGAAATTAATTGTAATCTAAAAAATAATTATTACATAAATGTAATATTTTTTTCCTACCCTATAACACCACACAATTTACAACACACATCTAAATTAAATAAAAAAGTGTACCTCCATAATTAACACAATTAATTATCAATTTAAAAATTATTAATAATTAAAAAACATATTTAAAAAGTTCAAAATTATTGTAGTAACCAAACATTACAGCTATACAACATAAATCCCCAAACAAAAAAAAAATAAACAATTACCAAAAATATTTAACAATTAATAAATAAATATTAATGATCAAGTAATGATTAATTAATGTAAACTAAATTACTTTCCACCATCTACCCCAATAAACACCATAACACACACCTAAAAATATTTACACAATTTCCATAACTAATTTTACATTAATAAATTCATATCAATGAACAACAAATAAGTAATTAATTTTAAAAAATTTACTTCCCACCATTTACCACTATAAACACCACAACTCACACATCAAAATTATTACACAAATAACAAAATTAAAATGTAATTAATTAATTAGCATCAATTAACAAAGAATTAATTAATTAAAAATAAATTACCTCCCACCATATTACCCTATAAATGCCACCAACAATTTCGTAAAAAATTATACAATTAACATAATTAATTAACAATGAATTAAATTAATTAACAATTAACAATCAAAATATAAATAATTATTAATAAATTAATTCACACAATTAACACTATAAAATAATAATGAATAAATATTATATAAATGTTTTTATTAAATTTATTAAAATTAAATTACTTCCCACCCTACTCCCCTATCAACCCACAACCCACTCCTAAAAAAATCACACAATTAACATAATTACCAATTAATTAATAGTAATTAATAACATATTAATAAATAATTAATAATATATTAATTCCCACAATTAACAATATAAAATATTAAATAAATAAATATTAATTATGAAAAAATATTAATAATTTAATTATAATTAAATTACTTCCCACCCTATTCCCCTATAAACCCACAACCCGCTCCTAAAAAATGACACAATTAACATATTTACCAATTAATTAATCAATAAAAATTAACAGCCAATTATTAATTAATTAATAATAAATTAATTACCATAATTAACACTATAAAATCAAAATTAAATAAATACTAATAAATAAAAATTATTATTCAATTTATTATAATTAAATTACTTCCCACCCTATTCCCGTATAAACCCACAACCGCTACGGAACTAAAACGCAAAATTTAATTAAAAGTAAAATTAATATTCAATTTATTATAATTAAATTACTTCCCACCCTATTCCCCTATAAACCCATAACCCGCTACGGAACTAAAACGCAAAATTTAATTAAAATAAAATGTATAACTTCTAAAAATTTAACACATACATAAAAAAAAATGCAATACTTAGACAAAAAAATATAGCACATACATTTAAAATACATACTAAAATATATAACACTAACTAAAAAACGATATTTTTAACAACTATGGGGGTCATTACGATGGCGGGCGGAAGCACAACCGCCGTGCTGGCGGATGCAAAAACCACCAGTTACCGCCGGCACGCAGCAGTCCACACGCCCGCCCAATTACGATGCGAAAAGTAGGCCAAACACCGCCGGCAAGCCAGCAACACCGTCCGCCATCAAAGTGCGCCCGTACACGTAGCGGCGCAGCTCAACTGACACACACCGTCCGACGAAATCACGTCCCGCCCGGCGTATAAATTACGATGCCGCAAACAAACGGCTCCCACGGCCAAGAGATACCGTACGACAAACCGAAGCGGTAACACGGACGCCGAGCACGGACAACGAAGAAGCGGCTCCCCGAGCATGAATCCAGCACTGCAGGCCCTCCCCATGCTCTTGCTGATGCACCACCAAGGACGCAACGTACCGCGGAGACGCAGGTAGGCACACACACAACAAGTGCACGCAAACAGCGCACACAGTGCAAGGGCGGAAAAAGCGGACAACCCCCCCCAGCGCGTGTACACTACACATCCACCATTGCATCCACATATGACACACAGGCCAAATCGTAACATCGCGTAACACATGTGTACACACCACCTGGGACTAGGAACCAACGACCCCGTCACGGCCCCAAAGCGGCGATGACGCCGCCACACATGCGCACAACGCAGAGGCCAACCGCAGCGCCATGCATGCGTCGCACACAGACACAGGGACACAACCAAGCAGCACACACATCAGCCCCACCCCGAACGCACATGACACGTGACAGGCCTGCCACAGACATGTCCCCAACGCCCAATTCACGGACAACACCCAACGCCACACAACCGACGCACACATGTCAGTGAAGTCACGCAACAGCAGGACACACCCCAGTGTAACAAACATGGCGAAGCACACAGCGGCGGCAACACCAACTAGGAGAAGCAGGGCCCCTTCGGGAAGAGGAACGCCAGTACCACACTGAAACACCCATACCACCCTGCACATATGAACAAGACATATAAAACGGAACACCAAAGAGCCCGGGGACCGACAACAGGTGGCCCAAGAATAACATTCACACACAAGGCCCAACGCAGAGCGGAAAGGCAGCCTGCCGCCCACACAAGGGAGAGCAGACAGCACTGAATGACCTTCCATTCCAACTCCGAAACCACAGCCCTACGAAAGAAGCCGGTGAATACAGCCATTGTCCAAGAAAAGACCAACACAGGCATGCCGAGGAGACCGACCACAGGGCAGATAGCGCATATCACAGAAGCACACAACGGACGGGGAAGAAAGAAGAAAACACTCCCCATGTCGGCCACATGCAAGTTAATTGGAAGGAGTCACACATCACTGACCTTGAACTGTCTGAGAAGCATGTGGGATGAGGGCCCGTGTCCTCCAAACAAGCCAACAGAACACAAGTCCTGTCTCCCTACGACTACACAGAGCTCACAGCAACCTCGGAGCGTGCACATTGCAGACTGCACACACAGCCGGAGCACGCCACCACAACGCACCGCTGCGAAATGGCAACCGCAACACACCTACCCAACTACGCCGGACAGCTCAAGCTGTACAAAACCAACCTGATACATATATTGGGATGCGATCTCCTGTCCCTGCTGAACGTAAGTTACCGACTGACTTACCGCATCACATTGTTCAGCTGCGTCATGCCCGTCTTCTACTGTCGGAGGTGTCCCTACCAGCATCCCGTGGAGATATGCCTCTCCAACCCGGCATGTCTAAAGGCGGACCTGCTACCACTACTCCTCCCTCTGGACGCACACGACAGGGCCTGCTCTGCCTATGGGGGCATGGCGTATGTGGCCAACATCGCACCCGCACTGAAATGGGACCACTGTGCCTCCACACGACGGATCATCGAGAACAGCTACATCGAATGTCACCCAGCATGCCCCATCATGGTCCTCCAAGGGACAACTTACGAACAACACCTTGACAGCCACCATCCGCTACATTGGCTGGCAAACATGTACACCACCAATGACATGGAAGCCCTGCTGGGCGGCATCGCATACCTGACAACCTGTAAATTCGTCGGACCACAACGCAGGTTCCCCGATTGACCTATGATGTCCAACCCCGCACCCATGCTTAGCTTCCGCACGGACTGGCCAGTCACCACCACAACAGCCATACCAAACGACCGGCAACTGTTACCACACCATCAACGACATCGCCATGACATCGGATATGACCGGGACATGCACACTGTTCCCCATCACATCCAGGAACACCGCATGCATCGTGGGAGGCAGTGGCATGGGGTCTGTGTATCGCACCCACATGGACGGAACTGCACGAACAACCAGGACACGACATGGATCCAGCGCCCATGGACACACACACCGCTCAGTGGACATGAATAGGTCGCCTGGAGTCTGTGGGTGCTGCACCCCTCCCACCCCCGCCCCGGGAATCCCATACCAGGACCTTTGCATGGACGACAAGTGCATACAACAACAACACGACCCCAGTGACTGTGACATGTCCAGTAACCACCACATTGCAACAACAAGTGGCACGCCGCTGCATGCACGCAAGCACATGCCCTGATGTCATCTCACATGCACGCGTGCATGAGGAACAACCGCAGCAAACCTGTCACATGGAACTGAGATGGACTGTGCCCATGATGCCAAGCGGTCTGGTAGGCTACATGTATACCGTCTGTGTCAAAGTCCGCAGCTCCGCAGCTATACGTAAATGTACATTAGCACAGCCTTGGCCAAGCAGATGTAACTCTGAAGCCCACATCCCACATGCAACAGCCAATCACATGTAACCCCACACCCTATCCCATTTGCAATCATGCTCAGTATATCCTCAACATGTATTCCGCTGCCAGTAGTGTCCACTATACTGCATCACAGAGGACAGAAGACTCAATATAATGTTTGAAACCAAAACTGTCTCCGCTGACTCATTTCACAAGTACGAATGAGAGAGGATGAGAGTATGTGAAGTACACGGCAGTCGTGACATGACCATGTAGTCCACTGGTATTGGATGTCAACGCAAATGAGTAGCACAACTGTGGAAGACACACATGTGTCGTGTGAAGTCGTATGGACGCAGTGCTCAGGTGGGTGGGTGTGACGGGTAGATGCGCACATGCCAAGTTGGAGCACGCCGTGTCGGGAGGGGTCATGAACAGTACACCACCGCTTCCCTGGGCATTGTGAGAGGACACCTGTCGGGGGGAGTGAACACGTGTGTGCACAGCAGCCGGGCACACGTACAAAGCGGTACCAGGCGCACCTCAGCCCACCCTCTGTGGACAAGCTGGATCCTGTTGTGCGCCCGCCATGCCCCTTGACAAGGCACACACAGCCCCAGTCGACCAGGTGTAACCCCAACATAGTCAATCCGCACAGGCGATACAGGGCACGGGATGGCAGTGGAGCATGGTGTGTGAGAGGTCTCCTCGCGCTCCTCCTGGTCATATCACGCAGGCAATAGAACCTCAACGTCTAGCATGGCACAAGTCAAATGGAAGTGTAGGGGGACGCACCACAGCACGAGCAGCACTGACGTCACGGGAGGTGGCTCGCACCATCCCATCCATTGCCCATTATACCAACCACGCCACATGCCATTGCGACTAAGTGCAAGCGCGTGCGCCACCACCCCCGAGCCCTCCCCAGAGAGGCCAAAGAGTGAATGTGTGGGCCATCAGTCACAGACGGACGCGGCATGGCCGCAAGGGCAGCCACAGCCACTGGGTGTCGCAGGTGGCGGATCCGGAAGGCGAAGACTGTGATGCATAGTCCATGCAGGCCGGGTCTCCATTTGGGGCACCACGCAGGTGGACGGCGTCCCGCAACACATCATACCCTGAGACAGCCCACTCGTGCAACTGGACCCACACATACACTCCTTGCCCTCTCTGGTGCGAGCTTGGGGCTGCCTGTGCAAGCGCTAGCCTCGCAGGTGCACATGCATATTGGGGGAGCGAGGGGAGGACATGAGGGCTGGGGCGAAGATGACTGTATCACTGTCAGTGAGTACAAGGGATGACCCAGATGTGGAAAGGAAGAGACGTGTCCCGTGTGTACTGCAACTAGTCGCCAATCCAACTACCCCCCATGTCCGGAATGTAAGCCCGCACCTAGGCCCGCCCATCCGCCACATCGAATATACCACCAGCACGACAACCTTCCCATTCGAAACACTGACTGGGGGTGGCGACCAGTGAACAATCATGTGTAGCCTACCCACGCGTACATGTGGGCCCTCCATGATCCATGTCACCTGCGGCAAAGTCATGACATGCGCAATGAGGGAAGTGAGGAGAGCTGTCCGCCCCACGCACAGAAGGTGCATCAGCTCCACAGACCCAGCAGCGAGTCCAGCAGGGGTCACATGTGCAGGGGCAGCTGTGCCTGGTGTGAAGGCACATGCATATAGACAGCACATCGACCAATGTGTAGTCTGCCCACATCTACAGTCCATCATCATGCGGACATAGGAATTGAACACAGGGCAACACATCTGAGTGGGTGCACCCACCGTGACCAACAATGCGCAATCATCGACGTACCCGCCCTGTGCATGGCCCCCCACCCAACGGAGGCACATCCAGTGCCACCATCCCACACACACAAGCCTTCCACGGAACATGCTGTGTCCAATGCTCAGTACAGAGTCAGCGCCCATCTGGTGGATCCTGAACAGGAGACACATGCACACACATGCCAGCTCCCACTATGTACGTCTGCCACCTGGCACGTGCAATGTAACCTCTCACCTGTGACGTGTGACTGCAAGCACACAGCCGTCTTGGCATGGGGCTGTCAATGTGGACACCTGTCAATGTTTCGGGAGGTGTGATCCGTACAGTGCTGTACATAGGGTGCAGTGCTGACACCTACTACTGTCTCATATCCCCTCGTGCCACAGGTCCCACTTGTTTTGGCCGCTCAGCCTGTGCCCACATCGTCGTCGTCGTGTGCCATACTCATCCAGCCTCGGAAGCAGTTCCATGCTCAGCAGACATTCATGTTGCCGTGGCGTTGCCGCTTGACGAATATGCAGTCAGTCCCCATCAGCACGCCCCGCAAGTCATTGGGGCCTAGATCCCCATGTGCATGCACATGGCAGTGGTTTGTATCACTAGCCATTGCCATTGTTGGGAGACCTGTGTAAGTGTATTGTGGCCGTGCCGTCCCAGCTTGACAGCTGGGCTGTGGCTCATGTGCTTGCTCAGTCATGTCAGTGATGTGTATGCGAAATTGCTATGTGTTGTGTTGCTTTGACATGTGTCCACTGCCATTTTCCCTAGGCGGAGACCGAACATTGACCGCCCATACCAATTGCTGGCGGACATGGACGATACAGAGGTCATTAGGAAGTTTCGGCTGGACAGGCCAACCCTGCATCGACTGTGTGCCATGTTGGAACCCCATCTCCGTCCCCGCAGGGTGTATCCGACAGCTGTCACCCCCACGGCTAAGGTGATGGCCGCCATGCATTTCTTCGCCACTGGGTCATTCCAGCACACAGTGGGCAGTGGAGGAGGGATGTCCCAGCCCATGTTCAGCAAGGTGCTGAGGGATGTACTGGCAGCCATGATGCTGTACCGAAACAGGTACATCCGCTTCCCCAGGGCTCGTGAATTGGCGGCAGTGAAGGGTGCATTCTATGCCCTTGGCAGAATCCCACACGTCGTTGGAGCCATTGACTGCACACATGTTGGCCTTGTTCCACCACAGGCCACTGAGCACCTGTACCGCAACAGGAAGCACACGCACTCCCTGAATGTGCAAGTGGTGTGCCTTGCGGACATGGTGATCACCCACGTGTGTGCAAAGTTCCCAGGCTCGGCCCATGACGCACACATAATGCGCAACAGCATCTTGCCACGACTGATGTCCAATCTGCAACAGGATCGTGGCTGTATTGTCGGTGAGTATGTGGAGTGGTGTAGCGTGCTGGTTGTGCGATGCTGTCCCCTGTCCAGTTGGAATAGCAACGGTTCTCTGTGTCCCTCACACCCAGGTGACTCTGCGTACCCGAATGGGGCATGGCTGCTCAGTCCATTGAGGAATCCTCGCACCCCAGCAGACGATCGCTACAATGAGGCACATGGGAGGACCAGACGTGTGGTCGAGCGTACCTTTGGCCTCCTCAAGTCCAGGTTCAGGTGCCTGGACCGCACCGAGGGTGCGCTGGCGTACTCCCCACAGAAGGTGTGCCAGATAGTGGTGGCGTGCTGCATGCTGCACAATCTGGCCATTCGGAAGCAGATCCCCCTCATCGTGGATGACGGAGATCAACCAGGGCCCCAGCCCGCAGACCAGGACAGCTCGAGTGAGGAGGACAGCGGAGAGGAGGAAGCTGGTAATGTGCGGCAGCAGCTCATCGCCCACTACTTCACTTGACGGTGAGTGTCCATGTACGACGGCTGATGTGGCTGTATCTGTGCAGGTGTGTGTGTGCTGTGTCAGGGTGGCCGTTTGTTCACTGCGTGCTGTGTGTCAACGCTCCATGGCCAGGGTAGTATGCCACTGTTGGTGGCTGTGGCATTGTGCCCTATTGCTCTGTGCGATGTGTGTACATTGCTTGTAGTTGTTGACATGTACTGTGTGATGGGTGTGTGACACACTCATTGAATGTGCTCCTGTTCTGTCTCCCACCCCTAGGTCCCTACAGGCCCTCCGGTTCCATTGCCATGCCACGCATCAGGTGCCTTTCCGCCCAAGGTGGCCGTTGTATTCCGTACAAATAAAACACAGGGCACAAACAGCAGTTTGTGTAAGAGGTGCATTTATTTCAAACTGTGACATGTGATTGTGTGCGAGGTGATGACAAAAGTGGTGCGTGCAGTGACAATGAGCTGTCGGTCACGGCTGCGTGATGCTCAGGGTGTACCCACTGGTTCCATGTCCATGGTCCAACAGACACATGCCATCCAGATGGCTGTGTGGAGTGGGATCGTAGTCCAAGTCAATGCAGTGGGTGGTCAAGGAAGGCTGGCTGGCTGCCTCACTTGCGTCTGGAGCGTGCGTAGTCCTCCCGGGAGATCTGTTTGTACTTCGGACGGCCCCTTCCACGTTTGGGAGGGGGTGCGTGGTGGCGACCTGCTGGTGGGGGTGAGGTGTGCTCACTGGCTGTGGACGCAGGGGAACTGGACACTGCTGCTCGACCCTGCGCCCCGGCAGGTGGTGGCGGAGGGGAGCTGCTGTCCCTGGCTGTGACCTCACCGCCACCACCAGCTGGCCCATGAGGTCCACGAGTTGGCCCATACGGGCGTCCATGGACCTCAGCACCCCCAGCACCTCCCGCGTGTCTGAAGCAGACCTGACCCATTGTTCTTGGGCCTCTTCATAGGCCCCAAGGACTCTGGCCATTTGAGGCAGGGCATGGCTCCCAGGGGAGACTTGCGTTTCCCTGACCCTGCTCCTCCTACCAGTACTGCTGCCACCGGCCCTGCCCACTAGCCACATTGCTCACCACGGTCCTCGCTGTGGCTCCCAGGGTGGATCCAGTCGGCCGGGCCACCACCTGCGCTGGGGCTGGTGCCAGCGAAGACGTGGTGGTGGTGGCGGCGGTGGTGGTCGGTGCGGCGATGGTGGCGGTTGCGGCAATGGTAGTGGCAGCAATGACCGTGGGTGTGGCCGCAATGACCGTGGGTGTGGCCGCAATGACCGTGGGTGTGGCCGCAACGACAGTGGCAGCAGGGGGCTGGGAATGTTCAGCAGCCCGGGATGATGGGTTGGTGGGTAGGAGGGGTCCTGGGGAGCGGCTGGGCCCTGCCACACCAGATGGGCCTGCTTGGTGGTCCGTGTCCGAAGAGGAGGACAGATCCTCCACATCCGTGTGTCCTCATTGGGGGCTTGTAGGCTGGCTGTGCTGGCTGCTGTCTCCATCCCCAGCATCCAGCAGTTCGTCACCTGTGGAGAGAATGAGATTTGTTATTGTGTTGCACCTGGCGAAGTATGTATTTGTCGTCTGACATTAACAGTTCGTGCAATCTCGTACATGGGTTTCCCGGAGGCGTGTGTGTGGCTGTAGCATTTGTAGTTGTGTGTGCTTGACAATGGGACTGTGTGCTGTGCACATGTGGCATGGGACGGATTGGCCATGCCGATGGGTGTGTTGCTGTGCCCCTACTTATTGTGACTCTGGTGTATGCGGGCTCCTGGCCCATCCTGGGTCTGGTTTGTACTTTGCTTTTGGTGTTCAGATGGGACGCTTAGGAACGCATATGGCAACATGGGGGCCATGCCCCAGATTCGCATTTGGGATGGAATATGCTTTTGGGGTACATGCTGTGAGCCATGGGTGCCGAACGTGACATGTGTTGTGGCAGCATGACAGTGCATGGTTTGAGGTGTGTGCATGCTTGACATGGCCTGCATATTTGCTGTCTGTTGTGATTACTGGACATGGCATTGGACGCATCGTTATGAGTGAGTGATGGTTGTGTGCCAGCCAACGTATTGCAGTTGTCCCATCTCCTTGGTGTGCGTGCTGCCCTGTGCCATGTGCATCACTGCAGTGCTCGGGGGGGTGTGGCCCATGTTGTGTGTTGTTGCTCACAGTGTGTCGTGCGCTTCATTGACTTCTGGCACATGGTTGGTCATGGGCATGTATCTTAGCGTGACTGCTGTATGTGTGGCAGCTGTGCGGATGACATGCCTTTCATGAGACTGGGGCTGACGGATGGGATGGATGGTATGTTGTATGTGCATGGTGTGTCTGTGTGTTTGATGGGTTCAGTGGTGTTCGTGTGCATTTATGTTGTTCCGCTCTGTTGCGTCTTGTGTTGTTTGTCTTACATAGGCGTAGTTGTGGGGTGTGTGGTTGACAGGCAGTAGGGGCTACATGGACAGGACTTCAATGGTGTTTCGGTTGTGTGTGATGGGTTGCACAGTGGCTGCCGTGTGGTACTATATTCAGTGTGGCTTGTGCATGCAGACGTGGCTCCTTGGGTGTTGCTGTGTTTGTGATGGGTCATGTGGGGTGTGAGTCTGTGGTTCATGTCCGTGTGCACATTGTTCACTTGTTCGTGACGGTGGGCGGTGCTGCGTGTTCGTCTGCTACGTGACATGTCCCATGTGTTGGTCGTGTTACGGTCCTCATGCCTCCAGTAATCCAGCCCTGTCCAGTTTCCCACCTGCAGGTTGTTCGTGCGTGCACTGTACTGGATGCCACATGGTTCTAGCGGGGGTGCTCCATGTTGCAGGTCTGTGGGGGTGGGGGGTGTTGTGGGTCGTGGTGGTGGCTGGACACCCACTGACACCGATTGCTGTGGACCGTGATGTCTACCTTTCGGCTGTCGTTGTGCACTGCGGTGGCTGACACGTGGCTGTGGGGTGTGGGGGATGCTCCTCCTTGCTGTGCTGTGGGACTAGGGGCCTGGTGTGTTTTGTACTTGGGCTGTCCACCCTCCCACCCACTGCACTTTGTGTTCCTGCCACTTACCTGTTACTTGTCGGTTAGTGCAGCTATGGCGGACACATGGGTGTGGTGGGTGCTCGTTGTCGCGCTTCTGGCATACTTGGGGACCTGTTGGTGGTTACGTGGCTGGCTGAGTGTACACATGTCCCCACGCATCTTACAGTTGTTCGGTTTGGGCTGTGTGTGGTGGTGTCTGTTGCATGTGTGTGTGATGTGTTGTGTATTGTGTGCTGGACATGGGGGTGTTTGTCCCTGGGAGCTGTGGCATGGTGGTAGTGCATGTGAGTACATAGCGGTGTGCTGGTATACATTAGTTTGTACTTACCAGCCTCCACTCCCCCTGCTAATCCGGCGAGGATCTCGGGATGTATGATGACTCGCACCTTCTCCTCCCACGCTTTGAAGGTCTTGAAGAGCGCGGGATTCCCTCCGCCAGTGACGGCAGCCAGCTCTCTGTTCTTGCTCTCCTTCTTCTTGACCAGGCTCTTGACGTCATTCCACCGTTTGTTTATTTCGACTCTGTTCCTGGGCAAGGTCCCGACTGCATTGACCTGGTCTACGATCCGGTTCCACATTCTCTTTCTGGTGGCTAGTGGTGTGTGCTGGACCAGGTTCCCATAGATTTGTGGGTGCACCTTGATGATCTCGTCGACCATGACCGTCAGCTCCATGGGCGTGAACTTGGGCATTCTTTGTGGTGCCATGGTGTTTGTGGTGCTGGTGCGGTATGTGTTGTGTAATGTGCAGGGGGTTTGTGGTGCCGGTGTTTGGTGGTGGTGGTGGTGGTGGTGGTTGTGATGTGTGCGTTTCTGTGGTGTGCTGCTGTCCTTGCTGTGTCACTGTGTCCTCTCCTCTCCTCTCTAGTTTGCAATGTTGCAAGGGGTTGGTCTGTGGGAGTGCTGCTTTTGTACTTACCTATGTGGGTGTGTCCTCATGGTCTGTTGTTTTCAGGTGTGTTGTGTCTGGGGTTCTGGCCTTTGTAGTTTTTGTTTGTCCAGGGGGGGTGTTTTCGGGATGTGTACTGTGCTTGTGTATTTGTGCGTGCCTTGCTGTGTGGACTTGTTGGCCATGTTGTGTGCGATTGTTTTTGTCAGCGGATGGTTTCTGTGCAGGGACGTGGGCGCCATGGCTTCTGCCGTGTCGATTCTCATCGGCGTTGTTTGCGCTGGCGGGCGGTATATTTGTAGTTTTCCCGCGCTCATGGCGGTGCGATCGTAATCTCACGTGCGGTGTGTCGGCCGTGAGGGCGGGCGGTTTTGTGTTGTCGTGCGTGTTTCCGTCCGTGGCGGGCGGTTTGACTCCGACTCGGACGATGGCGGGCGGTATCTTGTGTGATTTTTCCGCCGATGGCGGTTTTCGGTTTGTGTAATCGTAATGGCGTGGTCGGTGTTCAGACGGTGTGTGCGGGCGGATTTTTGCCGCTTCCATGCCTGGCGGATTTTTTACGCCGGGTATCGTAATGGGCCCCTATATTTTTGCAAACGATATTAATAACTTTGATATTTTGGAAAACGATATTTCTTACCTTAAACTCGATATTCTTGACCACGATATTCTGGTAGTCGATATTTCTGTATCCCGATATTTTGCACTTGATATTAGTGCAAGTCGACATTTCCTACTCGATATTCTGTCTGTTTACCGCCAAACTAAGGGTAAATGTTTGGATTAGAGTGGGGATCATGATTAGTGCTTAGATTATAAATACATAGGCCATATTTTAACCCCAGCTGCATCACGCTTGCACCATGTAACGTGGTACATGCCTGACGCAATTGAAAAATGGGATTTAGGAAGCCACGCAAGGCCTCTTTGTGTGTCCCTGAGTGGCTTCATAAATCTCGAGTAAAGCAATGCAGTGTTGTTAGAATGAAAAAATTATGCTTTTGCATTATTTTCTGTAAGTTAGCATTTGCGGCGCCATTTTGTCTGAGGGCGCCATTTTGTATCATGATCGGTACTAATCCTTTGCCATGTCCGAGAAACGGCCTTCTCTAGGTTATGTTTCTTCGGAGCTGAGTTTTGCTACACTAATGAATGTACTGATCTTATTAGTGCATACCTTTCTTTTAGATGTAGGCCTTCTCCCACTTGTCTAGTGGTGGGTACAGGCAGAGTGACCTTGAATAGAAGATAATGTGCGTCCGGCCTCAGAATCGAAACTTACTCCTTTATAATTTACTGTCCAGCTGCATCTCTCTGGAAAATTCCATGGTTGGCGAGCTTTCATTGGTTTCGAAGTGTACATAGTGTATCGTTATGCTTACTGATGTCAGTCCCTCTGCAGCACTCCTAGCGACTGGGCAGACAGGGCTCCACTCTGAGTGTACTTTGTATAAACTGTTATTGGTTTGTATTCTCTACTGTCTGACCGACTCTTCATTTGGTACGGAAGGCTGAGAGGTGGTCGTGAGTGACCTGGGTGACCCTAATCGGGCCACTTCCTTCAGTTGGCACCCGAACAGGGACTCCTTCAGGTGAGCGACCCATCCCCTTCCGCGGACGGGGGGAGGTCGAAGCCATCGTCGGGTCAGACGGACGGATCAGGGATCCCTGCACAAAGAGTTCCTGGTACTCGCAGCTGCCCCTTCTGTCCCACCGGTCGGTGCTTCCCCTACTAATACAGTAATAGTGGCTGACAATGGTTCGCTTCACTTAGTCGACGACGTTTCAACCCACTTTACAATGTGGGGTCTCATCTGGACCTAGCAATAAAGGGGCACCTGAAGATGACTGTCAGATAATGTGGTGTGCACCGTCGACTAAGTGAAGCAAACCATTGTCAGCCACTATTACTGTATTAGTAGGCTGCAAGCACATATTATGTATTGATTTAATGGTCGCTCTTCTACATCTTTGATGAAACCTTGTTTTTATGTCACAAACAGTCACAGCCTTGAAATATAGGTTTCACAATCACTTGGGACACCATGCACTGGATTTAAAATAATGTGATTACATTATATAAAACAACATATTTTCATACAAAATTCGTGTTATATGGCTCTTCTCTTTCAGACATTTCTTTCCCTTCGATTATTGTGATTGTGCTATTATATACTAAGTATCATTTGTTGATTGTCCACAGGAACCGTTGTTGTCTGTAAAACTGTAAAGTACCCTGGTTCCATGTGAGTAGGGTGTCCCTTGTTTTTTCATACACAACACCTATTGTCTCAGCATCCCTCTTGCCAGCTCTTTCTCCCGCGGCACAACCCTCAGCAACGATAGTGCCTGCTACTTCTGTTGCTTCTCCCACTGTGGTTTTTCATCCTCCGACATTGGTAAGTAGTGGGACACCGGTACGTGGATTTGAGGATAGGGACTGGACAAAATTTAAGGAGCGCATGGGACCGTTAGTGCGATCTGATGTGGGAGATGATGAGAAACAGGTAATAGCCAATCAGGCTGCACAGTGGGCTCGTAATCCTATTTATAGTGTAGAGGATGTCTAGGCGACTATGAGAGCTTTTGAGCCCTTTATACAGCAGCATGCCCTTAAACACATGTGCGCAACTTTAATTGGTCTTTGGCAACAGTATTTTGAAGCGGAAGCACCTCAAATTTTATATGACATTAGAGATCGAGTGTATATTAGTGAATTGGGGCCAGAACAAGTTTTTGCTAATGCTACGACAATAATAGCTTATAGGGGAAGACTACATGAGAAAAGTCCCAGGTCGGTGTCTCAGTTTCCAAGGAGAGAGGTTCATCTCAT
This sequence comes from Calotriton arnoldi, assembly GCA_963921515.1. Lineage (NCBI taxonomy): Eukaryota > Metazoa > Chordata > Amphibia > Caudata > Salamandridae > Calotriton > Calotriton arnoldi. Next base: position 1,086,817 of record CAWUFW010004596.1, on the reverse strand, counting down.
ATATCACCCCGAGATACCGGAGTTAACGAACCAACGTGCTAATGTTACTTGAGCGGCAGTGGCAGCCAGGTTTCAGGAGCAATGGGTTTATACTCCGTGGAAAAGAAGTGAAGTTTTGTCTCTTAAGACTCATTTGCCTGATCCTAGGAAAAATCCTACTGCATATTATAAAGAATTGACTGAAGATGCCTATTCCACTGAAATGACTCTTGCTGATATTGAAATGTTTTTTGGTTTACTGGTTCCGGTTGATATTTGGAGGCAGGTGCACACGCAAGATTATGTTGTGGAATTGAGAGGTGCATGGGATCAAATTAAAGCATGGGACCGGGAAAGAAAGCCAGGTGATAAGCCCCGGGCGGAAATTTTAGCGTTGCCATTATGTAAATGCATTCCCTTATTCCACCAAGAAAAGTAGACTGGGATAAACTGTCGGCTTGTCGTCAAAAGAAAGACGAGAGTGTGTCTGATTTTTTACCTCGGTTTGAAGGTACGGTTTTGGATTACAATGGGCAGGATTTGTCTATTGAGGGAGGTGTTTGGTTGTTTGTTAACAGATTTGTTTCTAATCTGCTTCCTGAAATTGCGACTCGATAGCAGGCCTCTGAAAGTACTTGGTCCACCTCTTCCTTCTCTGTTATTTTGAATATGGTGCAGTATTATGAGCATAGGGATAATGAGGAAAAGAAGAGGACAGAGAAAAGGCATAAGGATTTGAAAAACGAAGGTGCTGTTACAGCAGGCTTTTAGAGGGAATGGCAGAGGATGTGGTGGTCCTGCCCGACAGCTTCCACGCACTAGTAGGCAGCCAAACTCTACGCCCCTGAGTCTGAATCAGTGTGCTTATTGTAAAGAGGAGGGACATTGGCGTAGCGAGTGTCCTATGCTTTTGCAGAAAGTAGCGGTCTCTAGAGGACGAGGTTCCCGTGGATGGGGTCGTGGAGCTGGTAGGGCAGATAGGGCTCAGAATGCTGTAGCCTCACAGGGTCATTCTGATAATAATTACTTCGATGACCATTGGGATGGACAGTACTACCGTGATGATTATGATATGGAGGAAGTGGCAGGAATGTCTTACAGCTAGGCAGCCAGGGACAGGCTGGGGGACCAGTTCCGATACCTGTAGACCAGCGTGGTTCTTATGTAACAGCGGAACTGCAAGGTTCGACTAAGGAATGTTTGGTGGACACAGGTGCGACGAAAAGTTCTGTTTCTCGAAATATGGCCCCTGGGGCGGCTCTGTCTGGCCATAATAATGTTTCGGTAGGTTTTTCTGATGTACCGGTTGTAAGCCCCATTTCAAGACCCCTTGTGTTGACCATTGGTCCTTTCACTGTAGATTCGCCATTCTTGCTGACATCCAACTGTGGTGAAAATTTGATGGGTCTGGATTTGTTGAAGAAACTGTATGCTACTATTTATTGGTCCCCGGCAGGTGTTTATATGACAATGGGACCAGATATAGTACGTGCTAAACAGTGTCTGTCCAAAGATTTGCCTCTTCCTGTTGAATTTGCTGACGTGCCACCCACTTTGTGGGCGACAGGTGATATAGACGTGGGACTACTGCAGATACCTCCAGTCTCGATACAAGTTAAGGATGGTGTTATTATGCCCCGTATCCCTCAGTATAAAATACCACAGGCAGGAGAGTGAGCCTTATTACAAATTATTCAGGATTTGATTGAGAAGGGAGTGGTGGAAGAGACGACTGCCAATATTTGTAATAGCCCTATTCTTTCCATTCTTAAGCTGACACCTTCGGGTTCATCTGATGACCATGAAGATGTTTACCGTTTTGTGATTGATTTGCGCGAAGTTAATGAAATAGTGGTTCCCCAGTTTCCAGTGGTCCCTGACATTACTACTCTTTTGACAATGATTCCTTCTACTGCTAAATTCTTATCTGTCATTGATTTGAAAAATGCGTTCTTTAGTATTCCTATTCATCCAGATAGCAGATACTTGTTTGGGTTCACCCTAGCTGGAAGAAGCTTTAGGTTCTGTCGAGCTCCTCAGGGCTATACTGAGAGTTCAAGTATTTATAGTCAGGCTTTAAAGAGCCAATTGGATTCCCTTTCGCTTCCTACACGTAATGTATTGGTGCAGTATGTTGACGATCTCCTTATCGCTTCTGACACAGACCAAGGTTGTAGAGATAGTTCAGTTAAATTGTTGTTGCACTTGGCTCACCATGGACATAAAGTTTCTCTTTCTAAATTTCAGTATTGTCGACAGGAGGTCACCTATTTAGGTCACCTACTGTCGAAGGAGGGTAGGAGGTTGACCCCTGAGCGCATCAGTGCCATTGTTAAAATGCCCATCCCACAGACTCAGAAATATGTGCGCGCTTTCATAGGTATCACTTCCTACTGTCGGCAGTTGATACCTAACTACTCCTTACTAATCAAACCTTTGCTTGAACTAACCACTAAAGACGTGCATGAGCCCCTGCCTTGGACGCCTGAATGTCAGCAGTCTTTTGAGCAATTGAAAGCTGCACTTTGTTCAGCCCCAGTACTTGGCACCCCTGACTATAACAAACCATTTGTGTTGTTCGACCATGATATGGCTGGTTGCGCGCTTTCTGTTTTAACGCAAAAATTTGGAGATAAGCAACGGCCGTGTGCTTATTTCTCTGCTGTTCTTGACCCTGTCGCAAGAGCCCTCCCGAGCTGTCTAAAAGCGGTCGCGGCTATGGCCGCCTCGATAAGACAATCGGCTGGACTCGTATTTGATACTGATCTCACAGTCATGGTACCCCATGCTGTGGATACACTTTTGAATAAGACTAAGACACAGCACCTCACCAGTGCACGTCTGACTGGCTATGAATTAACATTGTTCACTAAACACATCACGATCAAAAGATGTGCCACTCTGAATCCAGCCCTGTTACTGCCCCTCCCTTCTGAGAGTGATGAGATTGATAAACATGACTGTATCTTCCGGACGGAAGAAGAGACGAAAGGACGGGTACACTTGACTGATGTTCCCTTATCTGACCCACAAGAGGAACTATACGTCAATGGCTCTTGTTTTAGATTACCAGATGGCACTACAACTGCTGCGTATGCTATTACCACGCTGCGTACAGTAGTTGAGACATCACGAGTTCCTTATCAGTCAGCCCAAGCTGCTGAGCTTGTTGCCTTAATACGAGCTTGCGAATTGAGTGAGGGACTGGTTGTCAATATTTATACTGACAGCCAGTACGCCTTTGGAGTCGCACATAACTTTGGGCGACTCTGGACTGAGAGAGGGTTTCTCACTTCGCATGGCACCAAAATTCAGCATGGGCACCTTATATTGAGGCTTTTGTCTGCTTTGACACTCCCTAAGAAATTGGCTAGAGTTAAGTGTAGTGCCACCGGAAAGTCACTGATGACATAGGTTGGGGAAATGCTTTTGCAGATCAGACAGCTAAGGAAACAGCTCAGACTAAAATGAAAAGAATGTTCGTAGCAGGTCCCGCTAGGTGGGTGCCTGAAGTCACCATGTTTGAGGATACACTCGAGAATGTGAAGGAGATGCAAAGTGAGGCCACAATAGAGGAATTAGCAATGTGGCAAGAAAGTACAGCACAATTGAACGATGAGGGATGTTGGATTGATAAGTCAGGGAAGCAGAGTCACGATGGCCCATGGCCCATCCCATATTAGTGCTAAAGGTATTTGCAAGTTATTAGACCCTGTATGGCAGAATGATAACATTTCAAAAACAGCTGCACATTTAGTGAAGTACTGCATGGTGTGCATGATGCACAATCCTGGAAAGGGTACTCCTACACCACCCGGTAATTTTGCACCACCCACTTTTCCTTTTGAGGTCCTTCAGATGGATTACATAGAATTAGATAGGTGTAATAATTTGAAGTATGTTTTGGTAGTTTTCTGTGCATTCAGTAAATGGGTTGAGGCTTATCCCACTAAAGACAATACAGCCATTACGACTGCAAAGGTAATCCTGAAGGAGTTTTTTCCTCGTTTCAGGTTGCCCCGTTTGATTTGGAGTGATAACGGAAGTCATTTCAATGCCAAAGTGATTCAATTGATTTGTGATGGTTTGAGTATCAAGCAGAAGTTCCATGCTGCCAATCACCCACAGTCAGCAGGTTTGGTTGAGAAGTACAATGGTACTCTCAAATTAAAATTGGCGAAAATTCAGGAGACAACAGGATTACAGTGGCCAGATGCTTTACTATTAGCTCTTTTGTCGATAAGAACAACAGCACATTCTAGGACAGCATTGTCACCGTACGAGGTCGTGTTTGGATGCCCAGCAAATGTCTGGGGCGTCCCGCGCCCTCGGCGGTTTTCAGATATTGAGTTCCCGTTGATGATAGACTATCTTTGCCAGTTAACTGAAAGTTTGCATTCTATTCACCACCAGGTCTGGGAAGCCCTGCCAGCTACACCAGAGGGGTCCGGACACGATATTCAGCCTGGCGATTTCGTGTTGGTAAGAAACTTCCAGCAGAAGAAGAGTTTGGAGCAGCGGTGGAAGGAACCGGAGCAGGTCCTCCTATCTACACTCACAGCTGTTAAAGTCGTCGGCCGAAAGAACTGGGTGCATGCGACTCACTGTCGAAGGATACCTCTACCCTTGCCCTACGATCAGTGGATAAGGGATGGATTAGGGGACTCCGAGTGTGAGACAGTGCCTCAGTTTGTCCCCTTCAGCGATGCCAGGCTGACCTGGACCAAAACGGATGAGGAAAATGATGAAGTGCTGAATGCAGCAGTTCCTCTGGAAATACGGGCTATCCAGGAGCCCCTTTTTACTGATCCCTCTGTGCCTGGAGTCACTAGGTACAATCTGCGCCCTCGGCTGAGAAACGGTGCACCAAAGGAGGAGTCAGATTAGTTAGGGATGGACTGTGTAAGTTAGGGTGTATTTTGCTATGGTACCAACGGAGTTAGTTTAGGGTGATGTGAGATTTGTGCACTGTTTGAACATTGGACAGGATAGATCGAAAGTATCCCCTTGGGGTACATTATCCTGGCCGATGTGGGAACCTGAGCTTAGGACAGAGCAAGCTCCACCGCTGGTGCTCAAGAGCGCCAATGTTTTGATGGACAATAGGAGCCTGTACCAGTGAGGCTCTGATGGACACTGGCAACTTGTATATTCTTCTTGCTGGCATTTCACCCCCTTGCTTTATCATTGGCTATGCATCCCTTTGGCAGAATGGTTGCTGATGAAGAACAGCCAGTGATTCCCCTTGTTTATACACGCATATTCTGGTCTACCAAGAAAAAGATATTATGTGCTATTTTTGTGATTTTACTGCTATTGATCCTGGGTGGGGTTTCCTGGGTTTTGGAGTGTGATCAGGATGCACCGTCATGTACTAAACATAAGGTTGTTTTTTAAAATCCGCACAAAAAGGACAGCCCCGAGTAAAGTATTTCTAGACACACATAAAAGATTTTTTGGAGAAGGTACAGCTTGTTATCCCACTGAATCTGTTACAAGTTTATGGACTGCTTACCCATTGTCACTTGTCAATCATACGTATACTCGCCCAGCCCACTTCGTAGAGGTAAGAGGTGAGTTTGGTATGGGGTATCCTGGCCCTTGTTTGTATTACAGAAAGCCACGAGGAAAGGGGTATCCGGGGTGTGATAATAACACGTATTGTGATAATTTGTACATGAGAGAGTGGAACATTACCTTGGTGGGCTGGCATTACCAAGATTTAATGGTTACCCGAAAAGCTGGTTATTATCCCGCATGTTGTCCGATAGTAAATAGTACTGACGCATTTTTGTATGTCAATTGTTCTGGAATAATATTGTTAAAAAATACGATGTCTCTAGTGAAAAAGAAGGATCCGAGTACTTTTGGAATGAACACCTGATATGCTCCTGTCAAGGTCCACTCTATAGACACCCAGAATTTTATTTTTTGTCTAATGGTACTTATTCAAATGTTTATAATGGTACAGATGATGTTGCTTTAGGAATGGTGCTCCCTCTGGGTGTGCCTTGTAAGTACAGTAAGCCAAATGTAAGGTGGGTAAAAAGAACTTTAACTGCGGAGTTTTGTGATGGAGTAACAGATTTGGAAGTCAACAATTACAGTAATGGAAACACTTTTGGGTATATTCTCTCCTCCATCATTACCTTTGGTGGTACTGCCATGGCCAGGGGTGAGAAAGCTAGAGAATATTTTGGATGTAAGCTGCAAATACTGTTTAACTCTACGGTAGCAGCTTTGCGCAATATCACCACCCAATTGGAAAGCATGCGGATCTATTCCGAGCAGACTAGGTATGCCGTTGACTTCACCTTGGCAAAAAGTGGTGGTGTGTGCGCTGTAGTAGGAGACCAGTGTGTAGTCAGGATCACTAATATGGAAATGAACATTACCCAACACATTTTAGACATCCTAGAAAATGTTAAATGAATGGAGAGTGGGAACTGGAGTTGGTCACTTTTTGGTGGATGGGGTTGGATCCTTGAAAAGGTGATTTATTTAATTGTTATTTTGATTTCTTGCTGTGTCCTGGTCCAGTGTCTTCCCTTATGTTGCTCTTATTGCACCACCCTTCTCGCTCCTAAGAGAATATCGATTCATGATACTAATGCTACAATTATGATTCAGAAAGAAGTAGAAGACCTCATGCAAATAGATAAGGGCATTTTTGAGACTTCTTCCCTCCTTACTGCCTCCCTTCCTGATGCTGAAGACATGGAGTGCCCTTAAATGCAGTTCACTAATGATTTATTGATTTTACTATCATACAAAATGTTTAGCTCATGCTAAAAGGAGGTTCTGTTAGAATGAAAAAATTATGCTTTCGCATTGTTTTACGTAAGTTAGCATTCGCGGTGCCATTTTGTGTAAGAGCGCCATTTTGTATCATGATAGAAACTAATCCTTTGCCATTTCTGAGAAACGGCCTTCTCTAGGTTATGTTTCTTCGGAGCTGAGTTTTGCTCCACTAATGAATGCACTGTTCTTATTAGCGCATACCTTTCCTTTAGATGTAGGCCTTCTCCCACTTGTCTAGTGGTGGGTACAGGCAGAGTGACCTTGAATAGTAGATAATGTGTGCCCGGCCTCAGAATTGAAACTTAATCCTTTGTAATTTGCTGTCCAGCTGCATCTCTCTGGAAAATTCCATGGTGGGCGTGCTTTCATTGGTTTCGAAGTGTACATAATGTATCGTTATGCTTACTGATGTCACTCCCTCTGCAGCACTCCTAGCGACTGGGCAGACACGGCTCCGCTCTGAGTGTACTTTGAGTAAACTGTTATTGATTTGTATTCTCTACTGTCTGACCGACTCTTCATTTGGTACGGAAGGCTGAGAGGTGGTCGTGAGTGACCGTGGCCACTTCCTTCAGTGTTGCCTTACTCTGCGCCAGGAAGGCGTTGCGTGGGTTTTCCCACGCAACTCCCATGGCTTTTGATGCATTCCCAGACAGTGGCGACTCACATAGGGCGTGCTGCGGGGCGGTGGGGCGGCGCGGGGAGGGGCAGGGTGGGGGTAGTAAGCTCGGACATACGACGGAACGGAGGAAAGTAATTATTACGTTCCTCCGTTCCGTCTATGTCCGAGTTTACTACCCACCCACCCTGCCCCTCCCCCGCCCCACCGCCCCGCAGCACGCCCTATGCGAGCCGCCACTGTTCCCAGAATTACCAGAACTGGTAAACCTAGGAATGCGCCAAAAAGACATGCCTTCTCAGGAGAGGCATAATGAGGAAAAAATATCTTATTTCTCCTTGTTACTTCCTCTTTCACACATAGATAGACAAATATGCCTCTCAGGATTGTCTTTGTGCAGGAAGGTGCCCCTTCCTGCACAAAAACAATCCTGCATGTAACACAGGCACCCTTACACCATGGTGCAAGGGTACCTGCGTTGGCCCTAGGTAGCAAAACGGCGCCAGCGCAGGGGAAAAGGCAGGAATGCGCCATATTATTTTAAATAGGTGTGTGACAAATCACATAAATATGCCCCTTAAGTTTTAAGGTTGAGTTAGTGTTCTGATTAATGTCAGGATCATAATATTATTATTGTTGATGTTCATATGAATGTTAAGGTTAGGGTTAGGTTTCGGCTTAGGGTTCAGGTTGGGGTTTAGGTTAATGTCAGGATAAGGAATGAGCTAAAATTTCTTTATGCTATTGTAACCTTGTGTTATACATGAAATTGTGTAATTACACCACATCGCATAATTTCAAGTTTATTCGGGTAAAAAATCTGGAGCAAGGGAACAATGCAAAGGAACAGAATGTGTGGCTATTGGTGGTTATTTGCTTAGCTCGAAATGCGTGTGCCAAAAATGCAATGCTAAATGCCATATTTGCATTTCGCATACTTTCATGAACATTTTCCGAAATTTTTCATAGTTACATAAAAAATTACACAAATTTTGCTCATACAATGGTGAATGTTGATGTTACTTCAAGGGCTAGTGCAAGGCTTACAGGTAAAATTAGTGCTGAAACCAGTGCTTTGTTAGCATTAGGGCTAGTAACGAGAGTAGTGTTCAGATGACAGTTAATTTTAGGAGTTGTAATGAGTTAGTGTTTCGAGAAGGTTAGGGTCATGTGAAATTACATCGATGTTAGCTAAATGTTCATTACTAAATAAGAACGTTTTGGTTCACGTTAAATTTATGTTTTCAAACTGCTGGATTAAGTGTGAAATTATTTTTGTTGCCGCATTTTGGGATTTTATTTTGTAGATTTATTTTAGTAAATATATTTCTACATTTTGGTTTCAAAGTTTCAACCAAAAACCTTCCTTCCTATAAGTGGCACATCATATATTCTTCACAGGGAGTTTTCTTATGAAGCTGAACTCTTTGGACACACCTCTCCTTAGAACGTTTAACAATGTTTCCATTAATGTGATCAAGTACGTCAGAAGGCACACTGAGCGAAAGTATATTTGAAATGAAATGAAATGAAATGACATTTATAAAGCGTGATGGCTACCCGGAGGCCTCCCAGCGCTGCGGACGGGTACAGAAGACAGAACAGTGAGAGATGAATACAGATCTAAAAGAGCCAGGTTTTTAAGAGCTTTCGGAACGTGAGCAGATTGGGCTCTTTCCGCAAATGAAGTGGAAGGGCATTCCAACCGATGGCAGCATTATATGAAAAGGAGCGTCCACCACATCTTGCTCTCCTTATTCTGGGTTGTAGGGAGAGGAAAGAGGCTGTTGAACCAAGGTCTCTCCTAGGTTGATAGGGAGTGATCAGGGGTTGGAGAACGGCCGGGCCTTTCTTCCAGAAGGCTTTATGGGCCAGGCACATGGCCTTAAACTGAATCCTTTCCCTGATCGGCAACCAGTGCAAGCTCCTTAGAGCTTGTTTTGCGGAATGCCAGCGTGGAATCTGGAGGAGTCTGCGGGTGGCACAGTTTTGAATAATCTGGAGCTTATTGATGGTGTACTGTGGAGCTCCCAGATATAAGGCATTCCCATAATCCAAGCGGGAGAGAATAAGAGCTTGGACCATGACCTTTCTGGCCTGGAAAGGGAGGAGAGGAAGGACCTTCCGAAGCATCCTTAGGAGGCCAAAGCAGGTCGCTGAAAGCTTCGCTGCCTGATGATTAAAAGTAAGGGAACGGTCGAGCCAGATACCGAGTCTCTTACTCTGGTCTTGCGGGGCTGGGACCGGTCCTAGGCAGTTGGGCCAAAGTGATGCAGGGTTGAAAGAGGGGGAGTTGCCCAGGAGCATAAGCTCCGTTTTGTCCCCGTTAAGTTTAAGGCAAGAGCGTTCCATCCACTTGGCAACCTCCTCTAGGCAGCAGCCTAGAGTGCTAGATGACCCCTCGGGGTGGTTAAGTGCCACCACGAGCTGAGTGTCATCTGCATAGGTGATGATTTTTATGCCAAATGGATGGACAATCTCTGCCAAGGGTCTCATGTATACGTTAAACAGTGTGGGGCTCAGGGCAGAGCCCTGAGGAACCCCACAGCTGAGAGGCAGCTGGTTAGAAACAATATCTCCCTCAAAAACCTTAAAGGAGTGTTCACTGAGAAAGGACTGCAGCCAAGCTACTGCAGAACCGGACACTCACAGATTCTTGAGTCTGAGAATCAGTGTATTATGGTTAACAGTGTCAAATGCGGCACTGAGATCGAGAAGGATAATTGCCGCAGTGCCCCCTTGATCTAGGATCCTTCTTGCTTCCTCTGTCACTGCAAGAAGGGCGGTCTCAGTGCCAAGCTGGGGACAGAACCCAGTCTGGGAGGGGTGAAGTAGATTATTAGATTCCAGGAAGGCTACAAGAGTAGTGTTTATGTGTCTTTCTAGAATCTTACTCACCCAGGGTAGGAGGGAGATGGGGCTGTAGTTGGCCAAATTAGCCTGATCAAGATTGGGTTTTTTAAGGAGGGCTTTGACCATCGTGCATTTCCAGGCCAATGGAACTACACCAGTAGAAATAGAGGAGTTCACAAGGTCAAGAATTGCAGGGCGGATAGTATCCGCGACCAGAGTAAGGGCCTGGGGAGGAGCAGGGTCTATGGGGGAGCCAGATTTTATTTTTGCCATAATTAAATCCAGCGAAGCAGGATCCAGGAGAGGAAATTGTCCTAATAAAGTTTGAGTTTCTAAAGTCGGCTCAGAGGAGGAAGTCATAGAATAAGTGGTCTGAGAGGACGGAAAAGACAAGTAAATATTTTGGATTTTCTGTTGAAAGAACTCTGCCAGGTTATTACAGTGTGTAAGTGCACCATCCATAATAGGTGGTTTCTGAGGCAATTTGATGAGAGTCTTTACGATTTGAAAGATTTCTTTGCGAGAATTCGCAGCTGACTTAATTTTCTGTTCATAAAAGGCAGCTTGGGCAGCTTTGATTTCAGATTTGTAAGATCTAATAGACTCCCTATATTTTGCCTTGCTGAGATCTGAGTAATTCAGTCTCCACCTCCTTTCGAGCCTTCTGCAGCGTTGTTTAAGTTCTCTCAGCTTGAGAGTGAACCACGGCGCAGTTTTCAGCCTGTTAGTTGTATGGGAGGGTTTCTTAGGGAGTACTATATGCAAAGAGCCTTGGATCCAGTGATTGAATTTCTCATTAGCATTGGCCAAATTAAGGTTTAGGTCACAGGTAGGTCTAGTAGCTTCCAGTACAGAATTCCACTGATCGATAGGAAGCCTAGACCAATTCCGCTCTAGGACCGAAATTATGTAGGCGGGGCACACGGGTCCGGGAATTTCCCAGGTTAAAGGGATCAAGGAGTGGTCCGTCCAGGGAAGGGGGACGGGGACTCCTACAGTAAGTTTGCTACAGTTGCTAAAAACAGGGTCCAATAGGTGACCTTTACTGTGAGTGGGTGTCAGCACTTTCTCATTGAGCTGGAGTGCTGCAAAATTCTCAATCAATTCTTTAGCCAGGTTGTCAGAGGGATCATCTAAGTGAAAATTAAGGTCACCAAGCACAGTGAAGTTAGCTGGGGCCAGAGCTAAATTAGCAACGGCAGTAGGAAGCGCATCAAGGAATTGTCTGGAGCTGCCTGGGGGCGGTAAATTAGGAGGCCGGAGAAGGTGCTGGTCGAAGAGACCTCTAAGGAAAAAGCAAAGCTTTCGCAGTCCGGTAAAGGGTGAACTATGATGCGACAGGTAAATTTATTATTAAAAACAATGGCTATACCCCCACCTCTACCGGTCTTACGATCAACCTGAAGTATTAAGTAGTCGGGAGGGAGGGTTTGGGCGAGGGTGGGATCAGATTCATTATGGAGCCACGTCTCTGTCAGAAAGAGAGCATCGGGTTTTAAATCTTCCAGTAAAATCGCAAGTTCCGTAGAATGTTTAGAGAATGATCTACAATTAAGTGAGAACATCCTCAAGGTGAGAGGAATGTCAGAGGAGTTTGAAACTTTAATGGGGGATGAGAAAGTAAAGCCGCAGTGGAGGCACTGAACATTCTCATTCAGGGCTTTCATGGAGTGCCGGCAGGCTTCATTGATGTCTGTGCCGAGCGCATAGAGAAGTTGGGGACTATAAGATATAACTCCGACCGACAAACAAGCCGGGGTTATGGCCCCTGGTCCCGGCGCAGACGGCGGCCGGGCGTAGATGGGCTTGCCTTTGGCGCGCCACCGGCGCGCCCGCTGCGCGCGTCCGCATAAGTGGAGGAAGATGAAACGCTAAGTATAATGACTAGTTTCACTGAAGCATTACCAATCGCGGCGTAATGATATTTTTATTGTGTTACCCAAGCAGTGAGTTTTATTGTATCGACTTCAGAAGGATGAAACGTCATATTGGTCCTTTTTCCAGCTCAGCAGTGTTTAATTTTACTGGTGGCGAACAAGTAGCACTCATTTTTGGAGAAACATAGGGGCATATTAGCAAGGAAGTGGCGATGAGAGGCGTTAGCCTCCTTTGCTTAACGCCTCTCATCGCCACTTCGGAAGCGCCAGGCTGCACCATATTACCAAGGATTTGGTGCAGCCTGGCGTTTCCCCCTGCGATGGCGCTAAGTCTCACGACTTAACGCCAACGCAGGCACCCTTGCACCAGAGTGCAAGGGTGTCTGCGAGCAGGGAGGTTTGTGTATGTACAGGAAGGTGTCCCTTCCTGTACATAAACAAACCTAAAATGCCATTTTGTAACTTACATGTGTGCTGCTTCATGCAGCACACATGTAAGTTACAAAATGGCATTTCTAAAAACAGGTTTGTTTATGTACAGGAAGGGACACCTTCCTGTACATAAACAAACCTTAGCATTTTGCTTTTTCCATGTGTGCTGCACAAGGCAGCACACATGGAAAAGCAAAAACGAGGAGAAATGAAGCATTTCTCCTCGTTTGCCACCTATAAGACCAGGATTTTCCTGGTCTTAATTTCGGCGCTGCCACCTATTATTGTCTCTCTTGATAATAGGTGGCAGCGTCGAAATGAATGGGTGTTGCGGTGGAACGCCCACCGCAACACCCACTGCACGCCCCTTTCACGCTAATTTTAGCGTGAAAGGGGCCCTATTACCAAGGCAGCGTTAAGCCACTTAACGTGGCTTTTAGCCACGTTATGTGGTTTAACGCTGCCTTGGTAATAGGGCGCTGACCCTATCGCCACCACAACGTCACAAACAGTGACATTGTGGTGGCGATAGGGGCTTGATAATATGCCCCATACTATTTTCCATCATCATACTTTGAGCCAAAGCAAGAAAGGAGCAAGTAGTTGAAGACAGAGGCATGAGGTGGAATCAAGGAAAGGTAGTTTTGGTATTCGGCAAACCTTGCTTACACTAAATACAGCCATCATCAGAGACTCAATGAAACAAAACAAGTAGCCTTGTTCTTAAAATAAATGTTAGCACAAAAAGGAAAAAGACCATTTAATCCTAAAATGGCAGCTGTCTGAAGGACTAACCATAGTAGGATGAAAGAGTAAGGTCAACACAGTGCAAGTGTTAGCGCTTTGTGTCCGCTGAAACAATTTGTTTTTTGAGCCACTTACTGTGCTCTGGTCCCTCCGCTAGAAGCCAGGAATGGTCCTCAGTAATTACACTACCGGGCATGTTTATGAGCCACTTGTGCCACCGTAGCATCACTTTTTGTGACGCTCCGGTGGCGCAAATCAAAAAATCATATTTATGAGGTCACGCAAAGCCATTTTGTGTGGCTTTGAATGGCCTCATAGATATGGAGTAGGGCAAGGCTGCCTTACTCTGCACTGGGGAGGTGTTCCATGGGTGTTGTGGTTGATGCTCCCATGCAACACCCATGGATTTTGCCGCTACACCAGAATTACAAAACCATGTAAACCTGCGGATGCGCCAAAACCTTACGCGTCCCAGGGGGAGGAACAAGGAGGAGAAATAACTTTATTTCTACATGTTTTTCCCTCTTTCCATGTGCTGCAGCACACATAGAGAGAGGAAAAAGCCTCCCAGGATAGTTTTTTGTGCAGGAAGGCCCCTTCCTGTACGTAAACAATTCTGCCCACAACACAGACACCCTTGCACCATGGTGCAAGGGTGTTTGTGTTGTCGCTAGGCTGCCGAAACGGCACCAGTGATTGGGGCAAGGACAGGAATGTACTGTATTAGATAAATATGGTGCATTCCTGCCCTTTCACTTTGACGTAGGGCAGCACAGGAAGGTGACTTGCTGCGCTGCCCTACGGCAAATCCCCATAAATGAGACCCTTCGTTTGGAAAGTGGTGGTCGCAATCTCATTTGCCCTGCTAAGCTTGTCACAATCCAGAGAGCTGGTCTCCGAGGCCCATATTTATCATAGTGTTGTGTCACCCTTGCACCACACAAGGGGGCGTAAGGGCGACGCAACACTATAGCCAGATTTCTCAAGCCACGCAAGGCCATCTTGTGTGGCCATGTGTGGCTTAATAATTCTCGAGTAATGCAAGGCAGCGCAAATTCTCTGCCTCAGGGAGTCGTTAAATGAGTGGAGCGTGGGTATTCCCATGCAGCCACCCATGGATTTTGGTGAGTTCACAGATTTTCCATTCGTGGTAGACCTGGGAATGTGTCAAAATGCTTCGGTTCCCCAGGGGAGGTGCAATGAGAGGTAATATCTTTATTTTTCCACGTTCTTTCTCTTTCTATGTGTGCTGTATTCTGCAGCACACATAGAAAGAGGAAAATCCCGCTCAGGATTGTTTTTGTGCAGGAAGGTGTCCCTTCCTGCACAAAAAGAATCTGGCTTACAACACAGGCACCCTTGCACCATGGTGCAATGGGGTGCCTGTGTTGGCTTAGGCAGCCAAAAATGCCCCAGCACATGGAAAGGACAGGAATGCGCCATATGATGTTAAATACAGCACATTCCTGCCCTTTCCTTTTCACGCAGCACAGTAAGGTGGCTAGCGGCGTTGCACTGCGTGAAAGTATGATATTTTATTTATTTCCAACTAATAGACCTTGCGTCAACTGAGCAATCCTCTTTTCAGACCTGCGCATATTTTCTTTGTCATTTCCTTTTTTTTCAGACTAAACTGGTGATTTTTCCACTCTGTAATGTCTGGCTTTTTCCTACGATGATGAAATTTAAAATTGATGCTGACCCCGAGGATCTTGAGGTCATGGCTTCTTTATTCATGTTTGACGTGTGGGCTCCATTTTGCTGTAAAATGTTTATTACAAGTGGCAGGATTACGGTATCAGGAAGGCCTCGCTACCTGGCTTGAATATTGATTAGTGCACTCTTGTGCTGTGGAGCTCTGTCTCTCTCATGCCTCGCCCCGTTTGCTCATTATATGCACACTTAAAGTCTGTAATGAAAGAGTGGGTTTATAAAACAAGCATTGGAAAACCCAGTAGGACTCGCCTTTGGGACTCATTGTATTTGCCATTGGTTTTAGCGATATGTTATTGTATATGTAAACACACACACGATCTGTCACTTGAACACACAAACAACACATTCATAACAGACAACACATCATGCAAAACCATTCAACATATAAGCCATTGCTAATTAACACAGTCAGATGGACACAGTTACACCCAAACACCATTCCACCCAAGCACCATCACACAAGCACACATTCACACCATGAGGCACACCATTCCACACACACAACTCACACTGACAGACAGGATATCAATTCCCTCATCAAGCATTAGATGTACACAATTGCGCAGTCAACATTGCGTGATCTAGGTTCAAGCACCATTGCACACACACACCATAATGCAAAAAGAACACTGTTCCACAAATGCTCGTTTATATCAACACACGCCATCAAACAAATAGCATTGCACACGCCAACTCATCAACACACAAGCAATGCCAACCTAAAAATCACACACACAAAGATGTTTATACCACTGCTGCCTGTGCTGCAATTGTCCAGTGTCTCCGGGCAAATTTTATGCTGGACCAGGTGTGTGTTCGTTTGTGTGTCGCTGCAGCCATGACCAGTGTTGTAAATTTACCTTCTACATCAGCCAGTACCTGGGCCATTTTGTGGGTATCTGTGGTAAGAAAGTTCACCCTGAACAGAATACTAAATACTTCCTTCAAAGAGAAAAGACACACTTTCAAAGACGGGGAAGGGGCGGGTAGAAGGGAAGTGGGTATTTTTATTTCTGAGCATTATTGCGATCCAGATGACTGGGATACAACTTGCCTGGTTGGCTGGGATGCAGCCGTACGACATGCTGCAAAGACAGGTTGTCCCATGCGGGCCTCTACCTCAGCTAACATCAAAAGTTAGATTGCTCAATCGTTTGTTAAGCGCGACTACTCACCCGTAAGGGTCTCAAGGCGCTGGGGTGGGGGGGGGGTGCAGGTTCCAGTCCATCAAGGAGGGGGTCTGTCAAAGAGCCAGGTTTTGAGGTTTCTAGCGAAGATGGGAAGCAATGTTGTCTGTCTGAGGTGGAGCGGAAGGGCGTTCCAGGCTTTGGCCGCGAGGAAGGAGAAGGAGCGGCCTCCCGATCTGGCTTTTCTGGTGCGGGGGACCACGGCGTAGGAGAGCTGGGCTGATCGTAGGGTCCTTTGAGGTGTGTGGAATTGGAGTCGCTGTTCAGGTATGCTGGTCCGGTATCGTGGAGGGCCTTGTGTGCGTGGGTGAGCATCTTGAAGGTGACTCTAGCCTCGATGGGGAGCCAGTGGAGTGTGCTCCTTTCTCCTCCGAGACACTCTAAAAACAGACATTAACAACACCAATAGGTCACAAATATGAGACCAATTGGCAAAGCTAATATAGCAATTACATTTAAAAAAAATGAAAATAGAATGGGTTGTGGGGGCTGGGAGGCTGTGAAAGCAGGGTGAGAGAGCCGGCGGGGCTGGCAAAAAGCAGGGAGGGCAGGAGGGGCACACAAAAGCAGGTGGTAGTGAGAGGAAAGTTGATAGTGGTGGGAAGAAAAGCACACGATGGAGACAATGGGTAAAAAAACAGATGCTCCTTCATGGAGTGCTTCACCAAAAAGAAAAGAAAATAGTGCCCAAAAAGCAGACACATGGGAAGCACAGGAGCAGCCAATCAGAGAGATGGTAAAGAGCCTATGCTTCATGGGAGGGACAAACACAAGCCAGTTGGGCCAAAGCAAATAAAACCTGTGAATAGAAAGTAAGCATCAGTGAATTGTAAGCAATGGGTCAAATGCATTCCTAGTTCTGCTCTCAGTATGTCCCCAAGACGTCTGTTGAAATCAGAAAGCTGTGCTGTCTGGTAGGATTTCATCTAAAAACAGATAGTGATGGGAGCAGTTCGGGAATTGAAAAAAAAAAATACTCTTAGGACCCGTAAATTGGGTGTTAAAAGTGTGGCAGCAAAAAGAGGGAGGAGTCAATAGTGGCGGAGTCCTGAAAAGCAGAGTCTGACAGTCAATTTACACATTTTAAAAAAACAACTTTGCTATAAGAATTGGCAACAAGGAGAAACGTGACAGTAAATATGTTATAGCTTATTTAATTGGTCACAAAGAGGTTGCATTTCAAAATATCCTATGGGGTTAAGGCACCTGCTGCAGAGATCCTTATATTTCCAGCAATTTTCAAGGAATAAATATAATGGTGAGATAATTTTTATGGTTAATGCACTTGTTGGAGAGATCTGTCTTTTGTCTAATCACAGTTTTGACTCATAAAATAACGTAGAGGGTCAATGTGCATGCTTCAAAGCACATTGTGTAACATGCAGATTACAGATTTTATTTTTAAGTGGATAGATAATTTAGTTACTGTTTTTGACACAGACATCCTTCTGTTAATTGCACTTCATAAGTTACAGTCCCTATAGCACAGTGTGATATGAACTGGCACCAAGGAGCTGCATGAAAACTGTATAGTATGGGTTTAGACCCTTATTTTTTTCTCACTATATCTTTAGTTTCAAGTTGTTAAAAAGTGTTGATTTGGGTGGTGTTAAAGGCTTATTAGAACAGTCTAATTCTCAAATAAATTAAAAATGGGAAAAGTGTACATACTTGTTTTCTGTATACTTAGCTTTTGCAGACTTTTAATACCCATTACAGAAAATATATATTTACTTTTTGCAACGTACACTTGTTGCAAAATTTACAAGTTTCGTGCAAATGTGGGCAAGGCTTAAAACATTGCAATTTGTGAAGTTGCAAAGATTTTCCAAGAAGTTTGAGGAGAGAGTGAGAAAAAAAACGGCATTTTTGCAAAACCCACTTTATTCTCTACAATATTATGCAAAAGGACAGCAGGCTAGCAATGCATGTTCGTGACGCTTTTATTTATTATATATTATTTTTAATGGTATTTTGGAATTTTACATTCACTATATTTTCATTCCATTTTGCTTTAGCCAAATAAATAGAGTAATTAACTGTGCAACTTTTTGTGACAACAGTGCTTGACTGACCTACTACATTAATACTCATGAGGTAGGTTGATTTGCGGCCCAATACAATTTGTTATTTTTTGGACCGACCTATTTAGTACATAGGTCGGCTCTCAAAAATACGAATGCTTTCAGTAAACATCAGTGCACCAATTATCACTCCTTTTATTAAATGCTTTATTAGTATATCCTGCTCTTGGCTCCAAGGTCAGTCCTGGGTGAAAGAGGGGACTAAGGGGAATATTTAGAAAAACATGTCGGAGCGCGGTGTTACTCCAAAAACAGAGATGCACTGTATGTACAAAAATGCAGTGCATCCCTGCTTTTCCCCTAGCACTGGTGTTAAAAAGCAGCCTAGCGCCAGCACAGGCACCCTTCCACCATGTTGCAATGGTGCCTGCGCTGCAGGGTGATTGCTTATGTGCAGGAAGGGACACCTTCCTGCACATAAACAATCTTAACAGGCAATTTGCTGTTTCTATGTGTGCTGCACAATGCAACACACATTGAAAGCGCAAAATACGAGTAGAACTGAAACATTTCTCCTCGTATCGCCTGTTTAAGACCAGGCATTTCCTGGTCTTATTTTGTAAATATGGGGCAGCATCAAAAAGCAATAGGTGTTGCGGTGGAACGCTCACTGCAACATCCATTGCATGCCCCATTCACTCTGTGTGAACAGGGGCATTATTTACAAGGCGGAGTTAAGCCACGTTATGTGGCTTAACGCCACCTTGTAAATAAGGCGAAGGACTTAACGCCACCTGAACATCAAAATACGTGACGGTCTAGTGGCGTTAACTTCTTGCACATATGCCCCTTAATTTATAGAACAATACATATTGCAATCCATTCTCTATAACTTGCAATAATAGTCTGACAAGCCCCTCTTTTCTAGGGCAGTGCAGATTGGATCAGTGGTTTAATGGCACAGATTATGGTGTGTTTTTTCGAATGCTAATGGGGTATTAGTCTAGCTCAGAACGTTATACCACAGTCCAGTCTAGTCCAGTTTCACATGATATGTTGTGTGCCAGATTCTTATTTTATTTTTAGGGGTGCTTATAAGGTGTGAAAAAACCACAGCAGATTGCTGAAGAACCCCAGGACTTCAGCAACACACTTTTAAAGGAAAAAACATCAAACCTTGTGCTGTGGAACAGAAGCCTCTTTGATTCTATCTCTTCTGACCTGTGCTCTAGGTATCAATATTAAACATTTACCCTAGTGTTATCAATAATTCATGCAAGACACCTGCTGGAGGATGATAAGAATGCTCAAGTGTATAAAAAGCAAGGGCGGCTCCTCCATGTGGGCGGAGGAGTGTCGCCCCACTGCTTTCTCGCAGTGCGAGAAACAGAAACATAAAATGATATTACAAATACCATTTTATGTTTCTGCTTCTCGCACTGCGAGAAAGCAGAAGGGTTTGGTTGGGGGCGGGCGGGTGGGTGGTCGGTCCTGCTCTAGGGCAGGTGAGGAGTGGCTTGCCCACTCTGAGGGCGCTGACTGGTTGGCCCCAAGGCCGACCAATCCAGTCATACGCACTCTGCCTTTTCACCATGTAGGTTGCATGCAGCCTACATGGAAAAAATGGCCTCCCCATAGATGCCTGTGTGGTGGGTGTCCCAACTAATCACAACGCTGCCAGTGCAGCATTGTGATTGGCCTAGGGGAGGGGAGGGAGGCTGCCTGCTTCCTGTGAGTAGCAGAAAAGCAGAGACGACACGGGACTGGACCGGGCTGGCGAAGGTAAGTTAATTGTTTTTTTAAAATTAAAATCAGACCTCCCCCCGTGCGACCTCCTCCCCGCGCGCCCCCCCGCCACCCACGAGTCATTCCAGCCGCGACTGATAAAAAGAGGACAGGCCATGGAGTCACGAAGGGGATGGAAATGAGGACAGCCAGAAAGGCAAAAGGAAACCCTTTCACCTCCAGGCTTCACTGATCATAGTCAGGCACCGCCTGCTACCTTGAAGGAACTCTTAAAGGTGTTAGGTGAATAGGATTGCAAATAGGCTGCAGGGTCACATGTATATTACTGCACTTGAAAGCCACTCCCACCACAATGTTAGCATTATCATTTTAAACCAACATCCTCAAATCATGTTTTTAGCTAATTGAAAACAGACCTTTTTAAATATACCAACAAACATTGCAGTCAGGACATTCACAGGCAAGGCAGCTGGCCTCGATGTAGCTCAATGTGACGTGGAACGGGTCCCACCAAAACCTTGGCGATGATAGTTATTAATGTATTCTTTTATTTAGTTATGTATTCATGTTTATTTATTTACTTTTTCATATAGTGTAGACTCCAACCTGCCAGGTTTCAGAGCGCTGCACAGCCAGAAATCAATCCAGGCCAGCAGAATGGAGTGCTGGAAAGCCAACAGGATATCCAGGGGAAGATTTACCAAAAAGTCCAGCAACGCAGCGCAGCCCCCCACGAGGCTGCTCTGCGTTGCACGACAGGTAGGGAGCAGGAGAGTGCCATATCTTGAGATATGGCTCTCTCCTCCTCTTTCCCTTGCGCCGGCACTGATTACAGCTGCAGTGCGCCAAGCACATACCTTAGCACCATAACGCTAGGGTGTGTGCATTAGTCTAGCATAGGTTTTGTACAGGAGGGGTACCCTCCCTGTACAAAATACGATGCCCAGACACAATGCAAAGTTGTTCCCACTTTGTATGCGTGTTGCACAGTGCAGCACGCAGGCAAAGTTGGAAAAGGAAGGAGAAGTGAAAGCTTTTCTCGTTCCGTGCGCCTACTTGAAAAGGACACGGTTTTCTCATGCTAAACCTAATCTACTTTATTTAGTAAACTGGGTTTAGCGTGAGAAACCTTGGCGTGGTTGCATGGGAAAACCCATGCTCCACCCTTGGTATGCCCCCATGGGGCAAAGTAATGCGAAACATTACTTTTCCATTATTTGCAGCGCTAAACAGTTTAGCGCTGGAAAGTAAATAGGGAAAAAAAGATTTTGCGCCGGTTTGCGTCACGTTTGTGACACAAACACGGCGCGAGATCTTAATAAATCCCCCCCAGAGTTCCAACAAGGTAATAACGATGGCATTTGACAGTGGGGGTAAGAAGAGTATCAAAAAATTATACAGTATAAGAGATGGGTAGGTTGGAAAAGCAACACCAAAAATCACTATTTGTTAACAAATAGATGAATGTAGAAAGATTACAGGGGATTTGAATAATTATGACATAAACTGGCAAATCGGCCGGGTAAGACCTTCAACATGAGAAACAAACACATGTTCACATCAGTGAAATAGATACTCGGCCAACTTGAAAGGCATTTCCGAGTATGTGCAGTAGTACTCCTGCAGTACTACGTCACATGCTCATAAAATTACTTCTCAAACGTATGAATGTAGCTCTGTGCCTACGCTGACCCTATCTCATATGTATGGAGTTCTCAGCTGAGAGTGTGTAGAACTGTGCTCGCGTAGTTTTAGGTGTAAATATGGGAGGGGCAAGGGAAGTGGCTGGAAAATTGGGCAAATCTATTACAAAGTGGGAAGAGGAATGGAAAAATCAGAATGAGTTCAGGAAGGGACATTTTAACACAAGACGAACACTGCAAAAGTGTAAGTTAGATGCAATTCAGAAACTTGCATGTCTGAGTGGCTGTGTAAGAGACTGTATACTCTGGGAGATAGCTATGAGAGTTGCAGCAGAGGTGTGTCACGGGAGGTATAACTAGATATATGTATCTGTAAGTGCAGATGTGAGTCACTGAAACGTGAAAGTATGTCTTATGTTTTAAGGAACTCACTGTGTATAGTCTACCTAAGGAGAGACTTTGGTGCCGATTACGATGCGGCCAGTAAAGGCTCCGACCTGCAGTTGGAGCCTTCAGAGAAGCATCGAAATGGTCTGCTCGGTTTACTTTCTGAACGCCTCATTATGATGGAGGCAGTCAGAAAGTAAACTGGCCGGTCATTCCAGCTGGCTGGAGAGCCAGTCCGCCAGTTGGAAGCCGGGTAGTAATCTCAAGGGTGGGTCTTTCCACCCTTGAGATTACGATGCATGGTTTCCGACATGGTTTCCATGCCGGTCTGTCCGACATGGAAATCATGTCGGAAAGCGTGTTTGGGGGCCCCCAGCAGGGCCCTCTTTGGCTGGAGGCCGTTGATCCCTGCACCTTGTGGCAGGCACCTTAGTGCAAGGATGTCTACGTGCAGGGGAAGATTGTTCATGTACAGGAAGGTCCCCCTTCCTGCACATAAACAATCTTGAAATGCTGTTTTGTCACTTCTATGTGTGCTGCTTAATGCAGCACACATGGAAGTTACAAAATGGTATTTTTTTTTCAAGATTGTTAATGTGCAGGAAGGGACACCTTCCTGAACATAAACAATCCAAGGCGTTTTGCTTTTTCCATGTGTGCTGCACAAGGCAGCACACATGGAAAAAGCAAAAACGAGGAGAAATAAAGCATTTCTCCTCGTTTCGCCAAGTTAAGACCAGGTTTTCCCTGGTCTTAATTTTGGCGCTGCCTCCTATTTACACTGCCCTTGTAAATAGGGGGCAGCATCAAAATCAATAGATGTTGCGGTGGAGCGCCCAACCCAACACCCACTGCCCACCCCTTTCACGCTAAGCATAGCGTGAAAGGGGGCCTTATTTACAAGGCAGCGTTAAGCCACGTTAAGTGTTAACGCTGCCTTGTAAATGAGTTGAAGCCCCTATCGCCTCAGGAACGTCGCAAAAAGTGACGTTCCCCTGGCGATAGGGGCTTGTAAATATGGCCTATATGTCTCATGTTTTAAGGACATATCTCGCTGCCTATGGCCTACTTACAACCTACATTACAGGTGAGTTATCAGAAGTATAAGAGAACTTTAGAGACTTCGGAACATATTTGAAATTTGAACTCTGCCTATTAGTAACACACATACACAGGCAATCTAGAAGCAGGCCCAAGACATGTTGAAAGGGCAAGTGGTTTGTATGGCTGACTTATTTAGTGTCAGTTGCTTAGCACGTCTGAATGAGTGTGTCAGTCCCTGTTTGGGTGTGTCTTTGCATATTTAAGACAGTATGGAGGTATATAAATGCCTCACTTACTCACTCTATGGGTCTGTAAATGTGCGCCCCCCTGCTCCAATATTTACACAAAGCCCTGGTGAGGTGGTGTAGCCACGGGGCTCAAAGAGCCTTAGGAGTGGGGGCCCGTGTGCCTCCTCCTTTTTTTAAAAAATGCCCCCGGCTCTAATCAATCGAGCGTTATATGCTCGTTTTTTTTTGCCACGGATTTGCAGCTCCAACACGTTTCTGCAGCAAAAATTACAGGAAAAATGATTTTTGACCCTGCTGGGGTAACAGGGGAACCTCATGATCACAGTTAGGGGTCAGGTTATTCCTACCCTGCCCCCTTTTCTTTTTCTAAGCTTTTTTTGTGGGCCTGGGCTGAAGCGGAGCCCCAAGATGGCTGCCAACACTTCCTGGTTGATGTGCTGGCAGGCAATCACATTTCAGCATGGGGACTGTCAGATCCTTAGAGGATCTGTGTCCCTACAATACAAATTTGTATTTTTCTTACTAACTCAAAAACCACTGAACAGATTTACACCAAATAAGACCAACATTGGCATAGCCAATAGGTCTCGCCTTTGGGACCTTATAAGTGGTTAGCCAGAGGTTTTGGCTTTCCTTTGTTTTTAAGCTATGTTGTACAGCAGTGGGGCAGCTGGGTAGCATGTTAACAAATAATAATAAAGAAGACTGGCCACATTAGTTTGTAGGCACGTGCATGCATTACCATGTGAAATGACGCAAGTGCCTTTTTTACTTTTGTGATCCAAAAAGAAATGCAATAGCTCTCGCATTTGCTTGAGTTAGAGCTATTGGCATTTTAAATGATAATGTGTTTTACCTATGTGTTATGGAGTGTATGTATGAGTAGTGGAATTATGTGAGTTGGATTGATATTATTAGTTAAGGAATTGTGTGGCGTGGAATTGTGTGGTGTGGAGTGGATTTGTGTAGTGGAATTATGTGGCATGGTACATATTTGAAATATGTGGATAGTAATTATGTGGTATTGAGCGTATTGGAATTATATGGAGTGGGACTGGGTGTGATGGTGTGTAATTATGTGGAATGGTATTTTGTGGTGTGGAGTGGCAGCGAGTTTGTAATGCAGTTGGCAAACCTATTGTGCATTTTTTCAATGACAAATCGTGCGCACGAAGGGTGCTGCGGCACCATGGGCATGCTCGACAGAGCAGATGAATGCACCACTAAGATAGCTTGGACAGACCTGTTATGGAGATATCTGACCAGTACAAGACTAAATTACTCTTTTGCCAACCATGTTGCAGAAACCTTTATTTCTTTTCATTCAAGTGCTTAAATTTGCACAAAATGGTGTCTGTTTAGACCCTTGGTCTGATATCACAGATTAGTTTAATGTTCAGGCTGACGTCTCCGTCGCACTGTTTCTCCTGAAACTAAGATAAATAAAAGGCAAAACTGCAAGTTGAAAGAATCTAATAGACTTTAACGTGCAAAAATATGTAATGTGCTGCTTCTTACAGTATCTCAATACACCCAGGAATTCCAACATGGCTACATACGGCTTTACTATCACCAGCAGGGGCGTAGCTTCCATTGGTGCATCAGGTGCAGTGGCACCGGGGCACCAAAGAGTGAGGGGCCCTATTTATTGCTGTATTTCACAATTCAAACAGCTGTCGGTGGGCCCAGTTCCATTCTTTCACTAAGTCCCAAGATACATTGGCTAGCCACTACTCACCGGATCCTAAAATTAATCTACCAGAAAGGACAGGCAGGTACGATGGCGCATGTGGGTGAAGGAGGTGGCAAAGACATACTCACAAAACCAATAAACTGCAAGCACGGTTTTGCTTACAAAGTTGTGAAATGTAGTTAAAAGCTTACAATAATTTTGGGCCCGGTCCCACATAAGATGATAATAAAGACGGGTGAGGAGTGCGCACTTTACAGAGTTCATTTGGATGTTTTTTGCCATCTTACAACAAACATACAAACTATTTTCCCCATCTCCTAACATACCTAATCCCTGTCAGACGTTCTCGTCAGTCCTTACATTCAGGCACACAGGCCGAGAAAGATAAAACACCTGGAAGACAAATTAACTCCAAGTGCATCAAGCTTAACATGGCAACTACCATAAAAGCCACAAGGGAAACATTTGGGTCCTGCTGCCTAGCCCACTCGACTACTGCTGTAGAGCAGGTTTCAGGCTGAGAGATAACAACAATAACTTTCTCTTGGGTGGACTCAGGGCAAAGTCATACTAATCCAAGTAGATGTGCTTCCATGTGCGAATAAAATAGTTTGTGTAAAGCATAAAAAATGCTAAATACACAGTGAAAACAAAAGTACATACACACATTTTTCGCATCAGAAAAGGCGTCTCTTTTATAATACAAACTCCATCTACGTTTTAAAACGGGTCTTCAAGTTTCGTTTACACTGTTTTAATTTAATAGGACACATAGAAGCACCTGTTTCCAGCAGGAAAAAAAGAAGAGTGGTGCACACTGCATATGCACTATTCAGTGCGCGAAGAAGGTCAGGATATGCGTGGTTCGGATCTCACTACCTATATACGTTGATTAATGACAGATCAGGATACAAAAGTTATAATAAAAGACATATTTAAATAAGAATGCAGTGCGTTTAAATATGGAAAATAAATATTTTCAATTTTAAAAAACAGGCGTCGGTGTAGTATAATGGGACACTGGAATGAATCACAAAATTGCGTTTACTTTATAATGGCTAGGAGTACACTTCTCCTACCATCAATATTTTTCTACACCCCTCTCGTGCGTAGTGCATGCTTGAGTTAACTTATCCCTCCACAGCAGTGCTTGAATGAGCTGGTGGCCAGTATTGATTACTTGCACTTCTCAGCACTGCTGTAATACATTTAAAGGGAGAGGGCCGACAGTTCTCAGGAGAAAACAAATACTCTAAATAGTGAGTAGCTGCATTATTAAATTTACATTTAAAGCACTGCTTCAAAGGGCCCACTGATACACTTCAAAGACGGCTTCCGTTACAATGTGTCGCTTGGTTCTTGCTTGAGAGTTTCACTGCAAATGACATCATGCCAGTGTAAGGACGTTAAGTTTTACCCGTCTGAATACCAGTGTTTTCACCAATTCACTTGCTAGTTCTACCATTTATAGTCCATTTAATCCCGTTACGGGTGCGCTGATTTTACCCTGTCTGGAGTCTCCTTGGCAACGCCTCTACAGACCCAGGACCAGGGCACAAGTCCTAAAAAAAGAAGTGGGGGGACTCTCCAAGTTAGGTGGTGTCACAGGAAGTGACATCACGGCCGGAAGTGACATCACGGCCGGAAGTGACAACACAGCCGGAAGTGACATCACAACAGGAAGTGACATCACATGTGCAGCAGATCTATCATTTGCACGTATTGCAAGATTTAACAATTGAAGCTGCTCAGTACTTAAGCCTGTGACTTAAGGTCCCTGTATGGAGGAATTAACAGCCCAAATGTGGATGAAGTTTGGCGTACAACTACATTAGTCAAGCCATTAAGTGCTGTAAGCGAGGCATACTAAAACATGGCATGCCAAGTTTTCTGGATGCTTATGTGTAAGGCTCCCTGTTTTCACTGATTTTTTAAAGATAAATACAGACAGAAAACAATGTGTTTTCTGTCTGCATTTATTTTTAAAAGTGGATAAATACAGAAAATTGTCCTACTTTTAAGTGACTCTCCATGCTGTCTTTCATGAATTATAGGCCAGCAGTTGGACAGCATGGAAATTAAAAAACAGGATGACATTTCTTTAAATAATGGCATATGTCAACATACATTTATGGTATAATGATAGTATTTAAAGTGGATGTATTGTTATGTAATATTTGTCAGCTTAAATAGCTAAAACTCGACAGACAGCAAAGTATGAGTGCGCGTCTATCAGTTAAATAAATATGGAAATGTACGGTTTGACAACTTCATTTATATGCAATGCACAAAATAAATATGGATAAATACAGATAAAATAGGCAAAAGATAAATATGGATAAATACAGACGGAAATGTTAAAAAAATAAATACCATAAAACCGGGAGCCCTACTTATGTGTGACATTTCCATGGTTTCAGTGTGTATGTGTGACACTTAGAGTGACACTTTCCACTCAGTGAAAACCAAGCTACAAAGTGCAAAGTAATAGATATCAGTCATTGCACCCTATTCAGCAATGAGAAGCTCCACAATATTTTGAAACTGCTGCAAAACACCTGAAATAAAAGTTGCGTTTCATACCATGTTCACACATTCAAATGCAATCTATAGTAGTGAGAAATTGGAGAGCAAATACTGATTAGCCTACACATGCTTCAAGCAACGAAAATGTAACTTTCTAAAAGCCAGCCAATTAAAAGCGATGGTAAAGTACCTATGCTTCATGGGAGCATTGAACAAGATTGGCAAGTCGAGACACAAGTACTGACCACACATCTTACTCTTCAGATTTGTGTTGCTTTCTCCATCATGTGCTTTCTTCACCTTCTGAACACCCCTGCACTCTGTGTTGCTCTCTCTCCTGCGTGCTTTCCCTTGCAAATCCCTGTGTTGCTCATTTCTCCCCTGCCCTTTTACTGTATTTCTCTCCCTCTCGTGCGCTTCTTTCCCCTTCAAACCTCCCTTGCCCCATGATCTCTGTTCCCCCTATCCGTTCTGTGCTTCTCCCCCAGGAAGATGCTCCGTCTGCTCTGTGTTGCTTTCTTCCTCGTGTACTTCCCCTTGCAAACTCCCTCCATGCTTTGTGTTACTCTCTCCCCCCTCTGTGTGCTTTTCTACCCTGAAAACACCCCCTGCCCCGCACTCCTTGTCACTCTCTTCCTTTTGTGGTCCCCCAAAACCTGGAAAACACCTCCCCTGCTCCGTGTTGGTCTCTCCCTCATGTGCCTCCCTCCTCTAACCACCTAAACCCCCGAAACAGCATTGGCAAAACCAGTAGCCCATCTTGTTGGGGGTTTCTTAGTTTTGCGCAAGGAAGCGTCGGGCGACTTACAAATACTGGAACTAACACATGACGAAGACGCGAGAAAGTTTAGAGAAGCTTGGCATGTGTATAACATTAATCCGAAGTACAGCAACTACACACCATGGGCAAACACAGGAGAAGATTCCAGGAGAGTGACAGATAACACAAACAAGCAAATCAACGGAACCTAAGACAACATTAACAGAGGATCAAGCTGGCCAAAAGAGGTACACCAGATGCTTCCCAAACGTAAACAAAATGATAACGATAGAGACATGTCACAAGGTACCCAAAACAAGGACTGAATACATGGTTATTGCACACACACATTGGCGCCACTGGAAGCAGCTGCTCAGAGTGCAGAGTGCTTTTGAACAACTGGGGTGGCACAGGGATAACAGTGTGAGGGAAAACTGAGGAACACACAATCTGCGGGAAAAGAGGACCAAGCAGAAGAACTGCTGCAGCTGGACACCACCGCGGACCATGTCTTAAAATTCTGTTTCCTTTTCTGTGCCCTCTGATGTGTGCTGAATTTTTTCGTGGTTTTCTTTCCTGACACATCTGTATTTCCCCTATTTCTCACTTTTATTGTCACTAATAATTTTAAGACCACTATAAAGGATCATGGGGTTTAGGGGTAACTACTTGGTATGCATAAACCAAGCTTGGCCTCTTTATGAATGCCATGCCACCTACTCAGTGTGCTATGCTTTCATAACCTCACCTTCATGCATGCTTGTGCTCCGAATTTAATGCGCCAGGAGAGCACACAATGAATATCATCATAACATTCCAGTCCCGCTTTTCCTGTCATAAATGGCTTCAGTCAGAAATGTATGTTTCGCAGACTAACACTCCCGGGAATCCTTCAGATTTTTTCACACGCAGGTGGCTTGCCACTTTCAGTCACCAACTTTCACATTCTCCACCCCGAGTTCAGTTTGCTTCTCTTTACTTTGCATGTTGTGCCATGTGTTGTGTTATGCTAGCTGTTGTTACACTGTGTTTTGCTAAGGGGTGTAACATTTGCCGCCGTGCATGTGTCCATGCGCCGTCATCGCCAGTAGGCCTGCCACAGAGGCGCAACTAGAGCCAAATTTCGGGGGGGCTGCTAAAAATTTCGGGGGGCTGACTCTTCCAGCAATATGCAGAGTGGAGATGCAGGGGCTCTAAGAAGGGGTGAAAAACAACAAAGCCTCATTCACAAGCAAACGGTCTTTTAAAGACCTGTGAAGTACTCGGGTGCAGCTGTGTGTGTTTCCGAATCTCTGTCTGACAATGTAATATACATTTGAGCAGTTTCATAACCTTTTGTAGCCTTTAAAATATCCAGGGCACGGTCATTCACCCACGAGCACTAATTCATGCAAACCTTCGCTCACATATTCATTCACTTACAACTGAAAACTAGGCCATTCACAAAATTACACGCTCACTCGTTCACACATGCTCACTTGGCCACACTCACTAACACTTTCCAGCTACACCCAGTGGCGTAACGACACTTGAGGGGACCCCCCCCCTCCTGGAAAGTACAAGGAGAGGGCCCCCACCCACCCCGGATCCAATCAGGTCCTCGCAGGCCAGGGGCCCGCCGCCTGTGCACAGTGCCAGAGGGGCCCCCTTTGAGCTTGAGGTACCCCCTGCACCGCGGGGCTAATTTTACATCACTGGTTGCACCTGAAAACGTCCTCACTTGCTTTTACTTACTTGGTCACTCATTGTAGAAAACAAGCATAGGCAAAGCCAATAGATTTGGCTTTATTGTGCTTAGGAGGACATCACTGCAGAGATCGTGAGGGAAGGAGGCGCTGCAGAAGCCTGCAGGGAAAGAAATGCTGATGGTCCGAAGCCTTGAGGGAGGCGTGGGGTGCTTCAGACACGGGGAGGTGAGGAGTGCTGCTAGAGGCGAAGCCTAGAGAGAGAGAGAGAAGCGCTGCAAGCACCTGAAGTCAAGGAAGCTTTGGACCGCAGGAACTTGGAGGGAAGAGAGTGCACAGGCACTCACCTCACTCTCTTATAGCAGCAGTGCTTGTTGGATGAGTGCAGCGGCTGTTGCTGCGGGATCGTGGCTCTAAAGGAAGCCAAAGACGTTTGTGCCTAGAAGGGGTCCAGACCAGCAGTCGAAGCAGGGGGGACGGCATCCACCCTGTAAAATAAGTGGGGGGACGCCGTCCACCCGCGTGGTCCCCCGACTCGTGCCCTGCCCAGGACACACACGTGATTTGGCAACTCATGATGTGCGCTTTAGAACAATAGTAGTTGTAGGAGAATGAATTTGGCTCGCCGATATTAGGTTAACAGAAGTCTACTGTAGTAAGTTTATCCGAAACATGGTTGTTCTCACGCACATGGGCTCTCCCAACCAAATCAGAAGCCAGCAAAACATATTCTATCAGTGCTGGAAATCCATTCTAAACTTTGATTGGCTGGTAGGTCTATGGTTTACGATTGGCTAGGGTACACGTCAGTCGGTGTTCATTTGCTGATGGACCTCAGAAAATGTACTGTGTCTTGGGATTGGTTACCAGAATGATTGTTCGTTGCCTGTGGTGTGGTGAATAGAACATATGATATGACCCCTGTAAATCTCAAGCGAGTATCACTGTCCTATGGTAGCACTCCAGGCAGGGTCTGGGGTAATACCCCCCAATGAAGCATGTGCTCCTGAAAACACGGCACATATCAGACGGAGAGTAGAAAACTGAAGGTTTAATTGCGTAAGTATTAATAGCCCCAAAGGCCCACGTACTAGCAGGCGGGTTTCAGAACTGAAACCTCATCTCGTTGCTGGATGCACAAGGCAGGCTCGCAGCGCCGGAGTAAACAAGAGCGAGTAGGAAAGGAAAGCGCCATGAAGCCCGCCTTCTACTGGGGTCAAAGCTCCGTCAGACGTATGCTCCTGGAGTGACGTAGTCTTATTTCTGGTTCTTCGCGGAATCGTATCAGAATACAAAATCAGTTTCTTGCTTGACGTCACAGCCAAGTGGCAGACTGCCCTCATCCATATATGACGTCACACTCTGTCCTCCGGTTCCCACCCAGATGTAAAAACCCGTGAGGAGTCTCTGCCCTCAGGGACATCACTGCCTAGTGACCGATATGGGCTAGAGAGAATGCAAAGGATGTACTTTTTTGAATATATGCTTATGTATTTACTGTGTAGTGTATTGCAGCGGCTTTAACACACAAGCAATAAAGGTGACCTACTTACCTAGATTCCACACCTTGAGTGACGAGCTGCTGTCGACGGGACTCTACTGTAAGTGGAAGATCCGGATTTTACAAATAACAAGCCATCGACACTCGCACCCAGACACGGACCTGCTTCAGGAGCCGCTGCACAGCCACGTCTGACGCACTCCAAAACAAGTGTGCAACTGCACTGCAACAGTAAATTATTCTGTGGCAAATGCCGGAGTCACAGCGACCCTCAGCAGTGTCCCAAGGCCTGGAATTACAAAATAAAAACAGAGCTAATAGAAGCAGGCACAAGGGCGGCATGTGGGTCACTTCAAAAACAAGCTACTTAGAAACAGATGGCGCCGCTGCTCGCTCCCGAAAAACAAGCGTGGCAAAGCTAGAGGAGGCAGAAGGACGAGAGAAAGTTGCTAGTTAAAAGGAGAGCGTGACCCAGAAGGCGAGCGTCCGGCTGTGTTAAAGTTAAAGCACATTAGCAAAAAAAAACAGATGGCCCCTGAACGCACCGCTGATCGAAAAAGAACAAAAGTGAAAGTTAAAGCACATTAGGAAAAAAAAACAGATGGCCCCTGAACGCGTCGCTGATCGAAAAAGAACAAAAGTGAAAGTTAAAGCACATTAGGAAAAAAAAAACAGATGGCCCCTGAACGCACCGCTGATCGAAAAAAAACCAAAGTTAAATAAAGCTTATTAGAAAAAAAAACAGATGGCCCCTGCGTGCGCCGCTGCTCGCTCCGGCAAGGTGGATGCCGCCACATGCCCGAGTGTGTGGAAAAGAGCTGACCAATTTCTAAAGGTCATCTCCTAGAGCAACGCATGCGCGCTGCGCTAGGCTCAACCTAAAAAGCACTCTTTCAGGACTAAGACATAGTTTACTGCCAAGTTTGGTGTAATTCCGTTGAGCATTTCGTGCTATAGTTGTGTTCGAAATTCCCTATTAAAATTAACATTGGAAAAACACTTTTTTTCTCAGCCCCTCTTGACGGATCACCCTGAAACTTTCTATGCACAAAAAGAATCACCCGCAAACATTTTTGGGGAAATTTCGTTAAGATTCATCACACGGCCCCAAAAATATAAGCAAGTCAAAAAACACTTTTCATATGGAAACATGGTCCTAACTATAACTACCTAGTGGCGACCGCGAGTAGGTAATACATATATATTTTATATATATATATATATATATATATATATACACATCGTTATTTTATGGGTTCTAAAGGGAGCATTTTAGTCTGGAAGTATGTTTTCTATGCTTGCCAGGACATAGGCATAGAATGTAGCATGAAGGTCTGTACCAAAGAACAATGCTCCTTCAAAATGGTGTAAAAACATGCAAAGAGACCCTAATGCTCATTTACACCACCACGGTAACGATGGTCCTCGCACGAATTGCCAAGTTCTACGCAGAAGCAGCAAGGTTTTTACGAACAACCCAAGAAGCGGAGACAAAGATCGCAACATACAAGCCGCTGATCGTCTATTGCCGCAGGAACACTTTCTGGGGGAGCCCTCCATATGAATTGGCACTAAATGACTTCACACTTGTAATTCGCACCTTAGATCCCTGAGGAGCACATTAGTATGCATAAACGGTGCACTATTCAAGGGTCCTGGGCGCGGGTCTGACTTTACATCTAGAGTCTTTTTTACCTCTGGCACAATTTCTTTGTGGGGTACTTGCATAAATACGCGCCACATAGACTCATGCGCATTATTCTGCATTCGCCAAACAAATCATTTGCTGCTCCCACATCACTGGGCTGTAGCACCTCCTGACGCTGTCAACCTCGTTTGGGCAACAAGTGTTGTGACATTCTATATTTTTATATTTGGTGTCGTTTTATGACGTAATTTACATTGTCTTTCTATATTTTTATATTTGGTGTCGTTTTATGATGTAATTTACATTGCCTTTTGTAAAAGAATTTAGGTAATCATACAATAAAGATTTTGGTCACTCACTCTCACATCAAGGTATATGTGGTGGGCTATGATTCAGTTGGTGCTGGCTTCGGGCAGCTGCTGGATTTGTTGGTGGTGTCTTAATAAGCAACCCATTATTATCTACACTGGTGTTCAACAATTTGATCTAATCTGCAAAACACGTAGCTGCAAATGTAAAAAAAAAAACAGATCGAACCTGAATTGTGGATGGCGATTATTGAGTGTCACACGGCTGCGCGGAAATCTCTCATTTTTTTTGCGGCTCTTATTCTTCCATGTGATGAGCACTTAGGGTGGCAAGACCCCTTTCAGCAGGGGAGCTCAGGCAATCAAGCTGCCGCGCTGGTCACCGCTGCCTGTCGACCGCGCTGCTGATGGGTTATTACTGCAGATAGTGAAGCAACGTAACAATGGCCAGATTGTCAGAAAATCTACAGGAGCAATTTAGTGATATTAGAAGCTGTCATAGTGTTTGCTTATCAAATTTTGGCAGCAGATGTACAGAAAGAAATTCAGCATTTTGTTTATTGTTTCATATATGTTGCATGTCTAGTACAAGAATATCATGCTGCAAAAATATTGCAGCAAAAATATAAGAGAGCAATATATCAACACAGAATGTACAAAGAGCCAGTGCTTTAAATGGGCCGATACTCGCTGGTGCTGAGTACCAGCAGTACTTCTCAATTTTCTCCCCTTGAGTACTGGAACTTCTCCTTGGGTAAGAAGGGTACCAGTACTCATAGGGGCAGACAGGAAGGCTCAGAGTGCTAATGACGATGAGGCTTTCAGAGTGCAGGGTGTCTATGAGCCACTCTGACAGTCAACAGACCTGTGCAGGGGTTAAAATCTAATTGACAGTGCAGCTGCAAAGTAGGCCCTGCACAAATGACATAAAGGCTGCCACCTGCCATGTCTCACAAGATGCACAAAATTTAAATCTACAAGATGGTAGGTTGTGTTCTGAGGCCAGGATGAGTTAGGAGACGGGGAGGCAAGAAAAGATTTCTAGATATAAATGGCAAGTCGCATGTAAACATAAAAATCAATGTACTGATGCCGCACTTGTCGGTGTGAGTGTTCAGCGTCAGTGTGTGCGCCTATCCCAGCCACCACAGGCGCACAAGCAGTGGTTGAGCTGGAGGGGCAAGGTATCAGTCACTCTCTCAGGCTCACCTTCAAATGCCCAGATCACCTTTGTTGTGCCCCTCACTGCCCATCATCATTAATTCTATTATTTTTAAAGGTTTACCAAACAAAGCCACATGGCCGAGGTGTGCTTATGGTGACCACAAAATCAAATTGTGATTGATATCTTGGACAGAATTTCATCAGGACCAATCACACCTTTAGGGTTCAGAGGCTCCGGAGTTTTGCAAACCAGTTCAGACTGGGTGAGATAATGTCTGCACCTGGTGCCTTATTACAGAAGTGCCTTATGGCACAATGGGCATTTGCACCCCTTTTGCGTGCCGCCGGGGTACGTTGGTATTACAGAAGGGGCTGCAGATGCTTGTACGACCCCTTCTGTAATACAGATAGCGCTGGCACACATGTAGATCCAGTGCTATCTCAAGAGGGCATTCCCTCATTTGCTCTGCACCACAGCTGTATTACCGATGTGGGCGCAGAGTCAATCATGCCCTTACGAGGCGCACTGAAAGTGCAGCACAAAATGGTGGCACACTGTCAGTGCGCCCCCTAAGGTCAGCTCTCTCAAGGGACTGAAGGGGGTTCCATGGAGCTCAGAGACATCCCCCTGCAACGGGTGCAGTCACTCAGTGAAACCCCCTGCAGGGGGATCTCTAACCCTTTCTGAAAGTGCAGGCAAGTTGCCACCTGCACAGAGAAACATAGAGCAGCTTTTAAACAGCTGCTCTGTATTTCTCTATAATGCGCTGCCCTGTCTATCTGTGATAGAGCCCTTGGGGCTATATTAAAGAAAGAGCCCCGGAGACACAACGGGCATGTGTGCCCGCTTTGTGCATCCCCGTGGCACTTTGGCATTACAGAAGGGGCTGCACAAGCGCTATACAGATAGCGGTGGTGCACATGCAGATCCATCGGTATCTCAAGAGAGCGTTCCCTCATTTGCATTTCCATACAAAGGAGTGAATCTCTACCACTGCGTCCGCGCCGTATGATGGATGCGGGCGCAAGGGCAAAGAAGTTGTCAGGAGGTTCACTGAAAGTGCACCACAAAAAAGTGCCACACTGTCAGTGCTTCCCCTGATGGCAGCACTCTGGAAGGGGAAAAGGGGGTGCTATGGACATGCTGGACATTCCCTTGCAGGTGCAGTCACTCACTGCACCTGCCTGCAAAGGGATCTCTAATCCCTCTTTAAAGTGCAGGCTGGTTGCCGCCTGCACAAAGAAACATGGAGCGGCTTTGAGGCAGCCACTCCATTTTTCACTTGAATGAGCAGCACTAGTTTGAGACTGCCCTGGGGGCAGTGCATTCACTGTAATAGAGTGCACTTTCCCTGTTTGCGCATGGCTCACCTACTTAAAGGTGCGCCATGGCGCAAACAGGAAATGTGCTCCCTATGTGTAATAGGGCCCCTGCTGCTTTCCGCCACTAATTTAGAATCCTGATAGGATAGCAGCAGCCTTTAATTTGTCAGATTCTGATAAAATGCTTACCACTGAGATTGTTCGTAGTGAACTGTATTACTCAGCAGTGCGAAGCTGCAAGTCCTTTGCAAACAATGCCATAATAAAATGAGGGGTTGTAGTTTTAATACACTATGGTACTCAGTCTACGTGGTGTAGATTGCTGCAACTATGGAACGTGACTTTCTACTTAAGACAACCATAGATCCATAAAATGAAAATACAAATTTGGAATTGTCTTTCACTCTAATCACAGTGGTGTGAGAGCTACAGCACAACCATAACCTACAGCATTTTGTGTAGAATATTTGATATTTGTAAACCCATAAATAATGAGATGGTCACAAATACACAAATCAATGGTAATTAATTTATCAGCATTAAGTGGAGGAATGGCTGAATCTCCCATTCCGACATCATAGCTTCCCGAAGCAGGTGCTCTCAACTTGTGCGGAGTTATCCTAGCTGCCTAATAACAGAGAAGGCCATAGTCCGAGGGCCTTGAGGTGTGGATGTGGGACATTGATTCCCTTCGATCTCGAAATCGAAGGGAATTTAAATTGCTCCCTAACAAGGGAATTTATTTCATGATTTTCCTTTTTTATAGCCCAAGAGAACTAAATGGGAGATTTGGGTCTTTTGCCTCTATCTTTAATCCCAAAGGCTCGGAGGCAGACAAACAGCCTTTCAAACCAAGAAATGGGATCATGTAATGACAAATCAGGAGGGCCCAAGCTTGCTATTTTAACACTTTGGCCCAAAGCCTTTATATTGTCAGGTGACCAAAAAGTGCGCCCATTAGATTTATTATACACAACATTATCCTTCTTGAGGTTCCAGGAATCAAGAGCCTTAAGCTCTAAGGCAACGAACACAGAGAGAATACTATGATCACTTAAATCAGTCCCCAAAATCTCCTACTGTGAAAAAACACTAAACATTGGATGGGACACTACCATGTAGTCAATTAAAGATTGACCGCATGGGGAATGAAAAGTATATGAAACAGGAGAGTCTTTGGTAAATCTGCCATTCAGAAACACACATTCATGCAGTCTCAAACTTTCCAGGAAACATAAGCCCTGCCTGTCTAATCTAAGTTTTTCTGGTAAGACCGCATCACAATACCTCATCCATTGCGGTATTGCAAAAGGTCATAAAGGCTGAATTTGATACTTTAGCATTTAAAACCAAAGGACAATCCTTCAGGTGACTGATGTTACAGACAAATGAAACATGGAGTTAACTAGAATATCATGAGGCTTACCTGTGGGAATATATACATTTACAAGCAGAAAAGATGACATTGAACATAGCCAACTTTAAACAAAGGCAAAGTTTTGAAGAATGAATGTATGCCTTTGGATTAAAATTGATATTATTACTGAGTAATATAGCAATTCCTCCGTTGAAACTGCACAATAAAAAACAAACTAATTCTCATATTTGAAGTCTGTACAGACCCATGTTTCCTGCGGGCTTTTAATCAATGGCTTGAGGCGAGTTACAAAATTCAGTTTCAAATTAGATTGTCCAAGGCCCGCCATATTCCAGATATTAGTTTACCCCAAGGGTTACCTCTGCAGCACCGGATGGTTTGCGATGTTGCTGATTCAATTGAATGTGCCAGTTACTCAACTCCAGTTAGTGAGCTCATCACCCCTTTGGTTCCTGAGTACTCAATTCTTCCATCTCTGGAATATTGCTAACTCTCCTCCCGTGTCTCTGCCTACAGAAATAGTGAAATCCTTCAGATTAACACACCCCTCTATATAAGGTCCTGGGATTTACCCTCTGAATTCCACATTGGACTGTCATGATTAGACTCTGTAATAGGCTCTACCCAAAAGACATCAATTCGTCTTTTCAGAAAATAACCCACGTTCTCTAAGATCAACATTGCGATAATCTCAGAGTTAAATGTTGCTCTTGAGCTTATCGGAGTAGCAGAGGAATTTATAAAAATATTATCTATGTCTTTACTTAATACCAAACCCAGGGCCTCAATTTCCAATAATGAGTGTAAAAGAAGTGTCTATGTAAAGGGTCCAATTCACAATTGAACAAGATGACAAAGTCCAACATATCTGAGATTGGAACAATTTCAGGACCCTTCATGGCATTATCAGATGTTATCTCATGCCCATATTGAGGATTCTGTGATGGTGGAAAAAATGGATGGGCCTCCCAATTAAGGGGTCTATTGGGATTTAGTTTGTCCCATGTAGGCATTTTACTGAGGGGGGGAATAATGATGGTAACTCTGGATTCCACCCCCCACACTTGGGAATCCATGTGTCCTACTTCAGCCCTTAAAAAGCCATTGTTTCCAAACCCTGTCACACAACCACCATCTTGTCCAACCTCATCCATACAATCATAGGTCTCATAGATAGT
The DNA here is from genome assembly GCA_963921515.1 of Calotriton arnoldi. NCBI lineage: Eukaryota > Metazoa > Chordata > Amphibia > Caudata > Salamandridae > Calotriton > Calotriton arnoldi. The sequence goes on along the minus strand of CAWUFW010004596.1, from coordinate 1,048,350 downwards.
TTCTCAATTATTAGGAACTGTCACCTTTTCCTGACAGGAAGTATTAGAACCCTTCTCCTCTGATTTATTAGATGGTGTAGGCAAGATGAAAATTTCTCATCGACCGGGAACTAAACCTGGATATGAAGGAACATTATTCACCATTTCAGTATTTGAAGAAAAACCAGGACATACAGATTCACCAGTAATACTTGCAAACCTTAGTTTTTTAGATTTATATTTCATAATGCAACATTTCTTTTTCCTTTTCCCCTTAGGGTTTTTATCTTAAGGTGGCCCCCACTCCATGTAGAGCCCCATTAAAAGGCACTGTAGGAGGATTAACAATAGACCGAACCTGGGGAGAATGAGCCCCACCAGCGAAAGTTTCCCCTTTATTGAAAATCAGAAATACAGGTACAAGTTTTTCCATTAACTGGACCTCTGGTATATCTAGATTACACTCCTGAAATAAAGATTTGAATTAATACATAATATCCACCACCTGTTCTGCTTTAGATTTAATGATAGCTACCTTAAAAGGCAGGTCCGCTGATCTGCAGGGCTTACCCACTTGGATACCAACATCTTTAAACCCACCATTATCCACACTATTGACTTTCGTGACCTGCGATTTCAACTCATTCACCTTTTGCCCCTGCGTTTGACATAAACCTGAGGCGGTAAGGTGTTGAACCCCCAAAAGAATTGAGGTCAGCACATCCAAAACATGATCAGAATTAGAGACCGATCTTTCTGACAAAGATAAAATAGAAGATAAAACTTTCTCTATACAAAACATAATTACAGATGAAAGACATCTCCCACCTTCCTCTTCCAGGTTAAACGGCTATACATTCCATTGCGCACTTGAAGAGGTAAATGATTCAACATTCATTTAGCTCCTTAAATTTAACGAGGCTAGAGAAGCCCTCAGTTTTGTGTACCACTGTACAGTGCAGGAAGAGATGGGCAGCTGGGCAAACATTGGGAGGTCAGGCCCAAATTGCCCCCTCCAAAAGAGGGGTACAATTTTAGAACTGCCTCCCTCAGCCGATTCATATCATTAAAGAAACCTAAGTCTGGCAAAGTGAAGTCCTCCAACACAACAGAACGCTCATCGTGCATCTCACTGTAGGACCAGAAACGTTTCCCATGGAAGTCATGTTTTTCAGAACTGGAGAGACATATTGTCTAAAGTTAGAATTAATACGCTCTTCCTGAGAAGGACTTAAGTACTGCCCCTGGTTGACGAGTGGGCCACTTTCAAAATTCGGTGCGATGTTACTGTTAGGACCCAGCATTACAGCGTCCTACTCCATAGAGCCCAACTCATTATCACTGCTTCCACGTATTAGAGTACTCAAATGTGGATCGATCTCCCTAGCATCAGCCCCTGCTTCTGCTGAGCCAGGAGATCTACATAATGGGCTTAACAATAATGAAGAGAGAGAGCTGTGGCCAACTTGAGCTCCCTGACATGAAGGGGCACATGGAAAGGATGAAGATTCCATGCACACATCAGAGGCTTGATCGATAGCAGTAGCCACTTCCATTTATTTCTCCTCTTTGCCACTTGCAGGAAAAAAGTTTGAAATTGAACGATAAGATTTCAGGTGAGACAACTGAGACTTCTTCCAACAAATAGATTTCTTTAATTCCAGGAGATTATTGGATGGCTTAGTTGCCGCAATAAGGCAACCAGAGTGAAGTTCCCTTAATCTCATTTTAGCCAGGCTGGCCAAAAAGAGGATGGAACACACCACACCGAAACTAAGGGAAGAGGTGCAATACCCACAACCCTAAAATTTTGTGCGCCGGCTGAAGATTCTTTATGGCTGTGTGTATGCTATTTCAAATGCTGGTCAGTAGTCAAAAGACGGAAGTCACTCGCAACTTTGCATACTGATCACTAAGCACAAATCACTCAAAAGAGCTATTGTAGAATGGACAATGACAATAACTCCCACTACGGTGGTGCCAGCAAACATCCACCCTTAATTTTCGGTCTCCAACTCTAAGACATCAAAAGAGGGAAAGTGGCCAACAAGGCAGAAGATTAAAAGGAAAAAGGGACAGAGTAGGAGCTCATCGGACAACCTCACAAGCCACACCCAGACCTGGCTAAGCTGCTTCCATGAGGCCCGGGCTCTTCCCGCAATGGCTGATACAATTACTCTACTCTCCCTCACAGTCCTTAGTGCTGTTAAAACAGATAACAAGGCACAACACCTTGCCTACAAACATCTAAAGTCTGCGGGCTGGTTTTTGATTCTGAATTTTAATTCATAGTTCTGCCACAAACGGCCTGCCAGAACACAAAGTCTGCCAGTCCCTGCCAAAATTGATGACCGGCAGGGCTTCCAAAGCTCTTTAGCAGCTTTTAAAAGTCAAGGATTCCACATTTTTAATATCTTTCCAAAGTCCAAAAGTGCGTGGTTCCACCCTTCCTCCTACCTCCTACCTTCCCAGTGAAAAAACCCAGTGCCTCTCACTATGACGTAATTGAGCTCGAGACACTGGTAGGAGAGGGGTCAATGTTCAGAAGGCAAAAAGAAGACAAGCACACACTGCTCAATAGAATCCTTCCGGCAACCGCTGTGGGGGAAAAGTCTCAATAGTGCTCGAAGGCCAGGGGAGCAGGGGAGCCTCCCCCTCGGCCTCTCCTCATCTCGACCTGGAGAGGGCACACCTGTGGAGGCATAAAGAACCAATGACGCGCCATCAACGCTCCCCCCAGTGCTCCCTGTCCTCACCAGTTGCATGCTGTTTGCGGGCAGGCAATACGGCCACTTCAGCAACACTTCAGCGCCCCTTTCTGTGCCCTCTACAGACTACAGCAAAGGTCTTTCAAGTGGTGCTCGGCGTCCTTGCCTCGCTCACCTCGCAGAACCAGTGTTGTGTCAGCACTAAGCCTGGGCGTAGTTCGCGAAGTAGCGCTACGCGAAGCTACGCAAAGTGCAGTTCGCACTACGCGAGCTACGCGTAGCAGTACGCGAACTGCGTAGTGCACTGTTCGCAATGATTGCACAGTGCCGGATGCTTGTCCGCACTGTGCAATCATTGAAAACGGCATCTTGCACAGTGCAAGCTGTCTTTTACTGCCGCTCGAGTAGATTTTTACTCGAGCGGCAGCTTCTCAACGCGGACTGGTAGTTTCTCATCGCGAGCGGTCGCGAGCATACACGACCACTCGCAATGAGAAACCTGACATCCCCGCGTTGAAAATCTCGCCGGGAGGTTTATTTTCCACGCTCGCGATCGGCAACTTGATGTTGCTGATCGCGAACGAGAAAAAGTCTCGCCGGGATGTCATTTTGCTTGCTCGCGGTAGCCAACTTGACGTTGAGGACCGCGAGCAAGCAAAAAATGACCGCTGCACTACGCTACGCTACGCGTGTTTGCACTGTGCTACGTGCAATTCGCGTTGTGCGAAGTAGCGCAAACTTCGCAAACTACGCGAGCGTAGCGTAGTGCTTTGCCCAGGATTAGTCAGCACGTCATGCTACGCACTCTCTCAGAAGCACTCTGACTGGAGTCTGCATTCCCGCAGGGAACTGGCAGAGTGAGAAATAAGCCAATTTAGCTACAAATTCACTGATTTGAAGCCATACCCTAGCTGACCATCTGGGCCCGACTCACTCATTTGGGTGACTACCGGCACTTATTTAAAGGAATGGCAATAGATGAGTATATACTTACGATTCTTAATTTCACATCTATGTAGCTTGAAGATATATATTGTTAAGATACATATATGTGAGTTAAGTATAGTAAATTTATATTGACCTTTGAATAATTATCTTTCAATATTTTGATTGTCAGTATTTTGGTTATTGTATTTTGTAGCAGGATGTTTAGCACTTAATATTCTGGTGCTATACCTCCATATGATGCAGGTTCCTCACATTTGCTGATGCGAAATAGTCTGTTTATTTGTTGTGATTCGAAAGTGACAGCATGGTTTAGGGCCTGGTGTCAGCATTGCATATTTCCTAACTACTCACCACTGTGTGATCTTACTATGATACACTTGTAAATGAGCTTGTTGGGCTAATGCACCTGCTTTATAATTGTGTAATGTGCAGACCATGGGTCTGAACCTTGATGTGCACTGTGGCGTTCATCCTTTCATGACTGAAAAACAGGTGCCTACCTGGAAACGGTGAATAGCAAAAGGGTTTAGGGTTACACCTACTTGTAGTAGTAAATAACGACGAGTAAATATACTTGTTTATATTTACTTTTGTGAATAGGGGCCTCAAGTTTACATTTACACCTTGTTGTAGATTTACATGTCTCCATCCTCTCAAATCTGGAATTGAAGCCTCCTACAACAGGATCTATGAGGGTACAGTTACTGCTTGTAACTTTGCACCCTTAAGTGAAGATCACCTCCACTGTGACAAAGGTGTCCCTATGGGAAAGTATAGGAAAAATTACTAAGTTTACTATTCAAAAAAGAAAATTATTAAAACTATCTTAATATCAATTATAAATGTAAATTAATTTTAAAATGTATTTTTAACCTAGAAGTATGAAACCAAAGTTTAAATCACATTAACTCATCAAATTAATCTGCATGAAATAATTAATTATTTAAATAAATAATTTTATTCAGAAATAATATTTTGAAACAATAAAAACAAATTCCATCCTCACTAAGGCCCTGATTTATATGGACGGCCCTCCGTTATGCCATGGGGATGGAGTACTGCGCCCCCATGACAGAAGGGACACATACACCCTTATTTATAAATGACCTCCAAGCAGGTGGCCCTTTATAAAAGCATTGGCAGAAATCACTGTCACAGCGGTTCCTGTCAGTGCATTTTACTCTTTGCTACAGGGCTGCAGGACACAGCCCTGTAGCAAACCGTATTCTTTTTTTATTTACAAAACAAAAATCCTGAAATGGGGTTTTCTTTGTGTAAATAAAATAGTGATGCTCCCCTCGCCATGGGAGTCATCGCCCATGGCAGGGGGAGCATTATTTGCATATTACTGTCCCTCAACACCAGGGCTTGCCTGGAGGTGAAAGGCAGTAAAAAATGGCTATATATCCGCCCATTTTAATTGGGCGGGCAGACATATAGCCATCTCTCCGACGGCCCTTACTCCGCAAGTCTGTCAGAGAAGATTAGCCCCAGCACAGACGAAGTAGTCATCGCCATAGCCAAACTTAAGGTTCGGCTGCATATAGATCGGGTGGGCGGAACGCTATGTTGGCAGGGAGAGAACTCCCTCACCGATACAATGGAGTTCCCTTCCTGCCAACATATAAACCAGGCCCTAACTTTTTATTACTTATTTTAATATGTTGTAAATTCTATTAATTAATATGCGTTTAATTATTTTGATAATTTTGAAATACAATTATTTTGAAATAATTTAAGAAAAATCCTGCCCACATTAACAGTTTTATTCAATATTTACTAAATGTTGTAAACATGTGTAATTAATTGAATCAGGTTTCATTTTTATTAAACGCTTAAACATTCGTTTAACTTTTTATAACTTTTTAATTAAGTTTATCATTAATTATTGAATTAGAAAATAATACATTCATAATTATATATAATTTTCTCAAAACTAAACATGGGTGAGAAGGAATACACGAACTCCACATACGTATTTTTAAAAAAATATATAGATGAATCTAAATATATACAGGAAAACAAATAAATTATATTACATGTATGTACTCAAGAGGCTATTTCATACTTATTACAGCATCATTATTCCTAGACTGATCCACAACAAAATTATTACACGGAAATCACCATTACTGCTCTGCTTGTTAATATTGCTACTGCACTAACATATTCAAAGGAAATTATATAAATCCTCCGTGGTGTTAAGACCTTTTGGGGACTTGCTGTCAAACTCCATAATCATGCGAGTTTCCAACTGGCGCAATCTACGCTCTCTGTTCCCTCCTCGTCGCTGGGCTGGAATGGCATCTATTATGTAATATTTTAAGCAATTCAAGTTATTACCATGTACTGCTTTAAAATGGCGTGCCACTGGATAAGATGTATCGTTATTTACTATTGCCCTCAGATGTTGTAGGATACGTACATGTGCTTGCAATTTGGTGCTCCCAATGTAATTTAGATCACACGTACACGTCAGCACATAAATAGCATATTCTGTGCGGCAAGAATAGTGACCCCTTATTGGTATGCTCCCATCACTGAACGGAGTCACATAGTGAGTTTTTTTCACACCAAACTTGCAAGCTCTGCAAGTGGCACATTTATAAAAGCCATGTTTGGGTTGAAGCCAGGTACCCTTAGCTGTCAATTCAGGGCTACTGTTGACCAGCTGATCTCTCATGGATACTGCTTTTCTGAAGGTCAGTGTAGGTTTGGAAGGAAGCATAGGTGCCAGTACAGCATCAGTGAGAATTATCGGCCAGTTTTTGTTAAGAATTGCATTTATATGTCTTTGCTGTTTATTATACGTTGTAATGAGACGTGGTGTCTCATTTTTTACTACATCGCCTGATGCCTTATTCTGCTCTACATTAGTACTAGCACTGCTAGGTTCTAATAGCACCCCTCTGTTTTTTAACTCCATTTTGGTTTGTGCTTCCTTAAGGATGGTTTCACTATACCCTCTGGCTTTAAATCTGAGTAAAGCCTCTTTTGTACATTTCAGCAGTTCTTCCTCAGTGCTACATATCCTTTTTAGCCTAATCAGTTCTCCATAAGGAATACTCCTTATTAAATGCTTGGGATGCGAGCTTCTGGCATGCAGGGTAGCATTGCCAGCTGTACTTTTTCTGTGTAGGGTAGTTTCCAGTTTGTTGCCTGCTACATATACAGTGGTATCCAAAAAATCTACTTTATTTTGGCTGATCTGTGACGTAAATTTTAAGTTCAAATTATTGACATTAATTTCTTTGATGAAGGCCTCTGCACTAATGTGATCCCCCTTCCCTACTATAAAATCATTGTCAATAAAACGTAACCAATACTGTACATGAGTGGCACACATTCTGGCATAGTTACCCATTAGGACCTGCTCCTCCCACCAGCCTACGTGCAAACACGCATAGCTGGGAGAGAAGCAGGCCCCCATTGCTACACCACGTTTCTGTCTGTACATTTCGTTACCAAACATAAAAAAGTTGTTAAAAAGGCACCATTTGATAAGTTCAAGCAGCATAATATTGTGACTGTACAAATTCAAAGCTCTAGTATCCAAATAGTGTTTAACAGCTGTTAGCCCAGTATGATGGTGAATGCTCGTATAGAGTGACTCTATGTCCAACGTTATTAAGAGCAGATTTGATGACCACTCTATTGATTTGATTTTGTTCAAGAAGTCACTTGTATCCTTTATGTACGTGGGTAGAGCCTGGACATGGCTCTGAAGAAAATAGTAAACATATCTGCTTATGTTTTCACATAATCCTCCCAAAGCAGATATGATAGGTCTGCCTGGCGTTGGTGTTGTCCCCTTATGTATCTTAGGTATTAAGTACAAAGTCGGAATGATTGGAAACTCATTATGTAGATATTTGAACTCTTGGTTAGAAATCAGGCCTTGTCTCTTCCATGACAATAAACTTTTCTTCAGAGATTCCTTAGATTTTACATATTCTGTCATGGTGGCTTTTTCATAACAATCGGAGTTGTTCAATTGTCTTGTTGCCTCCTGGATATATTCCTGTCGTGGCCAGATGACAATGTTGCCACCCTTATCCGCTTTGTTTATTACAACTTCCTGATTAGCCTGTAGTTTCCTTATCAAGTTTTCATATTGTATATCATGATGCTTTCTTCTTTTTTTACTCATGTTGACCCTCCGATATAGGTTTTTCAAGTCTTCCATTACTCTATCATGAAAAATATCGATGGCATCTTTTGGCATCATAGGATAAAATGTAGACTTTGCCTTAAAGGGACTGATCCCAGCACTGGATTGAGATATGTCAATGCCTTCCAATCTGATCTGGGTCGATTCCAGTTCTTGATATATTGAGTTGTCTGTGGCATTTAGTTCATGCAGAGTCAATAACATGTTAGCATCTGCGACCTGGAGATTATCATGTCTGGATTCATTGCTCCTGTCTTTCCTTAACTCGGTATTATTATCTTTGTTTCCTTCCTTGATCGTGAAGAATTTCTTCAGCTTAAGTTTTCTAATATAACTCAAAATATCAATGCGAGTAAGTCCATAATTAAAATTGCTCTCGGGACAGTAGGAAAGCCCGAGAGCCAACAGCTGAGTTTCTGCTTTCGTTAGTATTTCAGAGGACAAATTCACTACCGTGTTGTCATCCGGTTCTACCTTCTCCGCCATTGCGGTTTTCTTTTTGGCTTGGTCCCGCCTGCATTTGCGCCTTGCTCTGCGCCTCTGGTTTCTTCGTTGTGTTGAACTTTTTTCTGGTTCCTTGGGCGCAACGTCTGGCGCCGATCCTCCAATAAAAAAAAAAAAAAAAAAAATATATATATACAGACAGCCATGTTTAGTTTTGAGAAAATTATATATAATTATGAATGTATTCTTTTCTAATTCAATAATTAATGGTAAACTTAATTAAAACGTTATAAAAAGTTAAACAAAACTAAACAAATGTTTAAGCATTTAATAAAAATGAAACCTGAATAAATTAATTACACATGTTTAAAGCATATATATATATATATATATATATACTAGGATCTAGAGTTGGCGGGGAGCTCCTGCGCTTTTCAGAGGTGCGAGATAAAAGGTCGGACTGTAAAGGCTGGGAAAGCCAGGAAAAAATCTACTGAGCTTAAGGTAAAGATCACCCCCTCTCTCAGGTCATATTTTAAGGTGCAACCTATCGTGGCCGATATAAATTTAAATATATCTAACTTCAAAGCTGGGTCCAAAGCCAGAAAGTACCCATTAGTATAGGAAATACTTTAGAAGAACATCTTGTGGGCAGACCAAGGGGGAAGAGGGAGGTCTCCACATGGTATTGGAGCATCGAAGAGGCAATAGATGGGGACTTCAAATTAGCAGAGGAACTGTGGCGCATTTGTATGCCAGACGAACCCTGGGAACATCTCTGGCAAACATCGTTCGGCGTTCTGTTCTCCATAGTTAAGCCTGCTTGGTTGAGAAGAAACCATCCGTTCACAACTCATAGGGCCTAATTAACTTCCCAAAGGCTGTAGAAGATGACAACAGGACCCCCTGTCAGATGCAAGAAATGTGACCTGGAGAAAACATCCAATATACATATGCTTCAGGAATGTCCTGCTATTTCTGACTTTTGGGTAGAAGTTGGCGAAACTATCTCAGCCATTCTAGGCTTTTAAGATCAACTGAGCCTCTCTCTAATAATCTTTGGGATCACCAGTGAAGTTACGGGCCCAGCAAGGGCTTTTCTTTTCTATGCCATACTCTTAGCCAGGAGAGAAGTATGTAAAAAATGGATGGAATGTTTGCCTCCTTTGCATGCTGAGTGGCTGGCTTCGGTCATTTCGACGTCCAAGCTAGATCTGAGAAGGATCCAGACTGGGAGGAAAAATGCGCACTGGGACTTTTTATTAAGATGGTCAAATGCGGAGGTGCGGGAGAACTGTTGAGAATCCAGATTATATATCTATATTTTTGTTAATAGAAATGGGTCCTATGATTAAACCTCTCGGGATCTCTCTAGACTGCTTCGGGCATCCCCCGCTCCCTTTATCGCCAACATCAGCAGTCGCCAGTGAATACTGGACCAAATTGGAGAGTGACCGTGCCCGTTAGTGGGACTGTGCCCTCCCAGGTGTACCAGCAGGGAGGAGAAATCCTAAACCTGCAATCAGTAACGTGTAAGGTACAGGCGGCTGGTAAGTTCACGGAGGTCAGAGGTGAATGAGGACAAAAAAAAAAAAAAAAATACTATTACCTTTGGGCCAAGGACATAGCAACTATGGCTGTTATGTATATTATTTGTTATATGTCATTGACTCTTCACAGCAGAATGTCGTGCCCAGAATGAGTAAAGGGCAGGTATATGCCGGTGCCCCATCGAAACCGGGTATTATGTAAAGGCAGCAGCGTGTAATGCACAGATGTTGTCCCTATTACCAAGGACCCTCATACAGAAGATGTTGTTAATTGCATCAGGCCCTCCATGTCATGGCACGAGGCTTGGATAACAGCAACCTGTCACTGCTTTTCACGCATCCAGTTAATTAAATCATAAAATAGCATTGTGAATAGTGTAGGAAAACACATTAAATTTACAGTGAGTTGATGCATTTTTTTCAGTCAGGGTGCATTCAGGCGAAAAAATCCTGTCAGCGTTGTGCATGTCTTGAAGAGATTGTGTACTAGAAACCTTTGCTTGGCTGGTTCACATGAATTCAGAGATGTTCAGGGAGATGTTGCCTCTAAATCGGTATGGCAGTAGCACCCTTTGTTTGTTTGCAGCTAAGGCCGTATGCAGAGATTATTTAACATTGTCTACATATTCAGAAATGGATGGATGTTTTAGTAGCAAATTATTTGACAGCAGCACTTAATTTGTAAATGAATAAGAGCAGGTGCCCGTGGGAGCTGCTATTAAATGTCAGTACACCAAATACCAAGGCTGCGTAGCCCTGATTTCACCTTAAGCACACTGCCACACACTCCCTGCCCATTTATCACACTGTTGCAGGTTCCTGCATTCTCCCTTTGGGACAGTTTTTTATGGACTGGCTTAGCAGCGCAGCTGTCACCAGACAATTATGTGAGCATCACTAGAGAGGGACTTTGGCTCTGCCCACATGTTGGGATCCAGGAGTACAAGTTTTGATTTGGCAGCAATTCTCTGCTTCCACAAACAAACTGCTTGCACTCCACACAACTGTGATCATTTTGTTTATTTATCCAGCTGCCTAAGCTTGACCTTTCAGGGTCACACATATGACAATCATGTGTCTCAAATAACTAGATCATTTATGTTGTTTTCCCTGGCAACAGCACAGATGTGAGGAGGGTCGTCATTAATCTATGAGGGATTTTAGGTCTGGCTTGACAGTTCAACTGTCACCTGACCATTTAACCTACACCTATATTATTCTGCAGTTCTTTGTTTCCACACAAATACATATCTATTCCTGTGCTAATTACTTGTAATGCTTGACATTAACATACTAGATTCTTTAAAGCCAGAACTATTGCCACTGCCAATGCTTGTCCATCTTGCTCTTCCTCCGTCGTTCTGATTTGTGTTGTTTTCCCTCTCTTGCGCTAGGCAAACATCTAATGTGGATAAATAAGGCCAGTCCCCAAGAATGAGTGCCAGTGCCCCCCCCCCCCCTCCTCCCAGTAACCATTGGCTTAAACTAAGCACAGTTTGACACTGACTCAGTTCTCTTCAGCAAACTTCTTGGGAGTTCAGCTACACTCCCAGCAGCTGCAGGTGCACATGAGCCACACAGTGACACATGCACATTTCAGTGGTTCATTGTATCCCCAATGCTTAACTTCAGGCTGAATTCGAGGCATAAATAATGTCATTGATTCACTACAGGTATTCATCTATAGACGGACTTTAAGACCCACCCTAGCTGTGCATAGGGAAGGGCTACTTGCAATTGTAGTGACCCTTAGACAAAATAAAACCTCCACCAATTTACCCAGATGAGGACTTGGAAAATGCAAGACAGACAAAAGATCTCCCAATTAGGTATATGTTCAGATTAAAGATTTCTATATGTGAACTAATTTTTTCGTGATGTGGAAAATTAAAATTGTCTGCAGTAATCTGCTTGATAATTTATTGATAGGTAATCTGGCAATATTAAAACCTTGAAAAAGATTAATGTTTGTTGGAAATAATTATTCTTCCATCCGATATACAGTCAACATGTTTCAGCCTGTATAAGATTTTCCCCTCTGAGTCAGTAGGCCTCCTTCAGGATTGAGGAGATCCTCATTTATTCCTATCACAGTATTGGAGTAATAATAAGCATATTTGTGTGTGGGGGGACTAGGAAAAACAAACGTAAAACATGCACAAGATACTCCCATCAATTGTGGTTGCTGGAGTTTCCTTTTTAGGTAAACATATAACAAACATGAAAATATTAGATTTGTTTGATAATGTTTAAGGTTTTCATAGCATGCAGTAAGTGATACAACAAGTGGACACAGCACTGCACATTGATAAAAGGGTGTGCTGTATGGATTCTTGAATATCTGTCAGGACTTACCTATACTACTAAATTTCATGCCACATTGGAGCATGAGAAGTAACATCTCCCTGTAGCCACACACTGTATATGGAGACTATACAATCTGGTCTGATTTCTATTTGTATCTAAGAAAATTATAATAATGTTAGAAAGGCTCTCCTCAATCATACAATGTCATATAGTTCCTTAGGAACTGCAGGACTTATGTCATCAAGGGATCAGTGTGTCCGGTTCCTGTGTGCTTCTCATCTTCCTGAAGAATTAGGGTGATGGAAGTCGCACAGTATATAAGTCTGAAAAAGCAGTCTTCTGACCTGCAGCTGGTGTAAATGCATATGCGTAAAGCATCATGCAGGGCCGGCTTTAGGGCAGTGTGACCGTTGCGGAGGGGGCGCTGACCTCAGTAGGGGGCACTATGTTTAGCAATAAATTATGATTGAAGACATGAGGGGCATTTTTCCCAGTGGTAGTGAGAGAATCCGAGGAGGCAGTCATCGGGTGAGGAGGTGCCAAAAATGATTGTCGCACTGGGCGCCACCAGCTCTAAAGCATCATGACATCAGGTTTAAATGTATTACTTTTGTTTTGTCACATCTGATTTGTTCCACTGTTCTCAGCTTTTTTAGTGACGAATCCACACCTTGAAATAGGCGATCTTTCTCATTCAAGCAGGCTATGGCATATTTTAATTAAACGTCAAAAGATATAAATACTTAAGGTAAGCACAGTATGCTATTTGTATAATAGAGGTGTGTTGTTGCATATTCGTCTTTTCATCTGTTCTGTTTGTAAGGCAATGTGCATGTTTGAGAAACAAAAAAAAATGCCTATGGATTCTGAAGATTTTGGTTGGTTGGAAATAATGGATGATATATAGAGAAGAGGTGTCCAACCTAGGGTCAAGTTCCAGATCCATGCTATATTTTCACAAAATTAGCATAAAATAAAAATAATAAAACTAAATAGAGCTCATTTACACAATCAGCAAAAATAATGAAAATCTGGCCCTGATTAACTTAAATTTGCTTACTGTTTGATCCTGGGGCCAGCAGCAGCACAGTTCAGCATCATGTGACTCTGGGCAATAGCTCACTCAATCTCCCCGACGGCCCCTAGCACCTTTAAACCTTAAGGGGTGATATGTTTGTGCTTTAAAAATGTGGGTTATTATCTGGTCTTCAGTTGACTCTCACTATTGTAGTCTTTACAAAACACCTGCGTATTGCCAAATTATTGTAACCTTGGGTAGATGCACAAAAAAGTCAGCTTGCAATTTCCTAATTGCGAATTTTTGCGATTCACAATTAGGAAATCGCAAACAGCTATGTACAACAGTTTCACAGACACTGTTTGCGATTCCCAATGGGTCGCAAATGGACCTGCCTCATCAATATTCATGAGGTAGGTCGCAATTCGAGACCCATTGGGAATGGCTAAAATCATAGGGATGGTGGCCTGCTGAGGCCAGCAGACCACCATGTATGTGATTGCTTTTTCAAACAAAAATAAAAATGAAAGTTTTCTTTACATTTTTTAAGAGTAGGCAGTGGTCCGTGGGACCTCTGCCTGCTCTTAAAAAGTGTTTTCACCCACTTTCACAAAGATGAAGGGGTCCCATGGGGACCCCTTCCTTTTGTGAATGAGTTACCACCAACTTGAAGTTGGTGGTAACTGTGAATGTTTTGCTACAGCATTCCCAGTTGCAAAACATTCCAACATACCAGTGCGACATGCTATTAGGAAGGAACGCCCTTAACACACCCCTACCTAATAGCAGCTCGCAAACCCTAATTTGCATTCAGTAATAGGTCACTGACTCGCAAAATAGGGTTGGTACATGGCAAAAGCATTTTACCGGTCACGGTCACAAATGGCCTGATGGGCCGTTTGCGACCGGTAAAATGCTTCGTACATCTGGCCTCTCATATTATACTGTATTTTTAATTCAGTTTTCAGCAGCACAGCCTAAAATTTACAACTTCCAGAATTTTGCAAAGCTTCTATTAGTGGAATTCAATATTTTTGTGGCATCTCCCACAAGGATATTGTTAGTTAAGGATGCATTTAGTTGGCATACTTCAGTGGGGAGCTTACCTCGGAAGTGTTTTTGGAGCGTAAAGGTCTTAAGCGTCCCTCAAGCCAGTGCATTTTCATAGAACAATGAGGGCTTTATTTAGAAGGGAGACTCAATCCAGCTGAGTGTTGCTACGAAACTGTGCATAAGTGGCTAAAGATACCAATTAACACCATGTCATAGTCTATGTCTCGTTATGGTCACAGGCTTTCTTTTAATAATCTAATGCATACTGACAGTCAACTTTAGCAGAAACAAGTGCCTATTGACAATGGCTTGTACATGGAAAGCTTTCAACATGAAGCACGGGATGATTGGGTCCCTCAATAACCCTACATATTGGCCAAACTAGGGATGATTGGGAAGCATAAGTTATGCTAATATAGCTATCACGAATGAGTAATACCGCCAACCCCAGAGACATAGGGGCATATGTACAATGAACTGGCAGAGCTCAGGTTAGCTCCAAAATTCCTAACGTCGCGCTCCGTCAGAATGATTGTTTACGTGCAGGAACGTGTCCCTTCCTGCATATAAAAAAATACAGAATGTCGATTTGTAACTCCTATGTGTGCTGCATTGTGCAGCACACATAAAAGTTGCAAATCGTCATTTTTTTAATGATTGTTTATGTGCAGGAAGGCACACCTTCCTGCACATAAACAATCATTGATAGCGATTTGCTGTTTCTATGTGTGCTGCACAATGCGGCACATATAGAAACAGCAAAAACGAGGAGAAATTAAACATTTCTCCTTGTTTCATCATGTTAAGACCAGATTTCTTTTTTTTTTTTAATTATGGAGCCCCCCCATATTTATGCCACCTTTGTAAATAGGGTGCAGCGTCAAAATCAATGGGTGTTGTGGCGGAACCCCCACCGCAACATCCATTGCCCGCCCCTTTCTCGCTAAGTATAGAGTGAAAGGGGGGTCATATTTACAAGGCGGCGTTAAGGCACTTAACATCGCCTTGTAAATAAGGAAATGGGCTTATCACCACCAGAACGTCTTAAAAAATGACGTTCTAGTGGCATTAATTCCTTGTATATATGCCCCATAGACTGGCCTCGAGCTCTTGCGACTCTCACCAGTCCACACCCTTTAAAATCTCTCCCTTTATTTGTACCTTCCATTACTGGTTTTATAGAGCGCTGCACATTTCACAATCCCATCACTACTGATTTAAATGAATTTATTCCATTGCAATTGTATTTTTCCAATCCTTTGTTTCTGAAAGTGAATCCCTCTGAAGTCTATGTACCACTAAAGCTGCCTTCATGTCATGCAAAGGGATTCGGTGTGCCATTGGAGTATCTTCCCTGCTGCTCTTTTGTGATTTTTCAATCAAAGCGAAGCTTATCTTGTATTATTAGATGTCCCTTTCAGTATGAGAAACACCAAGTACTTGTACCCTTTTCAGGTCAAATTGTCACTTTCCAGTTAGTCTTTAAAATATGGTTAATTACTGCTTTGGGTAATGCAATCAATGGTGCGTGTAACCCTCTCCACCACAGACATTTTTTAAGTTTTAGGCTTTTTTGTGGTGTCAGAAAATTATATTTCTCTGAAGAGTTAACACTAATTGTTACTAATAGGAAGTGCTTGATGTTATGCGGAGCCTTTCTCTTTTATACAGCGGCCAAAGAGCGTTAAAATCAAAATTCTTTGATTTAAGTCATCTAAGGAAATCTGTCGCAAAAGGCACAGGGCCTTATTTATGGGCTTTTGCTGTAGGGCAGCGCCGCAGGCCTACGGCAAAAGGAAAGGGCAGGAATGCGCTGTATCTATATGATATGGCGAATTCCTGTCCTTTTCCCCTGCGCCGGCGCACAATGGGCTGCCGTGCACCAATGCAGGCACCTTTGTACCATGGTGCAAGGGTGCCTGCGTTGCGGGGATGATTGATTTTGTGCAGGAAGGAAGCCTTCCTGCACAAAATCAATCCATTCAGGCTCTCTCCTTTTTCTATTTGTGGAAAAATGAAAGCACGAGGAGAAATGTTTTCATTTCTCTTCGTTGCGCCTCTCTGAGCCACCCCTGGGGGGGCGTTAGGTTCTGACGCATTCCCAGCTTTACGATGCCTCGTAAATCTGGGAATGTGTCAGGTTCTATGGGTGTTGCCTGGGAACACTCACAGCAACACCCATGTACTGCCCCTTTCACGCAGTTTTCTGCGTTAAAGGGGCACATATTCATAAGGCCATGAAAAGCCATGTAAAGTGGCTTTACATGGGCTCATAAATATGCGGTGGCACATTGCGCCACCGGAACGTCAAAAAAATGACGTTCCGGGGGCGCAAAAGTGCCGATAGGGCCTCATAAATTAGGCCCACAATGTTTTTGCAGGCACCTAGAATTAGGAAGGTTCAAGAAACACTAAATCCATGTGGTTCAACAAGCATTTGCAACTGTAAGGCCTGTTCACAAACCAAAATACACACATGTATTTTTAAACACAAGTATATTTACTACTCCACATTAGTTTCTCTGGTGTATTATTTTATTTCTTTGCCTCAAATGTTTACTGTGGAATATGTTGCAGTACCTCTGAATAGCCATGCCTACCTAGTACTTGATTTACTCGAAGCCTGGACTGGAGTACATGCACACCTATTTTGAAATCTTTAGGGCTGTAGTAACATTAGAAATATAGTTTGTGAATAGCATTGGTCTTACTCTTTTGTTAGTTTTTACTTGTATTAACATGCCCCTCATTAGGCCACTCCTTAAATTTACCTAAACATCACCTATTTAGGAGAATGTATTCCCCAGTTTCCAGCCACTCCCCTCGCCCATTCTACATTTGCTACTAATACATATTTCTCTTGTGTGCGATGATCTGTGTCACCGTGGCGGAGATCTCCATACAGAAAAGATAGGAGGTCTCTACTGAAAATTTATGAATAGCTTTTTGAAGTAAATGAGTTGTACTATTGTAGTACTCCTTCAAGTGCATGTATGTGTGTGGTTGAAAGTGTCTGTAGGTGTTTGTGTGCATGTGTTTGTGCCAGTGCACATGTATGTTTGTCTGCCTGCTTGTCTGCACCCTCTGCACCCACCTGATAGCATCTATCCATGTATGGTAGCTGCCACCTGACCCAATGGCACTTGCAATGCCTTCAACTAATCCTGACACAGGAGTCTACAAAGCTTTGCTTACTGGGACGTCTGAGCCCATACTTATAATAAAAACACAAGGATTACTTTTGAACCTACACCAATACCATGGAACAGTGTTCGCACTAATATATGCCCACTGCCATTCATCAAAGGACAATAAAGCTCACCTGTTTTTCTGGCAGGGCATCGAGTACACACAGGCCTCACCAAGACTCTCACTGTGGCACATTTGCTCCATTCCAGATGTATGGAAAACGCTATTGTTTATACTACTCTACCTTGCAATGTAAGGATGAAAATAAAAACAAACAATACATTTTGTGTTAAAAAGATATAGAGCAAGGAACTACAAGGCCTAGGTTGCCATCCATGCAGGCAAAAGTGGTGGGGTGGTTGGGCGGGGGCGCTTTGACAGATGACGCAGAGAGAAAATTAAATAAATAATAATTTTTCCCTTGTCATCGCCTGTTGAATCCCCCTCCCACCCTGTCAAACTGCTCTTACCTGCATGGGCCGCTCCCGCAAGGGATATTGGCTCTGTGTCAGTCATGCCGAAAGTATCTCTGTCACACAAACCGAAATTTACTTGGTTTCTCAGTCCATCCGAAGCCTTCATCGACTCACGGTCCAGGAAAGGATACATTTCAAAGCGCTTTGTGTAGTGCATAAGGTCCTCCATTGGACAGGTCCAGAGTATTTTCAAAAGATGTTTATCTGGCATACACCAGGCCGTACACTCAGATCTTGCTCAGCTAAACTAGTAGCCGTGCCCAGAATAAATAAGGTGAGATGGGGTGGCAGAAGCTTTTCTCTCTGTGCCTCTAAACTTTGGAACTCCTTGCCCTGGATTTTGAGATCTCAATCCAATCTACTTCTCTTTAGAAAAGGGCTAAAAACTTGTTTTTTTTCTCAGGCCTCCAATTAAAACTTGCCGCCTTTGCAATTGTGTCGGGACACTAGTGCCAAGAGGCCCTTGGGCATTTGAGCACTACTTAAACTAGTTACTTACTTACTTACACATGGCAGGGTGCATTTGGTAGCCATGTTGGAGCTGTCAGTGTTTTCTGCTGACCAAAGCGTTTGTTACCTGAACCAGCGAGTCTCATCTGTGTTAGCGCTTAAATATGTCTCCGCTCACCTCAATACATTCAGGGCCTCATTTATGAGGTTTTGGCATAGGGCAGCGCCGCAAGGGATCATGCTGCACTGCCCTACGTCAAAACAAAAGGGCATGAATGCGCTGTATCTATGTGATACAGTGCATTCCTGCGTTATCCCCAGTGCCGGCACACAATGGGCTGCCACGCGACAATGCAGCTACCTTTGCACCATGATGCAATGATGTCTGCGTCATAGGGGTGATTGATTTTGTGCAGGAAGGGACACCTTCCTGCACAAAATTAATCAATTTAGGTGATTTCCTCTTTCTATGTGTGCTGCAGAATGAAGTACACATAGAAAAAGGAAAAAACAAGGAGAAATGAAAACATTTCTCCTCGTTGTGCCTCCCTAACGCCACCCCAGGGGTGGCGATAGATTCTGACGCATTCCCAGGTTTATGATTTCTCGTAAATCTGGGAATGCTTTAGATTCCATGGGTGTTGCCTGAGAACACCCACAACAATGCCCATGGAATGCCCCTTTCACGCAGTGTTTTGTGTAAAAGGGGGCACATATTTACAAAGCCACAAAAAGCCACGTAAAGTGGCTTTACGTGGCCTTGTAAATATGCCGGGGCACATTGCGCCACTGGAACATCAAAAAAGTGACATTCAGTTGCCGTAAGGGGCCTCATAAATGAGGCCCTTAATATAAACACACAAATTCTATGTTGCAACATTATTTTCTTTTGTCTTCTTCATCCTCCAATAGAATCTCAGCAGCTCCTAGTAATAAGCACACTCCCCATTTTTTCAGGCTAGTACAATAAGCTTTCAGACATTGAACCTTGAAAAGTTACAATGTTGGTTTCTTGTGGTAAAAAGACTTGTTCCGAGGAATCATTCTTCCTGTCGTTTTCTTCTCCTTCCGGTGAGAACCTCACTATCAGTTGTCTAATACAAAATAAGCAGATAGACATTTACTAGCTAACAGTAGGCTTCTGAAGTTGCAACATCTGCAGCACAGAGAAGAAAAAAAACATCTTGCACAAACAACTATTCAATGTGGTTACCTAATGTAACCTTGTAAGCATTATTAATAAGTGTATTTTGACAGCAGATAACATTTGCTCTAGCAATTTCCCCTCTTTGATGGTTGAAGAACCATCACAATTTCTTCTAAAATGAATATTTTAGAGTGCACTCTCATTTTCAGTTGAGTCATTCTTTTTATTTTTCAGGATTTCAATTTTCTTCAAATTCTTATATTCTCTATTCTTTCTCTTTTCCATTGATAATTCCCCTCTGCTTTGTCTTTCTCTGCCTTTATTCCTCTTTGTTAAATAGAATCTAAATCTGTTGTATAAAGCATATAAGCATATAACGCAAATACCAATCATTAGTATAGGCCTAAATATGATCCTAAAACGTCCTCCACCCACTGTTGCAAACCAGTTGCCAATAATTGAAGGTCCTTTGCCTAAACTTCCTAATACACTAGTGGTGTCTAAGGGTTCTAAGTCAGATTTCAGATCGAAAATGTTCTTTTCAAATTCATCCATCTTTCTACTCTCATTGGGTATGTATGAACAGCAGTGTTAAGCTTTCAACATCTTTCAGACTCCGCCTTTCTGTGCCAACAAACTATCTAGAGCTAATTGATCTTGCACAACCATTCATCCAATAGCCACTAATTCTGTGCTAACATCTAGTAAGGCACCAGATGTACTAGTAGCTAATTTGTTTACTACTGTTGACAGCTTTCAAATTTTCTGATCGTTTAGGACTACTCCGACAGGTGGTATGATTGCTCCAAAAATATCTCCCAGGAATTGTTTAAAAAAATAAAATTCTATCATCATATCACCAGAAAGCATCTGCAATACTCAATGTGCTGCTCCGTCAAACCGTCCGCCCTGCGGCCACTGCATTTGTCCAGATCTAGGTATCATACCAGACCTTCACCTTTATCGGTGCCTTGGTGTAATCATCGGAATGAATAGTCGATACCCAAAGATCTGCTCCAAATTGAAAAGTCTGTCCATATGTCTGGGATAAGACCCTTTTCCGCACCCTGATCAAATCGTGAAACCTTAATGGCCCCCTTAACCCAGGCTTCCACTTTTGAGGGTAGAGGGTCCATCCATTTCATGCAGATTTCTCTTCTAGCAATTAAGATCAGATAAAAGAGCAACCCTCTATGTGACCACCTCAACAGCTTACTAACTTTATCGTCCCCTCCGAAGAAAACAAGCATTGTATTCAAACTGATCTCTCTACCAATAATACCTTTTAAAGCAAGTTCAATTCCTGCCCAGTAATCCCTCAGCCTAGGGCATTCAAAGAAGATATGGAGATCCTTGGCTTCTATACAGCCTCACCTCACACACTTAGGGAAGGATGAGGTGCAAACTTTGCACTTTTAACTGGAGTCCGGTACAAACAATTAATAGTAAAGAAGTGATTCCTATTCAGGTTAGCTGGTTTAACAAAACAGTAGAGAAGCCTCAGGGAATGATCCCAAACCGTTTTAATATCTCCCTCATTGAGAGATCCACTCCAGACTAAGTGGGGAGGTGCTAGCTTCTTTTCCTCTGCCTCCAAGAACTTCTCGTACCACTTTGCAACTTCCTTATTCTTAAGGCTTGTGTCTTGGAGAGAGCGCTCCAGCTCCCAGTCACCAAGTCACCCCGAATTTCCTTTTTTGAGGCTGCAAACTAGGAGGAAAGTGGAATAAACTTAAACCTAGAAAGATCATTTCCGATCTTTGCTTTTAAGACTTCCCATGGATACACTTCCTCCGATGTCATCAGATCTATCCATGTTATAATACCCGCCCTCCTGAGTAGTGTACTTAGGCCATCTTTTAAACATAACTAGATCCCGGGGGAATCCCAAACTGGGGCCAAGTCTGAGTAATAAGCCACCTTCTCCTGATCTTATACCACAAATGCAAAGCTGACCTCAGTATTTTTAATCGGACTTTCTTGAATACCCGGGGGCGCTAAACTTATAAAGGAAACCCGCCAGACCCACTGCCTTTCCATCTCACCAAGGAGCTTCCCTCAAGTAGAGTCATCAGGCTTCACCAGCAGCATCCGAATGTTTTTAAATTGGAAAGCTGCGCAGTACCAGTTAACATCGGGCAGGGCCAATCCCCCTTTGACAAGCCTACGTCGAAGTTTTTTCCAGGCTAGTCTTGCGCTCTTATAAGCCCATATGAAACTTACAGCCTTCTCCTGAAATTTATCAATTCCTGATTTAGGAAAGCCAAGAGGAATAGGGTTGAAAAGGTAAGTCAGTTTAGGGAGGATAACCATTTTTGTTAGATTAACCCGTCCAAATATAGTTAGTGGGAGATTTTTCTATCTGGCGAATAGACGGTCTATTTCTCTATTGACCCTTTGCAGATTAAGCTGCAGAATTTTATCAATCTCATCCACTATTGTGATTCCCAGATATTTAAAATTAGGACTCACTTTCCCGTCCCAGTCCTTAACATTCCAGCACATTACCTCAGTTTTTGAGGTATTGACTGAATATCCAGAGAGGGAACAAATTCAGCCAGTAACTATTCCACCCTCGGGATAGAAATAGCTGGATCAGCCGTGTGTATTACTATATCCTCGGCATAGAGCGCGACCTTACTGCTATAGGACAGGGAGCTAAAAGGAACTACAGAAGCATCAGATCTCAGCAATTGGGCCAAAGGCTCTATGTATATGTCAAATAACAAAGGTGAAAGAGGACAACCCTGCCGTGTCCCTCTTAATATAATAATGCTGGGGGTCAAAATGCCGTTTAATAGGATCCTGGCCGACGCACCCTCATAGATCGTTTTAAGTGTGTACAAGAGGGTAGGTCAAAAACCCATTGCTTTCATCACCTCCCAGAGGAACTCCCAGCACACTCTATCAAACGCTTTAGAAGTGTCCAAGGCAACTACGGCCAAGGGGGGCGGAACGTTCGATAGCAAGATCTATTGTGCCAATGAGCTGTTGAGTCTGCTCCTGTATATACCTCTTTGGGATAAAGCCCTTCTGGTCGAGATGTATTAACTGTGGAGCAAACTTAGCCAATCTCCCCGCTAAAACACTCATAAAGATCTTATAATCCGCTTTCAGTAGGGAGATTGGCCTATAAGAATCAGCCCTAGTAGGGTCTTTAGAGGGTTTCAGAATGAGAATTAGTATACCCCAGCACACGTGAGTCATTCAAAATGATAGTTTTTAGTCGTTATTCACACATAAAACACTAGAGCATTTTGTCGATTTCTTCCTTTTTTAATCAGTCTTCAAGTTTTCAATAAGTAAAGCGTTCCCAAGCCAACACGTGTTTCGTCGCCTCAGTAAGTTTGTACATGCGACTTGTTCACGGCTAGATAAAGAATAATATGAAACTCACATTACTTTTAATTCGCATCCATTTGTTTCAACACAAACAAATGTGCTCCCAGGGGAAAACCCCAAAAACGTGCTTGTGCATACATATAGTAGTTATAGTGACATTACAATTTGAGTGTGAAACAGTACACAAAGGTTCTACAGTTGCGTCATTTTTTGTCTTAAAACAGACAAAGCAGTGCACGTGACATAGGTAGGTTATGTGCTGCGATGTAGTTCTATATGTATCCTTGTCAAGAACCCGATCATTACTGTGTCACCCAGTGACAAAACGTGACTAAACACCACCATAGAGTCCCAATTAATAGGACTCTTGAGTTTCAAAATTAAAAAATTGTATCTCCATTTAGGATAGACCAACCTGAACGGTTTCACTGTATCGTAGTCTGTGAACAAAACACAAAGAACACATACCTGTATCATTTCCTAATTTTAAAAGTCCACATGACCACACAAACTGCTGTACCTCGTACACATGCCCTTAAAACAGCCTATTTATACGTACTTTCAATGTGGCGATAATTCCGGGCCACATAATCCTGTGGCGTGGGGTGAACTCCAAAATATCAATAAAATCTGCTGGGCAGTAATGTAAAGCTTCGGTTGCCCCACGCCGGTCTCCTCGAGTGCGAGTGCCGGCATTGCTTAGAGAACGTCCTGATATGTTGATCCTGCTGGATCACATGATCACGTCCGAGACGCGCAGTCACGTGGGTAGTACGGCGAAAATAACCTCCATATTTGAAAGGTCTGAAAGCTTGTGTCAGAAATGAAAATTCTCGATGCATGCCCCTGTAATCTCACATGAAACTGCGTTTGTTTCCATTCATAATTTTGACACAACTATTACGAGAGCAAAATAGTGTTTTTACAAAATTCTCACAAAACCAAAAATATCAAAAGTAGGCGGTCGGCGTAATCTCTTTCTTACAGTGGGCGAATCCCCCGTGTGTAACGTAATCTGCTTTCAAGCCTGTCCCCGTATTTTAGATTATACGTTTAAAATTCAATACTATTTTTAGTGCGATTTCAGATTCTCTATGTGAAACCCACGTGACCCGTGTGTTGCGTCGTATCTTAAGTACGCGATACACAACCGGCGGCTCTTTCTCTCAAGTAAGGATAACAGATTGTAGCTTTGGTCATGCCACTTTGGGGCATATGTTTGTGGTGCATTGCTATAGAATAGGGGGCATTCCGAGTAAGACACCCCGCTTATAAGCCAGGTCGATTGTGTTTTGTTTTCCCCTTTCAGACTCGGGAACGTATATACAGGGCAACCGAAGCTTTACATTACTGCCCAGCAGATTTTATTGATATTTTGGAGTTCACCCCACGCCACAGGATTATGCGGCCCGGAATTATCGCCACATTGAAAGTACGTATAAATAGGCTGTTTTAAGGGCATGTGTACGAGGTACAGCAGTTTGTGTGGTCATGTGGACTTTTAAAATTAGGAAATGATACAGGTATGTGTTCTTTGTGTTTTGTTCACAGACTACGATACAGTGAAACCGTTCAGGTTGGTCTATCCTAAATGGAGATACAATTTTTTAATTTTGAAACTCAAGAGTCCTATTAATTGGGACTCTATGGTGGTGTTTAGACACGTTTTGTCACTGGGTGACACAGTAATGATCGGGTTCTTGACAAGGATAGATATAGAACTACATCGCAGCACATAACCTACCTATGTCACGTGCACTGCTTTGTCTGTTTTAAGACAAAAAATGACGCAACTGTAGAACCTTTCGTGTACTGTTTCACACTCAAATTGTAATGTCACTATAACTACTATATGTATGCACAAGCACGTTTTTGGGGTTTTCCCCTGGGAGCACATTTGTTTGTGTTGAAACAAATGGATGCGAATTAAAAGTAATGTGAGTTTCATATTATTCTTTACCTAGCCGTGAACAAGTCGCATGTACAAACTTACTGAGGCGACGAAACACGTGTTGGCTTGGAAATGCTTTACTTATTGAAAACTTGAAGACTGATTAAAGAAGGAAGAAATCAACAAAATGCTCTAGTGTTTTATGTGTGAATAGCGACTAAAAACTATCATTTTGAATGACTCACGTGTGCTGGGGTATACTAATTATTGTGTCTTGTTGCCTTTTGGCCACAAAAAACCTGGGGAGGCGGGTGGTTCTCCCTAACCCTTCAGCACCGTCACCACTTGGAGCCTTACCATATAAATATTGAGTGAAACCACCTATTGGCGCCTATTCCCTATCACTCATACCACCGGATCTCTCTTTAGAATATGGTTTCAGAATGAGAACAATTGTTGCCTCTTTCCAGGATCTAGGGACTTGTCCACCCTGTCGGTGGATCGAATTAAACAAAGTTTCCAGAATCGGTACCAACTCCTCTATTAAAAGATTATATACTTCATTGGGGAGTGCGTCAGTGCCTGCGGCTTTACCATTCCTGCTTTTACTGAGACTTAGACGTATCTCCTCCTTTGTTATGGGAGCGTCAATTATCTCACGGCTGTTTGTTGTTAAGCTAGGTAATTGTACCTTACTCAGCCAGGCCTTAAGGGCTTCCGGGCTAGGAGAGATCTCTTCCTTATAAAGTGTGGAAAAAAGAGAGACTAAGCAGGCTTGCTTGTCCTCCATTTTATTGGAAACGTCTCCATTATCATTCACAACTAGTTAGCTGATATGATTCCTAGACCGATCTACCCTAGCCTTCCAAGCCAGCAATGCACCAGCTTTTTCCCCATACTCAAAATTCTGCATAGACCTGGCATACCATTGCGCTCTACACTTTTGATCATGCTTAACGCTATAATCCTGCCTTGCCTCTTCTAAAAGTCTCTGTATCCGTACCCTTACATCGGCAGGCCCTGAGTGTGCCCGAGAGAGATCAGCCTATAATGAACCAATTTTATCCTTCATATCATTTAGGCTTGAACATTCAGCTTTATTTTTAGAGTAGGAGAGGCTTTGTAGCACCCCCCAAATGTATGCCTTAAAGGCATCCCATACAACGTCTAGGGAGGTGGATCCAATGTTGTCCTTGAAATAGGCCACACATGCCTGCTTTAATGCCTCTACCGTCTCTGAATTTGTAAGAATTACCCTCTTTAAAGTCCATCTTGGCCTGGGAGGCCGGCTATAACCTACTAGGGAAACACTAATCGTGGCATGGTCCGAAATGTGACCAGGGAGAATGTTGATAGTAGTTATAGTTTCTATGATTGATCTGTCTGGGAAGAGGTAATCTAACCTTGAGAAGTGCCCATACTTTTTAATGTGAAAGGTAAAGCCTTGGCTGTCTCCCCTCTTAACCCTCCATATGTCTAGTAGGGCCAATTCATGCATCATGTTGTTTAAAGTATGACGGACCGAGGGGCATTATCATGACAACTACTATTAGACCTATCAAGTAGAGGATCAAGTAAGATGATGTAATCCTCCCAGTTATTATAGGGGCTGTGACTTCCATTAAGTTCCATTGAAGGTTAGATAGATAGGAAGGATCGTCAATGTTAGGGCCGTAGAAAACAGCGCAAACTAACTCTCTCCCTCCAAGGTCTAAGGTAGCAATTAACCACCTCCCTGTTTTATCAGATTTCTCCCACTAATTGTGTCCCATCATTTGTACTACATGGATGTCTGTGCGGTGGTGGTAAGGTTAAAACATCTATACATTTTACATGATACATCTTAGGAAATAGCAAAGCTAAGTAGCAAACACCCTCTCATTCAGCTGGTGAATGAAAATTAGCATCTTGTCCACACACCAAATAGAGTCCAGGAATAACTGCCTCTTCCCCTGCTATAGCCTCAGCTCTCAATTCTTCCTCTTCAGTAGGTAATACTACACCACTTTGCGAGATTTCAGGAACTTGAACCAGTGAAGGATTTTTTGGTACTTCACCCCCCTTTGGTCCTTCTAGACATGCAGACAAAGGAGATCTGAGGCTTGGCTCAAAGAACACTACTTCTTTGTATGTGCACCTCAGTCTCTAATTGTGTGACACATGCACCTAGATAGGCATCCCGGCACATTTGAAGCCTACCTAGTAGGGGCTGTTCCACCTCGGCTCCAGGCAGGATTTTTGCACATGCTTCTTCACTAAAACCCAGTCACCTGGGTTAAGGTCATGGCACTGCTTCTGATTTGGGCTGGCAGTGACTGCTTCAACCTGGTGAGAAACAGAATGCACCACATCAGCTAATCCTTTGCAGTAATCGAGTATCATGTCATCTGTCATGTTTACAAGCACATTTGCAAGTAGAACAGGCATTCTCATAGCATGACCCATGAGGATTTATGAGATGATATTCTTGTTCTCCTGTGAGGGATGCTTCAACGACTCATCAAAACCAGCGTTAAAGCATCTGGCCATTTTAATAAAGTCAATGCACAGACTTTGGCCAATTGAGATTTCAAGGGTCTGTTGAGAAAATGCACACTATAACCAGGGCATATCTCAGCCCGTTGCCAACAGGCATCTCGATAAAATCAAACTGCATCCTATTAAAGGGTCCTCCTGTTCTTCAAATGTGGCTAAGGGTTACAGGGATTCATCTGCTGACAATTGACACACCTCTGACATAGCTCTTCAGCTAAAACTCTGAATCGAGGATTGAACCAATTTTGCCTAAATAGCCTAACCATTTCATCCCTTCTGATGTGTGCAGGACCATGGAAATGTCGTGTCATGAGGAACAACTAACTGTCTGGCAACACTAGTCTTCCATCTGCTGTAACCCAAATGTCATCTGCATTTTTAACACATCCTGCTCTGATCCATCCTTGCTGTTCTGCCTCTCAAACATCTTCCTGTAGTCTCTTGATTTCTTTCCAAGTGTCAGCTACTGACAACAGCATCGAAAATGTAGTGTCCTCTTCAGACTCATTTGCATGCTATCCATTAAATGTGCATGCCGCAAATGCACAACAGTGGTATAATCATTGCTACTTCTGTGAGCTGCACATTTAACTACTGGCATTTCTTGGGGTAACTGCAAAGCTTCCAGTAGTCTCATTACATACTCCTTTTCCCTTATTGGGTAACCTGAAGATGTCATAAATCCTCTCTGTGACCATAATTGTCCGCAGTCATGGACCACCTCAAGGCCATATTGACTATCTGTAAATATAATCTCTCTCAATTGAGCTGAAAGAAAGCAAGCTCTTGTAAGGGCAATTAGTTATGCCAATTGTGCAGAGGTAACACCTCGGAGCCAGGAGACTTCCGCCAGTTCTTGGATTGTGCAAACAGCAGAAGCTGCTCTCAAAGTTTCTTCTTTGTCTCTCAGGCATCAGCCATCTAAAAAGATTACATAATTGCGCTCATCAAGCTCATCTTTAATGTCTGGTCGTGGCTTTTTGTATAAATCCGTAACATCTAGCCAGTCATGTTCAATATCATCCCCATCAATTTCTTTCTCAGGCAATGCTAATAAGGTAGCTGGATTTAGCGTCTTTTTAATACAATGTTCTCTGATGCAAGTATTTCTTGTTCATACTTTGTAAATCTGCTGTTTGTCAGATAATGTGTTTTTGTACGAGTGAGCAAAAGTTCTACTGAGTGAGGGACCATGATTGTAAGAGGTTGTCCCATCGCTATGCTCTCACATCTCTCAATACTGACATCAACTGCTGCAACTGCTTTAGGGCAGCCGGGCACTCCTGCGGCAACAGGGTCAAGTGTTGTTAAAAAATATGCCATAGGTCTTCGTGAGTCTCCATGCATCTGAGTAAGCACTGATAGAGTGCAGCCCTCCCTCTCACTGCAAAACAACTTGAACATTTCACTGTAACCAGGCATTCCTAGCATGACAGAGACTTTCTTTCAACTCTAGGAATGCTTTCAAGCAATCGTTGTCCCATGGAAGCGGATCAGGCACATCTTTGTGTGTCAGTCTCAGTAAGGGCTTGGCCACTAGGGAAAAGCTGGGTATCCACTATCTACAGTAGTCAACCACCCCCAAAAACATTCTGACCTCTCTCTGAGTTCTGAGGGGATTCATCTTTAGAATCGCCTCTATTCTTTCCTGTGACACCTTTCTCATTCTCTTCTCCATGATATGTCCCAAGTGTAAGACCTCTTTTTGACAGTATTGCAATTTGCCTGGGGACACTTTGTTTCTATTCTCAGCTAGATGGTTTAAAAGAGCAATTGTCTCCTGTTTACAGGCCTCTTGTGTGTTTGATGCCACTAGTAAATCATCAATGTACTGCACAAGAACTGACTTGCAAGGCATCTGCAGAGTCTCAAGCTTCTTTTTCAAGATCTAATTAAACATTGAAGGACTTTTTGTATACCCCTGTGGAACTTACCATACCAAAACTCTATCTCTTAAACTCAAATGATAACAGAAATTGACTATCCTCATGCAATGAAATAGAGAAGAAAGCCTGACAGAGATCCACAAGGGAAAACCACTCTTCGTGCAGGGAATCTGTAATAGTATTGTTGCTGGATTCAGTACCACGGGACAACATGGAACAACTATGTTGTTAATTTTTCGAAGATCCTGTACAATCATGTATTTCCCTTTGGGCTTCTCTAAACCAATAATTTATTTTAAAAAACCTTGTTTTAACATTTTTTTAATTACTGGCATTATTCCAGCCACAGTCTCTGGTGTTAGATTATAAGGTGGTGTTCTTGGGAAAACAGCATTTGGATTTTTTGTTATTTGAACTTGTTCTACACCTTTGATTAGTCCAATGTCTTTCCCTGAAAAATCCCATACTTCTGTTTTTACTGTTTCCTTCAAATCGGGAGGTAAATCATTCACTGTTCTCCCAGGATATAACCCTACAGCTGTTTCTTGTCTGGCCATTTTAAATTTGAAACATCTTCATCATGCGTTTGAAATAAATTTTACACCATCCGGTGTGCAGTAAATAGTGCAATATAACTTGAACAAAAGATCTCTCCTTAACAGATTTACAGGACTTGAACTGCATACCACAACTGATGGGCTTCCTCAAATGAACCTATTTTTACAGACACTTTCTTTAAAACAGGATTAGTAATTTATTTGCAACACCTACAACTTGGATCTTCTTTCCTGAGAGCGGTAGGTCTAGAACTTCCGTTGTCTAACAGTGGAAATAGTAGCTCCGGTGTCAATAACAAATTACACTTGGTGGCCATTAACCTCGTCTTCCACAAATGGTACACTTTGGCCTACCTCTAAGACTGCACCAATTTTCATCCCCGCTCCGACACCATCATTGGGAATTGTCAGAGTCAAAACTCCCATTTTCCAACAAGGAGAACTGTTGAAATGGGTTTTGGTTTTGGAATGGATTCAAATTTGCTCTCATTAACAGATCCATATTGAATCTGGGATTACCCATAGATTTGGGGCCATTAGTGCTTGCGGGCCATGCATCATGTGACCTTGCGATTGGATTAGCATCTGAATTCTTTGTGCAGGTACTTGAACTGGAACATTTTGCATTTGTGTTTGATTTATCCCTTGCATTTGCTCATCAGCACTCACTAGATTCTGTCAAAACTCTTTCTTCCAATGCCCGAACTTATTACAATAGTGACAAGAAGTTGTTTTCTTCAACGTTGCAATGCCTATCCCTGAATTTGAATCAACCACAACACTTCGATCTCTACCCTGTGAAAAGCCAACCCTGCCTTCTGCTGTTTGACTTTCAACCTGAAATTCAACAGCTTGCATTCCACCAACATTACTTCCATGCAATTGATTCTAAAATCCATTTTGAGCCAGCTTTGTCTGTGCAAGCATAAACTTCTCCTTAAATCTCTTCTGCTTCATTTACTGCTCATCACTACAGTATTTTGCATATCTCAGGATCTCATCTAATGGGTTCGTCTGCCAACTAATCACATTCTGTTGTAAGTGCATACTGATTTCTGGTCGCAACCCAAGAACAAACTGTGACACAAAACTCCGCATATCTCCCTTTTTGGAATTTTCTTGTCCTCTGTGTTGTTTAAACACCTGCAATATTCGTTCATAATAATCATACACTGATTCTTTAGCTTCTTGTGTAGTTCTCTTAATCTTTAATAAATCAATGTCTCTTGCTGGAACTTTTTCTTTCAAAAAGGTAATCACCTCATCATACTTTGTCGTCACCACAGGTGAAGGTGCACAAGTGCGTGCATCCCTTGGGGGTTCAGAACATGGCCATTGCACAGCTATCTTACATTCAGCCCACAGATCACTCAGTACCACAATATCAAAGAAAATATTAAATTCTGTCCACAAAACCTTCAAAATCTTAACATCTGTCAACTTGTGTATACCACTGTGCTGGATTCTCTATCAACTTTAGAAAATAATTTGCAAATGTTGCAAGATCACCTCTACTCCATGGTACATGGACATACGCTCCACCTGGTATTTTCCTCATTGGAAAAGTTAAAGCATCATCTTCATCTGGGGGTGGTGGTGGTGGCTTACTATTCACTTCTGCAGCATCTGGTTGTTTCTTTTTCTTTCCATGTTTCTTCATCCATTTGCTCTCTAATCTGTCAAAATCACTCCATTTGTGGATACACTTTACCAATTCCGTAATGCGTAATCTAATTTCCGACGGCCTCATTGTCACAATAGCTTCATCATCTAATTGTGCCCTGCAACCAGCTGCGTCTGTGCAAGTAACAGCGGTGGGGCCGGGTAAGGGGGGATTTCGAGGGACGATGCTGAGGGAAAATTAATTATTATTTTAATTTTCCCTCAGCATCGTCCCTTAAAATCCCCCCTTACCCGGCACCACCGCCCCACCGCTGTTACCTGCATGGACCGCGGCTGCCTGCAACATTTCTGTAGAATACTCTTAAAAAGGACCACCTAATATTTTCCAGCCAATTCAGGTAATTTATCATGGGTGGCAGCCGCTCATCTTGTAATTTCTTTACTCAAATATACCAATTTATCTTCCTGGAATTGATTCAAATGTAAAATGTCTTGACATCCTCTAATAATCTTCATTCCACCTGCAAATTTGGTACTTTCAAGGGTCTTACTCTTTCCTGACTAGAGGATGGTATCTCTCTTTCTCCCACTCTTTTATTGTCTGAAGATTCTTCAAACCATGGGGAAGAAATCCCTCTGTCAAATGATCCTGTCTCTCCCTGTGCAATAGTGTCATGAAGACAAATCTCCTTCCTTCTCTTCATTATTGAACGTTTTGTGGTGGTGTCCAGGCAACAATTTGTGAATTCTGCGGTGTTGGAATGAACCCTGTCACTGATACTCCTCCTACAGCACCCTGAACAACTGCATTCCGAACAATATTTATTGGGGTAGTTGTAAAAACGGGCATTGCCAGTGTTTGAGGCAACTTGTGGCACTGTCACAGTAGAAGCAGTAACACCGGAGCAATTACAGTAGGGGCTGCTTCAGTAAGTACATAAACAATCGGAAGTGCTAGAAGTGGTCTCTCAATTTATATTGTACTTGGATCAATAGGGGCTGTAGCCACTGTGGTACTAGCAGCTGTACCACTCTCCGTATTCTTCGTGGTGGCCGCATATGGTGGTGGATGTGAGGACAACAAATAATCTAAAATGTCATCTCCTGAATCACTATCAGTGTCTGTTTCTTTGCAGCTTCCTCATCATCATTTCCCTATTACTGTTTCTTTCTATTATTTTCGGTGGTGCCTCCTCACCTTCCCAAACTGGGACTCACATATCACCCCTCATTAAGCCTCTAAGGGGTATTAAACATTTCATGATTGCAAAAATTCAACTGTAATTGAACGGTAATCAAATCCAGAAAACGTCAATGTTTTGTTCAGTTTACAAATCCGTATATATCAGTACTTTCCTTCCAATCCTTGTACAATTCTTCTTTCACAAACCTATCACAACTTAATACTTGATGACTCGTTAACCAATCTTGGCGCGACATTCCACACCAACTGACCTATCCCAGCACAGCATACTCTAATGTAACTCCTCACTCTTTTCAGCAGTTCACCCTCATTTACAATTTCTCACACACACAATTCTACAAATCTAAACAAGCACAATGAACAAATAACTTTTTTCTGCTCCACTAACAAATTCAAAGTAGACTATTCACACAAGAAATAATCGTAAAAAAGGTTATAATACTTCCGACTGGTCACACACATGAATAAAAACTCGACCAGCTGGAAATCACCCAGACTGAAATAGATTTGCCTTTGCACAACAGGTTGTACTATCACCAAACGGTATTAGTACAATCACAACAAATTATTATAATCCCTATCTCAATTGTGCAGTCGATGGTATCTCATGAATCTGCACCACAACCCTTTAGCATATATATAACACCTTCATTTTTTCAACTATCTATCCCGAGATTTTAGACTGCTTCGAGTCCAATAACAACTTCAACTGCTCAACATTTAAGCATAAAGACCACTTTTTTACAATATACAAAACACAATCTCAACACAGAAACGTAATCTTCAAAAGACAATGGTGACGCATAACCCTATTAATACTTACACCTCGACCACTGCATCTGTCTTTGAAACCACAATTACTTCAGTCTTCAGGTTTGAGCTTTGTGCTTCAGAACATGGGCAATTTAAGTTAAATTATTTCAGCTCCTTTCTTGTGACACTAACCGTCCTCTCGCTACCGCTTGATGGAGTGGGGGTTTCTATATCTTGATCTTCTAGTATAATCACTAATTAACCCCTGCCACTGGTCGTATGGACCTTTGAGGGTCGACAAAGCAAAATGAGGAGCAAACATCTACATAACAATAAATCATAAAAGACTTTCAGTTTTAGTCAATAAGGAGAATTAGTGTGAGTTAAAGGGTTTATTTTCCAAATCTATCTAGTCTTTCATCTTTTATTCATTAGGCATTAATATTTAGAATTCAGCATTAAAAGTTAATATAATCCATCAATCGATAATTGATTACAAAGTAGAACAATATATTCAATAGAATCACAGTCAATATAGTAATAATTCAGAAAGTGTGTTTAGTAAAGGAAACTCTCTATACTAAATAAGTTGGGATAATGAGAGAAAAGGGTGCCAATTCAGATACCCATAAAGAGTACTGATGTGAGAAACAGCGTGCAAGCATAAAGCCTTTGCATTATAAGCTAGAAAGTATTCTCAGATCAAACTTATCAGCTGACAATTCAGAAATCTAAATAAGGCAGCCTCTCATGAAGAGAAGGCATCAGAAACTCAGAGATGAGCTCCAGCCAGAAACTCAGGGAAGGAATCCAGGATCTGCCTATTGGGGTCTTAGCCTAAGGTCTGAGCTGAAGTCCGAGCTAAGCTGAGGTCTGAGCTAATCTACTCTAGGAACACGTATTAATATAAACACACAAATTCAATGTTGCAACATTATTTTCTTTTGTCTTCTTTATTTTCCAATAGAATCTCAGCAACTCCTGGGAATAAGCAAACTCCCCATTTTCTCAGGCAAGTACAAGAAGTTTTCAGACACTGAACCTTGAAAAGTTACAACATTGATTTCTTGTGGTTCAAAGACTTGTTCCCAAGAAACATTCTTCCGGTCGTTTTCGTCTTCGTCCGGTGAGAACCTCACTATCAGTTGTCTAATACTAAAAAAGTGTCTATTAACTAGCTAACAGTAGGGTTCTAAAGTTGCAACATCTGCAGCAAAGTGATGAAAAAAACTTCTTGCACAAACAACTATTCAATGTGAAAAACAGGCCTTTCTGTGTTAATGCATTATTTTTCATATAATATGGCATCGACAGGCTAACTTAAGTCAGCACTTTACTCATTTGTAGGACTTTAACATTCAAATATGGTTACCTACTAAAAATGTTTTTCTTTATCATGTTTTATTTATATTATTAATAAGCGTATTTTGACAGCGGATAAAAATTGCTCTAGCACTTGCATTGTCCAATTTACGTTCCCATTAGGTTTTGGTGATTGGGAATCAAGTCATCATTTTGTTAAGTAGTAGAACTTGGCATAATGTACTTTAGTTGATGATTTATGGCCTTTTCTGTTAATAAAGTGAGTGTTGTTTGATTGCCATAACCTGTCATAAAAACACAGCGCTATTCAGTAATTACCCTTGAGCATTCTTCTGCTTTACTTTGCTGTTATGATTACATGCTGTTGGATTTATAGCTCAGCTTTTTGATCACAATGTTAAGACACACATGCATATAGGCTTTCTTGGACGATTTGTAACACGTAGATGTCCCAAACCTATGCACTATTGTGATGGTGTGAGATGTTGAAGACTACAACTATCAGGTACCCAACTATTGTGTAAGAGGACCTCATCCACTCTGTTCAAGTAGGGACCCCCACTCTAGGCAGGGTAAGTAATTTACACACCTAAGATATCCCCTGCTCACCCTCTTGATGGCTTAGCACAGAGCAAGTGGGCTTACCCCAGATGCAATGTGCAAAATATTTGTACACATACACACACACACACACACACACAGAGTAACACATTGAAAACACTACAAAGGGACTCCACACCAGTCTAGAATAACCAATATTTATCTGATTAAAACAAGACCAAAACAACAAATATCCAACATATACAAGTCAAGATATGAATTTTCAAAGATTAAATAAAGTTGTAGTTCTTAAAAATCAATGGATGCGCTTGATCAGGCAAAGTACCTTAGATACGTCAGAAATCAAAGACGATGCAAGGTGCAGGGGAGGTGAAGCGTCGAAAAAGCAGGTGATGCGTCGGTTCCTTACTGCTAGGCAGGGGAGTGGATGCATTGTTTGGGGGCATGATACCTCGGTTCCTTACTGCGATGCGGTGTCAATGAAGAAATTATCGCTCATGGAAGATGCATTGAAAGTCAAGTCGCGATGCGTTGATTCCACAGCATTGAAGGCATTGAAGGTGCTGTGTCGGAGTCCGGGTGATGTGTCACGGACTTAGGTGATGTTGGGCTTGAGACTTGCTCAGCAGAAGTTCTTTGGAGGCACTGCGCTGAAAAGCTGGGGCCTGTGTTGTAAGCCGCGGTTGTTGAGTCATACAGGGACCACGTTCGGTGCAGGCAGTGGCGATGCATCGAATTTTGGTGGTGCTGCACCGATTCCGAATGACGCTTGGAGTCAATGCATGAATTTTCTTCTTTGCATCACCAGAACTTACTTTCAAGGGCACAGGAACTGAATTTGGCACCACTTGGCAGTGTAGGACTCTCAGCAGCAGAGTCGAGGTGATTGCAGGTGAAGTCTTTGATGGCCCTGAAACTTCTTAACAGGAGGCAAGCTCAAATCAAGCCCTTGGAGAACTTTGGAAGCAGGATGTAGAAAGCAAAGTCCCATCCTTTCACTCCCAGGACAGAAGCAGCAAGCATCAGGCCAACACAGCAAAGCAAACAGCAAAGTGGCAGTCCCTCCTGATAGCAATCCAGCTCTTCTTCCTGTAAGAATGTCCTCAACCCAGAAGTGTTCTGAGTACATGGTGTCACAGGCCCAGTACTTATACCCATTTCAGCCTTTGAAATAGGCAAACTTCAAAGTAAAGTCTTTGTAGTGCACAAGACCCTACCCTTCCCTACCGTGGCTCCAGACACACTACAGGGGCTGGGGACTTATTTGTGTGAGGACAGGAACAGCCCTATTCAGGTGTCAGCTCCTCCCCCCACTCTAGCTCAGAAAGGCCCATCAGCCTGGTGATGGGCCATCAGAATAAGCAGGACACACCTCAGCTCCCTTTGTGTGACTGTCTAAACTGAATGCACAAACAGCCCAACTGTCATCCTGACCCAGACGTGTATTCAGAGACAGGCAGAGGCACAGAATGATTAAAGTAAGAAAATGCTAACTTTCAAAAAGTAGAAAAGACGTATGAGCCTGCACTCCTTCTCTTGAAAGAAGCCAAACATTGAATAAATTTATTCGAAAAAGTGCGTGCAAACAGCAATGTGCGGATCGCCCCAACCGCAAAAATAATGTGAAAAACCGAGCTTTATCCTTGCGCTCTTTTGCTGTTGCACTGCTAGAAGTGGGAACAACTCCCTCCAATGTGTCAAATTCATCCAGGTATTCTGTTATACTCCAATTAACCACCATGTTTTTAACCTTCCATGTAACTGTCTAATTCTTAATGTTCTTCACCACGACGGAGACAGTGAGATAAATCTGTAATCTTTATTAGACGCTCCAAATACATGCTGTATGCCATCATAAGCTTCGTACAGCAGTACGTGCAGATTAGTCTCCAAGTGAAAATGAACACCGCATATATTGTCCCAATGCATTTCGAGCCACAGGGGCTCTTCGTCAGGGGATTCTAGAACATAAAAATGAGCAATATAACTAGATTGTTCCACAGTGATTCATATGTACTAACATGAATGTCTCAACGGATCATAAACTAATAATTAATCCAACCACTTGTTGTGTAATACCCCCACCATCGCCCAAACTTTTTAGAAAAATCATAATTATAACTGTTATACTCTGCTACCCTCCTGTTGTACTCAAACCTATATTAACTCAGAGTTTACCCTAAATAACAGAGCCCATCTCCCCGATCAATATTCATACGATGCCACTGCTGACCCATCCCTGAACCCGCTGTTAACCTTCTCCAGTTACGACAAAATCACTCCTGCTTTCACCGTATCTCTCGTTGTTACCTACCCGGGACTCCCTGCCTTTCCAGCTATCCCTCTATTATAACCTCATACATGCCCCCTCAATCCGTTCCTCGCTCTTAACTTAACTATTCCCATGCAGTCTCCTTCGACAACCTCACCTGCTGAACTCTCTTCTCCGTTTCAAAAAGTGGCATTTTCAGACCTGTAATTTAAAAACCAACTTCACTAAATGATGTATTTTTAATTTGTGAGTCCAGAGACACCAAACTCAGATTTTCCCAATTGGAAGATACACTTGTAAGAAGTTACAAGGCAGTTTCAATGCTAACCTATGGGAGCGATAGGCCTTGCTGTAGTGAAAAATGAATTTAGCAGTTTTTCACTAACAAAATATGTAAAACACAGCAGTACATATCCTACATTTTAAATACACTGCACCCTGCCCATGGGGCTACATTGGGCCTACCCTATGGGTGCCTTGTAATAAAAGAGAAGGTTTGGGCCTGGCAAGTGGGTGCACTTGCCAGGTCGAAAAGGCAGTGTAAAACTGCACACACAGACACTGCAGTGGCAGGCCTGAGACATGTTTGCAGGGCTACTTGTGTGGGTGGCACAATCAGTGCTGCAGGCCCACTAGTAGCATTTGATTTACAGGCCGTGGGCATACACAGTGTACTGTACTAGGGGCTTGCTGGTAAATTAAATATGACAATCATAGAGAAACCAATCAGCATTACCTTTTAGACATAGAGCACTTGCACTTTAGCACTGGTTAGCAGTGCAAAAGTGCCCAGAGTCACAACACCAGCGAAAACAAAATGCAGTACACAGTGAAAAACAGGAAGTCAGAGGCAAAAAAACAGGGGAAACCACACTAAAAGATGCTAGACCTAACACACTCTATTAGTGACATGCTTCATCATCGTGTCTCAACCTGGTATTACAAATATGAGGATGAGCTCAAACTCAGTGGAGGGACCATTTTGATGCTTGTTTGTAGTGGGATCTAAAGATCCTTAATGAAAATACCCTTTTGCTACCCCAGCATCCCTTTAATTTGAGTGTCTTTGGCACAGTTAAAAATAGGAGAAAATGGATGCCGCTGGATTTTATGTACTCAAGCATCCTTCTCGTCGGCCTCTCTGGGTCCATGGCTTTCATCAGGGCTCACTTTTAACCCCTAACAATCAGTAATACTAGTCCTTTCTTAAAGATGCAACATAAATACTGGCCTCTTATCAAGAGTATCTACTAAGGAATATTTTGCTGTTTGTGCTTTTTAAGTTCACCACTTACAGTAGAAATGTCATCTATTATGTTTACAGAACACTCTTTTTTAGGGTACAGCTTATTTATTTCTTTGAAGGGCAACTGTGGGCAACACATGCAAAGTTCCACAAAACATTATCGAGCCCTTGCGCTAATAAAAAAGCTAGACCAGTTGACTTGCCATTGCTTGCTGTTTCATGATCAGATGTATGTCTCATGAAATCAATAAGCTTCCCTCTACATTTGAATCCAATCACAAATTGTTCTCAACATTCTCATGCTCTCCATGAAAAACCATTCCCCACCCACTGCTTTATACTATGTTTCATTGCTAACCAGCTAGATTTTGCAAATATCAAAGCATACATACATACCTATTTCGCCTTTTGTTTTCTAAATTCATGTTCTTCATACATGTATATATCTCCTTTTGTATACTATGCCCTGTATATATCTCCTCTCCATACCCCTGGCTAATGTTTCTATCGCACATTCCGTCTAACCAGTACCTGTATTCATCTGAGTTTTTAGATCTTGGCGACCATATTTGTCTTCATTCCATATCCGATGTACCTGTTGATGTCGCTTTTACCTTTACCTTGCCTCATTATAAGTCACTTCATATAGATAAAGTGAGCAAGTATATTTTTTATATATCTTCCATGCTGTCCTGTATGTTTCCTGTCTATTGCTTCATCCCTTGCATGCTATATGTCCTCTGCCTTTATCCCATGTATACAATACGTCACATTTTTGTATCTTCATCCTTTTTCAGGTCGAGCCTAGCAGCGCGCATGCGGTCCTCTGCGAAGCATGCTGTATTCACTTATGCGGGCTTTGGCCAAGCCCTCACTGCTGATTGGTTAAAGTGTGTGTTGTTTCGAAAACCTTTCTTCTCTGTGGTTTCTTGTTGTTATA
This sequence comes from Calotriton arnoldi, assembly GCA_963921515.1. Classification (NCBI taxonomy): domain Eukaryota; kingdom Metazoa; phylum Chordata; class Amphibia; order Caudata; family Salamandridae; genus Calotriton; species Calotriton arnoldi. The sequence goes on along the minus strand of CAWUFW010004596.1, from coordinate 1,008,777 downwards.
TGTCCCACCTTCTCATGTCTTACTCCTCGCCTGGAGTATTGGCCTATTACAGTTTCCATTTTCTAAAGACTTTTTCCTTTGTGTTTGCGCACTCTTTATTTACATTTGTAGCATTCGCCGCATGCCATTCTTTATTTCTGCAGGCCCCGCTTTCACTTTCCTTTGTATTTGCGCACTCTTTATTTAATTCTGTAGTATTTGCCACGCACCTTTCTTTATTTCTGTACGGCGCTGCTTTCACTTTAAATTTAAGGAGCAGCAGATGTGAGTGCCGTGCTCCTACACACGCAAAAAGAACAGTTGCAAAAAGAACAGTTGATGGACAGAATGTAGAACAATGTCATACATTTACCCCAGTACAGAGATCTGGGCCTAAATCCATCTTTTTTTGCTCCCCATGCCATTCCAGTTTGAACCCAGCCATTTACAAATCAGTCTGGATCCTGCGCCCAATAGGAACAGTTCAGCCCGAACTGCCAGGCTAGGTCCTCCCTGGACTGGAAACAAGCATCCTAGGACCGGTTTTGGGGTTTCACCCCTCATCAGCCAGGATAGCTTGACTCCAGTGGCAGGGTAGGTGGAGCCCGGCACGCTGTTGTTGGGCATTTACTGATTTCCATCTCGTTTTTATTTACGAGGGGCACTTCGGTGGGTGCGTGTGCGGCGGCACGCCTTTTATCAGCATGGCGACCGCTTCACGGCCGCCACGTTTCATGTTTCATGAAGCTCAGCAGGCGCTATGTTGCTGAAAGAACGCACGTCGCTTCTGCTCCGACGGCCCTGTAAATATTTTTTTTATCTAAATATGTCCACCAGGATGTGCTTCTTCTTTTTGCAGTAACGTACTATGTGGGCTGTGGCAGGCATTAGCCCCACTGACCCTTGCAGACTGGCTGGAGTCACTGCATCCCGGACCACAGACTCTTTAATTAAGCACCAGACTCGGGCTATTAAGGAAGCACCTCAGGCTCTAAGCTGTTGCTCAGCTCTCGAGTGTGAGCAGGCACAGAGCAGCACCCAGGGGCGTAACACAGGCCCCCGCAGCCCCCGCGGTGCGGGGGGCCCCCAAGCTCCAGGGGGCCCCCTCAGCACAGCACTCTGGACGGAGAGCTCCTGATTGAGCCCGGAGGGGGCCCCTCCACGTACCTTGCAGGGAGGCCCCCTCAAGTTTCGTTACGCCAGTGGCAGCACCTATGATGAGGTGACTCTGCCCCATGCGGAAGGATGCCACAGGCAAACCAACACGAACCAACACAAACTCAGAGGAACAGCAAACATTATACACATATCATCTATTATACACATATCATCTACAGCACAACTAACTCAAAGCGAGCAAATGCACTTTCCTCCTTTTCCGCTCCCACATCCTCCTGCTGCTTCCCTTTGTTGCTGCTTGCTTTGCTTCTCCTCTCACAGCCCAATCTCCCTCCCCCATAGCCAATTTTCCTTCCCCCTTCGTTTTAGAGTGCTTTGTTAGCAGATCTGTATAAAGCCAGGCGCTGGCTGTTTGCGCAGCTCATATTTCATTCTGCCTCTCTCATCCCTGTCATTCCTGGCTCACTCTGGAATTTCGGCGATTTTCTCTTTTTTCGCACTTCCACTTGTTCTTTATTGTGCCACCACGCCATCAGATCCACTTGGATTGCGTGTTGTTGCTCTTCCACGATTTTCCTGCCTCTTTCTCAGTCAGCACTTTTTTTCCCTCCTCGTTCTTCTCTTCATTCCCTTGTCCGTCTCTAGTTCATTGCCTCAAGGCTCTCTCTCCGTTTCCATGCCCCCCCCTCTAACTGCCTGTGTTTCCTTCTGTGTCTCCTCGCTTTCTCAAACCCCTTTCTTTCTTTATCGTATCCTCTCTTTACCTACTCCTTCACTAGACGCATCTTTTTCCCTTCCATTTTTCTCCACCCTCTCCTTTTACTTCATTTTTTTCCATTCTCTTTTTTCTGTCTCCCTTTGTGTCCCTCCTCCTCCCCTCTTTCCCTCCTGTACCCCTCTCTCATTATTTCTAAGTGACTCTACCATCCCCTTCCCGTTGTCAGGGAAGTAACTCAGGCTTCTGCTTTGCAGGGTGCCGCCGACCCTCCAGAGTCCCCCCAGCCTTCAAGTGGGCCCCTTGTACAGCCGAAGGCCAATCAATATCTCTAAAAGATAGAAGACTCAGGGGCCCCTGTGAACCTTGCCCTCAAACACAGCACAGGCCTGCTCTTTCCAGAGAGTCCAGTACTCACAGGGTGTTGCCATATCCAGACGCCCTGTGTATGGGAAGAGCTGCCTCTGTTTAATTTCACTGCACCCTGCTCCCCGTCACCTGCTAACTCTCTCTCTGTTCCCCCACCTCCCTCTCTGCCCCTTTCATCGTTGTCACATCCTTCCCACTCCGCACTTAGGACCTACACATTCTCTTCCTATTGTCTCATGCAGTGGTGCAATTGCAGTTCTTGAGGGGAGGGGCAATTTACATGTGCACAAATTCCGTCTTTCTTTTAAAGCACTGCTCATACCACCCCTGCTTTCTACTCTTTACCTCTCCATCCTTTTTCCTTCCGATCTCTTTACATAGGTCAAATAATCACTCCAGTAGGTCAAACAAAAAAGCATAACTAAAACATTTTCATTTACAGCGCCAATAGCTCTAACTTTCACTAATGCGAGACCAATTGCATTGCAAATGCTTGCTTAATATGTATCTCCTTTACACATACTGAGCACCATTAAGGGGCCGATTCCGATTCGGGCCGGAAATCTCTCCGACCGAGCCGGACTCGGAGAGATTTCCGACGGAATCGGACTCTGGCAGTCCGACCGAACGAGTACGATGCGTACGCATGCTATCGGACTCGATTCGGTCGGACTCCCATTGAAGTCAATGGGAGCCGGTCGTACAACGCGTACGCGGGCTCCCATTGACTCAATGGGTGGCGAGGCGAACAAAGGCGCCCCCTACAGCGGGTACGCCTCGATGCGAATCGCGCCGTATATGCACAGGTAGGGGGGACCCATGGGTCCCCCCTGTGTGCGACTCGCGTGGCTACGCATACAGGGGGGTCCGACACGGACCCCCAAAGTCCGGCTCCGACAGCTCTTTCGTGCCGGACGGCGCGAGTCGGTCGGACTGCTCGCGGCGCGAATCGTACTTGCCCGGCCGGGGAACGTCTCCATTGCGCGGTGCGAGTCGTGTCCGTGCGAGTCGGTCGGAGCGGTTCAGACCGCGTACGAGTCAGTCGGCGATTTCGCGTGCGCTCGCATCGTACTCGCTCGGCCGGACGCACGTACGAGTCGGTCGGAAAAGAGGGCTCCGAATCGGATCCGGTTAAGCCGAATCCGATTCGGTGCCCTACCGGCCGAGATCGGAATCGGCCCCTAAGTGTCCCCTTTCCTCATACTTGTCTTCACAAAATATCTCCATTTCATATTGTCACCAGTAGTTCTGTGAATTTTCAAATTTCCAAATTGCTTTTTGTACTTATTGTGTAACCCCTCCTTCTGATTTTTTTTATTGATGTAGATGTTTAAAATTATACAGCGCATTCCTGCTCTCTACCTGTGCTGGCACACGAACTGCGGCCTAGCGCCAAAGCAGACACCCTTGGACCATGGTGCAATGGTGCTGCGTTGTATGCAGGATTGCTTTTGTGCAGGAAGGGTCACCTTCCTGCACAAAAACAATCTTCAGAGGCATTTTCCTCTTTCTAAGTGTGCTACAGAATGCAGCACACTTAGAAAGAAGAAACAACTAGAAGAAATAAAGATATTACTGCTCATTGCGCCTCTGGTAGGGAGGCGTAGCATTCTGACACAATCCCAGGTTTATTAGTGTAGGTAAATCTGGGAATGTGTCAGAATACATGGGTGAATGACCGATGCTCCATCCATGGCATACCTTGATAAATATGGGAACCAGTTTTTTTTTCTGAAACTCATGAAAATGTGATTTGTTTGATCAATTTTTATCAAATCATATGGATTCAGGGCCTGATTGAGAATTGGGAAATAAAGTTAACCCCTTACATTTCTAGAGGAAATCGTAAATCCAGGGGAGAATTTCCCATTATACATTTAACAAAAGCAATCTTTTTTGTTAGTTATTCTAGTCCTTTACTTTTAATGAATGAGTCGTAAAACAAGCTGGATTTTTTTATGCCTTCCATCCTGTTTCTCTAAAAGTTACTACGGCTGCTTTTTGTAATCATCTAAAGTGTAAACTACTCACAAATATTTTTTCTGCTCTAATCATTGCTGGAGCCTTGAATGTGTGTTAGAAGATATAGGATAGCATATTGTTCCCATGAAAAAAGTGCATATATAGGGCCTGAAATGGTCATGGAGAGGGTACCATAATAGGACGTGGTACCAAAATGACTTCCCTGTGTTTATCTTGCGATCACTAATTTCTTTGAGATTTAAATTGTGAGATGAATCTCTGTTTATTTAATTAAGGGTGCCTACATTTTTATCTGATTTTTGCAATAGCATCAGATAGATGAATTTGTCTTCATGCGATGTTCATTTTCATTTCAGCCAGTTGATGGCAGTGTAGTTCCATTTGCAAGCATTTGGTTCCCTTTATTAATTACACCCATCCTTTTTTAGGTCTCTCCTAGAGACAACCTTAGCTATTAGACAACAGATATTATTATTCCACAAAAAAAAAAACACACCACTCAACATATAGACACATACATACTTGCAGACATTGAGTACTGTGGTACAGTTGGCTTTAGGCGATGGCTTTGAGGGGCATATTTACAAAGAAATGAAGCAGTGCGGCTCTGCAAGCTGTTTAGCAGCCCTGCGCTGCATAATTTGAAAAACGCAAGGTTGCGCCGTATTTACAAGAACACGCACACTCCTGTGTTTTCCATGGCACAGGTGCTAAAAAAGCTGCCTAGCGCCAACGCTTGGGTAGAGGATGTAGCCTTATGGCTAGAGCGGTAGACCTCGAAGCTGGGGAACCGGGTTCGAGTCTCGGCAATGACGCTCATCATCCTGAGATTCTGGGCAAATCCCTTAATCTCCCCGTGCCTAACAAAAATGAATGTGGCTTTCTGTAACAAAACTGGTGCTCATGTAAAGCGCTCTGATACCCGATTTCTCGGGTCTAGTTCGCGCTATATAAAACTCTAAAAAAAACAAAAAACCCAGACACCCTTCCTCCATGGTGCAAGGGTGCCTGCTTTGCAGGCATGATTGTTTATGTACAGGAAGGGACACCTTCCTGCAAATAAGCACTCATTAAAGTCGATTTGCTCCTTCTATGTGTGCTTCAGAATGCAGAACACATAGAAAGAGCAAAAAACGAGGAGAAATAGAAGTATTTCTCCTCGTTGCACCACTCAAACAATTGCTTTTCAATGGTGTTAGTTTTTGGCGCTGCCTCAGATTTACAGATCCCTGAAAATCTGAGACAACATCAAAAAGCAATGAATGTTGCGGTGGAACGCCCACAGTAACACCCATTGCACGCCCCTTTCATGCAAAGTGATGCATAAAAAGGGGCCTTATATACAAGGCCATGAAAAGCCACGCAGGGTGACTTTGCATGGCCTTGTAAATATGGGTCAGCACACAGCGCCACTGAAGCGTTAAAAAAAAGTGACGCTCTGGTGGCGCTAGGGGCTTGTAAATATGCTCCAAAGTCTGTCTATCAGTGTAGGCATCAGCCCACTGAATTTTGCAGACATGAACTTCGAAAATGTAGCGTGCTGCGCAAGCATACACAAACTAAATGGAAGATGATACTGTTACAGTACTCAAACATTGTTGACCATGATAGTTTGAAAAAATGTTACCTAGCTCGTCCAACAAGCTATCAGTGGAACTACTCAAAACTGACACTAAGCAAAATTGTTAAAATATTTTCAAATGCGATGGTTTTAAAATGCACTACTATAAAGCAAATAAGTAAGTTTTCTATGTTGAATGAAATTCAACACATTTACAAAATATCTGACTTCAAAATAATGACGTGGCTACTCACTATTTTGAAGAAATGTGCTAAAAAAAACTACAAACACCTTTCTAGGTAGAGGCACTAGTTCTTTTGAATGGGCAACTGAAAGCGTGAAGTTTGTCAATTTTGTCCTCTGTCTATCTCAACTGCGTGTATTAGAGCTTCCAGTCTGGTGACCTATGCCCATACGTCCTATTTTCCTTCCTTTCCGGTGGGAGCAATTGAAGGAGACTCTATAGCAGAAAACAATATCAGTTACTATATTGATGTTATTTTCTTCTACAGATTCATCGTAATCCTTCGTGTCCTCAGTTAGAGATGCCTGGTGTGGCTGTATCTGGGCTGGGGAAGCAGCAGGCTGCCACCAGCCCTTCGATTTTGTGAGAGCCATGAGGTGCAGGATTTGTAAAAGGTGCCATTTTGTTTTTGGCTTGCACAGGGTCTTATTGTTGTGCTGCTTTATGCTAGGGTGACCAACCGTCCGTGATTTCGATCTCACATCCGTTGTCCGTGATGATGATCCCTTTTACGGACGCCTTTTGTCCGTAATTTTGGAGTTTAAAGGGAGCAGCACTGTTCCCCTGAGGGAAGCCTCAGTTCCCTGATGGGGCCGCCTCACACTCATCCTCAGAGCACAAGAGCAGCCCCACCCTGCCCATTGTCATTGTGTATTCCGGCTGATTGTCACATACAGAATGACAATGGGCCAGTCCAGTCCTGCCAAGTATCACGCATCAGGCGTGATTCTAACGCATTTCAGTGCGGTGGTCCGCATCACCGCACTGAGATGCAATGTCACACTTTATAGCGCCTCCTCAGCTGTCAAGCTGGAGCGCTAGTATTCACGCACCATACTGAGACTGAAACTAAGCTGGAGTTGCAGCGCTATTCCCGGCATGCTTGAGAGCTCACTCAGAGTCCGCAGGACTAGGTACTCTCACAATGCAACAATATTCACCCGACACCACGGCGCGTCTTTGATACATCGATGAGGACGTGACTCACGTATCAGTAGCCAAGGCGGGACATCCTGCTGATGCAGCCCGCGGCTGCCGTTCAGGAGAATAAAGTTGCAGGCTTCAGTGGCAATTGCAGCGCTGCTCGCACTGCGTGTGCCAGGGTACATTATTTAAAAATGGGGATATCGTGATACCCGACGACCCACTGGCGGCTGAGAGAACCGCACGGACCGCAGTGGCTGCTGGAGTGGTTACCCAGCAGCGCCAGCCCAGAGAACACACCACCAGTCCACTTTACCATGAAGAGCTGCAATGAGCCGGTCTCGAAATCATGCCCGGCCGCGATGCTTGCCGCGGGAGTAAGTGCGGCCACGAGGCGTCCCGTTAATGAAATGCTTGCCTTCCTGGCAAAATAATTAAAGTGCGCAATATGACAACTCCGAAATTTGCTGACCGTAGCATTCAGGAATACTGGGTCCCTAAGAAAAAAAACGGGGCACCTGCACTTTTTCCTAATGAACACTGCTGCTGGGCAGAAATGGTTGGAACTGAGAGTCCATGGAGGAACAAAGCTATAACTTCAACAACCCAAATCGAAACAAGGTTGGTGCGAAGATGGCTTTATTTAACTTCATTAATTCTGTGTCCCACATGGAACACAATTCACAACCACTTCCTCCGCACGAGGACTTTGCAGAGCGTCTTGTGGGTTTAACTAGCGCTTGAGCTGGAATTCAGGCCCATTAATATATTGGATGTGTGGGTGGTGGGAGAGGTGGGGCAGACGTTACGTGCAGGAGGTATACTGCTGCCTCTAATCCTTTAAATTAACGCTAGTGGCGCACGGGCATGATGATCAGCTGCAGCTGCCTGCTGCCCTGTTTCAAACAAGCACGCTTTCACTAGTGATGCGTGATAATGTTCCAAGCAGGTCTGCGCGAAGTTAAAAAGGGATTTTTCGGAGTCTTTGTGTAGGTCTCTTGAAAACCTTACATCTTCGCAAGAATTGCAAACATTGAAAACATTTCCACATTGGTATTTCTGTTAGAAAAGACTTTTCCGACAATTTATGTGGCACATTTCCATAACGTTAACAAATCGATCTGTCTAAGATAAGCTTTACAGGAAAGAGGTTGGGCCTGATGTACATACAGTGTTTGCATGATGTGTGAGCAGTCTCTCTTATAGTGGTTTAAAGTTGTGCTCAAAGCTTCGCCAGCCCACCTCACCTCAAAAACGTTATTGAGGAAGCAATAGATTGCACCTGCTTGGAAAAAGCAATGCATGTTGGGACTGAGGCCTGAGTGAGACAGCAGAGCTCCAGCCCATCATTTGTTACTGTGGTTTCCCTCTGTTCGTGCAGGGGCTTCTCAGCACAGTATGATCAGCTCATGCTGAGGGAGGCACATGGTTCTGTTTAAGTTCACCCATGAAAGATCTATCCTGTTTTTTTGGGGGGGAAAGGGCGTTATGGAACATGAGACTCATTTGCAGGCATTATGGTCTCTCACGTCCTGTTTGGTATAGTCGGGTCCCAGTGCTTTTCTATTGCTGGCGCTTTGCAGTAGTTTTAAGATGATCTTAGAGTTTCTCGTTGCTTAAGCGGTCGTAATTTCTGACATTTATATGTTTCCCTCTTCTTCATTGCTGGATTTTGCTTGCGAAAAAGTGTCACTCATAGTCGTTGAATGTCACTCATAATTGCACTGGAATTATGAAAATGTCACACATAGCAATCTGAAACCTTGGCAGCTATGCCAGTCTGGGCTGTTACTGCATGTGGTGGCATCCTCCTGTCTCAGGCTAGGGCAGGGCATTTTGTCAGATGGAAGAACTGTACAAAAACGACCATGCTGCTACGTGAGAATCCATTCATGTAAAGAAGCCGGCGAAAGAAGATAAAAAGAAGGGGTTATACTTCTTTCAGTCTCATCATTTTAGAACTGACGCATTTTCAATATTATATTCAACGAAGCCATGGTTGCTGCTCTTTTATTTTATGCAACTAACAACCATTAACAAAGCCAATAGTTCTGGCTTGTTGTAGGTGTAACTTTACTTGTTGTATTATATATCTGGATGCAATGAAAGAAGCAGCAAAATATCAGCCGGGCGGCACACTATGCTAAGCACAGATTTTTAGCTTAGGTGTTTTAAGCCATGTCCTTAATTACATCGAACACCCCCTTTGAAGAGACCCCCCAGTTTTTTCATCCCACTTAAAGCCCTGGAAACAATACCATGTCACAGTCACCTCAGGTCCTGGCACTGTGCATCATGCATGACTCATGACTTCCACTTTTTCAGATTGCCTATGTGCAGGGCCATAGAGAACCCTCCCCCTCCCCACCCCTTGCTTTAGGAACTACAGCGAGGGTGGAGAGTTCTTGATGGGCCTCTTCTGTCTGCAAATCTGCAGACAAAGGCTCCACTCATAATGTGAAAAGGTGGGTGAGTAAGTAAGTGAAGGAATGGGTGAATGGCTGCGTGGATTAATGAAAGGATGAATGAAAGGGTGAATGGATAGATAATGAAAGAAAGGATGGATGAGTGAGTGAGTGAGTGGAAAGATGGATGAGAGAAAAGGTAAATAGATGGATGTATGCGTAGAAGGGGAAAAGGGTGGATGGATGGGTGAAAAGATGGATAAATGAGTGAAAGGGTGGATGATGGGTGAGTGAATGGGTGGATGGATGAGTGAAATGATGGATGAATTGATGAATTGATAAGTGAAAGGGTGAATGGATGGACAGATGAGTGAAAGGGTGGATGTAAGGATGGATGAGTTCGTGAAAGGCAGGGTAGAGGGACAAAAGGATGGATAGATGAGTAAAGGAGTGAAAGGGTGGATGGATGGGAGAAATGATGGATGGATGAGTGAAAGGATGGATGAGTGATGGGGTCAATGGATTGATTCATGAGTGGATGCATAGATTGATGGGTGGGTGGGTGGATGGAAGGATGGATGGCTAAGGGGATGGAGAGAGAAAGGGAGGATGGATGGATGGATGACTGAAAGGGTGAATGGGTGGATGGATGAGTAAGTGAAAGGATAGCTGGATGGGTGGAAGGGTAAATGGCTGGATGGGTAGAAGAGTGGATGGATGAGCGTTTGGATGAATGGGGTGAAAGGGTGGATGGATGGATAATGGATGGATGAGTGAAAGGGTGGATGGAGGGATGGATGAGTGAAAAAATGGATGGAAGGATACATGATGGATAGGTTTGCAAATGGTTGAATATGTTTGGATATGGATGGGGACACAGATGGAAGGACAGAATGAATGGTGAAAGACTGAATGATGGATAAAAGAATGATTACACCTTGTAGTCCCCATTATCTTAAGTAACATTTCTTATACATTGACTTTCACATTTAAATGAGTCATTGTCTCTATATAATATGTGCGTGATGTAACACACTCTGCCCTACATACTTGGGGTGAGTAGCACTATAAAAGACATTAACTACACATGAGAGAGGGTCTATGTGAAGATGAGGGGCACCATTGGAGGGTTGCAGCAACGCCGGACTGGCCGGACCGGGCATCGGGCATTTCCCTGGGAGGCTGGAAAGGTGGGGGGGAGCGGTTTTGGTACTGGAGGCTGGCACTGCAAAGTTCCTTGTATATCCAGCAGTTTTCAGGCAACAATAAAAGCGGCCTCACTTATATTCAGGTGTGGTTCACCAGTGTCTGGTGACTAATGTACCTGCTGGAGCGAGATGGGAGTTTTGAATCATCTAAGGTAGCACAGAGGGTTAATATGCCTGCTGCAGAGAATGTGTACCATGCATATCAAAGAATAGTATTTTATGTGCAGATCTCAGTGGGTTACTACTTTTGTCACTGAAATTCTCCTGTTAGTGTGCAGTTCATAAGTTACATATGTAATCTAGCACAGTGAGCTATGAACTCCCATCAAAGAGCTGCTTGGAAGCTTCATGGTAGAGGTTACAAAGTTATGTTTTCTTCCCAGTCTTTCATTATCCTGATGTTTCTAAAAAAGGTTTGTTAGGGTAAGAATGCATTCTTATCATAAAAATTAACCCTAACCACGGTATTATGTCCTGAATCCTGAGTTTGTGCTTCTTCAGACCAAGCACTCTTAAAAAATGCCTACCAGTATAGGTGACATGTGCATCCTACACCCTGTAGTGCCCTTTGCCTTATGTAACATGTTCTATATACTGATTTACACACGTATGATTCATTGTCTCTGTGTGTGTGTGATGTAAAGTGCTCCAACATCTTATTCTGGTACAAGAACGGCTATAAAACAAATGAAATACATGTGAGAGAGGGGCTGTGGAGAGATGAGAGGCACTGTTGGTGATAGTGAGGGAATCATTGAAGAGCCCCATCAAAGATTGTCGTATCCTGGTGCGCAGTAAAGTCATTATTTACAATGCTTTAGAAGCTAATACAATTGATATCTAATGAGAAATGTGTTGTAGAATGCACCATGTTTTCCCAAATTTTCTTGGGGGTGTGAAAACAAAGGCTGTAAGCTGTCAGTTTGTTTGTAACACACAACAACTTTTAAATATCTGTAAATAAATTGTGCAAATGTTTCAAAACATATCAGCAGTTAGGAAACCACAAATGGACCACTAGTTTGTAATTCAGAAGTGTGCTGGAAACAGAGTTTTAATAGGATCAAAACAATCAAGACACTTTACTTGGTGATGTTTAAATGAAACATATTTTCTGGAACCACATTTCCACACATTAGTATTTGTGCGCCATATAGATTTATCAGTAAAACTGCATGATGGCATTTTGCTTCCATTTCTATAGAAAATGTTCTGTATGTAAAAGACAGTGCCTCCTTCTGCCCTACAATAATGCCTCAAGAGCATATACAGTTTCTAGTCTGTAGCACACTTCTGTGCATCAATGAGAATCTGCAGTTTAAAGCTCACAGAAATGAAATGGCCTAATCAGTATACTATTTCTAATATACAGAAAAAATAAGGAGGGCTGATATATGGCTAGCCAGTGCATGCAATAGCAATGTCAACTCCTATTTAACCCCTCTGACCCACAATAAAACCATAACACCCCGTAGTGTGCAGCCAATTATAGCTCATGCAGTCTGATTAATAACTCCCTTTTCCTGCTTAATGCTCTTACCCTCCTAGAAGACCTCTCCGCTATGGGTCTTATCAATCACTCAGTACTATACCAGCCCCTATACCAGTCATCACCAGCTGAACAGAAATGGAATGCTTGAAGCGATCTGACACATAAAGCTGGTCACTAGGAGGACTGCACTCTAGTCCAGCACTGCAGGTCCCAATTAGCTGCATCCTATGCGTGCCGCTTTACATCTCACAATGTCTATCTGAGCAGATCTTCCCGACCATTTCTCTCACCAAACATGCCTGCTCAGGACTGTTAGAAATGGGGGTCTCTAGTTGGCAGAGGTAGGTACCTTTGACCAAGTAGGGGCCCTTGCTTCTAGTCAGGGTAAGGGGGCTACACTCCTAAATAACCCCTGCTCACCCCCTTGGTAGCTTGGCACGAGCAGGCAGGCTTATCTCAGAGGCAGTGTGTAAAGCATTTGTGAACACATATAGTAATACAGTGAAATACTACAAATAGACACCACACCAGTTTAGAAAAATAAGTAATCTTTATCTAGACTTAACACAAGACCAAACGACAAAAATCCACAATACAGTATTCAAAAATATGACTTTCAAATGGTAGAAATAGCTTAGTTCAATGTAGATGGTAAATGCGACACTTTACTCTCAAAGTACCTTAGATGCGTCACGCAATACAAACAAAAGGGTCGCAGGGAAGGCGATGCGTCAGTTCCTTGCTTCGGGGGAGGCGGCGCACCTGTTCCTTACTGCAGCGCAGGGGGGGCGATGCGTCTGTTTCTTACCGGAGAGGAGGCGAAGCGTCTGTTTGTTACTGTGATCCGGTGCGATGCGACAAAATTGCGCCTCGATGCGATGTGACGATCTGGTGCGATGCGACCAAATGGCGTCTTTGATGCGATGCGACAACGTGGATGCGATGCGTGCACGCCCGACGGCCGTGCGGCGAAATCGATGAACTTTAGAGCCGCGACAGGCCCTGCGACACGCTTCTCCGGTGATGCGACGGCAACCTCTGTGGCGGCGGCACGCTTCTCCGGTGATGCGACACGCTTCGTCGGTGATGCAATGGCGAACAGCTGCGGCAGCGGCATGCTTCTTCGGCGATGCGACGGCAACTGCTGCGGCGGCGACACGCTTCTTCCTCGTTGCGTCGCGCTCCCAGCTCCCAGTGTCACGCAGTCTAGAGAGGGCCCAAAACAACAGCAGGCACCTCACTGCAGGTGGAATTCCCAGCAAGGAAATTCAGGGGGAGCTGGTGGTGAAGTCTTTGTGTCCCTGAGACTTCAGAACAGGAGGCAAGCTCAACTTCAAGCCCTTGGAGATCTTCCTCAAGATAGTAAAAGTACACACAAAGTTCCTTTTCTCCTTTCCTTGGCAATGAGTAAACCATTGCAGGCCAACCCCGAACAGCAAACAGCACAGGGGCAGTCTCCTCCTTCGGCTTCCTTGGTTTATCTCCTTGGCAAAGGGTCTATCTTGATTCCCAGAAGTGATCTAAAGTTCTGGGGTCTAGGCCCCAATATTTATACTGCAAAATCCTTTGTTCTCTGAAGGCAGAGAGTGTCTGTGCCTAGCCAAAACCAGTTCCGTCCTCCAAGGTGCAGCTTCCTGGCAGGAGGTGGAGACAGCATTGTTGAAAGCAGACCTGGCCCAGAGAGCTGAAAGGAAATCTCCCCCCCCCTACTCTCTATTCTATGAAGGCTCAGGCAAGTGAAAGGAAATCTCCTCCCCCTACTCTCTATTCAATGCAGGTCCTATTCAGCTCAGTCCTGACTCATCAGACTGCTGGAGTCAAAGTCCTCTCCAGCCCCCTGTCACTCACAAACCAGACATGGAATACACAAACCTAGCAGAGGCATACTGGATGGTTAGGCAAGAAAATACCTACTTTCTAAAAGTGGTATTTTCAAACACAGAATGTAAAAATCACCCACACTAAAAGATGTATTTTAACATTCTGAGTTCAGGCATACTAAACTTTATTTTTCTATCTTGTTCCTAGGGTCAGTTATGTTTATAAGATGTTATAAACTAACTCCACATTCTGGCCTATGGGAACAGATAGCCTTGCAATATTGAAAAACTAAATTGGCTGTAATTCACTATCAGGACATGCCACACACATGAGGGCATGAGTACCTTTCACATACAATGCACCCTGCCCACAGGGGTACCTTGGGCCTACCTTAGGGGTGACTAACATGCAGAAAAGGGAAGGTTTAGGGACTGGCAAGTGGGTGCACTTGCCAAGTCGACATGGCAGTCCCAGACTTCACACAGGCTCTGCAATGGCAGGCCTGAGCCATATTTTACAAGCTGCTTCTGTGGGTGGCACAATCAGTGCTGCAAGCCCACCAGCAGCATTTGATTTACAGGCCCTGGGCACACATGGTGCAATATACTAGGGTCTGACAGGTAAATCAACTAAGCCAATCATGGAGTCACTAATCCATTACATTAATTTACAAAGAGAGCATATGCACTTTAGCACTGATCAGCAGTGAAAAAGTGCCCAGAGTCATAAAACCAACAAAAAAGGTCAGAAAAAATACAGGAGGAAGGCAAAAAGTTCAGGGATGACCCTGCAAAAGGGCCAAGTCCAACAAGGACCATGAATTGTAAACAAAATATCAGGCTGGACAACCCAGTGCAGTAACCATATAAACAGATTAATATCATATGAAATACCACAAAAAGACCTGCACAGTTGCTTAAAGCTGCGGGACTGCTGAAAAACCGTGAAGTGCACGATTGTCTCAACCTAATATAAACTTATTTTGACTTGTACTTAAGTGGTTATCTATTTGCTTACTTAAATACTATTGCGCGACCTCCTCTGATGTGTCAGTAAAACTTACCTTGTGTCCTGAAGTTTTGTCCTGAATTTTGACCTCCTGTCCTGAATTTTTGTCCTGAATTTTGACCCTTTGTCCTGAATTTTTGCACTCACCGTCCTCAATTTGCACCCATGCCAGTTGGTCACTCGAGCTGCATTGGGGATGATAGACCCAGGAAGAACTCCTCCGCTCTCTTGGATACTTCTGTAGTCTAGGGGGTGTACTCTCCTGTACCAAGGGTGCTCTGGATAGGATATTTGGCTCCCATCGCTGGCTAGTTATGCTCCATGGGCTCAAACATTGGGTGTCATTCGACATTCACACTGTAAAGTTTTTGAATATGTTAATGTTTTTCTTTGGGCCTCACACTTTTCATACCTCCCCACATTGGCATTTGGGCTTTGGAGTGCTTTAGTGTTATTTCAGGCCTGACAACTCAAATGGTGCCAGCGCGTGACACACGGTTTCATGACTTATTACAAAACCACACAGTGAATAAAGAATCACCCTGTGAGCTGGTAACCCTTGTGAAAGAAATTGGGTTACTGGTTGGGGGGGTTGAAACCCTTCTCAAGCAGCAACCACAAATTGTTCTCAGGGTGAAGTCATAAGCAAACCCTAAATTAACCTGTGCTTAACCCTCGGGTAGCTTGGCACAGAGCAGTCAGGCTTAACTCAGAGGCAATCAGCCGCGGTCCGTGCACGTAACAGCGGTGGGGCGGTGGGCCGGGTAAGGGGAGATTTTGAGGGACGAAGCCGATGGAAAATTAAATAAATAATTAATTTTCCCTCTGCATCGTCCCTCGAAATCCCCCCTTACCCGGCCCCACCGCCCCACCTCTGTTACCTGCACGGACCGCGGCTGGAGGCAATGTGTAAAGTATTTGTGCAATACTTAAAACAGTAACACAGTGACAGCACACCACAAAAGGAGCCCACAACAGAGTTAGCATAATAGAGTGATTTCTAATATATAAAACAAGACCAAAACGACAAATTTTTAAGGTTTTAGTGAAAAATAGTGCCAAAAGGTGTAAAGCACCAACTGCGGATATTTGGTCATGCCGGACTGGGACAAAGTCACAAGTTGGAGTGCGGACTGGCAACACGGACCCAGTTAGGCTAACTGAACAAAGCGCCTTCTAACCTGTCATACAGTGGAGGTTTCGATGTGGTGACAGGCTACAATGCAATGTGAGTCTTTGTAGCAGTTCCGCTCCATGCAGTAGCAGCTGTGCGTGGTTCTGATTGGGGTTGTGCAGTGCATCAGAAGAGATGCGCTGGTTCTGTTCCATCCACAGAGGTTGGCAGAGCAACTTTGGCTCACTTCTAACGGTCTAGGACTGGACTGGCACCACTTGGCAAGGTAGACTCCCAGATGGCAGAGTCCAGGTGCAGGTGCTAGGTTTTTGGAAGCCTGTTATGTCCCAGTGACTTCAGGTCAGAAGGCCAGTCAACTAAGTGAGGGAGTTACTCTGGCTTCTGGGGTCAAGAGATGCCATTCCAGTCCTTCTCACCTAGGCAAGAAAGCTGCAGGCAGCAGGCCAGCACAGCATGGCAGCAGCAGAGCAAGGCAGTAGTCCAGCAGGCAGCCGTCTGAGAGAGTGGCAGTCCTTCAGCAGCTCAGCAGTCATTCTACCTGGCAGAGTATCCACAGGTTTAGAAGTGTACTGAACTGGTGGTGTCTGAGGTCCAGCATTTATTCCCAGTTGTGCCTTTGATGTGGGGGAGAAACTTCTAGAGGTTTTCCTTTGAAGTCCCTGGGCATCCTGCCTTCCCTGTCCTGGCTACAGACTAACAACAGGGGGTATGCAGCCCTTTGTGTGGAAGCAGGACACAACCATTTCATTTTTTTTTTTTTTTGAGCCAGTAGTTGTTTTACAAAAAACATATACATTAAGCCAGAAAAGCATAAACAGGAGGGTATATGGTAAAGTAGCATTGTGTATTCAGAAACAATACACATACCGTTAAAAAATAACAGAGCCGGAAATTTATACAACACAAGCAAGATTGATACCTTCTAAAAATGGCTAAATTTGATTATTAGTTTTCTTGTGTTTTGGGTGTCAAAAATTCTGTCAGAGCCCCCCAAATTTTAACACCCAATCTTCGTTTCTGTAGTCCTTTGATGGCGTAAAGACTAGTTTCGAGTTTGCATATGGCAAACAACCTTCCTCTCCACATCTCGAAAGTAGGGGGTTCTCTCTTACGCCACAGTGATGCTATACACAATCTTGCCACAGCAACAGCGATATATACTAAATATCTGCATGTATTCATTCCCTGTATTAACGCGGCATCCTCCAAGACCCCCAACATCATAACTGTTGGGGTTATCTCAATCTGCGCCCCTGTGATTTCCGTCAAAAAGGTCTGCATCCTATTAATTAGTTGTTTTAATTCTGGGCATGTAGCAAACATGTGCACTATATCTGCCTGATCCCTTCCACACCGGGTACACTTATCCTCACTTATCCCCCCCCAACGTGCTATTTTTGACGGTGTATCATACAAATTAAACATAGTTTTATATTGCTGTGTTTTGAGATTGGAAGATATTAAAAGTTTTTCCGCTAGTGCAATAGACTCTTGCAAGATATTGCCCTCTAATGACAGCCTGATATTCCATTTACTATTTTGTGCCTCCACGTCGTCCTTTTGTATTTCAATAAGTGCTTGATATATATTACCAATCTTCCCCAACCCCTTCACCACTTCTAATAGATTATTTTTCTGTGCTAAACGTGGAGCATCCCCTCTTTTAATTAAATAGTCTCGGACCTGTAGATATTTTAAAAAGTCTGCTTTAGGGAGATCATATTTAGCCATTAATAAAGTGTATGTCCTAATACCATCACTATCTACTAGGTTTCCTAGCGTCAGAATTCCTTTACTTCTCCATCTGTTCATGATGCCATCCGAAAAAATTGGAGGAAGTAAACCTGGGGCGTCAGTTGGGGTATAGTAATTAATCCTGCCGATCTTTAGATGTCGCCTGATCTGAAGCCAGGCCTTGTGAGCGGCCTGAAGCATTTTAAAGCGTTTTTTTTTGTAGTAACTGGGCTCAAGGATCTTAAAAAAAGTTTTCTCTGTTGTAGAGCCAAATAGCAGCTGAAAAATATGTGGTATATCTTCTATGCTTTCGTCTTTAACCCCAACTAATAAAATTCCCATATATTGTAATAAGCATGCCCAATAGTAAAACTGAAAGTTAGGGACTGCCCAGCCCCCTCGTTCTCACGGAAGGGTCATAAATTTCAAAGCTCGGCGGGGTTTCCCCTGTGCCCACAGAAAGCTGCTGCAGATGGATTGCAGTTTCTGAATCTGTTTCCTTGTAAATTCTAGTGGAACTGCCCTAAAAATAAAGGACCTTAGGTAGAATGTTCATTTTTAGGACATTGCATCTTCCCATCATTGACAAATGAAGACCTTCCATCCTATCTAATTCCTTTTTGATCTTACGCAGCAGAGGGTCCCAGTTAGATACCACCATTGAGTCAAGACATGAATTCAGTCGCACCCCCAAATATATAGCCTCCTCCATGACTCTAGGATCATTAAGATGTATTTGATCTGTACATATAATCTGTGTCTTGGCCAGATTAAGTTTATAGCCTGAGCTCCTCCCATATATTAATGCCAGTTGTTCCGTCTCTGCCAATGTGGTGGCGGGATCCGGCGAGATTATCGCTATATCGTCTGCATATGCTAGTATTTCAACCCGTTCCTGCCTGGAGCCTGATGGTTGGGTATTGAGCATTTGTTCCAATAGGTTTAGGAACGGGTTGATATATAACGCAAATAGCAGAGGGGAGCAGGGGCAGCCCTGTCGGGTACCCCTTGATATGGACACGGGGTTCGGCTCTAGCCCCAACGCACAGACTCGAGCTTTTGGTGATCTATACATAACTTTGATTGCCTGGATAAAACCAGTTCCAAACCCTTGCCACCTCATTGTTGCCCATAAAAATTCCCAGGAGACACGGTCAAGCGCTTTTTCTGCGTCCAATAGTATCACCCCGCATGGCAGTTTGCGTGTGTTGGCGATATCCAGCATTGTTGTAACTCTGCTTATATGGTTGACTGTGCCTCTATCTGGTATGAATCCATGCTGATGGACCGAAACTAAAGGTGTAATCACTCTAGAGAGTCGCGTTGCTAGTATTTTAGCGTAGATTTTCCCATCGCAGTTTATGAGCGATATCGGTCTGAATGAGCCTGGAAGTGTGGGTGGCTTGTCTTTTTTAAGAAAAATGACAATATTGGCTGCTTCCCATGATGCAGGGCAGCACCCTTTTGTGCCTCCCTCAGCACAGCTAGCATGTCTGATTGTATTTCTGGTAAAAAAAGTTTGTACTGTTCTAGCGGGAGCCTGTCCGGCCCAGCAGCTTTCCCTGTAGCTAATGAGCCTTTGGCATCTACAAGCTCTTCCATTGTAATTGGTTCCTCTAATGCTTTCTGGTCTTCCTCCTCCACCATTTTCCTATAAGGATCTTTATACAAATCTTCCCCTTCCCCGTGATTGTCACTATCCTCTGAATACAACCGCTCATAAAAAGTCCTGAAGATCTCTAGAATTCCTTCTGGCGTTTCTACTATGTTCCCCATTGAGTCTTCAATCGACATAATAGTATTTTTAACTTCCTTGCACTTGATCTTCTTGGCCAAACATCTACCTGTTGTCTCTCCAAACTCGTAGCACTCTCTCCTAAAGAGGTGATATTTCTTTGCAATATCTTTAGCCCATTCCTCATTTATCCTGGTTTTGCAGCATGCTACCTCTGTTTGTGCCTGTGTAATATCTAACTTCCCCTGAACTGCTTCCATCAAATTAAGTTCAGCATGGCGCAGATCTTCATATAGCGCCATTTGATGCTGTCTAAGTTGTTTCTGCACGTGCAATCCAAAACTGAGTATCTCTCCCATGAGCCCTGCTTTCATAGCATCCCAGACTATAACATACTTAGTGGAGTTACGATTTATAGCCAAAAATTGTGTCAGCCACTTCCGTATATGGTTAATAAATTCTTCATTTAATAATAGTTTCCTTTCAAAGGAGAATGCATTTCTGGGCCGTACCAAGCTGTGCATTGTAAGTTTCAGTAGAACTGGGTTATGATCCGAGGTTATTCGGGGGAAGATCTGTATGTATGCATTATTTAGGTGAGTTTTGGTTACAAAAAATAATCTAGTCTGGCTAGCTTTTGATGGGAATAGGAATAATGCGTGTATCCTGGCTCTGGATGTTTTAGCCTGGACCATACATCGACTAAACCATGTTCATAGAGAAGTTGCTGAAGAGCTTTGTATACCTTGGGTTTCCTGCCAAAATATTTTTCTTCACCCCGTCCATAAGTCACTTCCCCCAATTGAATATTAAAGTCCCCCGTAAGTATCAGAGGGGTTGCCCACGTGGCTAATTCTATATTCAAGTGTTCAATAACCTGGGTTTCATCATAGTTAGAGCCATATATCGAGCATATTGTGCATTTCTCATTAGCTACAATACACTCGATCATGGCCCAGCGCCCATACTTATCAGCTGAGCTTCTCGCTACTTTTAATAAGTTCTTTTTAGCAAGAATGGCAACACCTCTAGTAGTAGTGCCTTGAGAGGTACATACCAGAAGCTCATACCCTAGCTCCTTTAGTACATTATGTTTACTCCATGGGACATGTGTCTCTTGGAGACATACTACATCAGGGGCTATATTCTTGATTTCTCGAGCCACTCTTTGGCGTTTCCCCTTTCGTTAAGTCCTCGCACATTAAATGTACATATAGTCAAAAATGCCATTTTACCCTGGTTTTGAAGAGCAAACATCGCTGCCTCTCTCTCTTAAATTCATCTCCCTCCCTTTTATAAGTCTTGTAATAGCTACTGGCTTTTTTATGGTTTTACCCCTCTTAGACACACCACCCTTGGTAGCCTCCCTCCTCCCCACACCGACAGCCCCCTCCTCCCTGCTGCTACCTCCTCTACCAAAGAAGGTCCCCCCACTACCTTCCCCAACAAGGAGGCTGGTAGACCCAGCGGTCTACAGTGATGGAGAGCCTCGTACCCACCCCTAACCCCCGTGTCCCCCCGATAGTAAAGTACCCCTAACTCATGTGTATAAAACAAAGCAAATACTAAAGAAAAAGAAAAAAAAAATGACTATAAGGGAATATCCTTAAAAAATTTCTAGCTTGCGGGTCAGCCTAAATCTATAAGAATAGGAATTTTGACTATAATTTCCAAACTTATATGTCATCCTTCCTATAACTTAATCACTTGGAGATATTCTTTTGCCTTTACCTCAGACGTAAAAAAACTTGTTTTTCCTTTATATAATATTTTCAATTTGGCTGGGCTTAAAAGAAATGCTTGTGCGCCCTTACCCTGGAAAGAGTTAATTAGTTGTCGTAACTGCCACCTTTTTTCTACAGTAGCAGGGCAAAAATCAGAGCGAACAAAAAACTCTACGCCAGCTGCTTTTCTCTGTCTATCTGACCTGGCCTGGCTAAATCATACAAAGCCTGTCTAGACAAAAAATTGGATAAACATATCAATATAGCTCTGTGCCTTGCATTCGATTGGTTCTGTTTCACTTGAAAAGGAAATCGGTGGGCTCGCTGTATCTCGGTGTCCCATGCCCATTGAGCCAATTCTGGGAAGGCCTCTGTAAAAAGTTTCACAACAAACGTCCGAGGACACGCACACTGTGGTATGAATCCCGTCTGTCCACTACACTGTAGTTTTATCCCTTTTCACCAGTCATGCAGTTGTTTGATTTCCACTTATCCAAGCACACTGTGGTCTGAGTTCTGAGCACACTGTCATCCTTTTTGTCAAAGTGTGCAACATTTTGATTCCCTCTAGTTCAAGCATGCTGTGGGTTCATCACTCTTATTGGAACACTTTGTGGCTCGAGTCCCACTTGACCAAACACACTGTGATTTGAATCCCACTTATCCAAGAACACGGTGGATTCATCCCTTTATTCGAAGCATACACAGTTTGATGCCACTTCTCCAAGCATGCTATGGTCAAAGTCCCACTTTTACTAACACACTACTGGTTTCCTCCTTTTATCCAAGCATAGAGCAGTTTATTTCCTCCTTCTCCAAGCATGCTGTAGTTTCATTCCTCTTATCCATGTTATTGAAAAAGGTCCCTTCCTGCACACTAACAATAATTTAATGCAGCACACATAGAAGTTACAAATCACCATTCTGAATTATGTGCAGGAAGGGAAACCTTCCTGCACATAAACAATCATTCCCTTAACGCACTATGGTGCAAGGGTGCCTGCGTTGGCACAAGGCAGCTGAATTTAGCTCCAGCGCAGGGAGAAACGCAGGGGTGCGCCATATTGTAAATATGGCACATCCCTGCATTTCTAAAGTGAAGGAGCGCGGCGTTAGCAATTTTGGAGCTAACCCGCGCTCTGCCACTTTCTTATACATTTGCCCCTTTGGTTTCATCCTATTGTCCAAAAAAGTGGTTGTTTCATTCCCACTTTCAAAAGCATACTGTGATTTCATAGCGCTTCGAAGCACTCTGTAGTTTGAATGTCACTTTTTCAAGCACTGGGATGATTGTTGTTTTGGCACTTTCTTCTCTTTGAACTTCCTTATGCATGCATTAACAAGTGTCAAATAACTAAACGCAAGCTAACATTTATTACCGAGGAGGTTAAAACGTTTTCCTCCCTTGTCTGTCTGTTGGGCCTAGAGTTGACAACTAGAAGCAGGGGTGTGGAAGGTGCTGCAGTACTCCCAGATAGCGTTAAAATAGTGTTTATGCAAATTACTTTATTTTATTTATTTATTGCAACCTTTACTCTGTGTTCATATGAAGGCTGTTCAACAGCAGGCGCCTCCTGACAAATTGTTGCTTATGCTTTTAACATGGAGCTTTATCTTGACAGTGCCTTACTGTGAGTGAAGTGTGAGGTCAGAGTAGGAGAATACCACAGTATCTCACAGGTTTTGTAACTCATCTGTAAAAACACATCTACTTGCTTTGTAGGTACATGTTAGAATTATTTTAAAATATATAATAGCAAGAGAAATACAAATAAAGGGCATTCTGTATCCTGAAGTGTGATGGTAGCAAAGATGTTAGAAGCAGTACACATTATTGTAATTTGGGAAATGTGGACAAGGTTAAAACCACACTGATTTAGTAATTCTATGCTTGAAATGTGTCCTATTTCCATCTAAAGATGACAGAATTTCAAACTCCAAACTCACTGAATTTTTCTACAAAGGCGGAAAGCCTAAGGTATTATTAATATAAGGTTTAATTTAATATCGTTTTTTACGTATGCGCACTCATTTAGATTATGTGCTTGATTTCCGAATGTCAGAAATTAGGTGACCCATACCAACTTAATGAACACATTACGGTTAGGCAAAAAGGCAGTTCTGCGAGAATCTGCTAAACGGTCGTTATGGCGCAAGCAGCAGGCAATGCACAGAGAAATGTGTGTTAATTTGAAGCAGTACTAACAATTTTAAAGTCAAGAAAACAACGCAATAACATTCCCCAGCCAAATTAAAAAAAATAATGACAAATTTAATGAGCAAAAAGACACTAATGTCATCAAAATGGATCAAAGGCAACAAGAGATAATGGGGCCTATTAGCAATAACCGGCGATAATTATCGCTAAGCGCACTTAGCGCTAGGATAATTATCACCGGCTATCGCAGGTTTCTATCGCGGAGATAGCGTGCTATCAGCAACGCTTATCTCCAATGCGATAGAAACCCTGGAGAACAGTGTGAATATTGCTTGAAAACAAGCGATATTCACACTGGGACCAGTGTTAGCTTGGTGATAGGGCGAGGGGATTTAGCCATGTAATCCACCTCCCATTGGATTACATGGCTAAGTCAGGTCTGGACCAGGCGTTAACAAACCAGCGCTAAACGTGTTTAGCGCTGGTTCGTTAATCACCTCCCTGCCTCGCTAATAGGCGATAGCGACCTTAGCGACTGTTTCCAGTCGCTTTTAGGTTGGGAACGCCTACTTTGCATGCCATTAGCGATAAATATCGCTGGCATGCAAAGCGGCACCCAACCCGGTCGCTATCGCCTAGAAGCTGTCGCTAACAGCAGTTAGCGACAGCTTGCTAATAGGGCAATTGAATTATCGCCGCTTTAGCGGGAAAAAGTCCCGCTAAAGCGGCGATAATCACGTTGGTAATATGCCCCATAATTTTTTGAAATTTTAAAGAAAAAAGTACCTGTATAAAAAATAAAGCACTATTGAAAAACAACAGTTTACGGTTCACCTGGATCGAAACACAATTTCAGACTGACTGTAGTGTTACGGAGGTCAGATGCACCAAGCTAGTCATCCTGGTCAAAGACTTTAACTTTGGAGTTAGTCTCCCTCTGCTGAGCAGTTCTTCCTGGCCAGTCTCGTGGCCACCAACTCAACAGGGCAGATGCTCAAGCATCCGATCTCTCCCCAGCATGATCCAGTCTGCTGGTCAGCAAGGCCCTCTTGGTATCTGAAACAGGTAAACAAGAGGCAAACCACTTGACCCTTTGAGGGCATTTCCATTGCCAAGGTAACTTCAGGAGTCATTGACTGCTTGAGAGAATCATCTTTTTTCAGCAGGAGTCAGGCATTAGAAGACGTTTTTCTTTCAGCAGGGCCTTCTTCTTCAGGAGGAGTCTTCCCAGGCCCAGAATGCTTTAGGAGGTGGTGGTTGAAGTTCTAGATTTATTCTATGCACTAGCTACTGATTGGAGAAATTCTACCACCCAGTCCTAAATAATTCCGCACAGTGCCTCCACCTCCTTTTTCTGCACTTCCGTTTTGCCTCACTATAAAATGACCTAAGAATACCTCTTTCAGGTTGCCATAAAGCATCTGTTTACAGACATGTCTGTCTTCAGCTCCTTAGCCACTCCCCTTAGATGAGCACTCCTCCCACTTCACAAAATCAAATGTATTTTCTCTCCTACTGTGAGTAGAGTCTGGCTGTCTGGGAGTGACCCCAGAATGACTAGGAGGGTCCTACCTGCCATCTCCAAGTTGAAACGTTGCAATGCTAAAGGTGACACTTGCTTTGCAAATTGTTACCATCCTTTCCCAGATAGCAAATCCTTGTTAAATTGCCAACAGTTAATACCCATCTGCTCTTCAGGGGCTCAGTGGCAGGCTTTTGTCCTCTGAGCCAAAGTTAATAACTCTCCCAGTCAAGTGTATGTATTCCAGCTCTGGTGGTCTGGCTGGGCTTAGTGTCAAAATTGTTTTTTAGGCTACTTCTGGCTCAGGCAACAGAGAGTGCACCTTTACAAGGTTACTTTTCCACCTATGTCACCAAAATAGGATTTCACCATTAAATCAGATTTTCAAAATTAAGTAAGAAATTTTCTCGACGATTCCAAACTGGGGACAGGAAATATCAATTTTAATCCCATGAAGACCTTTTCAGAGAATAGGCACACCTAAGCTCCGTATTGTGTGTGGCTGTCTAGGAAGAATCCACAAAGCCCAACTGTCAGTTACTCCCCCATGTAACCATAGACAGATTACAGGCACTAAATAGCTAAAGCAGGAAAATGCCAACTTCCTAAAAGTGGCTTTTTTGAAACTGCAATTTAAAATCCGACTTCTCCATAAGTTAGGATTTTGAATTAGGATTCCAGAGACACCAGCCATAAACTGGTTACCTATTCCAATTTGGAAATTTTACTTATAAAATCTATTAAGCTAACTCCAATGTTATCCTATGGGTAAGGTTGGCCTTGCAGAAGTGAAAAACAAATTTAAGGGTTTTTCACTACCAGGACATGTAAAACTTAAAGTACATGTCCCACTTTTTAAAGACACTGCACCCTGTCCTCTAGGCTGTTCGGGGCCTATCCTAGGCGTGACTTATATGTATTAAAAAGGAAGATTTGGACCTGGCAAAAGGTTTATTTTGCAAGGTCGAAGTGGCACTTTAAAATGGCACACACAGGCTCTGCAATGGCAGGCCTGAGACATGTTTAAAGTGCTACTCAGGTGGGTGGCCCATTCAGTCATACAGGCCCACAAGTAGCATTTAATATACAGGCACTAGGCACATGTAGTGCCACTTTACTGTACTTACATGTACATTAAATATGCCAGTTGGGGGGGGGGGAGGGTTAGCCAATGTTACCATGTTTTAAGGAGTGAGCACATGTACTTTAACACTGGTTAGCAGTGGAAAAGTGCACAGTCCTAAGGCCAGCAAGAACGAGATCAGCAAAAAGGGAGGAGGAAGGCAAAATTTTTGGGGGAAGACCACCCAGAGGCTAACAGCTCGAAAACCTTGTTCAAAATAGGTGTCCAGCTCAGGTTTCTTTAAACCTTTTAAGCCATTGAATCTCCCTAGTAGAAGATTGGTGGCAGTTCCAAATAAATTTGCTCTTTCAGCAGGGGATGATAGGTGTGGCTCGTCAGGCAGTGCAGTGAGTCCAAAGCTGCACTGTCTAAGGCCCTGCCCCCTCTACATGCCATGCCCCATTCTTCCGGCAAGATCACTCTGTGAAAATCATAAGGTTGTCAGGTCTGTAACTAACTCACTAGTTTCACTGTCCCATAGTTTGTGAGTCTCTTTCTTTGAACCTCACATTGTCTTTGCAGTTCCCTTGACTGATACCTTTTCCCAGTAGGACCCAAGAAAGGGTGGGCCAGTCATGACAAGGTATTTATCAGATCTAGTGCTTAGGAACAGGGCTGTCTTTTTGGCATGGGCGAGCTGGGCCCAGGGCCAGGGTGCCAATTTTCAGAGGGGCATAAGGAGCTGTCTGCATTGAGGTCATGTAAACAGCAGAGTCCCTGGCACCTGGATCCAGTGCTGCAGGTGCCACACCCCATCAGCCTGCTTCTTGCACCCCATCTCCTCCCACCCCCTGCTGCCACACGATAATACCCCCTCCAACAAATAACTTGGCACCAGCATGAGATGCTAATCTGTGCATAATTCAGGTGATTGGGGGGTGGTGCAGAAATGTGTTCAGAAGCCAGTCACTACACTGATACAGTCAGCTGGGGGCTGACCTCTGACCCCAAATGGGGGCTCCCTGCTGCCTCATTTTATTCACCAGCATTAAGGGCACCAAATGTCTTTCCGTCTAGGGCACTACCCTGGCAGAGGCCGACTCAGTTTAGGAACCACCACTTTTATTAAATGTTAGGTGTGATAGGATTAAGAGCCATTTCAACACTAAAACATGTTTCCTTCCGGCTGTACACATATTTCTGTTAATGACTGTAGTGGGTGAAAGAATGTGTGCGCTTGTTTGTGCTTTAAAAAAATCTGTTTATTATGTTTTCAACAGACAATACAACATAAATTGGGAACTCTAGAGAACACAGTCATACAATGTAGCTACATGATTATAATTGGAGTAGAGAAAGAGAATGCGGCACCAATATATATGAAATTAGCTTGTTTGTGCTTGACATTTTCCACCTTTTAGAATCCCATTTGTGTTCGCAGTTGTAAATAAGCACTTTCAGGTGTTGAAGGGTTTCTATCTGTTTATACATAAATATGTGAGTCATCCTAGAAGGGGACCACGTGTAAATTCCTCAGTAATTTAGTTGTGTATTAGTCGTGTTTTTCATTTCAGCTGTTTCGAGATCAACACGGATCTGATTGCTGTGCTACCTTGGCGTGTAAACGTGTTCACAAGTTAGATGAAATTCTGAAAATGTATGCAACTTTCCTATCAGATTATTGTAATGGCATCCTTCGTAGTCATGTCAGATGGCACCCTAAAGAAATGTGAACGTGTCACGGACAGTTAAAGCTCACATGTGACTCATGGGACTGTAGTCATTACACAACACAACACACCACGGCATATATGTCCAGATACATGTAGACGTGAATAATTGGGCTTTTGCGCAGCCCTTTTAAGCCACGGGACACTGTGGTTCAGTTAGATGTAGGCAATGGATCACAGGGCTGCTCCTCACCATTTGGTATCAGACCATGGAATGGAATTCGTATATGTGACCATTTTAAAAAGTAGTACACATACACACAAAGTCTGGTTGCCCCAGAGCACTTCTATTCATCTGTTGCATCTTACCAGACCAAGGCCTGCTCGGTGCTCCCGATTGGCTCATCTGGTACTTCTGAGTGCCATTAAGAGTTCTTTTAGTTTATATTTTTTTCGAGGACTGGTGGCTCAAAAGTGCTGGCAGGCGGATGGTTTTTCACTTATGCACTACTGTGCACTCATGCATATCGGAATGGTTTTCGTGCCATTCCAAAATTGCTGCCATAAGCGTGCATGCACACATGAGTCACGACGCATCCACACATATGTGTGATGATGCAAGAGCACATGTATTGTTGCGCAGAAGCACCTCTGTAAACAAGCATTGGCAAAGCCAAAATGTCAGCATTTACCTTTTAAATATGAGAACTATTGGCTTTGCTAAGGCTTGTTTTGCTTAGTTTTTCCTGTATGTGACTTAATTGTTTTTATATCTTTAACATGGAAATCTCCCCAAATACCCGCTTTTCAACTGTTCCCTTCTCCCCTTGTCCCTTAACCTCAAGCCTTTTTTCTCTATCCGTAATTCCCTATTAGTTCTGCTCTTAGCCAAGACCTTTTGATTTTGCTAAAATTATATATAGCATTTATTCACTTATGGAGGTTTTCAGTGAGCTCTGATCATCCATTGAACTGTTGTTGTATCATTCACATTTGTCTTCCTTTTTTTCTTCCTCCCACTACAGCATACAACAAACAGGATGATAGCCCGCTTTAGCTATTAGCTAACTTCACTAGACGCTTAGGAGGAAATCATTCACACTTTTTTACTTTAGTGAAAACCATATAAAAATGGCTGCCATGCATGTGCATGCACACTCATAGGCGCGCATCTTTAACTTTTGTTTACTTAAATTAAAACCGTTCAAAA
Organism: Calotriton arnoldi; assembly: GCA_963921515.1. Classification (NCBI taxonomy): domain Eukaryota; kingdom Metazoa; phylum Chordata; class Amphibia; order Caudata; family Salamandridae; genus Calotriton; species Calotriton arnoldi. The sequence goes on along the minus strand of CAWUFW010004596.1, from coordinate 979,998 downwards.
ACGCATACCCGTGCTTGTTCAGGTGCATACATAAACAGACGTCTTCAATTTTTTTTGTATAACTTTATTACAAAAAGAATTGCCAGATGGCCGCCCATGCATACACAGCCATGTGTATGCCTGGGCAGCAATTTTTAAATGTTTTTTTTATAATAAACCTTTACAAAAAACAAGACAAACCTAGACATGTATTGGCAAAGCCAAAAGATTGGTCATCCAATTACAGAACATATTGGCTTTGCCAATGCTTGTTACTTATTGCCCCTTTCTGTCTTTTTATTTCTTTTAAATTACCCTGATATATTTGTATCTCAAGGTAATTAAGCTTGATATAACAAGTCATCCAAAAAATTGTGATTTCTCCCAAAAGAGAAATCGCACATTCGAGGGGCTGTTGACCCCAAGACAAGCAATGACCTATTGAAAAAAAAGATAGAGCCAGTTGTGGTGCATCTAGTGTTGGCCATGCTTCATGCAGCCTGTCACTTGATACAAGTCCTTATTTCCCCACTGTGGTTTGAAGTTGAGCTGGGTAAAGAGGCATTACATGAGTGGCACATGGGCGTTCACATGCAACCACCCATGCCTTTTGACGCAAAACTCTATCTACAAAGAATTGTACCAAAAGTTAAAACCACTCCAAAGGGGGCGCTAACAGGAGAAATGATTTTACTTCTCCTTTCTTTTCCGACTTTGCATGCGTGCTGCACTGTGCAGCACACATACAAAGTGGGAAACGCTTTTAAACTTGTCAAGGAATGATATTTTGTACAGGACGGTTATCCTTACTGTACAAAACCTATGCTAGACTCACATAGACTCCATAGCGCTATGGCGCTAAGGTGTGAGCGTGGCGCTCGGCAGCTGAAATCAGCGCCGGCGCTAGGGCGAGGGGAGGAGAGAGCCATATCTCTGTAGATATGGCGATCTCCTGCTCCCTCCCTGTCACGTAACGCAGCGCAGCCTCTTTGGGTGCTGCGTGTTTTTTTTTTTTAATTTGGCCTGTGGTATTCAAAATTGCTTTTATGATTGGAAAGGTGTCACTGCTAAATAGGATACTACATGTGAGACTGCTGGTTTTGGTTAACAAAGGTCTTAATTTGACTTGCTTAATATATTTTTTTACAGCTGAGGTCCACCATGTTAGTGCGATCTCCCCTTTTCATGGTTTTTCTTGGCTGCGGAGCAGCACTCTCCTTGATGGTGTTCAACAATAGTACATCTGTGGACGGCTGGCCACTTCTTAAGATAGTTGAAAGCTATCTTTAAATTTATTGAGGATTTTTACAAAGTGCTATAACCAAGTCAACTCAGAGCCATAGAACAGTTAAAACGTGATAACAGTTCCCTAGTTTTGAAGCGTTCCCACAGTGAAGATGGAAGCCTGCAGAGTAGTTGTTAAACAGCCATTGTTATCCCTGGGTGTATACCATCTGAGCGTTCACCACCACTTCAAACGTTTTTATAAGCATGGCTAGGCCTGAAACAAGCCTGCAGTTCAACATTACACACGGATACATCATTGATTTTAGACAGTGGAGTGAATACTTAAATAAATATGCCTATCTCGCCTGCTAAGAAAATATTGATGGATGAATGGTCAGTCTTTTCTGCCATTTGAAATGTTTCAGCTTTTGCTTATTGCCTTGTATGTACATTTAGGGAAACAACAGCATGGACTGTGTGGCATCATACGCCTGTTGTTTTAACTACCAAATATAGCTATTTGTGGGATCTATTACCAATTGTACTACTGAATATCGATCACAGAAATATTGTGGTATAAGTATATTGTGTACAAAATAAAAAGGACCGAAATATCGAAAAGGTTAGTGCATCAGAGGAAGTATAGATTCACTATTCCTTACTTCACATCTCTGTACCTTGAAGATATATATCGTGAAATTACATATATGGAGTTAGATATGGAAAATGTACCCTTGCATGCGCCTTATGGAGTCGCAGAGCACTTTGAATTGCATCGGGACCCTGGGCACCCTTTTTGAAGTGCAGGTTTGAGAAGGATGTAGTTGTTGATTGTCCTATGTGGGAATTGTTAGGTGAGGTGTGAATGAAAAAACTACAGCAGCAATCATGCATCCCTGATTTCTTATTCCAATCAGCTTAACGAAAAAAAAACCACTTCTTTCTAAGTAGGGGTGTGAATATTTTTATTTTAACAGCAAAGTTTTGCAAATTTGTCTCTTCTTGGACTTTGTGAATGGTGTGAAGTTTTCTGGTTTTACATTCAGGATTTTTTCTGCTTTGCAACTTCATTTTACCCACATAGCAAAACTATTTTCACTCTGATCAAACTCAGGCAGGCTTCAAAAGCTATACAGAATTTTTCTGCACATATTTACTGTGTGTAAAACTTTTCTATGCCCAATAGCAAATGTTTGCAGAATTTGCTTTTGCAAGTTAACCTATTTCTGAGTTTTTTTCATGAATGGCTGCATTGCGCAGGAACAGCACTCCAACGGTTTTCTGCAAAATGTTATGCAGAACCATTTCATTAGTGTTATATAAGGACAAGTCTGGCATACATTGTCAAAAAGTCAGGATTTCCACATGTATGTCAAAACAAAAACCTTTTCAACCTGTGCTTAAATTGAAAAAACGTTGCAACTTTTCACACGCATGATATTTCTTAGTAAAAATCAGTTGATGCTGGTTCAGCGTATACTAGCGTGTCACAGAGAATTAACTACACCAATTCCCATAAAAAATAAATTACAGCCTCCATTGTAAACTAATTTAGGGGCATATATATTAAAGAGTTGCGTCACCCTTCCACCACACAATGGGCGCAAGGGCGATGCAACTCTTAAGTTAGATTTATCAAGCCAGTGACAGGTTTCCCTTCCTGCACAAAAAACAATCATGTTTACAACGCAGGCACACTTGCATCATGGTGTAAGGGTGCCTGCATTGGCGCTACATAGTACATTGTGCAGCATTGCACAGAAAAGACAGGATTGCGCAGTATGATGTTAGATACGGCTCATTCCTGCCCTTTCCCTATCACGCAGCACAGCAAGGTGCCTTGCTGCCCTGTGTGATTTTTAAATAAATATGCCCCTTACTTCCCTTGTCTTTCTCAAGCATGATTTAATGTTTGCACATGAGGCTATCCAGGAGGGCATCCATATCAGCAGTTCAATTCCAATGTGTAGTTTCTGTCCAAAAAATGGCCAAGTCTGATGTGACAATAAATGCCTTATATGTTTAATTGAGAAAGATCCACAATGATGACTAGGTCAAAACATATCTGTTTGTGATTTAGTGCTATGAACCTCCACCTCCTACAAGGGTCAGTGTGGCGGGAACACGAGAAGTATCAATGACACAACCGGGGAGTGATTGGCAGGGGTTTACGTAATTCCCAGCAATCAATCACAAAGTCCTCCCGCGCTCATATACTTTCTCCTCCACTCCCTCTAAGCAACTTAGAGGCGGAGAGCGTATGAGTAGACAACTAGGGGCCTGATTCACAAAGGTAAACTTACGAGGTATGTATACAAACTTTTGCTATTCACGAACAAATGTTACTATTAGTATCTTTATGACTGTGGAGACTCCGCTCATAAAAATAAAGGCATCTTATCTTTTAACGTGCGGAGTCTCCATCACGAGTGCTGAGATCCCACAGTCGTAAAGATACTACTAGTAAAATTTGTTTGTAACAAAAAAAAAAGTATACTTACACTAAAGTGTAAGTCTACTTTTGTGAACCAGGCCCTCGGTGTCTAAGGGATGTGGAAAAGGGGAGCTTCTCCCATATATATTGGTTATGGAGTTATCAGCGAGAGGCTGGATGGCTGCTTGCTCAAGTCACAAGGGTGTAACAGAGGACCCTCCAGCCCCTTCGGGGCAGGGGGCCCCACTCTTCAGGGCCCCTCAAGCAGTCTAAAGCCCATGAATATCTGTGAGTAATTGGGTCTCAGGAGCCCCTTTCGACAGTCTGCTGGGAGCCCCCCACCACCTTGCATTATGCCTCTGTCAAGCGACCAGGGCCGGACTGGCAACCGAAACCGGCCCTGGCAAACTGCTCGGTCGGCCCCCCCTAGGGTGAAGGGGGGTGCAGCCGAGCAGTTTGCGAGGGCCGATTTCGGCCGATTTTGTTACCGGGGGGCCGATATTGCTGACCCCCGGTAACAAAAACGGCCCCCACCCTAGTGGCCCACCGGGGAAACACCCGGTGCCCGCTACGGCCAGTCCAGCCCTGCAAGCGACGAACTCAACCGGACTCAGCTGGGGGCGCAGCATGATTAGCTCAGTACACTGAACATTGCACATAATATAGCGCATTAGAGATTATGGTGCTATTTGCAAACTGATGTGAGAATTTAGACACATTTTATAACATTAAATCGCTTCATTTGGGAGTTTACTAATGGTGATTCATGGCCTCAGCCATTTAGAAAGAGCATTTGCAAGTATCTTATGATGTAAGTCTGTCTGGTTGCCGCAGAGCCTACATCAGCAAACAGTACATCTTTATGATTCTCATTCTGAAATTAGTCAGAGGAGAGGCTGTTTTTTTGCTTCTCTTTGTGCCCAAGGATATTAACCTCAGGATTCTCTTAGGATGCACTTATCCCAGATTCGGATCCTGCTAATTGGGACTCTAGAGAAATACTACCGCCATACTGTACATCACTTATATGCCACAGGAAAGTCCTGCGATGTGGAAGATGCTCAAAAGTAGTCTGCCAGGGGCAACATGTACAATTGCCGGTAGAGTGGGGGCTTGATGGACACAAGAAACATGATCTATGAGACAACCATCAAATGTGGAAACCATCAGAAGTGATTTGAGAGCATACTTACCTTTCACACAACGCAGGGCAGCAAGCCAAGTTGCTGTGCTGCGTTGCGGTAAAGGGAGACAGCAGAAATGCACCATATCTACTAAGATATGGCATATTTCTGCTGTCTCCTAGCTCTGGTGTACTGTGTGCAGCCTAGTGCTAACTCAAGCCTGCTTACATCATGGTGCAAGGGTATCTGTGTTATGGGCAGGAATGCTTTTGTGCAGGAAGGGATACCTTCCTGCACAGAAACAGTCCTTAGAGGGATATCCCTCTTTTTATGTGTGCTGCAGAAAGGAAAGAGGAATTAACAAGGAGAAATGAAGATATTTCTCCTCTGCCTGCTTCAGGAAGGCGTAGCTTTTTGAGCATTTCTAGGATAACAAGCTTTAGTAAATCCCAGCATGCATCAAAAATCCATGGATGGATGCATGGGAACGGCCATGCTCCACCCGTGAAACGCTTCCCATGGAACACCTATGCATTGCCTTGCGTTACTTTGTATTTACTTAACCATCCAAAGAGGGTTTGTGTGGCTTAGTACATGCCAAAAAGGATTTTGCATTGGTGCTGCACCATAAAAGTGACGCAACCCCGATGCAACCTTGGTAAATCTGCCCCTAGCTGCATTTCAAGTGCTGGACTATGCAAGGGGCCCAGAGAGGTTGTAGCAAGGTTCATGTAGGACCCTCTTTTTCATTCCCTGGCACAATTTGGTGTATTAAAGGGCCATAAATGCTTGTGCACCCACTTTTGAGGCATCCACATTTTGTGCCTATACATATGAAAAGGGATGATTCCTCATTTACAAGGTACGTTAACCACACACAAGTGAATGAATGCCTTTTACTGTGTGCCTGTGCCATAAACCACATGCCAGTGCCGAGACAAGAAGACCCTAAGAGGATGTGTAAATTGTAGACCACCCAGGAAGAGCTGGCCATTTAGTGCCCCCCTAAAGGGGCTTAGAAAGCCCCAGGAACTGCCCTCTGAGTGGGGAACAGTAACATGATGGACTCTCTTTTGACTAGGTTCCTTCAAAACTTAAAAGGAAGCCTGGGCTCTTTCTTCAGTGAGACACAGGGAGGCGATTTCAATCTCCATTCTGTGTTTCACTGCTTTGCTCTCTCTGCAGTCCAAACACTATTCTCCAAGTGAGTGCATGGGCTGGAGAGAGCACTTTTGTAAGCCTCGATGTCCTTGAATGTGCTGCGCACATCTAATAAAGGCACAAAGGTAGTACTTGCGTCTCGTAATCCCACTAGTGGCGGCTGGAACGTGAAAAAAAATAAACTATTAAAAAAATACTTACCTCTTTGCCCAGCCACGTCTCTCCGACGAGTCCCAGGAAGGGAAGCAAGAAGCACACATGCTCCCCTAAGCCAATCACAATGCTGCAATGCAGCATTGCAATTGGTCGGAGCACTGTGGTTCGGCGCTCAGACGGGGAGAGAGAGCCTATGCATGTTCCCCACCAGGCTGTGCATTACAGCCTGGTGGGGAGCATGCAAAGTGCGCATGGCTGTTTGGCCGGCTCAAGACGGCCGGCCAAACTGTCATGTGCACTTAAGTGCATGAACCACTCCTCCTCCCTGTGCCACCAGCCCCTCCCCGCTCTAACCCAGCCCAGCAGCAACGTAAAAATAAAATGATAATAATGTTGTTATTATCATTTCATTTTTCCTTTTTTCACTGCTCTGACAGCAGTGGGGCGACGCTCCTGCACCTTAGCGGAGGAGTTGGCCCTGAATCCCACCCTATGTGGTTAATGATGCAGTGAGTGATAGAGAGAAGAGAATCGTCTCTTTGGTCCCCTCAGGAAATAATAGTCAGATATGAAAATACCCTACAAAATCCTTCTGTCTGCCGGGACAGACAAAGAAGTTGCAGCTGAAGCATTCTGCAGGTACCAATCTCTTTCTAAACTCCTACACCAGTGCAAAAATTTTTGTAGTTCTGTTAGTGTGAGGATTTATTTATAGCTCTTCCCACGGCACATTTCTTTACTTTACATTTATGTGCTTTCTTTACTTGTAGTATTGCCTAAATACATGAATTACTTCTAGCCCAAATCCCCTCTTTATACGTAGCATTGCCCCTTTACTTGTAATACAGTCCCAAGGAAGTTCCATATTTGTTGTCAGGTCTCAGGGCATAGGATTACTTTTAGTCCAGTCTCTGTGCATTTCTTTAAGTGTTTTCTTGCCTGGTGTCTATCGCTACTTCTAGTCCAGTTTCAGAGCATAGGTTTAACTGTAATTGGTCTCTGGTGTCTTTTGCTGGAAGGTGGGTCAAGGCTTTGACCCTGTCCCAGGCTGACTGGATTTTAAAATAGAAATAGAAACCCCCTGTGGCTCTATGCCCTGCTCTGTACAAAAAAAGATGCGCTCGCTGTCTCCCAGTCACACCTCCTCCAATACGCTAACACTGCAAATGGCTCTTGTACATCCGTTGTAGGAGTTCAGAGTTTGTATAAAGAAACTTCTGAGGAAATCTTACCTGCTGGTAAAAGGTTCAATTGAAGAGGGATATTTCACCCTTTGATTCTTTCATATGATTGATAAAATGAGAGTCACTGAGCTGTATATTAGGACGACCTCCTATAAGGACCTTCTTTCACATGATAAAAACAATGGGGCAGATTTACAAGAACTGACGCATCTCTGCATATTAGCAGAGATGCGTCAATTCATTTGCGTCCCGCAAAAAAATCCTTGCGCCACCATGGATGCGTCGCATTTACAATGTGGTGCACCGTGGCGCAACGATTGACAGATGCGTGACGCATCTGTTAGGGTAAAGGCAACGCATTGCTCGAGACGTGTCGCAAGCACGACGCAACTCCAGCAATGCTCAGGAATGCCTATTCCTATTATGCTGCGTCACTCCTTACGCCTGCTTCAAGCAGGCGTAAGGTTTTGACGCAGTGGCGTCGTAGAAGTGACGCAGTGAAATCTTGTAGATTTCATTGCGTCACTTTTACGAGGCTTTCTTGCGTCGGAACGCCCACCCTGCATACATTATTCCTGACGCAGGTATAATGTGACGCAGGGCTTTACAACGCGACGCATCTCCCTAGATGCATCACGTTGTAAATGTGTCGCAACGTGGCGCATTGTTTACGACGCCGCTACGTCACAAAAGTGATGCAACGGCGGCGTAAAAGTGTCGCAAGGGGCTTGTAAATCTGCCCCATGATTCTTATTTTTAAGGGTAGTCTTTTACCTCTTCATCTGAAACAAAAATTGTACATTAATCTCAGATGAACATACATGGCCAGCATTCCTTCTAGGGCCATGAGAGTGATAACGCCGATTCTTATCTAATTATCTATAAGAACCTTCTGGTCGCCAAGATCTTTTTACCTGTTGAATAGTGTAAAGGAGAGAATCTCATCTGGTTATATAACAGCATTAATTTTGTCTGAAAGGACCACTGACTCCGAATTCAAGTTTAAGAATTTATTATCGCCAAAAATAACTGAACATGCAAGCACCTCAACACGAGGTTAAAGAAATAGATGGGCACTAATACAAATAATAACCTACGCAGGACTCTCATCCGACTCAGTATAAAGAGAATAGATAGTTCTAGAAGGATCAACCAAGCTATGATTGCTCCAATTTCTACGTTGCTCTTCATTTATCTAAGCAAGCTTTAAATCAATTGCTGTCCCTACACTAACACTTAGTGACATCCCTACATAACGATTTTCCAGGCAAGAGTGAATAAAAGGTGTCAGCTGTGAAGACTTCCTCAGAAGTGCAATCACATAATACCTAAGCTCAGCTCCTTCCTCAGGACACTCTTTGTCCTTCTCTCTGGTCTCCCCTACCTCTTCTCTGGCCTCCTCCCTCAGGGCACTATCCCTAATACAAAACCCTAATACAATTGTACACGCCTTGATCACGCCTCCTTGGCCAGGTCTTCTTTCTTGTACTTTTCCATCGAAACGGTTACTTCATCCTGGACGGTTGCGATGACCTTGAGTCCCAGGCACCTTCTCCGCTGAAAGTATCATCCCTAAATTCCATTGCATTCCCCGTACCATGCCTCCCATCTCTCTAACTTTTGAAAACAAAGAGTTAGTCTTTACTAACGAGACATGTGTCCTTGCACCTGCAACAAAAGATACGTTCAACAGAAACCTTCTACTGTGCTAATTAAATCTACCGTTTGTGCCCAGAGAGCCTTACCAAGAGAATCTTTTCTCTTCCTACAAAATAAGCTAACATAAGAATAAACCAGGCCTTCCCTAAGCATATATGTAGTCAGGCCTTTACATATAACTTTTAAACACATACCTTACTTTTCCCTATAAGCATTTCCATTACAATTCATATGCGAAAATGAATTACATGTGCAACTTTAATATGGTGCACGTTTAAACTACTGCAATTGAATTACACACGAACTGATTTGTCTATGCATTATTTTCCACACAACTCAATAAACATTACATTACATGATTGTCATAACACAATTATACTACTAGTTCACCTTATCTCAGTGAACTATTCATTCTTTACTAAACATGCATGGATATACAACTGAATATATACGAATATATGTCTGAGTACATGCGGGTGCGGACTACCAGTGATTATGATGCACCCCTACAATTCACAAGAACATTTCGCTCTATCAGTTCCCCCCTTTGATGACTCCTGTCATCACATTTCATTCAACTCCCTTGGAGAAAGAACCGATCTAAACAGAACTCGTTGCCATTTTCCCTGATCTTAGTTTCTCCATGCTCTTGAGCCTCTGATATTGACTGTCCTGCAGTCTTGCCAATCTCATCTCATTTTCCCTCAAAGCTCTCTTGACTCGGCCTGCTCGATACCACTTGTAGGCCTTGATCGAAATCCACAGACAGACCACACAAACCACCACGATAAGGAGGGGTCTCAGAACATACCCAAGGAATACTTTTCCCAGATTTGCAACCCAACTTCCCACTTGACCAAAACCCTTGCCAACCTTTTCCCAAGCCCCCTCTTCGGTCAAATCCGGTATTTTTGTGTGGATTGTAGTGATGTTACTTATATATTTCTCCAGATCTTTGCTATGGTCTGGTATATAAGTGCAGCACTCTTGAACCTTCAACAATTTACAGACTCCGCCCTCTTTTGCCAACAAGACATCCAAAGCAAGGCGATTCTGCAAAACCATTGCCCTTATCGACAACATCTCTCCTTCCACCAGCACCAATGACTTTGCTGTATTCATTGAAAATTCATCTACCACAGTCGCTAATCTCCGGATTTTCACATCATTCAAGACTACTCCCAGACTGGGTATCATAGCTCCAAAGATATCCCCCACAACGATTCCTGCACTTGCAGCTCTTCTCGCTCTTGAATGCTTCCCACTTTCTAGAAGTTCCAAATCCTCTGTATGGTAAATCTTTGGAAATATTATTGCCAAATAACATGTTCCATACCAATTTGCAGGCAACCTCACATAAGCATTCTTCCCACACACAAAATACACCGTTGGTATCACTTGTACAGGACCTTGGAGAAAATCTTTTGCCACATCTGCCATGGTGAACACGTGATCACAAGTGCTTTGTCCCACTGCAACCTTTTCATAGTAAGTCTGATAACGCCTTATACACAACTTACCCCTCTGCTCTTTGTCTAACGCTATAGGACCATAGCTTCCCTTTGTCTTATGCAACTTTTCTTCATCTGTCCAATCAAGTCTGTGATGCCCCATGTCTCGTGACTGGGTCAGCTTTCTATACCTGTCCTCTACCTGATCTACAAACTTTTTCTCTACATCTGACAACGAGCAGGTCAGATTGTGTCTGTGAGCGAATGCTGTATCCAATTCCAAACTCGGTATGAAGAACTTCCTGAGTCTATCCTCGGTCTTATAATAGTCATACTTATTCAAATGCTTGTAAGCTGGGACTTCAGGAAGCACTGCGTCGAAATTGGAAAAGAAATACTCAAACTGATCTCTCTCATAAAATAAACTAAGCAAAAGACTACATGAAATTCCATAAGTCAGTGGAAGATGGTGATACCTAATACCCTCGTCCACTGAAGCAGGCAACTGCATACACACATAACAATCTTTCGCATCCATCACATCAACATACTCATATAGCAACTTAGCATATGCATTAAGCTTAAAATCACTCCTAGACAAATCTATATGTAACCTACGACTTTCTTCTAATAGCAAAGCTCTGTCAGCTCCCATGTTTCCCCCTTTTGGCTAGGTGTAGGGTGTAGGTGTCCCTGGCACCCCCTTCACTTCTAGCTCATGCGAACCAGTATATGAGACTATGATTACTATGATTATAGAGACTATCACACTACTTATAAGTACGCCTACAATCCACTTAGATCTACGATTGGGATCTCCCGGCTCCATGGTTTCGAAAGTTCTCAAAAGTTCTTGGTTAGAGCAATGAACCTCAAAAAGTCTCTGTGTCCTTTACTCGTGACTTGCTTAACCAGCTCGAGCAACCATGAAATCTCCGGATTTTCCCTTTTCGATCACAATCTTATTTACACAGTCCAGAAAAAGACTTCCCTAGTTTTCGTTCCTCTTCTGTGGAAAGTCCCTACGTTTATTCTTCTTCCACTCGGACCTAGGTTATCTTCTTCTTTTAGACTTTTATTTACAGTTTATAGTTGATCCACAATAAGATCCTCATTGAGCAGTTCCAGAACGTGATACAAAAGTTCAAGACGCAAGATTACCATTTCATGTGAAGACGGCTCAAACCCAAAAGACGGAAATTCGAGTCGATGCAGAACCAAGTTTCGAACTTCACTCAGAAGCGGGGATTCGGAACTGTGAGGGTCAGTGTTCCTTCTACTTCGAGCCCTGGCAACTGCAGCACCACCTTCACCACCACATTCGGGCTCCGACGGACCACCAGCACTGACCTCAGCCTTCCCGTACTCACCACCCCCTGCATCAAACACTGTGTAAGTCCACTCAGGGGTAGAGTATCTGCGACAAGGTACTCTGGTTCTTTTCGACCTTCGCCGACTATCTTGAGCCTGGTCTTCGTCACTTGCCTCTGTTTCAGATGCTTCAGACACTGGGGCAAGGTCTCTTTCAGGTACTAACTTCAGGTTCCGTCGCCTCTGTCTTTCAGGCCAACTTTCTTCACTTCTGTTCGTTCGTCTGCCTTCCCCTGCTATACCCAGTGCACTACTTCCTCTTTCTGCTGAATCTGACTCTTCTCCGCCCACTGCACCGTTTCTGTCTTCGGTGTCTGAGTCAGGGTTCGAACCGTGGAAACCCCCTTCAGCTTGCTCTAGTGCACCACCAGCTGTGTCAGCGACCCTTACAGCTTGACTTGTCCTCTCATGTGGCCCTGCCACATCAGCTGGATTTTCATTTACGAGAGGAGCTGTTTCTTCCAAGGGTGCTGAAACTCTGCGGGTATGGGAGGCATGCACCCAGTTCGGCAATCCTCCACACTTTACTGCTGTGTTCGTGATGAGTATCACCTGGTACGGGCCACGCCAGCGGGCATCCAAGCAACTCTTCCTCACGTGCTTCCGGACAAGCACCCAATCTCCGGGGCACAGGTCGTGGCACAGATCACTCGAGGCTGGGACCACTGCTGCTTGCACCTGCTGGGATACAGAACGGACCACATCAGATAGTCCTTTACAATAATCGAGAATCAAGTCATCAGTGATGCTTATCAAAGCTGTAGCTGGTACTGCCGGCAACCTCATTGCCCTTCCCATTAGTATCTCGTGGGGGACAACCCGGTTTTCCTGTCTGGGACACTTCGCATGCTCATTAACACAAGCGGCAAAGCGTCGGGCCATTTCAGGGATGTCGAAGAACACATTTTTGCCATCCGGGCCTTCAAAGTTCCATTAACTTGTTCCACCATCCCAGAAGCCTCTGGTCTGTAACTACAGTGGAGTCTCTGGTCAATATTCAATGCAGCACAAAGTAACTTCATGATTTCACTGTGGAAGTGCCTTCCTCTATCAGATTCCAAAGAGGTTGGGATCCCGAACCTAGGGATGAGCTCCCTCAACAATAACTTAGCCACTGTGAGAGTGTCACACCTGCGTGTTGGGTAAGCCTCCACCCACCGTGAGAATACACATACCAGCACTAAAATGTACCTCAACCCATTACACTTAGGCATTTCCACGAAGTCTAGCTGTATCCTGTTGAAAGGCCCACCTGACCTCCCAATGTGACTCAATGTAACTACAGTTTTCTTTCCAGCGTTCATCTGCTGACACGTAACACACCTTTGACACACTGTTTCAGCCATTGCCCGAAATCGTGGGTTGTACCACGTCTGTCTAAACACCCTCATCATTGCATCTCTACCAAGGTGTGCCTGTCCATGTATCAGCCTTGCCATCGGACTCAACAGCTCTTCTGGTAATACGGCTCTCCCATCGCTGGAGACCCACACATCCACATCTCCTCTCTCACAACCAGCTTTGATCCATCCCTCTCTCTCCTGGTCTGAGACTTCGTCCTGCAATCGCTTAAGCTCTTCCCAAGTGTCTGCCATGGCCAACATTATGCTGAGCTCGGTTCTTTCTTGGCTCTCCCCTGCGTATCTATCTGTGAATATGCATCCTTGTTCTGCACAGAAACGGGCGACCTCGTCCGCGTAATTATTGCCCAATGACACAAAGTCCTCCCCTTTCCCATGGGCTGAACACTTTACAACAGCAATTTCCTTCGGATGCTGTAATGCATCCAACAGTTGTCTTACATATTCTCCATTCCGAATGGGTGAGCCAGATGATGTCAAAAATCCCCTCTGAGACCATAACTGCCCGAAGTCGTGCACCACACCAAACCCATATTGGCTGTCAGTGTAAATCGTGATTCGAATTTGGTCAGCGGCCAAACAGGCACGGGTCAAGGCAATGATCTCAGCTACCTGCGCGGAGCGTACTCCTTCTAGGCAAGCAGCCTCAACCACTCCCGAAATGGTACACACAGCAAACGCTGCTCTCAATTGCCCAACACTGTCTCTTAAGCATGAACCATCGACAAAGAAAATTTCATCTGGGTCAGCCAACGGTTCATCGACAATGTCAGGTCTCGGTTTGGTGCAAAGTTCGGTCACATCGAGACAATCATGGTCCGCACAATCTTCATCATCCGTGTTCGGTGTAGGCATCAATGTCGCAGGGTTCAAGACAGAGCACCTTTTCAGAGTCACATTCTCTGCGGCAAGTATGACTTGCTCGTACCTCGTTAACCTATTGTTCGTTAGGTGCTGAGTCTTGGTCCTGGTCATCAATAACTCAACCGAGTGTGGCACATGTACAGTCAGTGGATGTCCCATTACAATGCTTTCACATCTTTCAATGCTGACACCTGTTGCAGCAACGGATCTTAGACATCCGGGCAACGCAGAAGCTACTGGATCTAGAGTAGCTGAGAAATAGGCAACTGGTCTACGGACACCTCCATGGTTCTGAGCTAAGACTGCTAATGCACATCCTTCCCTCTCATAACAGAACAATGAAAAGGCCTTGTTGTAATCAGGCATCCCCAGTGCCGGAGCACTGCACAATTCCTCTCTCAGTTTCAGGAATGACATCAAGCACTCCTCGTCCCATGGTACCGGATCACTCACATCCTTGTGCGTAAGCCTCTGCAAAGGCTTTGCTCTCAATGAGAAACTAGGAATCCACTGTCGACAGTAGCCGACCATTCCCAGGAACATCCTAACTTCTCTCTGTGTGGTGGGTACTGCCATACTCATTATTGCCTCAATTCGGTCTGGTGACACCTTCCTCTTGCCTTTTTCTAATCTATGTCCCAAGTACTGTACCTCATTCAAACAGTACTGCAGCTTGTTCGGGGACACCTTATGTCCATTCTCTGCTAAGTGGTTCAACAGGGCTACAGTGTCAATTCTGCAAGCATCTTCTGTTTCTGAGGCAATGAGTAAATCGTCTATGTATTGCACGAGAACTGAGTTCTGCGGCAACACAAGGCTCTCAAGATTCTTTTTCAGGATCTGGTTAAAGATCGATGGACTTTCTGTATACCCTTGAGGGATACGACACCATGTTAACACGCGATTTTCCAGCCTGAATGCAAAAAGAAATTGGCTTTCCTCATGGAGCGGTATCGAAAAGAAGGCTTGACACAAGTCGATGACCGTAAACCACTCGGCTTCGCATGGGATCTGGAACAGTATTACTGAAGGATTCGGTACCACTGGACAACAAGGGACAACTATCGTGTTGACCGTTCGCAGGTCTTGCACGATCCTGTATTTCCCGCTCGGTTTCTGTAGTCCCATAATAGGTGAATTACAGGGGCTACCTCTGATCTCTTTTAGAATGCCCTTCTCAATGAAAGTCTCGATCACAGGTTTTATCCCTGCAATCGTTTCAGGCGACAAGTTGTATTGAGGTGTCCTGGGGAAATCAACATTTTGCTTCACCTTAATCCGCACTGGTTCAACCCCTCTGATTAGACCTATTTCATCGCCTGCGAAATCCCACACCACAGATGACACTGCGTCTCTCAAATCAGGTGGAAGTTCTTCCACAGTCACCATTGGGTACAGATCTATACATAGATGCTGATTTGTAACCTTAAAGTCAGCATCGTCATCTCTCGTCTGGACCTCCACTCCCTGTGGCGTACAATAAATCGTGCAGTTCAACTTGCACAATAGATCTCTTCCCAAGAGGCAAACTGGACTCGTATCACACACTACAAACTGATGTCTAGTTTGGAAGGAACCTATCTTTACTAAGATCGGTTCTGTCAATGGGCTGCTTATTCTTTTGTTCGCTACTCCAACAACCTGGATTGATTGTCCCGAGAGGGGTAGGTTAGGGACCACTGCTGATCTTACAGTAGACCGGGTAGCACCAGTATCAACCAAAAGTGTGGCAGGATGACCCTCAATATCTGCCTCCACAAAAGGTCCTCTCTGGTCTACCTCCAAGACCGCTCCAAGCGTGCAGTCTTCCTCCCCCTCAGGCACCGTCAGGATAAAGGGTCTGAGCTACTCTCGTCATAGTCTTCGAACAGGGGCATCTGTTGGTACGTTCGTATTCCTTGTGTAATCCTTGGAGCCTGGGGAACCTGGGCGTGAGAGCTGTATATCCCCCTTTCATCGTCCTAGGCCTCGTCACTGTGTTAACTACCTCTTGCGCGGGTGCCTGAGCCCCCTCTTCCTCTTCCTGCAACTGATTAACTGGGTTCAAAGGACACTCGCGTTTCCAATGTCCGACCTGGCGACAAAGATGACACGCAGTGGTCTTCTTCAGTGTGGCCACGTCCACTCCCGTCTTGGGGTCTATTGGTTTTCCCTTTCCCTGTCCTTGCCCATTCTGGTTCCCCTGGAAATTTCCTTGTTTTCTTCCTAAGGTCCCTCCATTAGACTGACCCTGTGCTGTCTGCATCTGGACAAGCATCAATTTGTCTTTTAGCTTCCGATGTTTCGATTCCACCTCATCACTACAGTATCTCGCATACCTCAAAATTTCATCTACCGGCTTGTTCTGCCAGCAGATCAAATGGTGCTGTATCATGAGACTGACTTCTGTTCTCAGACCCAGTACAAACTTTGAGACAAACTGTCCCATATCCTTGGGGTCTAACGTATCTAATCCACTATACTGTTTAAAAGCTTGCAGAAGTCTTTCGTAATATTCATGCACCGTTTCTTTGGGTTCTTGTACAGTCCGATCTATCTTAACCCAATCTATATCTTGAGGTGAAATCTTCAGTTTTAGCCATGTAATCACCTGCTCATACTTTTTCATTACTAGGGGTGATGGACCATTTGTAACCGCCTCCCTTTCAGGTTCCGAAATCGGCCACTCGACAGCGACTTTACAAGCTGTCCACAAATCTCCTGGTACCACTATGTCAAACAAGGTGTTCAAATCAATCCACAATACTTTTGAAATTTTTACAAACCGCTCAACCTGCTTGTACCACTCTACTGGTTTCTCCCTCAGCCGAGGAAAATCATTTGTAAATGCAGCCAAATCACCTCTATTCCACGGCACATGCACATACCCTCCATTCTGTACTTCCCGTAAAGGAAAATTTCCGACACCCGTCGCCCCCCTCCTGGAGGCGGCGTTTCCCCTCAGCTTTCTTTGCTAGTTTCTTCTTGGACCACCTTTCTTCCCATTTGTCCAACAAAATCCATATTCTCATTCCTACAATCAGATCTCTGGTGTGTGTCCTTAATCCTGTGATTCTTTTCTCCTCCAGCTCCTGGTCACTGTATTGTAATCTATGCGGTCCTTGCAACGTTTTAGTTTTGTTCAGGTCTACCTCATATCTTTTGGCCAACGCCGTTAATTTTTCATGTGCTATTCTAGCTTTTCGAGTCACATCTTTTGCTACGAACAGCAACTCATCTGATCTATAAATTTCTATCCTTTCCAAAGGCAGACCCCCGCTAATCATCTCGTCTACCTCTGCTTTCAACCTTACTACGTCTAGCAACCTTGCCTGTACTGCACTCCTCAGTACTTCTCGACAAGTTGAACCGTCCCGCTCATCACAGTCACTATTCTGTCCCTGTGACCTATTCCCTTCCATCATATTCCTGGAACTTGGTCTGTCTTCCGAGATGTTTTGTGCCCTATCTCCTGGCATCCTATCACTTTGGTTTGTTACTGTTGGTGTCCACATCCTCAAAGCTGACTTGGATTCGTGCAAAGACCTCGGTCTAACTGGTCTCTCATCCTCCTGTCTAAAGGAAGAGTCTGCAGTAGCCGGTAACGGCGTACTTGTCTCCAATGGTCTTGGGAAATGAACCACTCGTACTCCGAACCCATTCCCACTCTCACTGGTTATTTCTTCCCTCCCCATCTGTACGGAGCTCCCTTCTCTCACTCGGTCTGGGTCATATACCGGTACTATAGGGCCAATGGTAACCGGTACTGTCAAGGAGTCCGGTAACCTTGTGTTCCCAACAGGAGGCTGTGTTATCATAGACGTCGTTGCCCCTTCCGTTCCTGTGGAAATCCTTCCCACTACTCTCATGCTAGTCTGATTCTGGCTCTCATCAATTGTTACTGCTGGAGTCGGCTTTCCCTCTTCTGAGTCTGGATTAAATGGTGGTGGCCTCTCTGCCAACAACCTATCTAACAGGCTGTCGTCTGTATCACTGTCGTCCTCATCGATTCTTGTAATCTTTCCATTTTGTATTAGCAGTGGGTATAACTTATCTCCCTCAATCGTTTCCACTCTCCACCTTTTCTCCAGTGCATCCCACCTTGCATCTTGAAATGCCCTGACCGATTTCTTCACCCTTTCCTGGCTCTTGTCTTTCCTCCTATCGTACGCTGCTCTAATCCACGCATGTAGCGCTTCAAACTGTGTTGGTCTAGGTAGTGGTCGTAAAGAAGCCATTATACTTTTTAGCTGGTACAACACCTCTAACCTGAAAGTACCATAGCGTGGGAAAGTCAATTCTCCTTCTCCTTCTGTCATTTTATGCCAATTTTCAAGCCAAATTATAGTATGCAATCCTACATTCTTTGCCATATAATGTGCTGGCGTATCCTCGGGAGGAGCTTCCTCTCCTTCCCGAGTAACCACATGTCTATCACCTCTACAAAGTTCCCGTAAAACTTTAAAACATTTCATGATGAATCAACTTTGTATTTGCACTCAAAATGTCAGCTTTTACTTCCTGATTTCAATCCACCAATGCCAGCGCGGCTCACACCAACCGGCCTATCGCAGCGCGGCACTTGTCTGACGTCACTTTTCCTCCGCTCGCAGCAGTTCCCCTCCTTCCTAATTCACTCGTTCTCGCTCGCACCTGTCCCAATCATACTCTGAAGTAATGTCCGTCCTACCGAACAATTACCTCTCTGACTGTCAGTCTTACCAATGACCGATCAGCCTCTTGAGCTTGTTGACCTCAATCTGGCAACCGTCTGTCCGCGAAACGACCGGACAATCGCCTCTAACACACTCGATAGGATTCAATCACTCGATGTTCTGCACACAATAACCTACGACCTGCGTTGGTTATTCACACACTCACACATGTGTTCCCTATCTTCAGTGGGTCTGTCAATGACGTCTCGTGACCCCCACAACCTCTGGTCAACGCTCTCAACTCTGGGTGTGTTCTACACCACAATAAATCATCCGGTCCCGCGCGCGCTCACGGTCCGGTTCTCAATCACACAACTCTCGTTCCAACTCCGCAAGACATCACACAACAATAAAACACCGCAATCTACCAAACACCACTCTTTTCATACTCACTCTACCACGAACTGCTACTTCCGCCGCACCGTCACTCTCCGTCAGTTTTCAACGACCTCCGACATCCTTCTCCTACGGTCCATCTGGATCTGCGTCACTCGGGCTCTATGGGGCAACTTAATCTCCTATCTTGCTCTAGATCTCCCCTTACCATCAAAGGTAACCATCCTACTGCTACCAACTGATAACGCCGATTCTTATCTAATTATCTATAAGAACCTTCTGGTCGCCAAGATCTTTTTACCTGTTGAATAGTGTAAAGGAGAGAATCTCATCTGGTTATATAACAGCATTCATTTTGTCTGAAAGGACCACTGACTCCAAATTCAAGTTTAAGAATTTATTATCGCCAAAAATAACTGAACATGCAAGCACCTCAACACGAGGTTAAAGAAATAGATGGGCACTAATACAAATAATAACCTACGTAGGAGTCTCATCCGACTCAGAATAAAGAGAATAGATAGTTCTAGAAGGATCAACCAAGCTATGATTGCTCCAATTTCTACGTTGCTCTTCATTTATCTAAGCAAGCTTTAAATCAATTGCTGTCCCTACACTAACACTTAGTGACATCCCTACATAACGATTTTCCAGGCAAGAGTGAATAAAAGGTGTCAGCTGTGAAGACTTCCTCAGAAGTGCAATCACATAATACCTAAGCTCAGCTCCTTCCTCAGGACACTCTTTGTCCTTCTCTCTGGTCTCCCCTACCTCTTCTCTGGCCTCCTCCCTCAGGGCACTATCCCTAATACAAAACCCTAATACAATTGTACACGCCTTGATCACGCCTCCTTGGCCAGGTCTTCTTTCTTGTACTTTTCCATCGAAACGGTTACTTCATCCTGGACGGTTGCGATGACCTTGAGTCCCAGGCACCTTCTCCGCTGAAAGTATCATCCCTAAATTCCATTGCACTCCCCGTACCATGCCTCCCATCTCTCTAACTTTTGAAAACAAAGAGTTAGTCTTTACTAACGAGACATGTGTCCTTGCACCTGCAACAAAAGATACGTTCAACAGAAACCTTCTACTGTGCTAATTAAATCTACCGTTTGTGCCCAGAGAGCCTTACCAAGAGAATCTTTTCTCTTCCTACAAAATAAGCTAACATAAGAATAAACCAGGCCTTCCCTAAGCATATATGTAGTCAGGCCTTTACATATAACTTTTAAACACACACCTTACTTTTCCCTATAAGCATTTCCATTACAATTCATATGCGAAAATGAATTACATGTGCAACTTTAATATGGTGCACGTTTAAACTACTGCAATTGAATTACACACGAACTGATTTGTCTATGCATTATTTTTCACACAACTCAATAAACATTACATTACATGATTGTCATAACACAATTATACTACTAGTTCACCTTATCTCAGTGAACTATTCATTCTTTACTAAATATGCATGGATATACAACTGAATATATACGAATATATGTCTGAGTACATGCGGGTGCGGACTACCAGTGATTATGATGCACCCCTACAATTCACAAGAACATTTCGCTCTATCAAGAGTGTTCCTTAGTCGCTACTTGCAAAAGTGAATTCTGATATTTTTTCTTCAGCAAATAAATCCTTTGCATTGCGTTGCTTTCATTTTTCTTGTCAGTTTGCTCCATAGCCCTCAAAAAGATGAGCCATATTTGCATTGTAATAATAATCCACCTGCCTTCCTCAGGCATCTGCTGTATTGTTTCTTCAAAGTGTGAGATAAGAATGTGCTCTTTCTATGAGAGGAAGATAAGCTCTTGGAATGAGTAGGCATGTTGTTGCAGGCCAAGAGCCCTAATCTCACAGTATGTTTGTTAGTGATCACACCTTTGCATACTACTTGTATGATATGGTAATATGCTTATGGGAAATCATTTTTAAAAAAGTCTTCAATCCTACGTAATCCCTGACAGATCCCCAGGCTCACAAGCTTTCCTCCCTTATCCAATAAACTGCATTTTCCTGTGTATTTGGAGTCTGCAGTCTCTGGTCACAAGCATGGTGCCTTTAACATATTCTGGGGCATATTATCAAGAACGGCGTTAAAAATTATCGCCGGTTTAGCGGCAGAAAACTGCCGCTAAAGCGGCGATAATGGGCTTGATAATATGCCCTTGAGAATTCCAATAGAAGTCCATGTTCTGGTGTGAAAATGGGCTTCTATTGGAATTCTCAAGGGCATATTATCAAGCCCATTATCGCCGCTTTAGCGGCAGTTTTCTGCCGCTAAACCGGCGATAATTTTAACGCCGTTCTTGATAATATGCCCCCAAGTTTCTAACATTGCTTTAAATCATTCAATGAGCGTTAAGCAATGTTTGTATTTCAGCTTTAAAAAAGAGAGCCAGTGGCTCTTTTCATGACACTTCACCATTCCTAGATTAGATAGGATTGCCTAGATTGCCTTTTACTGGATTGCAAGTCTAACTTTCCTCCTAAAATGTGGTACAAAATTCGTATGGATGTAAATGTAGCATATATGCTTTGTAGTAATCTGGTAATTGACAGAACACAATTGAATGTCCCAATAGGCGGTCCCCGCTAGTTGTGTAGAGTGTGGGATATAGTTAAAGAGTTGTGACAGGAGTATCTCTGAAGTCATTTACCATCATATCTTTCAACACTTTTTTCCCTTTGAGGGTTATGCCTGAGTAGATGGTCCTAGTCCCCAAGAAAACTGTGGCCTGGAGAAGCGCTTCTCAGTTATTTCTCCGAGTTGTGCTTACAAGGAATAAAACCATGTTTCGAATGTGGCATACGTGTCACAGAATAGCAGGTGATAGACAAAAGGACCGCACCCACAAAATAAGGGCACACACCAAAGTTGTTATTTTATGATTCATATTTATATTGTGCTGTTATTTGGCAAGTAAGAATTTTCATCATAACTATAAAGACCTTAGCAATAAAAAGTAAAAAGTAGCATAAGGGTAAATATGAGATACACCACAAATATTGTTCATCACATTTACGTCACAAATAAGTCTAAATACTCCATAGTGGCCTTGTAGCATTACATAATTTGTGTTTATCGTGTTGCTGAGCCAGCATATTTATGCTAAATAAAACATATTCTAAACAAAGTTCGATGAATGAACATGACCATGCTATGAAGGCGGGAGGGGCAGTGACAGCACGACGGACCATGGAGGACAGGCGAAAGGGAGGGCAGTGGCAACAAACCAACCATGCAGTACATGCAAGAGAGGCTGTGGCAATATACAAGCCCACTGAGGGCCGAAGGAAGAGGCAGTGGCAGGCCTGGTTCTAGCGGGTGGGCCGGGTGGGCCAGGCCCACCCAAACATGAGCCTGGCCCACCCAAACAGGAGCCTTGGCCCTCGCAGTGAGGGCTTGAAGGCAGGCGCGCAAAGCACACGTCGTGTGTGTCAGCCCGGGCCGAGACAGCTTCCCGGGCGCGCACACACACAGACAGTTTTAGAGATTATCGCAGCCGCACCCGAGTACTTCACAGGTCTTTAAAAGACCATTTACATGTTAACGAGGCTTTGTTTATTTTTTCACCCTTTCATCTCCACATGGCAAAGGCGACAATGTTCTGCTGCGTGGATATTTCTTTTTCTATGCAGCACAGGAGAAAAGAAGTTTGTTTATTCCTATTCACCTTTCCTGACCCCTGCAGCTGCTTATCACATCAGGCTGTGACACAAAGTTTGACTAACGGAGTAGGTAAGAGAATGTGTTACTATTTGTTTTTCTTTTTAAAATATGCACAGGCCCAGCAGGACACATACTTCGTGAGTGCTTCATTTAAACAGTTTTTATCATTATCATGGCCGATGCAGGACAACAATAAGACAATACAAAATGCCCAGATAACGCTGGTGATAAATGATCCTGCTGGAGAGCAATCGTTTCTGTTAGTAGTTTTTAAATGCAGATGAACTGTATTTTATGTGGAAGCTCAGTGGGTTACTGCCTTTGTCACAGAGATCCTTGTGCTACTTGCAGTTCAGAAGTTACAATCCTAACATAGGACAGTGACCAATGAACTGTCATCAAAGAGCTGCATACAAACATGAATGGTATAGTTAGAACTTCGCTTTCTTTTTTTGTGATATAGTTAGAACTTCCCAGTCTTTCATTATTCTAATGTTGCTAAAATGAGTATGTGTGGGCAGATATACATTTTTATCAGTAAAGCTGACCCCCATGGAATACTCTTTAAATCCTAAGGTTGTGTTTCCCCAGACCAAACCCTCTTAAAATATACTGCCCACCAGTATGGATGACATGTGATTCATACACCTTGTAATCCTCATTGGCTTATGTGACATTCCCTGTAGACTGATTTACATACTTGTATGATTCATTGTCTCTGTATAATGTGTGCGTGGTGTAAAGTACTATAATCAACAAAAGAGTGTGCCTTTATAGAAAAAGAAGAGCGAATGCGCAGAATCTTACTAGATTCTTTAGAAAGCCCTCACTCACCAACCTGGTTGGTGACATGCTTCATCAATGGGCCCCACCGGGGGAAGCCGAATGCCACCCCGGTGTGCTGCGACGCCAGAATTACTGCGGAGCTGGAAAAAATTGTGATTTGATAAGAACAGTGAGAGTGAGTTTAAAAATGTCTAAATTGTGTCAAAAAATATACTTTATTAAATTGCCAATCAGACATGGTTAAAAAATGAAGTGTGTGGACAAGAAACTGAATAAATTATACAGTTATGTCCTCTGAATTCTGGTCAACATGTTTCTGCCTATGTGTGCGTTATTATCCAGGCATTCGTCAGGACCGAAGGTGTAGTGAAGTGAACTCCGGCGGTATGGACGTGCTAAAGCCCACCCTAACCTGAGGTTATGAATGTAAAAAATAAATACTGACTGTGGTAGTCATAAGAACCTCGTGTTTGAGAGGAACCGAGTATATTCTGTAAATAATACAATTGACAACGACAAACAAACATACAAAAAAACACAAACAAAGGTTGTTTTTAGATTAGATGGTCGCAAGTATGTTCATGAAGCAAAACAACATGCACATGTGCTCTTCGGATTGCACTTAGGTTGTAACACTTAGTCACGTAGGCTACGGTGCAAAATCCTGTGCACTTAGTTGTTAACACAGAGTAAAGTGCCAACGATTAGACTCACATTAATCAATAAGCCCATTCGGACGAAAATCCATAGCCGGTAACAAGTAGTGACTTATTAGTCTATGGACGAAAACAAGGGGAGGAAGTGGTGCTAATGGGCGCAAGATTATGTCTACTAGGAGAGGATAAGAAATATATCTTACATATGGTGTAACAGCTGTTTACACCATGGGTCTCGGGAGGGGGGTGGTGGCAAAATGGCACACCCTACAAAGCAAACGGAAAAATGGAAACAAAGGTCAAAGGGTATGACCGATAAAAAACATAAAGATTACTTATCTCAATTGTGGCTCAGACAGGACTCACGCCTTCGCTGCCAGGCACCCGCTTGGAACCTGCGCTGACCCTCGTTTTACCGGACCCCGCTGGTGCTGCAAGGCGCAATGCAGCTGGTTTTAAAGCTGAAGCCGAGCACCGAGAGGAAAAGGTCTTCCGCATTCGTCATCAGGCGTGCGTCATTGCAACAGTGTAGACGCGCGCGCGAATGACGGGGAGTGACGCTGAGCTATACTGTATACCAATGGGACAGCAGTCCCGCTGACACCTGGTTATCATTGTCAGAAGGACTTTCAGTAATTAACGAGCAGATCTATACTAATACCGTCAGAGTTACAGAAAAGAAGGGGGAACATTACTTAAGGTCTGTAAAATTAATCTATTGAAAAAATCCATAACAAAATATGGGGTGAAACGAACTGTCGTCAACTCGAGATAATACAGGCAAAACACAGTCCTGTTTGACAGCTGATTCATGCCAGTCGTTTGTAAAAGAGAAATATACGTTAGCAGAAAAAGGGAGAGGCTCATGGCATCGAGAAGCCAAACAACGTTGGCATCAGAGGGTTTTAAACAGAGGTGTTTATTATCTAGTAAACCGAGGAGTAACTACAGAAGAGATATTTCTCATATCTCAGGTGACATCTCATTATGAAAAAATCTTAGCAAGGGAACACACATGGCTTCTATAATATGGTGCCGATATATCATGATTAAGAATGTTGTTTTACGATAAATTGTTGTATTACGATAAAGAATTATTTTAACAGTAAAAATTTATTTTACAATAAAAAAAACATGTATTTTACAATCAAAATCATTATTAGGCCATCATATAGTCCACTCTGATTCATTCAGGTCAGCTAACCTGATAGAATATCAACTAGCTCATCAGAAAAGATGTAATGAGTGGATGATGTATGTATACGTATATGAATACGAATGCATACATGCGGTTAGCGTCGTAGGACTGTACCCCATGGAATATTATCGTTCAGACCTTGTCTATGTGTTCCCAGACGATACACCCACCTCTGCTCTTTCTCATATAGAATCTGTTGTGTATTCGTGTGCGTTTTGACTTGTTCAATAATTGTCCACCTCAAGTCATTGGTGGTATGGTTGGCCTGCAAAAAATGTTCACTTAATTTGGTGGTAATCCGCTTACATCTAATGTTGCTTCTAAGTTCACACACACGTAATTTGACTTTACGTGTGGTCATGCCCACGTAGCGCAAACCACATGTGCAGCTTATAAGATACACAACATTAGAAGAGTTACAGTTTGTATGGGCACGTTGGGTCCATACTTTTCCTTGTTCCAGATTTAGTGTTTTTGTGCTTGTAGTGAAATGGCAAATACTGCAGTTGGTACAGGGGAAATGTCCCGTTACCTTTGGAAGGCCCCATGCGTCAGTTACGGATGGGATATCTTGAGTGTAATTGTCTCTGGGACGGGTATGGACCAAACTGTCTCTCAGACTGCGTGCTTTTTTAAAAGAAAATACAGGTCTATCCCAGTCTCTTTTATTACTGGTTAGTATTCTCCAGTGTTTATTAATGGTGTAAAGTACTAACACACACTACACTGATATGAGTAGCGCTGTACAACAAATGAAATGCATATGAGAGAGGGGCTACGTAAAGATGAGGGGCACTGTTGGAGGGTGGCAGTGAGGGAATCCGAGGAGGAGGTCAATAGGGGAGGGGCTATGGAGCGATGAGGGGCACTGTTGGAGGGTGGCAGTGAGGGAATCCGAGGAAGAGGTCATGGAGTGGAGGGGGGAGCTAGGGAGAGATGAGGGGCACTGCTGGAGGGTGGCAGTGAGGGAATCCGAGGAGGAGGTCAATAGGGGGGGCCATGGAGGGATGAGGGGCACTGTTGGAAGGTGGTAGTAAAGGTTATTTACGGAGAAAGAGGTTATTGGTGCGGCGCCAAAAAAGACTTTCCCATCAGCGCTGAAGCCGGCCCTGTCATGGCCTTTCTGTTTTTCTTTATTTAATTAGCAGTCGGGTCTTAAGGGCTACTGTGGAACATACTTTAAAGTGCGTGCTAATTATATTTACCGCTATATTCAATGTTTTAAGTTTGAAGGTGATTTTACTAATGTTTTTACCGGGAAAAATGAAAGTGGAGCCTGATGGTGCCTGATATGGGGCTGGGGCCCAAGGTCAGCTGTGAGATAAGGTGCACTGGAGAGGAGTAGTGGATCCTGTAAGGGAGTGTGTTGCAGAGTCCGGGGTCAGGTGGAGGTAGTAATGAAGAGGGATTCTCCCTGAAGACTCGCACAGAGGGAGCCTGAGTAGTGTCACTTGCCTGATACTCCCACCTCAGAAACCTCCTCTTCCCATCAAAGGAACATTACATGGAAAAAACACTTTTTCAGAGTGATAATATTTAGAAAGATTTGGAAAAGAGTGCGTTTTACTGGACCTTGTAAGACTAAGAAGAGATAAAGGAGGGCCCTGAATCAGGCCTACCTAGACATATATGCGACAAATCGAGCCCGCAGTGGCCCACCCAAATGTACCCTTGGCCCACCCAAATATAAATTCCTGGAGCCGGGCCTGGGCAGTGGCAGTACAAACATACATGCCAACAGACCCGATTTAGTCAGGAGACTCCCGATGGTTTTAAGACCTAAAGGGCTTTTTTTTTATCTGACTCCTGCCTAAAATCTCCTCTTTTTCAATGTTAGTCAATGGGGAAAAGCAATTCCCCAGATTTCCTTTTCAAAATTACGCTCTTACCAAGTTCAAAATGTTGGCAAGTGTTAGAAATGGGGGTCTTTAGTAGGCAATGGTTTGCACCTTTGTCCAAGTAGAGACCCTTAGTCATGGTAAGTGGGATACACTTCTAAAATAACCCCTACTCACCCCCTTGGTACTTGGCACGAGCAGACAGGCTTATCTCAGAGGCAGTGTGTAAAGCATTTGTGCACGCAGACAGTAATACAGTGAAAACACTACAAATGGACAACACACCAGTTTAGAAAAATAAGTAAAATTAAGTAATCTTTATCTAAACCAAACAAGACCAAAACAACAAAAAACCACAATACAATAATCCAAATGTGACTTTTAAAAGGTATGAAACAGATCTGTCCATAGCAAACTATAAATGTGACACTTTCAACACAAAGTACCTTGGATGCGACACAATCATAAACAAAAACAGCCGCAGGGAAGGTGATGCGTCGGTTCCTTATGCCCAGGAAAGGTGATGCGTCGGTTCCTTACTCCAGGGGAGGTGGTGCATTGGTTCCTTACTGCCACACAGGGGAGGTGATGCGTCGGTTCCTTCCTGAAAGGGAGGTGATGTGTCGTTTTCTTACTGTGTGGGGATGTGATGCGCCAGTTTCTTACTGCGGCCCTGGCGTTCTAGTATACTTGGCGCCCCAGTGCGATGCAAGGGGATCAGGGATGTGTTGGTTCGTGATGCGCAGTGGCAGCAATGGCACTGCGTTGGTCTCTCCAGTCTCGGTCCCATGATGCGTTGGTTCTTGCAGCCGCACAGCAGGGCCTGCGTCGGAGTTGATGCGATGATCTCGGACTTCGGAGAGCGGTGCACGGGATTCGGCGTGCACCGTTTTCCCCAGCCGCGGGCAGATGCTGCGTCGGTTTCTTCAGTGACACAGCAGCAATGCGTCGGAAACGTGTGCGGATGTGTCGCGCTTCTCATAGTTGCGTCTCTTTTCCAGCTCCAAACAGCAGGAACAACCTTCAGAGGCCCAACTCGGCAACAGGCAGCTCTTGGTAGGTCAGAACTCCCAGCAAGGAAGTTTGGGGGAGCTGGTGGTGAAGTCTTTGTGTCCCTGAGACTTCAGAACAGGAGGCAAGCTCTACTTCAAGCCCTTGGAGATCTTCTTCAAGCAGGAGACACAGCACACAGCAAAGTCTTTATCCTCTCCTTGGCAGAAACAGCCACTGCAGGCCAGCCCAATACAGCACACAGCAAAGGGGCAGTACTTCTCCTTCAGCTTTCCCAGCTCTTCTTCTTGGCAGAGGTTCCTCTTGAGTCCAGAAGTAATCCAAAGTTCTGGGGTCTGGGCCCTAATATTTATACAGCATTTTCCTTTGTTCTATGGTAGCAGAGAAGCTCTGTGCTCAGTCAAAACCAGTTCTGTCCTCTCTGGTGCAGCTTCTCAGCAGGAGGTGGAGACGGCATTGTGTAAGGCAGACCAGGCCCATTCAGGTGAAATCTCCTCCCCCTACTCTAAATGCAGCCCAGGTCTCTTCAACCCAGCCCTGACTCATCCAGGAAAGGCATGACACACCTCAGCCCCCCACTGGCTTTCTACAGTGAATGCACATCCCCATCCCCTGTCACTCCAAAGCCAGACAGCCAATTCACAAACTAGCAGAGGCACACAGGCTGGCTAAGCAAGAAAATACCCACTTTCTAAAAGTGGTATTTTCAAACACAGAATGTAAAAATGTATATTCTGAGTTCAGGCATACTAAACTTCACCTTCCCATCTTTTCCAAATGGGACGTTATATTTATAAGATGTTATAAATAAACTCCCATTCTATCCTATGGGACAGATAGCCTTTCAATAGTGAAAAACAAAATTCCCTGTAGTTCACTATCAGGACATTTTACTCACATCAGGACATGTCCTACCTTTCACATACACTGCACCCTGCCCACAGGGGAACCTTGGGCCTCCCTTAGGGATGATTCACATTTAAGAAAAGGGAAAGTTACGGCCTGGCAAGTGGGTGCACTTGCCAGGTCGACATAGCAGTACCAAACTGCGCACAGACACTGCAGTGGCAGGTCTGAGAACCTTTTCCAAGGCTGCTTGTGTGGGTGGCACAATCAGTGCTGCAGGCCCACTAACAGCATTTGACTTACAGGCCCTGGGCACACACAGTGTACTGTACTAGAGACTTAGTAGTAAGTCAAACAAGCCAATCATGGAAACACCAATCTATATTCACAATTTACAGAGGGAGCACTGGCACTTTGGCACTGATCAGCAGTGGCAAAGTGCCCAAAGCATCTAGACCAACAAAAACGAAGTCCAGTACACAGCAAAAACACAGGAGGCAGGGGCAAAAATACAGGGGAAAACCACGCCAAGGATGCCAGGTCTAACAGCAAGTAAGGTAGGTTGGATCATGGAGGGTAAAAGGAACGGGATAGGGACATGGACTTGGATAATAGAGAGCAGGAGGGAGATGGACAGGGGCACCAAACTGGACTTACAAGGCAGGCATCAGGGGTTGCATCAGCACAATACACCAGTCAGGGCAAGCGGGATGGCAGTGCAGCACAACCAACCATGGAAAGCAAACGGGAGGGGACAGGGCCATGCACATGGACAACAGAGAGCAGAGGGGAAAGAGGCAAGGGCAGCAAGCTGACCATATCGGACAGAGAGGAGGGACAGTTGCAGCATACCGGACCATGAAGGGCAGAAGCGAAGGGGCAGGCGAATGACAGCAGACCAGACAAGGCAGGAGGTAGGGGATATGGGTCTGCACATGGAAAACAGGAGGCTAGGGGTCAGGCAGGAGCAGCTAGCTGACCATGGAGGGCAGGCGGGATGGGCACTGGAAGCACAACACACCATGGAGGGCAACAGTGAGACTATAATGACATACACACAGACAATGGAGGGACAGTGGGAGGGGGTCAGGGGCAGCAAGCTGACCAGACAGGGCAGGTGGGAAGGGCTGTGGCAGCACAGAAGACCATGCATGGCAAGCAGGAGGGTTAGTGGCAGAGGAGGCAGGCTCGTGCAAAAAGGACCCTGGAGGACAGACTGGAGGGGGAGGGGCTGAACACAGACAAAAGAGGGCAGGGGAAGGGGCTTCACAACACACCATGCAGGGCAAACAGGAGGAGCTGTTGCAGCACAACAGAGCATGGAGGGCAGAAGGGAGTGGCAGCAAAATGGACCATGGAGGACAGGAGGGAGGGGACAGGGGCATTGAACTTGGACAGGCAGGTTGGAGGTGGCAGGGACAGGCGGCAGGGATGTTATAGTTAGGCTCAGATTTTAGTCGTACAAAACCTTTGAAATTCATCAGTTATAGTTAACTGAGCTAACTATAACTTAGTTCCTGCAAGGCACTTCTTATGACCTCACATATTACATCACTCATGACATGTCAGTGACATCACTGATGACATCTCAAATGACATCACTTATAACGTCACTGATGACATCATCCACAGAGCTATTCACACACCCACTCACATCCCATAGAATCACTTACACACCCACTTAAACACCCACACAACAACTCACATACCCATTCACAGACCCATACAAGTACTCACACCACCACTCACTCCTCCATAGAGCCACTCACATACCCACTCACTCACTCATACAGCCACTCACACAACCAGTCACTCACCCATGCAGCTACTCACACACAGATGTATTCACCTATACAGCCACTCACACACCAACTCACTCACCCATACAACCGCTTACATACCCATTCACACATCCATACAAGCACTCCCATATCTGCTCACTCACCCATACAGCCATTCACACAGAAACTCATTCCCTAATACAGCCACTCACACACTAACTCACTTAAACACACACCCATTCAAAAAGCCACTCACTTACCCATACACCCACTTACACATCCAGTCATTCACTCATACAGCCATTCAGACACCCACTCACTCACCCATACAGTCACTCACACAACCACTTACCCACCCATACAGCCACTTACACAGTCACTCACTCACCCATGCAGCCACTGACACACCCACTCACATACCCATACAGCCACTCACACACCCATACAGCCATTCACAAGCCACTCATTCACCCATGCAGCCACTCTCACACCCTCTCAAACACCCATACAGCCACACACACAGCCACTCACACACCCATACAACCACTCACAGACCACTCACACACCCACAGAGCTAGTGAGAAACCCACTCACTCACCCATACAGCCACTCATGCATGCACTCACACACCCATGCAGCCACTCAGACACCCACTCACACACTGATACAGACAGTCACACAGCCACTCAGATCACAAATGTTAGAAATAGTATCACTCATTAGTAGTACAACTAGTATACTAATCTAACTTTTGTAATAGGTTAGTATATATTTTTAAGACTCATAAACTCTTAGAAAACACTTACACTCACTTGATGATATCATCAGTGATGCCATTTGAGATGTCATCAGTGATGTCATTGAGATGTCATCAGTGATGTCACTGACCATGTCATGAGTAATGTAATATGTGATGCCCCTGTAAGCTTTTGTTTTTTTCAGCGTATATACATATATATATATATATATATATATATATATATACATACACACACACACACACACACATATATATACACCCACACACAAACACACACACATATATATATATATATATATATATGTATATATATACATACATATATACATATATATAAATATATATATATATATATGTGATCAAGTCCCCTGTGAGGGACGAAACGCGTCATGGCTGCAATGATCTGTTGGGAGCAACAATAAAATAGCCAGCAGAACAAAACTACGTGGTCCGTGCTCTTTCTTTTGCCGATGGAAGTGAGCAAGACGGGAAGGAGTTTCTTGGATATATATATATATACATACTTATATACATACATATATATATATTCTGGACTTCTTTTGAAATGCATGCTGGGATGTTGAGTCCTGTAGACATCGGACTACAGCTGCAATCAATGAAGGCGGCGCTTGCTATACTCCAACCATTTGGAGCACCATGAGACATTAAAAAGAGGGACGGAGTGTAACCCTAGGCAAGAAAGGCATCTGAGGATGGCACACAAAATCGCCGAAATGCATAATGCCTAAGCCGTGATGAATAAAATGGTTACCTGGCATCCCCGCTGTGTCCTCTGGTCTTTTCGTTTGGAAGGACTCCCTTTTTTGATATATACATATATATATATATATATATATATATATATATACATATATATATTATCTACTGGCGGTCGCCAGTAGATAGTTATAGTTACAACCTATTATCCATAGGAAATCCGCGACATTCTATTTGAAATAACTCTCTTGCCGGTTGACGTATCTTCGCAAAATTTTCAAACTTTGTGGGGCGCTCCGGTCCGCTCCTACCCTGAAAGTCTCGGGGGATTCGTCAAGCGGGGGCCGAGAAAAAGGGGGTCCGAAACGCGTTTTCCCCATGCAATTTTCCATAGGAAACTTTAGACACGGCTACAGCCCGAACTGCTGAACGGAATTACACCAAATTTGGCAAAGAGGTAGTTTTTGGTTCAGAAAGAACCCTTTTGTTAAATGGTGTAAATCCGTTCAGTAGTTGCTGAGAAAATCAAAAGTAAAAAGATAGATATATCTAGGGCCGCGGATCCTCCCGAGCACGAGCTTTATGTTAATTGGCTGTCAACACTCCAAATCAGGAAGTGTTGGCAGCCATTTTGTCCCTCGGTAGAACCGAGGGACAGAAACAAGTGCACAAAGCGCACAAAGGGGGCAGGGTAGAAACACCCTGACCCCTAGGTCTGCTCAGGGGTCCCACAAGGACCCCTGGGCAAATTCTTTTTTTTAAATTGGCAGGATGCGCTCAGGGAGCGCGAATCCTGCCGAAAATCGAAGCGCGGTCTCCCGCGCTTCGATGTAATTGGCCCCGGGTGGGCCAAGTCCCGGGGGCATGCTGGGGGGGGTTAATTTTATGTGTGGGGGCCTCTAAGGGCCCCCAAGCCCCGGGGACCACCACCCCCGGGGCTTTATGTATAATGGTGCAGGAGGGCTCTGAGCCCTCCCGCAGCCCCGGGGACCACCACCTCCCTGGGGCTTCTTTTTTAAATTAAAAACCTGTGTGGGGGGCTCCAGCCCCCACACGCCCGGAGACCACCACCTCCCGGGGCACTAAGAAAAATTAAAATGGGGGTCCGTTTTGGACCCCCAAGCCCCGGGGACCACCACCTCCCCGGGGCTTTCAAAATGTAGGGAGGGGGGCCGCGTGGCCCCCTCCTGGAGCCTGTGGTGGCCCTGGGGACCGCCACCCCCAGGGCCGGCTCCTGCAGTGTCCCGGGGTGCCTACCCCGGGACACTGCTGTTTGCAATGACAGGACGGAGCCTCGCGGCTCCTGTCCTGTCATTGCAAACTTGCTTTGGATATTGGAAGAGAGCAGGAAACCTGCTCTCTCTTCCAATATCCAAAGCCGATAGCTTTCCACATGGGGAGCTGCATCTTAGCAGCTCCCCATGTGTAAGCAATGCCGGCTCCCGTAGGACACGGGGAGCCGGCGGGACTGTGGGGGCTTGGGGACCCCCACAGTCCCCAACGAGAGGCCAGGCCCCGGGGGATGGGGTCCCTGGGGCCATAAGTGGCCACGGAGGGGGCCACGCAGCACCCTCCCCAAAGTAAAAAATGGAATTTTTTTTTAAAAAAGTGCAAGGCCGGCCCGGGGATGGGGTCCCCGGGGCCTTAAATGGCCTGAGGAGGGGGCCACGCAGCCCCCTCCAAATAAAAAAAAAGAGGCCATGCCCCGGGGGATGGGGTCCCCGGGGCCAATACAGGCCCAGGGAAGGGGGCCACGCGGCCCCCTTCCCGTTTTTTTTTTTAATTTTAAAAAAAGGGGTAAGGCCCTGGGGATGGGGTCCCCAGGGCCTAAAAATAGGAAAAAGGAAGGGGGCCACACAGCCCCCTTCAGGGACAAAAAAACGATCGGGCCCGTAGGCCCCGCCCCCTTCCTTCACCACTCTGCAAACGCGCCCCTGGCGCGTTTGCAGAGGGGAACGAATTCCCCTTGAATACTGGGGGTCCCTGGGGCCAACTAGCCCACCAGGAACCTCCAGTATGCGCCAGGGGCTGCCTTGCAGAGAGGTGTACAGAGGCCACGCCCCTTTTACACCTCTCTGCAACACAGCTCTATGGCGCTTTTGGAGGTATATGGTGGGCTAGTTGCACCCCAGGGACCCTCAGGATTCAAGGGGAGTTAATCCCCCGACTTAAAACGCGCCACGGGGCGCGTTTGCACAGTGGTGAAGGGAGGGGCGGGGCTTCAGGTGACATGTGTGCAAACAGGCCCCGTGGCGCGTTTTTAAGATGGGGAATTAAATCCTCTTCAATCCTGAGGGTCCCTGGGGGCCAACTAGCCGAACAGGTACGTCCAGAAAGCGCCACAGAGCTGCGTTGCAGAGAGGTGTAAAAGGGGTGTGGCCTCTGTACATGTCTCTGCAACGCAGCCCCTGGCGCATACTGGAGGTTCCTGGTGGGCTAGTTGGCCCGTAGGGACCCTCATGATTCAAGGGGACTTAATCCCCCAACTTAAAACGCGCCACGGGCGCGTTTGTACAGATGTCACCTCAGGCCCCGCCCCCTCCCTTCACCATTGTGCAAATATTCCTCTAAAATCAGCCGAAATACGAATTCTGATTTACTCACCTGTTATCAGGAGAGACCTCAGTGCTGCATCTTTCAGCCCAGTACTAATCCTGAAAAGTAATTTTAATCGTACTTACCAGTAACTTGAATTTCCTTCCATAGGCTAACATTGACTGGTTTCACTTGGAAATTCTTCTAAGTGTGGAGTTTTGGAACTTTAAAATATTCCTCTAAAATCAGCCGAAATACGAATTCCGATTTACTCACCTGTTATCAGGAGAGACCTCAGTGCTGCATCTTTCAGCCCAGTACTGATCCTCAAAAGTAATTTTAACCGTACTTACCAGTAACTTGAATTTCCTTCCATAGGATATCATTGCCTGCTTTTGCTGAAAAAGTTTCTAAGTGTTGATTTTTGAAACATACAAATATTCCTCTAAAATCAGCCGAAATCCGAATTCTGATTTACTCACCTGTTATCAGGAGAGACCTCAGTGCTGCATCTTTCAGCCCAGTACTGGTCCTGAAAAGTAATTTTAACCATACTTACCAGTAACTTGAATTTCCTTACATAGGCTAACATTGACTGGTTTCACTTGGAAATTCTTCTAAGTGTGGAGTTTTGGAACTTTAAAATATTCCTCTAAAATCAGCCGAAATACGAATTCCGATTTACTCACCTGCTATCAGGAGAGACCTCAGTGCTGCATCTTTCAGCCCAGTACTGGTCCTGAAAAGTAATTTTAACCGTACTTACCGGTAACTTGAAATTCCTTCATAGGCTAACATTGACTGGTTTCACTTGGAAATTCTTCTAAGTGTGGAGTTTTGGAACTTTAAAATATTCCTCTAAAATCAGCCGAAATACGAATTCCGATTTACTCACCTGTTATCAGGAGAGACCTCAGTGCTGCATCTTTCAGCCCAGTACTGATCCTCAAAAGTAATTTTAACCGTACTTACCGGTAACTTGAATTTCCTTCATAGGCTAACATTGACTGGTTTCACTTGGAAATTCTTCTAAGTGTGGAGTTTTGGAACTTTAAAATATTCATCTAAAATCAGCCGAAATACGAATTCCGATTTACTCACCTGCTATCAGGAGAGACCTCAGTGCTGCATCTTTCAGCCCAGTACTGGTCCTGAAAAGTAATTTTAACCGTACTTACCGGTAACTTGAAATTCCATAATAGGCTAACATTGACTGGTTTCACTTGGAAATTCTTCTAAGTGTGGAGTTTTGGAACTTTAAAATATTCCTCTAAAATCAGCCGAAATACGAATTCCGATTTACTCACCTGTTATCAGGAGAGACCTCAGTGCTGCATCTTTCAGCCCAGTACTGATCCTCAAAAGTAATTTTAACCGTACTTACCGGTAACTTGAATTTCCTTCATAGGCTAACATTGACTGGTTTCACTTGGAAATTCTTCTAAGTGTGGAGTTTTGGAACTTTAAAATATTCATCTAAAATCAGCCGAAATACGAATTCCGATTTACTCACCTGTTATCAGGAGAGACCTCAGTGCTGTATCTTTCAGCCCAGTACTGGTCCTGAAAAGTAATTTTAACCGTACTTACCGGTAACTTGAATTTCCTTCCATAGGCTAACATTGACTGGTTTCACTTGGAAATTCTTCTAAGTGTGGAGTTTTGGAACTTTAAAATATTCATCTAAAATCAGCCGAAATACGAATTCCGATTTACTCATCTGTTATCAGGAGAGACCTCAGTGCTGCATCTTTCAGCCCAGTACTGATCCTCAAAAGTAATTTTAACCGTACTTACCAGTAACTTGAATTTCCTTCCATAGGATATCATTGCCTGCTTTTTGCTGAAAAAGTTTCTAAGTGTTGATTTTTGAAACATACAAATATTCCTCTAAAATCAGCCGAAATCCGAATTCTGATTTACTCACCTGTTATCAGGAGAGACCTCAGTGCTGCATCTTTCAGCCCAGTACTGGTCCTGAAAATCACGACTGTAACCAAAACGCTTTTACTCAACTGTTTACAGGAGATGTACCAGGACTGAATCTAGGATCCAGTCCTGTGGTTAGAAAAGTAATCCATAAAGTAACTAATTGCATTTAACTAGAAATTCACATTGAGCTGAATGTTGCATTGTGTTTGAAAATGTGTTGCCCATTGCAACAACTGTAACTACTGTACTTAAAAGTCTATTGCCTATGTGCAAAGTATTTAAACTAAAGTAATTCATTCTGAGAAAGTATTTTTTGTAATGTAATGTATAATGTAATTACAATGTAATTTAAAAAATAAAATATGTAAAAGAAATTGTTTCTAAAAATGTAGTAAATCAGTATGAAAAAATTTAATATAAAAATTAATACATTTAAAAATTGTCATTTAAAAACCTTTGAAATTCACTGAAAAAACCGTAGGTTTCAGGCACGTTATAGTTACAAATTAGCATTTTAAAAACCTTTGAAATTCACTGAAAAAACCATAGGTTTCAGACACGATATAGTTAGAAATTAGCATTTAAAAAACCTTTGAAATTCACTGAAAAAACCATAGGTTTTAGGGACAGTTATAGTTAGTTGGACATTGCACTCGTACAAAACCCGTGAAATTCCCCGTTATAGTTAGTTCAGCTAACTATAACTCGCGCCCGCAATGCACTGCTGATGACGTCACATATTACATCACTCATGACATGGTCAGTGACATCACTGATGACATCACTG
This sequence comes from Calotriton arnoldi, assembly GCA_963921515.1. Classification (NCBI taxonomy): domain Eukaryota; kingdom Metazoa; phylum Chordata; class Amphibia; order Caudata; family Salamandridae; genus Calotriton; species Calotriton arnoldi. The sequence goes on along the minus strand of CAWUFW010004596.1, from coordinate 942,468 downwards.
ATGACATCTCAAATGACATCACTGATGACATCATCCACGTGATAATCTGATGCAGCTCCTCACACCCTAATATAACCTTTGATACACCCAATCTAAATTACAGAGTGCCATTCGCAAAACCATAGACACTCCAACACCAATAACTACATACCCACTCACTGATTCTTAGGTCTACACACACACATCCACTCACTCACCCGTACAGTCACTCATACTTATGGTCACTCAGTACAGGACTATCATATGCACTCTTACTCCTATATAGACACTCAAACACCGCCACTCATCCATAGAGGTACTCACACACCTAGTCAGTCATGCAAATAATTAAACACACTGCCATTTACTCACCTATACAGTTATACACACACCAGCTCACTTAATCATACAAATACTAGCACATTGTTACGCTCTTATACAATCACTGATACAAGCACACACTCATCCATACAGCCACTATCACAATCACTCACTCTCGCTTATAGCTATTTATATACTCCAATACACATATATACTGCCTTTCACATATGTAGTTACTCACACATGTACCACTGGGACATACATTCACTCACTAACACACTCTTACACACACTTACCCACCCATACAGTCTATCACAGATGCACTCTTGAAACCATCCACCCAGTGAATCACCCACTCACACATCTATGCACAGTCGCACACACCCCATCCACACAAACACTCAGGCACCCATACAGATACTCATAGAACCAATCAATAACCCATATAGACACTCATGTAGCTATTCGCAAATCCATGCATCCACTTACACACCAACAGACGGATACAGACATTCACACAGTTTAGTCACTAACCCATGCATTCAGTAAGATACGTTTAATCACTCACTTGTAGAGTCAGTCACGCACGTACTAAATCATCCATTCAGACACTTATACACCCACTCATTCTTCAATACGCCTTTCCCTATATATATTAAACATATTTAAACTTTACAGAAACACACAGTCACTGGATGATGTCATCAGTGATGTCATTTGAGATGTCATCAGTGATGTCATCAGTGATGTCACTGACCATGTCATGAGTGATGTAATATGTAACGTCATCAGCAGTGCATTGCGGGGCGCGAGTTATAGTTAGCTGAACTAACTATAACGGGGGAATTTCACGGGTTTTGTACGAGTGCAATGTCCAACTAACTATAACTGTCCCTAAAACCTATGGTTTTTTCAGTGAATATATATATATATATATATATATATATATATATATATATATGATCAAATCCCCTGTGAGGGACGAAACGCGTCATGGCTGCAATGATCTGTTGGGAGCAACAATAAAATAGCCAGCAGAACAAAACTACGTGGTCCGTGCTCTTTCTCTCTTTTGCCGATGGAAGTGAGCAAGACGGGAAGGAGTTTCTTGGATATATATATATGTATATATATATACATACATATATACATACAAATTGAAGTCAACACAGAGGGATCAGAGGTCTCCAATGCCAGAACTAATGGTCTTAAAGAGAACTTTAAACTGCTGGAGAAGTATAAACGCCAGGAACAGTCTAAGTGGTGGGAGGCGCGCTCATTAAAGAGATATCTTGATGTAGGGAGAATCCCTAGGGGGTTGCGTATTATGATTGCCCCCAGCTATGAGGCGCCTAACCCCCTGATGATGGCGGAGTGGGGTGAATGTAACCTCGAATCATCTAGAAGACTGGTACAGATACTGGTAAAATACGCTGAAATTGATAGGGCTGATCTACAAATCAAGATTGAAGCCCTTGAGGAGAATATCAAACAGCAAGAAGGCGATTCCCGGCTAGGACAAAAAATGAGGGAAGAAATGACGAATAGACTGGCAAAGGAGGAAGAAAAAATAAAGGTACGCAAGGCGTATAAATTCAAAAGAGACCGTGACGACTATACGAACGGTCACATTTTTACTTTTGCGCGGCGCTACGATTCACTAAGGGCTGCAACAGCAAATAAACTGATGCAGGGGGACAATGGAGTAAACAAACAGCGTGTTGAATTATCGTCACAGTCGGAGACAAGTTCAGTACCCGAGAGTGAATCGGATAATGAAGGTGGCAGAAAAAATGTAGAGCATGGAATTAAGCTCACATTGGGGGAAGAATTAGGCATTTTAAAGCAGGGCAGAAGGGATACACTGCGACCACGCAAACAAGGAATGGTCACAAAACAAAATCCCAAAGGAGACGCCAGGCCCGCAGGAAATGGAGAGCCCAAGAAGCGGGGCCGGGGCCGTGCCAGGCAAAATTAGCCAAAACAAACGGAGAACAGCAAAGCTCTGACGGAGAATTTGAAAAACAGGAGGCAAATACAATCGTGAACCTTGCCAAAATCAATCTGTCAGTAGCAGAAACCCAGCTACTCTCCCTGGGATTATCCTTCTGCCCGGAGTCAAACTTCCAGTACACCAGAACAAGAGCTGATGTCTATCAGTTTATACAAAAATTAAAACTTAAAAAATTTCATTTACAAAGGTCGTCATCTGATATAATGGCCACAACCACCAAAAATCCATCGAATAAGGATTTTCCGGGGCTATTGGTCTCGGACATCGATTTATACCGGGATTTGTGCCAACTGGAAAGTGGGGAGCAATCGAACAGCCAAAATATTCCTTTTCTGTGTGGTCAGGCTAGGCCAGAAACACCGTTCAAAATGAAATCGAAGTTCGTCCCATGGCAGCACGTGATGGACTTGATGCTTTCAGTGATCATGTTGTAAGTCAGATCAAGAAATTAACTTACGCCACCAACAGATCGAAAAAGACATACACCAACAGAGAGAGAAAATACAACCAACTGATTTTAAAACTACAGAAGGAAGATGTGGTGATTCGAACCTCTGATAAGGGCGGCAATATCGTCCTTTGGCCTATGAAAGATTATCTGAAGGAAGCATACAGCCAATTAAATGATCCTCAATGCTATAGAAAAAGTACTCCACTTAAATACAAGAGCACTCAAGTCTCCTTGTTCAAGAATCTGTTGGCCTGGAAAAGCTTAGGACTTTTGAGTTGGGACGAATACAAATTTATCAAAAAAGAACATCCGTTGGTGCCATATATTTATTTTATACCAAAAGTCCACAAAAGCATGGAGAACCCGCCATGCAGGCCGATCATTGCGGCGTGTGATGGGCCACTGGAAAATCTCTCCAGGTATATTGATTATTTTCTGCAGGCACATGTGAAACAGTTAAAATCATATATCCAGGATACAAGTGACTTTTTAAACAAAATCATAGATGTGCCATGGGACTCTGATTTATTGCTTGTAACACTGGATGTATGTTCTCTTTATACCTGCATTAGTAATCAGGATGGCTTGAGAGCTGTGGAGCATTTCCTTAGCACAAGACCCATGATGTATGCACAACACACACGTATGCTGTTAGATATGTTGCTTTTTAGCTTGGAAAACAATCTATTCCGTTTTAATGGCCAGTTTTACCAACAAATTCAGGGTGTAGCTATGGGGGCCAGTTTCTCCCCCAGTTATGCCTGTTTGTTTATGGGCTGGTGGGAGGAACTGGTCCTCATGCGAAAGTACGAACAAGTATACACCACTAACATTGTCTCTTGGATGCGTTTTATTGACGATCTTTTTATTGTGTGGCGAGGAAGTGAAGAAAGTGCCTTAAAATTCATAGATGAGATCAATCAAAATAGTTTTAATCTTAAATTCACTTCCACCATCAGCAGGCACTCAGTGACTTTTTGGGATGTTCAAATTTTAGCAGAAAATAATGTCTTAACCACCACCCTTTTTAGAAAACCGACGGCAGGTAATACACTTTTACATGCGTCGAGTGCACATCCCTCACATTTAATTAGGAGCATTCCCTACGGGGAGATGCTCCGCATCCGTCGCATCTGTAGTAATCCAGAGGATGCGAGGATGAAGCAAATGGAAAGTCGTGCCATATTTCTATCCAGGGGCTACAGCACTGAAATAGTGGATGCCGCTATGAGAAAATCTCAAGCGAGGACCAGGGGGGATCTCCTCGTCTATAACTCTAAATCATCCCAGGTGGCTGTTGAACAGAAAACACAACCTGTAAGACTTATCTTAACCTACTCAAAACAGGAGAAACAACTGAGGAGCATCATAAGACATAATTGGCACTGTATCCAGGATGATCCCGTGATAGGTGACCTGATGCCCTGTAATCCCTCGATCTCTTTTAGAAAATCAATGAGTATGGGGAATATATTAGTCCAAAATAGTCAGGAGAGTTGCCGCAAAGATATGTGGTTGATGTTAGAAATGGGGGTGTCTAGTTGGCAATGGCTGGCCACTGTCCAAGTAGGGACCCTTCTTCCTAAGTCAGAGTAAGAGGGTTACCCTCCTTGATACCCCTGCTCAACCCTGTGGTAACGTAGCACGAGCAGGTAGGCTTATCTCAGAGGCAGTGCGTGAAGCATTTACGACCATACACAGTAACACAGTGAGGAACACTACAAAGGACACCACACAAGTAGTTATAAAAAATAAGTATCTTTATATATATATAGACTTATCACAAGACCAATAACTGTAAAAGCCACAATACTGTCAAAAATAGGATTGCTTTTGAAGGACTGTCAAAAAATAGTTCAAAGGTTGCAAAAATAAGGTTCAAATTCAAAGCAGGGGTCTCTGCGACCCTTTCTCTCACAAAGTACCTGGGTTTAGTAGCAAAACCAACAAAATGTCGCATATAAGCTGTAGCGATGATTCTCGGCACGCGAGGCCGGCGATGCGTTGAAATCCTGGCCGCAAGGGAGGATGATGCGCGAGCTGCGTGATGCGTGCGGAGACGATGCGACAAACTTCTGCACGCTGGACCGCCGATGCGATGACTTTCTTGCCGCGAGGGAGAAGTCGATGCGATGATCCTGTTGCGTTGTGCGATCGTGTTGCGATGCGAAGAGAATACGCTCCGCGAGGGGGCGACGAAATTCGGTGCGATGCGATCAAAAGGGCGGACGCACGGCGTCCGCAATGCGATGTCTTGAAGCGATGATTTCTTTAGGGGTTGCGAGCGCACGCGACAGCAGCGCGATGACTTTTCCAGCGCGTCTCGGCTGCAGCGGCTCGCAAAGGTGCGTTAGCGATGGTTTCGTGTTGCGAGCACTCGGCGGCAGCAGCGCGATGATTTTCCCAGCGCTCTCGACTGCAGCGGCTCGCAAAGGTGCGTTAGCGTCGATTTCCAACACTCTTTTCTCTGAAGCAAACTAGAGGCCCTGGAACTCACAGGAGCCTCATCAGCAGATAGCAGTCCTCGCAGGGAGGAAGCAGGAGGTGGGTGGTGGAGTCTGATGTGCCTGAGACTCCAGCAGGCGGCTAGCTCTTCTCCTAGCCCTTGGGTAATTGCTTGTAACAAAAATAAAAGTTCTCTCAAAAGTTCCTTTTCCTCTTCCTCAATGTCCAGTGGCACAGACAGAGTTTCCTCTCCAGATCCAGGAGCAATACAAAATGTAGGGGTTTGAGCACAGATATTTATACCGCAAAAGTCTTTGTTCTCAGAAGCTACAAGTCACCGAACCTAGCCAGAACCAGTTCTGCTCAGACCTGGAGCACTTTGTTTACCAGGCTGCATCCTTCCTTTCAGAAAGAGGGGGTCTGCTAGCAGACACACAGTAGGAGGTGGAGCCAGCATTCACCTTGCCAGGCACAGCCCTATTCAGGTCAAGGAGCCACCCCTCCCCGTACTCTAAATGCAGATCTCTCTATTCAACCCAGGTCTGACTCAGCCTGCCCTGCCCCTCCAAAACCAGACAGCCAATACACATAACAGCAGAGCACACTGGAAGGCTTAGGCAAGAAAATACCTACTTTCTAAAAGTGGTATTCTCAAACACAGAATATAAAAATAAACTTCACTAAAAGATGTATTTTATTATTCTGAGCTCAGGCATACTAAATTCGTTTTTCTACCATGTTCCTGGGGTCAGTTAGGACCATAGGATGTAATAGTCAAACTGCCCATTCTAGCCTATGAGGAACAGGTAGCCTTACAGTAGTGAAAAACGAAATGGGGTGTAATTCACTACCAGGACATGCTACACACACCAAGGCATGTCCTACCTTACACATACAATGCACCCTACCATAGGGGTGACTTACATGATGCCAAGGGAAGGTTCAGGGGCTGGGAAGCGGGTGCACTTCACAGCCAAGATGGCAGTTCTGGACTGCACACAGACTCGGCAGTGGCAGGTCTGAGACACACTTTACAAGCTGCTTCTGTGGGTGGCACAAACCAGCGCTGCATGCCCACCAGCAGCATTTGGTTTACCCGCCCTGGGCACACACAGGCCACACTACTAGGGACTAACAGGTAAACCAAATAAGCCAATCAGGGATATACCAATTCATATAGACATATTTACACAGGGAGCATTCGCGCTGTGGCACTGAATGGCAGTGGCACAGCGCCCAGAGCTTCTAACACTAGCAAAAACAGAGGAGACAACAGTGAAAAATGGGAGGGAGACCCACGCCAATGGTGCCAGGTCTAACACGTGTCCCCTCCAGCTGAAATGTGGGGAGAACTACCCATCCTCTTGGAAGTTCTCATCACTAAGGCGGAAAAATCTGGACAGACCATCAGCATTGGCGTGTTCTGTACCAGGGCGGTGTTCCACCGTGAAGTCCATACCCTGTAGGGAAATGGACCACCTCAACAACTTGGGATTCTCACCCCTCATCTGCATCAACCATCTGAGGGGCCTGTGGTCGGTCTGAACCCGGAAGTGAGTCCCAAACAGGTATGGTCTCAGCTTCTTCAGTGCCCAGACCACAGCAAATGCCTCACGCTCAATTGCTCTCCACCTCTGTTCCCGTGGAAGTAACCTCCTACTGATGAAGGCTACAGGTTGGTCTAGTCCCTCCTCATTTATCTGTGACAGAACGGCCCCCACCCCATGCTCTGAAGCGTCTGTCTGGACAACAAATTCCTTAGCAAAATTGGGCACCTGGAGTACGGGTGCTGTACACATGGCAGTTTTGAGGGCATCAAAGGCTTTCTGACAGGTGTCAGTCCAGTTCACAATCTTTGGCCGCTTCTTGGAAGTCAGCTCAGTCAAGGGTGCAACAATGTTGCCATACCCCTTGACAAACCTCCTGTAGTAACCCGTGAGTCCTAAGAAGGCCCTCACCTGGGTCTGGGTCCTTGGGGGCTCCCAAGCCAGGATGGTTTCAATCTTGGGCTGCAGGGGTGCCACCTGGCCACTCCCCACCTGGTGTCCCAAGTACACCACAGAACCCTGCCCAATCTGGCACTTACTGGCCTTGATTGTGAGGCCTGCTCTGCGCAGCGCCATCAACACTTCCCAGAGGTGGCGAAAGTGGTCCTCCCAGGAGGAACTGAACACTGCAATGTCATCTAGGTAGGCGGCACTGAAATCCTCCAGCCCAACCAACACCTGGTTGACCAACCTCTGAAAGGTGGCAGGGGCATTCTTCATCCCAAAGGGCATCACACGGAACTGGTAGTGCCCGTCTGGTGTGGAGAATGCTGACCTCTCCCTTGCCCCATCAGTTAAGGCGATCTGCAAGTACCCAGACGTCAGATCAAACGTGCTGAGGTACCGGGCAGCCCCCAACCGATCTATGAGCTCATCAGCTCTGGGGATGGGGTGCGCGTCGGTCTTCGTGACCGAATTGAGACCTCGGTAGTCCACACAGAACCTGAGTTCAGGAGTGGCACCAGGCGTCGCAGCTTTTGGTACCAAGACCACGGGGCTGGACCAGGGGCTGCTAGAGGACTCATTCACCCCTAGGGCAAACATTTTGGAGACCTCCTCCTTAATGCAAGCCCTGACCCTGTCAGTCACTCTGTAAGCCTTGTGCTTGACAGGAGGACTGTCCCCGGTATCCACCTCATGGACGCACCAATCAGTGACACCAGGCATCAGGGAGAACAAATCAGAAAATTGCCCCAACAGTTGGTGACAATCTCTCTGCTGCTCAGGGGTCAGTGTGGTGGAGAGGACCACACCCTCCACTGACCCATCCTTCTCTCCTGCACACAGGAGGTCAGGAAGAGGCTCACTCTCCTCCTCCATCCCATCATCTGTGGCAAGAAGCATGCCCACTTCCAGACCTCTCAAAGTGGGGCTTCAGGCGGTTCACATGCAGGACCCGCAAGGGGTTCCTGGGAGACTGAAAGTCCACCAAGTAGGTAACTGGACTTTGCGCTCCACCACCTCAAATGGACCGGTCCACTTATCTTGGAGCGCACAAGGCTCCACTGGGGCCAGTACCCAAACCTTCTGACCAGGTTGAAATTCGACCAGAGTGGCATTCTGGTCATGCCAACGTTTCATTTCCTCCTGGCTGGCTTCCAGATTTGCCTCAGCAATCTTTCTGAAACGCCGAGTCTGGTTCCTGAAGGCCAACATGTAGCTAAATACATCTTGGGGAGGATTCCTGGGAGATTGCTCCCAGCCTTCTTTGACCAGACTCAGAGGCCCTCTAACCGGATGGCCATATAGGAGTTCAAAGGGACTGAACCCTAAGGACTTCTGTGGCACCTCACGGTAGGCAAACAACAGGCATGGCAAGAGGACGTCCCACTTACGCCTCAGGGGCCCTTCTAGGCCCATGATCATGCCCTTCAAGGTCCGGTTGAACCTTTCAACCAGACCATTACCTTGGGGGTGGTAAGGAGTGGTGAACTTATACCTTACCCCACACTCCTTCCACAGAGACTTCATGTACTGGGAGATGAAGTTGGTCCCCCTGTCAGACACCACCTCTCTGGGGAATCCCTCACGGAGAAAATCCCCATCAGTGCACGTCCCACCACGGGGGCCGTCACTGTCCTGAGCGGGATGGCTTCAGGGTACCGGGTGGCATGGTCCACCAAGACCAGGATGAACCTGTTGCCCATGGCTGTCTTGGGGTCCAGAGGCCCCACAATGTCAATGCCCACTCGCTCGAATGGGGTACTCACAACTGGAAAGGGCTGGAGTGGGGCCTTGATCTTCCCCCCACTCTTCCCACTTGCCTGGCAAGTCTCACATGTCCTGCAATGAGTGTCTGAACTCTTGCGCATCTGGGGCCAATAAAAGTGGGCGGCCAGCCTCTCAAAGGTATTGGTCTGCCCCAGATGTCCTGCCAATGGAATGTCATGCGCCAACCCCAGTAGGAAGGCTCTGAAGCACTCGGGTACCACCAGCGCACGGGCTGACCCCGGCTCAGCAGCCTTAGGCTCGCTACACAGGAGACTGTTCTCCCAATAAATCAGATGTGAACCAGACATGTCACCTTCTGCCTGGGCTGCAGCCTGTCGCCGCATACCCTCAAGAGAGGGGCAGACTCTCTGCTGCTCACAAAATTCCTCCCTGGTGGGCCCCCCTTCCTGCTGCCAATGGGTCAGCTCAGGCAGGTCCCCCAGTTTGGCCATCTGTTCCCCGGTAGGCTCCAGGGCATCCCCTTCAGGGCCTGCTCCTTCCTGGGCCGCGGGAACCAAGGGGGACGGCTTCCCACGCCCCCTGCCCCCTCTCTCTATGGCAGGGATCTGGGCCATACTCTCAGGCTCCAGGTCCTTCTCAACACCCTCCTTGGCTGCCATGGACCGAGTGGTAGCACACGCCCACTCAGGCAGACCCAACATTTCTAAGTGAGCCTTCCTCTCCACCGTAGCCCACGGGGAGTCCTCTAAATCATTGCCCAGCAGACAGTCTACAGGCATGGCGGGCCTCACAGCCACCTGAAGAGTTCCTGAGACCCCCCCCCACTCAAAGGAAACCTGAGCCACCTCACATTGGCTCTCTGAGTTGTCTGCGGACACTACTGGGTAGAATGCATGGGGGACAACCTGCTCTTTGGACACCAACCGGGAGCTGACAGCAGTTACACTGGCTCCTGTGTCTCTTAGAGCCTCCACTCTATGGCCATTGATGGTCACCCACTGCCTGTATTTTTTAGTGTTAGCAGGCAGTGCAGGCTTGGGGACCATCTCAAAGTCCCCTAATGAGACAAGGGTCAACTCTACGGGATCCCACCCCTCTTGGGCACCCATCTCCTCCTCTCCCAGGGCTACACTAGCAATCTGGCGGGGTGGTGCACGGGGTGGTGCACTGGCCCCCCGTTGGGGGCACTGGGGATCAAAGTATCTGTGGCCCATTTGACCACAGTTGTAACAAGTGACGGGCCCCCTGGGAACAGGCCTACCTGTTGGGGGCCCTGGCCTCCTTTCTTGGGGGGGCTGGGACCCCACTGCTGGGTTCCCTTGGGGATTACTTTGGGCCCCTCGGTGGAACTCCCTCTGTTGACCCTTGTCCCCCCCACTCCTCTGCTGGGGACCCTGCCCACCTTTAGCGAAGTCTCCCACTGGACCCTTGCGAACCCGGGTGCTCACCCAGCGGTCCGCCTCCTCAGCAAGCTTTCTAGGGTTAGTCAGCTTGCAATCAATCAGGTGCTGGCGTAGCTCAGGAAAACAATTACTAGATAAATGCTCCCATGCAATCAAATCATAAAGCTGTGCAAAAGTTTCTACTTTGCTACCTTTTACCCAGCGTTCCATGGCTCTGCAAAAAAAGACACATACTCAACCCACGTGGTACCCTCTAGCTTCTTGCAGATCCTAAACCTCTGCCTATACATCTCAGGGGTCAAACCATAGCAGGTCATCAAAGCTTCCTTCATGTGGGCATAAACCATCCTACTTTCTGGGGGCAGGTCCAACAAGGTATCCCTCCCCTCACTCACAAAGCGTCCCCACAACCCCGCTCCCCAATCCTTCTCAGGGACCCGGTGGGACACCATGGCTAATTCATAAGCGGCAAACCATTGCCCAACATCTTCACTTTTGTGGAAATCCTTAATAACCTCCTTGGGTATATACACCCTACTCTCAGGAGGTACTACAGGTATGCTGCCACCAGAGGGGGAGATCTCCATACTCTTAGCTTTAATCTCCAACTCCCTCAATACTCTCTCATGCTCAAGTTTCATTTTCATAATCTCAACTTCTAACTTCTTGTTCTCTAGGTCCCGGTGACCATCCATTTTAAGCTTAGCCATCTCCATATTATGCCGCCTATCTCTCTCCCTGTCCTCCATCTCTTCTGGGGACAGACCCTTAGCGGACACACTACTGCCCGGGCTGGAAATTGCTTTATCTCCTACTAAGTCTACTGCTTCGCCCTGCTGCTCTCCTGCATTCTCTCCCCCTCCACAAGCTCTCCTATATCCTTAGGGGCATCCCTGGCTTCTAGCCAGGCCTTCAGCGCCTTGTAATACTCCTCCCTTCTAGTGAGACCTGTGATAGGGACTGTGAATTGCTTGCAAAAATATTTGAGCTGCTTGGCATTGTAGGTTTCTATTTTCTCTTCTTCCCAGGAGAGATCCTCTGAGGCATTGGATCTGGGCTTGCCCATTGTAGAAATAACTGGCAATCTCAATAAAGAATAGAAGAAAACTTCTCAAAAAAATGTATGCGGGTAAAAAATCACCGGCAATATCAATCCCAATATAGGATCCAAAAACTCTCAAAAATGTATGCGGTACGTTATGGTCTGCACTCACTAGTAGTGTACACTATAATTAATGTATGCGATCATAAATGCAAGTCCAGATCCTCACCGCTGACCACCAATGTTAGAAATGGGGGTCTCTAGTTGGCAATGGCTGGCCACTGTCCAAGTAGGGACCCTTCTTCCTAAGTCAGAGTAAGAGGGTTACCCTCCTTGATACCCCTGCTCAACCCTGTGGTAACGTAGCACGAGCAGGTAGGCTTATCTCAGAGGCAGTGCGTGAAGCATTTATGACCATACACAGTAACACAGTGAGGAACACTACAAAGGACACCACACAAGTAGTTATAAAAAATAAGTATCTTTATATATATATAGACTTATCACAAGACCAATAACTGTAAAAGCCACAATACTGTCAAAAATCGGATAGCTGTTGAAGGACTGTCAAAAAATAGTTCAAAGGTTGCAAAAATAAGGTTCAAATTCAAAGCAGGGGTCTCTGCGACCCTTTCTCTCACAAAGTACCTGGGTTTAGTAGCAAAACCAACAAAATGTCGCAAATAAGCTGTAACGATGATTCTCGGCACGCGAGGCCGGCGATGCATTGAAATCCTGGCCGCAAGGGAGGATGATGCGCCGAGCTGCGTGATGCGTGCGGAGACGATGCGACAAACTTCTGCACGCTGGACCGCCGATGCGATGACTTTCTTGCCGCGAGGGAGAAGTCGATGCGATGATCCTGTTGCGTTGTGCGATCGTGTTGCAATGCGAAGAGAAGACGCTCCGCGAGGGAGCGACGAAATTCGGTGCGATGCGATCAAAAGGGCGGACGCACGGCGTCCGCAATGCGATGTCTTGAAGCGATGCTTTCTTTAGGGGTTGCGAGCGCACGCGACAGCAGCGCGATGACTTTTCCAGCGTGTCTCGGCTGCAGCGGCTCGCAAAGGTGCGTTAGCGATGGTTTCATGTTGCGAGCACTCGGCGGCAGCAGCGCGATGATTTTCCCAGCGCTCTCGACTGCAGCGGCTCGCAAAGATGCGTTAGCGTCGATTTCCAACACTCTTTTCTCTGAAGCAAACTAGAGGCCCTGGAACTCACAGGAGCCTCATCAGCAGATAGCAGTCCTCGCAGGGAGGAAGCGGGAGGTGGGTGGTGGAGTCTGATGTGCCTGAGACTCCAGCAGGAGGCTAGCTCTTCTCCTAGCCCTTGGGTAATTGCTTGTAACAAAAATAAAAGTTCTCTCAAAAGTTCCTTTTCCTCTTCCTCAATGTCCAGTGGCACGGACAGAGTTTCCTCTCCAGATCCAGGAGCAATACAAAATGTAGGGGTTTGAGCACAGATATTTATACCCCAAAAGTCTTTGTTCTCAGAAGCTACAAGTCACCGAACCTAGCCAGAACCAGTTCTGCTCAGACCTGGAGCACTTTGTTTACCAGGCTGCATCCTTCCTTTCAGAAAGAGGGGGTCTGCTAGCAGACACACAGTAGGAGGTGGAGCCAGCATTCACCTTCCCAGGCACAGCCCTATTCAGGTCAAGGAGCCACCCCTCCCCGTACTCTAAATGCAGATCTCTCTATTCAACCCAGGTCTGACTCAGCCTGCCCTGCCCCTCCAAAACCAGACAGCCAATACACATAACAGCAGAGCACACTGGAAGGCTTAGGCAAGAAAATACCTACTTTCTAAAAGTGGTATTCTCAAACACAGAATATAAAAATAAACTTCACTAAAAGATGTATTTTATTATTCTGAGCTCAGGCATACTAAATTCGTTTTTCTACCATGTTCCTGGGGTCAGTTAGGACTATAGGATGTAATAGTCAAACTGCCCATTCTAGCCTATGAGGAACAGGTAGCCTTACAGTAGTGAAAAACGAAATGGGGTGTAATTCACTACCAGGACATGCTACACACACCAAGGCATGTCCTACCTTACGCATACAATGCACCCTACCATAGGGGTGACTTACATGATGCCAAGGGAAGGTTCAGGGGCTGGGAAGTGGGTGCACTTCACAGCCAAGATGGCAGTTCTGGACTGCACACAGACTCGGCAGTGGCAGGTCTGAGACACACTTTACAAGCTGCTTCTGTGGGTGGCGCAAACCAGCGATGCATGCCCACCAGCAGCATTTGGTTTACCCGCCCTGGGCACACACAGGCCACACTACTAGGGACTAACAGGTAAACCAAATAAGCCAATCAGGGATATACCAATTCATATAGACATATTTACACAGGGAGCATTCGCGCTGTGGCACTGAATGGCAGTGGCACAGCGCCCAGAGCATCTAACACCAGCAAAAACAGAGGAGACAACAGTGAAAAATGGGAGGGAGACCCACGCCAATGGTGCCAGGTCTAACAGTTGACAATAAGGAAAGGTTTTTTCAAATGTCTATCGTGCAAGGCCTGCCAATTTGGAATTAATGTGAAAACTTATACTACTGCCTTTTCTGAAACAGTCAGGGAAATTAAGCAACATCTAACATGCAAGCCAGAATATTGTGTTTATGTCTTGGAATGTGACTGTCATTTGAAATATATAGGCAGTACCAAACTGGCAGTCCACAAACGCATTCTGCAACACATTAGGGCAATAATCAACAAGGATCAGAATTACCCTGTTGCGAGGCATTTCCAATCTGTACATGATAGCAACCCACAATATCTGCGTTATTTTGCCATTGAAGCCATCCCCATCATGAAAAGAGGGGGTGACAGAGAAGCAAAATTGAGATGCTTGGAGACAAGTTATATATTGGAGTTTGACTCCAAGTCTCCGGGCGGGCTCAACATTACTGAAGATCTTTACACGTTTCTATGATCAAAATTCTGGTCTCTTTTAGCATATAACTGCAGACCGGTCTGGCACCATGATTGTGAATTTAAAGCAATGAAATTCTCATTATTTTTATGTAATTTTAAAAGAGAGGCTTATAAATAGTTTTCTCTCTTATCCCTGGTTAGGAGACAACAGTTGAACTATCCATTGTTTTAGAACTAGCCTTGTTTTTTAAGGAGTGGTTTTTAGACATAGGGTGGTTTTATTGTCGTGTCTTATTTTTGATCATTTTAAACAGGGTTTTTATGGCATTTTTCCATCTATACTGTCGTTCAAGTCACTTTTTAGCAACCTCCAAGAAATCTGATTGATCAATTCTGAGATACCATCATGGTCAAATGGATCTAATAATGCACCGCGATTGTTTGCACACTTGTAAAAATCTGAATTTCTGATATCTTTATAGTTGCACTTTAATGGCACAAGTCACTTTATTCCGAAGTACTGTTGCACAATGTCACTTTATTTATTCATTAAAATAAGTTGATATAGATCTTGAATGATCTACTGAAGTGTACAAAAGGCATTAATGCAATGAAAGAATGGTGCACAGCAGTGGATCGGTCTCACTTAGTAAAGGCGTAATGTGAGCCTTATTCCTAATTTTAATATATGAATTTTATGTAGCATATTGAGCAGAGGTATTTGGGATTTGTTCTATATAGATATATTATTTATCTTTCTTTATTTTTGTCGAGAAGATTCGTTGTTAAATGTTTATTTCCACGTTAAGGGGGCACTTTAAGTTTGTGTATTTATTCACGTAGTATATTAATTCATGAAAATTACAATACGGGTCAATATGCATTCAAGCCGTTATCCTGATGTTTGACAGCATTGGATTATATGTTTTTAAATAATATTTATATTTTTTTTAAATCATGAATATATTATATGTTAAGAGTGTAAAAGATATTAGAATCATTATTTAACATGAAACTGAAAGCATTTAAGCGGGTTCTTGTGCAGCGATCCGAGTATTTTGTTTATTTTCATGAATAAATTAAGCACTAGCACTTTAAATTGCGGGTTGTCTTGCTGGGCGCCGTCATGTGATCAAGGCCGCTTGCACGGCCGAAACCCGTTATGGCAGAAGACTGAAAATAAAATATTTGCACCATTGGAGGTCTGCACTCGTCTTTGTTCCGCTGGCAGCAGGATGCATCACGAGGAAAGGTGACATACATATATATATACATATATACATATATATTAACATGGGGAAAATGCATTTTGGGACCCCCCCCTTTCATCTCGTCCCCCGCTTGATGGATAATCATGAAACTTTCAAAACAGCAACTGAAGTGAACCTCACACTAGCTTTGAGAATTTCACAAAAATTCATGAAGCAACACCAAAGTTATTGGTAAATGAAAAAGCACTCTTCCTATAGAAACTACATCCAAACTATAACTACCCACCGGCAATTCCCAGCAAGATATATATATATATATCTTGCTGGCAGCAAGATGCATCACGAGGAAGGTGATATATGTCACCTTTCCTCGTGATGCATCCTGCTGCCAGCAAGATATATATATATATCTTGCTGGGAATTGCCGGTGGGTAGTTATAGTTTGGATGTAGTTTCTATAGGAAGAGTGTAAAAGTGTAAAAAAAAGTAGGAATACCTTGGCCCACTAGGCCTCTTGGGCGGTCCCACAGGGACCCCGCAGGGCCAAAAAAGCATTGTTTTTTGTTTAATTTTGGGCAAGAGCCGCATTGGATTTGTGGTTGCTTCTGAAAATTACAATAAAAAAGAAGCATTGGCTCCCTTGCTTCTTTTCTATCAGGCCCCCGGGTGGGCTAGGTCCCAGGGGCATCAGCAGTGATGTAAAGAGGGGGGCGCACGGGGGCCCCCTTCTATTGCTTATCATAAGTCCAGTGGACCTCCATCTCCCTGGGGCACTTTCATAAATCTGTGCGGTTGGGGCCATTGAGCCCGTCCGCTCCCCAGGGACTGCCACCTCCCTTGGGCAAGTGTAGTTAATTTAATGTGGGGGTCCCACGTGGTCCACCCACAGCCCTGGGGCACCATAGTTATATTTAATACTGGGGACCCATGTGGTCCCCCCCACAGCCCTGGGGCCTGCCACATCCTTGGAGCAAGTGTTGTTACATCAATGCCGGGGTGCCTGTGTGGCCCTCTCGTAGCCCTGGAGACCGACACCTCCCCGGGGCACTATAGTTAATTTAATGCGGGGGACTGACAGGGAAGCCTCTTGTCTGTCAAAGCAATGCCGGCTCCAGCAGGAGGTGTGGAGCCGGCAGGGATCGCGAGGCCTTGAGGCTCCCCCCATGGTCCCCAACACAGGATAGAGAGGTCGGGCCCTGGGGGACGGGGTCTCCGGGGCTGAAAATGGTCCCGGGAGGGTGGGCCCCATGGTCCCCCTCCCCATAGTGTAATGGCCGGGCCCTGATGGATGGGTTCCCTGGGGCTAAATTCAGCCCTTATAAATGTATATTTTATAAACAAAGGGCAGGCCCCCGGGGATGGGGTCCCCAGGACGAAATCGGCACAGGGAGGAGGGCAACGCAGCTCCCCTCCCCATTACAAAAATAATTTTAAAATGTTTTTAAAAAAATGCCATCCCCGGGGGGAAGTTGCTTGAGGCCCCACCCCTTTTTCATCTACTCTGCAAACAGGCCTCCTGGCACACAACTTGTTGGGGGATGAAGTCCCCTTGGCTAGTGAGGGTTTTCGGGGGCCAACAACCCCTCCTGTTACCTCCAGTAATTCCCACACAGTGGGATTGCTGAGGACTGGTGGGTGGCCCTGCCCCCTTTCTCCACCACTCGTCAAACACACCTAGTAGTTAAAAAACCATAGAAATTCAAGTAAAAAAAACAAAGGTTACAGGACCGTTATAGTTGAGAAATAGAATCTAAAAACCTTAGAAATTCACTGAAAAATAACAAAGGTTACAGAGACATTATAGTTAGGAAATAAAATTTTAAAAACGTTAGAAATTCACTGAAAAAAGCAAAGGTTACAGGAACGTTATAGTTAGGCTCAGATTTCACTTGTACAAAACCATAGAAATTCAGCAGTCATAGTTTCCTGAGCTAACTATAACACTGCATATGACCTCACATATTACATCACTCATGAAATGGTCAGTGACATCACTGATGACATTATCCACAGAACCACTCACATACCCACTCACACCCCTATACTGTTGTACGCCCACTCACATACCCACACAGCCACTCACATACCCATTCACAAACCCATACAAGTACTAACACACCCACTCACTCTTCTGTAGAGCCACTCACACACCCACTCACTCATACAGCCACTCACACGAGCATTCACTCACCCATACACCCACTTATAGAACCAATCACTCACCCACACAGCCACTCACACAAACATACAGTCACCCTTACAGCTACTCACACACAGACTTAGTCACCTCTACAGCCACTCACACACCCACCCACACACCTACACAGCCTCTCAACACAGCCACTCACTCACCCATACAAGCACTCACACACCCACAGAACCACTTACATACCCATTCACACACCCATACAAACACTCTGATATGTGCTCACTCACCCGTACAGTCATTCACACAGACACTCACGCTCCAATGCAACCACTCACACACCAACTCACTTAACCAAATATTCACTCAAACAGCCACTCACTCACCCATACAGCCACTTACACACCCCGTTACTCACTCATACAGACATTCAGACACCCAATCACTCTCCAATAAAGTCACTCACACAGCCACTTACTCACCCATACAGGCAATGACACACCTAGTCACTCACTAACGTAGTCACTCCCACACCCACTCACTCACCCACACAGCTACTGACATACCTACTTATACACCCATACATCTACTCATACACCCATATATCCACTCACATACCCATTCACACACCCATACAGCCACTCACACCACACCCACAATCCCACTCACACACTCACATACCAATACAACCACTCAGGTACCCACTCCCACACCAATACAACCACTGACACAACAGCTCACACACCTACAGGCCTAGTCAGAAATCCAATCATTGATGATGTCCCTGTAACCTATGTTTTTTTCAGTGAATTTCCAAGGTTTTTTTTAAATTCTATTTCCTAACTATAATGTCCCTGTAACCTGTGGTTTGTTAAGTAAATTTCTAAGATTATTCAAATTCTATTTCTTAACTATAATGTCCCTGTAACCTTTGGTTTTTTTAAGTGAATTTCTATGGTTTTTTAACTAGTAGTCACATTTGCAGAGTGGTGGAGAAAGGGGGTGGGCCTCCGACCAGCTCTCAGGAATCCCGCTGTATGGGACTTACTGGAGGTAACATGAAGGCTTCTTGGCTCCCAAGGTCCCCCAACATCCAAGAGGACATCATCCTGCAACCAGTAGTGCACCAGGTGGCGCATTTGCAGAGTGGTGGAGAAACGGGGCAGTGCTGTGTAGGACTTACTGGAGGTAACAAGAGGGGTTGTTCATCCGCAAGGACCCTCACTAGCCAAGGGGACTTCATTCCCCAACCAGTAGTGGTTTAATTAGGAATAATAAATTCTTACCTTCTCCTGTACACTTACCTCTTTGGTATTTTGCCCCTCAATATTCTGTCCCATTGATATTCTGCTATCAATATTCTGTACTACAATCCCCTGCAACGTTATCTCATTGCTGTGCTTGCTTTGTTACTTCTACCCCTCCAAACCAAACCTCTCTGAGTTGGCATTTTGCAGTTTGAGTGCTCTACAAAAATTTGAAAACAATAAATGAATATTGGGTCTGTTTCCCAGCCTGTTAAGGAAAGTAGAGTAGTATCCTTACCATTCGTAAAAGTCTCCCAATCCTTGAGAGGTGATTCTCCCTGGAACTACCTCTTACAGAAATGCTTTTGAATCAGTCGTTTGTGCTTGGAAAGTTGATCTGGTACCCCGGAACCTATACGCAGTGTATGGCAGAGTACCTGCCAGACATCGGACTCATATAAGATGGACGTGACACCAGGGGTGAGTGTGGTAAATCTGCTGTTTTTAGGTGAATTTTATATTATCCCTTGATTCAACTGTTTCCTACGGGTTTTGTTTGTTGTTAATAATAGGAACAGACTTTTCTTTGTATTGATTCATGCAGTTTTGAAGAGACTGTATCCTTCTTTCATTTATGCAATTTACTATTCATGGTCATAGGAGAAGATTTTTTTAAATAAATTTTTTCTCAGCTGCTCGCATGCTTTGTTTTATACTAGTACCAAAGGAGCTTGGGGCGGAATCATTCTTGCCCTGCCCCCACCCCGCCATGTTTTTATGTATTTCAGTTTGAGAACTGACTTTGTCACTGTCATGTGGGCATCAAAGAACAGATATCAGCTTAGGTCCTTTTCCCCCTTTTGTTCAGCCTTCTTATAATTGAAGAACGCCACAGATGTGGTTTAAAAACACCCACACGTTCTCAGATGATCTCAAAGTACATGTCTTCATTTAATGAGCTCTGTGAGTCAATGAATTTAGCTGGCGGCTTTCTAGTTTTAAGGAGTGAAGTGAAACATGTGCACAGGACTGCAGAAAGCTCCAGAGGCCGACGATGAAATGTACACCTGTCAGATGTATAGGCAAATGTGAATAGTAGAGAGAAAAAGAGGTGAAAGTTGAAGCAATAGAGTTCAGAACGATTTAATCAACCAGTGAAATATTAATATGTGGGTGGTGAGAATGAGAGTAAAAAATCTTTACAAGGGAAAAAGTAAATACTTTATTTTTCCCCTGCCACCGCCTCACCATCTTTTTATGTGTTTCAGTTTGAGAACTGACTTTGCCATTCTCCTGTGGGCTTTAGAGCCCGGAAATCCGTTTTGGTCTTTTTTCCCTTTTGTCCAGCCTTCTTATAAATGAAGAACCCCACAGATCTGGTTTAATAAAACTTACACGTTGATCTCAAATTACGTCTTTAATGAATGAGCACTGAGAGTCAATGAATTTAGCTTTCTAGTTTCCACTTTTGAGAAGTGAAGTGAAACGTGCACAGGACTGCTGAAAAATCCAGAGACCCACGATGAAATGTACACTTGTCCGATGTTTAGGGAAGTGTGAATAAAAAAGTGAAAATAAGGTGAAAGTTAAAACAATGGAGTCCAGGTCAACTTAAGCTACAATTGAAACAGTATTCTGTGAGAAGTGAGAATGAGAGCAAAAAAATACTACAGAAAAAGTGAATATGTTCTCAGACTGTTTGGCTGATTTTAAAGTAAGCTGCATAGGTGAAAACTTGTTAATATAACATTTTTGAAATACAATTAAGGCCCAGATTACAAGTTGTGTGAAATGGAAATCCCTGGTGGAATTCTGCTCTGTACACTTGTCAGTGGCTCGGTGTTCCCACTCCAGGATTTCTTTGGTGCAGCAGCCAGAAAAAAGGGCCAGTAAAATCATGTTGGGAAAGCGGTGCATTGCAGGCTAGACCGATTCACCAGCTCCCCACTTGCCACTTCAAGACACGGGGGGCTTATTTACAAGCCCCTTGCGCCGCCGGCTGCGCAGTGTGCTGCCCCATATTTACTAGGCCACGCAAAGCCATCCTGCGTGGCTTTTTATTGCCTTGTAAATACAGCCCCTTTTCACGCATCGCTTTGCGTGAATAGGGGGGACATAGGTGTTGCTGTGGGTGTTCCCAGCAACACCCATGAATTCTGCCGCATTCCCAGATTTACAACATTTCATAAACCTGGGAATGCGTCAGAATCCTACGCCTCCCCAGGGGTAAATACTTTTATTTCTCCTCGTTTTTTCCTCTTTCTATGCACAGAAAGAGGAAAATGCCATCAATGAAGGTGTCCCTTCCTGCACAAAAACATTTATCCCCGCAACGCAGGCACCCTTGCATAACGGTGCGCCAGCACAGGGGAAAGCACAGGGATGCGTCATATTGTTGTAAATGCGACGCATCCCTGTGCTTTTAAAATGACGCAGCTCAGAGCAGCAAAATGGCAAGCGTTGCCACACCATTTTGTTGTAAATAAGGCCTGGGGTCAGCATGTATTACTTTGCCTCTCTGGTGACATTGTCCCCTTCCTTCCCCCGCCCTCCTCGCCACCTTCTGCCATTGTAACCCCCTCGCTCAGAATCGATTGTATGTGCCAGCGTTAGGCCACTTGGAATTGCAAATTCTGTGCTGAATACTGGCTGATAAATCCGATTCTGCACAGCTATACCCCAAAACTGAGGGTTCAATTTGTTATTGCAGGAATTCCATCTGAAGATTTTGACTGTTATCAATATTTCTGGCCGTCAAGTATCTCCTGATGGAATTCTGCAGTGCTTATATCTGGGGCATTTATAGGATGTAGAGATATCACCTTGTTGTGTGTGATCCGGATGTCTCTTTCATTTTCCTCCAATCCAATTTGAGATGCCACATGTGTGTAGTTTCGGGAAGTACAATGGGTGCATTGTGCTTGTGACATGTGCTTGTTACATCTCATAGTGATCTGCTTACTTCTCACTTGAAGTGATTCTAAAATCCACTTTGGTTTTCTTTCAAGGCCAAGGTATCAGAATCATAGATATGTGAACAATAAAAAGTTGTTTAAACTCTTGAGGCTCAGTCTCAGCATCAGGAGTCTATGACCTCAGCCCTCTTGGCTGTGATATCTTTGAAGCTCATCTTTGTATGTATATAACTGAGCACTGTCTTCCTTTACTAGTAAAATATATCCAAGAAGCATGATGTTGCACATGATACATCACAAATGATATCTGATGGGGGAATCGAGAAAGCAGCTCCTAAACCTCTCACTCTAGTAGCTTGTCACATGTCCGCCTTAAGGAAACATTAACGCAAGATTATGTGGTCACCTCCGTCCTGGTCATTAGGTCCACTGTTTCCAATCCTTACTTTCTTGTGATAACTAATGCATTCTGGGGTTGGATTTGCTTTCATTGAACAAATCAGACTAAAAACACAGGAAAATAATGTTTTGTAGGTCAAAAGGTCATGTCTGGATGCAATGTCTGTGATGACCTGCAGTGAGGAGTTCACCCTATGCATGATGCACACAACTGATATTTCCCAAGGACTCCAAGACAGACAACTAATAATCCTCAGCCTTTGGCCCAATGATCATGCAAGTCACATTCCCTACTGTACTCCAAGGTACATAACTCACATTCTCTCCTTGCTCCTTGGCACATGCAGCTCATGTTCCCTTCTATACCCAAAGGCACATAGATCAACTTTCCCTCCTAGGGTCCAATACACGAACAGCACAGACCCCCATCTGCCTGGGCTCTAAGGCACATGTAGTTCCTCTACTCTCCTGAGTAGAGTGGTTGCACCCCGGGGCACTTTATGTAATACGGCTCCTGGACTCCATACTGACGTTTATGTCAGTCTTTTAGGACATCATCAAATGATTCCAGCAAGACCCTATACAATCATTGCTCAATGTTTTGTAAGAAAGCAAGACACTGTAATTAAATGGAGAACTATTGAGCAAGAGATTAAAAAAGGCTAATGTAAAAGACATTTCTGAAGCATAGACACTTCACACATAGATCCCGATGTTTAGAATAATTTCCTAAGGATGATAAGAAACATTTCTTGGAGCAGGAATTCACATGTACCAGAGACCGTGGGTTATTTGCCTAACCATTATGAATAAACAAAGAGACTTACATGACAGGGCAGATTTCTAATTTGTTTCAAGATGCTTTATTTGGCTGGGAACTATCTAAAGTAAAGGTCTGATTTAGAGTTTGGCTGACTGGCATTTTTAGACAGTCAGGGCAGCAGAGTAAAGTACTTTGTCGCCCTGAGGGAGTACCGGCCCCCCAAATAATGAGATGTCCGCCAGCCCAGCAGACATCTCATGCATTTACAGGAACCACCATTATGGCGGTTCCTGTAAATATTTTCAAAGTTTGACGGATGGCTCTGTCAACATGTTGGAGCCGTGTGGCAAATGTTCAATGTTTTTTATTTTCAAAAATAAAATCCAAAAGCGGGATTTTCTTTTTGAAAATAACATGAATAATGACCCTTTCCCATGTGAGTTTTCTCCCATGGTGTGGGGGTTATTTTATAGTATTCACTGTCCCAGGCAGTGAAAACTGACCATTTGTCTGCCCACTCTGATTAGAGTGGGTGGACAATGGGCAAACCTCCAGCGGCCCTTACTCTGTTGGGTCGTCGGAGGTGTATATCGGAGGTGGAGATGGAGAAGTTTCCATCGTCAGCATACTGAATGCCCACCTACTCTAAATGTGGCAGGCGGACTTTCAGTTTGGCGGAGAGTATACTCCACCACTGTTGCAATGGAGTACCCTCTACTACAAACTATAAATCGGATCCTAAGTCTTGTAAAATCCAATTTTGATATTACTCTCACATACTTAGATTACATTATATTTAGCCAGTTTAACCTGGTTTTGACCGTCACCCATCACACCCAGGGCTTCCAACATAGGTCACACTGTAAAAATGTCCACCAACCATGCAATACAAATGGGGTAGCCTCTGAGCTGACTAACGATTGGTCTCACCATATGAGATGAGAAGTGCCATAGAAATGCTACAGTACATTTCCATCTAACAGGAGAGGTCTATACTAGTTGTATAATACACACTGTTCTCTATCCTCTGATGCAAAAAGCTAAAAGAGTTACAGTCTCTAATTAGTATAAGTGTATTTTGTATGTTGCTTAGTATTTCCTGCAGTAGAGGCATGGGGTGTTTTCCCCTGGACTGTTGGAATTCTCCATGAAGCAGACCTGTATAGAGGTTGCATCTCCAATAGCATAGGACTATGGGGTAGTGTTCTCAATGCTTTACAATCAATCAATCAATCAATCAATCAATCAATCAGTCACTTATAAAGTGCTGCTTCTCACCTGAGAGGGTATCTAGGTGCTATGCTGCGGTGTCAGCTGAAAAGCCAGGTTTTGGGATCCTTCCTGAAGTGGCTCAACAAGGGTGAAGTGCGGAGGGGGAGGGGAAGGGTGTTCCGGGTCTTGGCGGAGAGGTGGGAGAGGTGGGAGGAGCAGCATCCTCCGGCGCAGCAGCGTAGGATGCGTGGTATATGTGCTAGAGCGAGATGAGCGGATCGGAGGTTCCTGGGAGATAGGTGGAAGTTCAGGCGGTGGTTCATGTAGGCGGGTCCTTATCCTTATAATAACTCTTGTAGTAGAAAACTATGGTATTTGTGTCTACTGTGCAGTGCAGTATCTCATGCAGCAGAGTGCTGTGGTTGCTTTACCTGTTTGGTTAAGTTTCCCAGCAATAAAGGCTGGTGGTGTTCTTTCAGCAAGTAGGATTGACACTGAGTCTTGGAGCACTCAAAGGCATTTCGAAAGTTACGAATATATGCTTTTTCTTTTATATTATTGAACCGTTTTTGCTTCTGATGTTTTGTACCTGCACGTGCTTTCGCATTCAGACCTAACACATTTTTTGCCATTCTATGTCTTTTGCAGATATTGGAAGACAAACCTGCGAGGATGTCGGGTGACATGGAAATGGTTCTGCGGATCCTTCATAATGTTTGACAGGGAAATCATTCTGCGGATCTTTACCGGTATTTAGACTGCAGCGAGAGCCATTATCCTGTCACAACTTTCTCTACTCTTGGCATTCATGACAGAAGATCCCAGCTCTGCCATACCACAGGCTCTAGAAGAACATGTAGAATATGCAACCTCTACAGGGGGGAAGCATATTACACACATTGGGCATGTTACAACCAGGCCTATCCCTTGTGCAACATGCAAATGAGCTACTGTGAGACACAACCAAAGGCATAAAAGATAATTATAGAGCAGACTGAGAGCTTATCACAGGGTCTTCCTTCTCTCAGGTGCCCTTGTTCCTTTCCTTCCATGGCACGCTGCGATTTCTGAATGCCAATTCAATGAGGAATAAACACCCAGCAGGTTGCCACAGACAATTATCAGGGTCCAAGCATCACCTTAAAAATAATTACTGAGGGGCTGCTATAGGAGATCCTTGCTCTATTAGATTTGACTGTTTAATCTTACCTCCTTCAAAATCAGATCTATGGAATTGTTTACTTATGAAAAACAATGAGAAGCTACTAAGCACAATTACTAACGCTACTAAGCACAATTACTAAGCCTACGCCTATGTCCCACACATCCATCAGGCCAGACCTGGAGGTCGCGCTTTCTCCTAACTTTCCCCCAAAGCCTGGAAGGAATGAACGCCTTTACCACAAAAGAACTGCCTGCCCTGAAATACCCTAAAAAGCAGGCACTTCCTATAGGCCAGTACCCATCCCTCCATAACAGGCGTCAGATATACTCCGGGGTGATATGTACACACCACACATAGAAATAACATAACATGACATAACATAACAAAACTTAACATGATTGTTAGAAATTGGGTTTCTGGTTGGCTAGGCAGAACCCACCACTCTAGTCAGGGCAAGGGAGTTACACACTGAAGATAACCCCTGCTCACCCCTTGGTAGTTTGGCAGAGCAGTCAGGCTTATCCCAGAGGCAATGTGTAAAGCGTTTGCGCAACACACACACACACCAGTGACACACAAGGCCCACCACAAAAAGAGACTCCACACAAGGTTATATACAAATATCCTTTGTATTTTTCATAAAAACACATTAGATCACAATCACATATATCACTGTGCCACTAGGCACCTGTCATGACATCACAGAGAATCAGATAAATCACTTGGCCATAGGGCAATTGTCATAACAGTACAGGTATCAGAAACTACTTTGGCACCAGGCAATTGTAGCAACCTATGTCGTGCAATAAAGCATCATAACGACAACATTACTTTGCATAATGTGCAGTTCCTGAAACTGACAAATGTTATTTCCACACGCGACATACCACTACATACATTTATAGTTCAGGGCATGAAATGACCCACAGCACCACCTCAGGGCATAAGAACAATGCAGTAATCTCAAATCACCAGGGACCCTCCTGGTCATGTAGGTATTCCCCGGGAATGGCGCACTTGCGCTTCTCTTACCGGTGTAGGCGGTAATTGGCACTCGCCGCAGGAAGTGCGATGATCTGCTTGTCCCCGGGCACCAGGCCTCCAAATCTGCCCCAAACGCAGCCAGGGGTATAGCAGGCTCGGACCAGCCGAACAAAGCACAATGAGGGCGGAAACCCAGCCCACGACTGCATGAAACGCAATGCGGTCTGGCTGGCAACTCAATAACCACAGCCCAGCAGGGAAATCTCAGCACTTCCCTCTCACCCTGGTGCCCCATCTTAGGACCAGTGAGCACTCGGGAGGGGAGATGTCTCCAACCAAAGCACACACACTGTTCAGGGCACGTAAGCTCCAGAGGACAACTCCTCTGCCCAGGAGCACCGCCACCGACTGCGGCGTCCTCACTCGGCCTTTGCTCCTAGTGCAAGGAGTGTGGACAGCCCACTGTTAGGAATCCCGCAGGTCTGTAGGATGAGGCGCGCTGGTATCCAGGGCACACGGGAGAGTCCCAAAGCAGATGCAGACTTGTGCCCCGGGGGGGACTACTGAGTGCACGCTAGGATGGAAGCACTCCAGTAGGTCCCTGCTGGTGCACCGGGGGCACTGTAGATTAACCACTCCACGGAACGGGCGAGGACGACTCGGCTGGCTTCTACAGCCCAGTGAGATCAATCGGCACCTCGGTGTGACCTTGCAAAGCCAGTATGGTGGGGCAAGAAGCGCCCCCTCCTTTTAGCGCTGGGTCTAAGAAAAGGCATGGAGCAGCCCTCCACGCGCTCTCCTGCCAGAGAACCAGTCACAGCGCCCAACACGCGCTTGTTGGCACCACAGTGAAAGGGAGATACAGCGCTCACCATGCGCTCTAGTTTATCAAGACAAGGGGCAAAACAGCACCCCTGGGAGAGCACTGGGGCACACCAGCAGGATGCAGGCAGACTGGCCAGCATGAGGGCCCTCAGGGCAAAAGGGCGGTCCTTCTTTCAGCCCAAAAGGCAGCAGGTCAGCCCCCTCCCCAGAGAAATCAAGTCCCAAGGCGGACCCTCCTGGCAATTCAGCAGTCCTCTGGTAGTGTACAGAGCCAGCAGCATCCGGCTACAAGTCCCACGCAGTGTCTTCTCATCTTTATGGGGTCACAGCCCCTGTACTTATAGTGCCACAGTCTTTGTTCTGGGGGCACTTCAGACACATTGTAGAAGTGCACAACACCCCCGATTCACATTGTAAGCCCTGGCCTCAGACACACCACAGGGGGGCGGAGACAGCATTGTAGAAGGCAGGCACAGCCCTATTCAGGTGCAGGCACAACTCCTCCCACCACTCCAAATGCAGACCAGGCCTATTCAGGTGCAAGGGAAACTCCTCCCTCTACTCTAAATTCAGCCAAGGTCAGCCAGGAAAGGCAGGACACACCTCAACCCCCCCTTGTGACTTGTCTAAAGTGAATGCACATCTCCTCTCTCCTGTCAGTCAAAACCAGGCAGTCAATACACATCCAGGCAGGGCGCAAAGACTCATAAGCACACAGAAGTGCCCACTTCTAAAAGTGGCATTTCTAAAATAGTAATGATAAATCTGCTTTCACCAATAAGCAGGACTTATTACTACTATTCCAAACATACCAAACATTGTCACACTACCCCTCTCAGATCAGAAATTTCCACTGAAGCACATATCAGGGAATCCCCAATGCAAACCTATGAGAGGGCAGCCTCACAGCAGTGAGAAACCAAATAGGTTGTTGGCACTAGCAGGACATGCCACACAGTTAAGGCACATGTCCTACCTTTAAAATACACAGCACCCTGCCCATAGGGCTAGCTAGGGCCTACCTTAGGGGTGACTTACATGTAGTAAAATGGGAGTTGCAGACGTGACAACCACTTTGCATGCCACTTCGCTGCGGCAATAGACTGCGCGCGCAGGCCCTGCAGCGGCTGAGGCCCGAGACAGGCTTGAAAGGCTACTTTGGTGGGTGGCGCAAGCAGCGCTGCAAGCCCACCAGTCGCATTTAATTTACAGGCTCTGGGTATATGGGATACCACTGTACAAGAGACTTACAGGTAAATTAAATATGCCAAACAGGTGTAGACCAATCTTACCAAGTTTACAAGAGTAAATCAGCATTGATAAAGTGCCCAGCAGTGATAAAGTGCCCAGAGTCATAAAACCACCACCAACAGGTCAGAATAAAAATACAGGAGGAAGGCAAAAAGTTCTGGGATGACCCTGCAAAAAGGGCCAAGTCCAAAAATGACATGACATGGCATAACAACATAACATAACATTTCACTGGTGAACATATTCCTAAATACAGTGCAAACATGAGCCTCCACAAGGGACTCCTCAACAGCTGTTGTAAGGGTAAAAAGAGAGATACTCTTATGAGACAACGACAGTGCCCCAAAGAAAGAAATCCAGAAGTGTCATCAGGTGAAAATATGAATGAATTAAAAGATTCAAAACACACATAGCATCTGTGATGTTGTCATAATGCATAAATGCTTGAAATGAGTCCCTATGATGAAAAATTCACAGATAGCTGTGATCTTTCTCCTCTTGAGCTACCAAAAGAAGCTTCACCGGGCCACAGCAAAGATACACTCCTTCTTTAGATTGAATTCTCTGTTTGCAACAATTTCCCCTGAATACCTGTGGCAAAGTAACGCAAGGGGGCATATTCACAAGAAAATGTCGGAGCACGGAGCTGTGCTAAATTTGACAGCGCTGAGCTTCAATATTTTCAAAATGCAGTTATGCGCCATATTCACAAGACTACGGCGCACCTCTGTGTTTTCCCTAGCTCTGGCACTAAATTTAGCTGCCTAGCGCCAATTCCGGCACTCTTGCACCACAGTGCAAAGGTGCCTGTGTTGCAGGGAATGATTATTTATGTGGAGGAAGGTCCTGCACATAAACAATCACTAATGACGATTTGTTACTTTTATGTGTGCTGCAGAATAGCAAATCGTCATTATTTAATGATGGTTTATGTGCAAGAAGGAACACCTTCCTGCACATAAACAATTATTAATGACATTTTTCTCTTTCTATGTGTGCTGCAGAATGCAGCACACAAAGGGGTATATGTACAAGCCCTCAGCGACACCGGAGCATCACTTTTTTTGACGCTCTGGTGGTGCAGCACCATTTTCCATATTTACAAGGTGGCGCTAAGCCACTTTTCAGGGATTTACATCATTTTGTAAATATGCACCTTTACGCCGCAGTCCTCTGAGGCAAAGGGGCATGCAATGGGTGTTGCTGGGGGTGTTACACCACAACATCCATTGCTTTTTGACGCTGCCCCAGATTTACAAAAACGAATGCCATGGAATAACAGGTGTTGGAATGGCACAACCTCGTTTTTTGCTCTTTCCATGTGTGCTACATTCTTCAGCACTCATAGAAGGAGCAAATCGCCATTATTGATTGTTTATATGCAGGAAGGTGTCCCTTCCTGCACATAAACAATCGTCCCTGTAGCGTAGGAACCCTTGCAACATGGTGGCAGGGTGCCCGCGCTGGAGCTAGGCAACTTTTTTGCATCGGCGCCAGGGGAAACACAGGGGTGCGCCGTATTCTTGTGACTATGGCGCATCCCAGCGTTTTGAAAATGTCAGAGCATGGTGCTGTCAAATTTGGCACAGCTCCGCTCTCTGACATTTTCTATGAATATGCCTCATAGAAAAAGCAAAAATGAGGAGAAATAAAAGTATTTCTCCTCGTTTCGCCATTCTAATGTCTGCTCTTGAAAGGTGTTAGTTTTTGGCGCTGCCTTAGATTTACACCTCTTTGTAAATCTGGGGCAGCGTCAAAAGCAATGGGGGATGACGCAGAAAGCCCACAGCAACACGTATTGCATGCCACTTTCAAGCTAAGTGATGTGTGTAAAGGGGCCTTATTTACAAGGTGGTGTTAAACCGCAAAAAGTGGCTTAACGCCAAGGGCATATCGCCACCAGAACGTTGCTAAAAGTGATGTTCTGGTAGCGATATCCACTTGAAAATATGCCCCTTAGGCTGCTCTTTGGCTTTCAGGTCTCTGACGTGTGAGTGAATAAAGGAAGAGTTTTTGTACTTAAAAACCTCTAAGAAGAATTTTACTCACCTATGTTTATAATTAACTTATTGCCCTTCAAGTCAGCAGTCATGTAGGTCAAGGTGGGAGGCCCTCTTTACTATAGTAAATTATTAATAATTAGCAAGTAATTATTTTTTGCAGCCCTATATTTTTGCCTCGTTCGAAAAATCAGGACTACAGACACCTAAAGCAAAGGAAAACCTTGACTCGAGCAGCTATTTATTCATGGAGCTTGGAAACTTGGCAGATATATATTTATACGACCTATGTACATAAAATGGAACGTCATCATTATATAATATCGGGCAACTTTTGGATCATACAATCAACAAGTCAGATCATGCATTCCTTCTTGACTTAAAGCTCTCTTTTTGTTCTACCCGACTTGCTTTTCTAGATTCATTGTTGATCTGACAGTGCTTCCTTTTATATTTATGTATTGCTATCATTTTTCCTTTTTGCTAATAATTACATCTCCATTGCTGTGATCCATAACCCTAAGCCGCCAGGCAGAAATTTTCAGAAATAGATTATTTAGGCTTTTCACCAGTGAAGCCCTACATCAATTCTTCCTGCCGGAATGTAGCCAGTCACACCTCTGAATTATTAATGATTTGCTTACTTTCCAGCAGTGGCGGCTCTTCCGCAATGGCGGAGGAGCGTCGCCTCACTGCCTGGAGCAGAGCCAGCAAACAAAAAATAAAACGATGCTCTAGCATCGCTTCCTTTTTCGTTTGCCAGCTCTGAGGCAGCTTGTGCATGGAGGGGCGGGGCATGGGAGGGGGTGGAGTGCTTGTGAACTCCCTAAGTTCGCTTATGTGTTTGGCCGGTCGTCTTAGGCCGACCAAAACACACATGCGCACTTAGGTTTCTCCAGCCCGGCTGCATTTAGCAGCCGGGCTGGAGAAACCCCACAGACTCCTTGACATTGAGCAGAGCATTTTTCCTGCCCGCTAAGGCCAATCTGCATGCTGCTCTGCAGCACGGGGATTGGATGGGAGTCTTAATATTATTACCAACCCCCCCCTGCGCACGCGCTCGCTCTCCCGTCCCCCCCGCACTCGCCCCACCCACCCACCACCCTTTGTTAGTGGCGGCCGCCACTGCTTTCCAGTTATCCGAAAACTTTGATTCTGCTTTCTTATATGATATTTTACATCAATAGGAGTGACTAACCCAGGAGACAGGGACCCCGCTGCCTGCCTACGAGAAAAAAAGGCAAACTTCTTCAGCTTCAGGCGTGCCTATGAAGGACCACTTATAACAAGAAAGTTACTGAGAGGACTTCCAAAGTCAGGCACACAGTGGGACTTATTTACAAGCCCCTTGAGCCGCCCGTATTTCACTTTTTCCCATATTAAAAGATACGCACTGGCGGCACAAGGGGCTAGAAAATAAGCCCCAGCGTTTGTAAGGCCAGGGATAAGGAAGTAGAATCAGAGTAATAGGATTACATTAAATATTTGAAGAGTTACCTCATCACTTTCTCTTTCCAATCCTTTCCTCATGAAGATAGATCAAAGCAGGCAGGATCGGCATTGATAGCCCACCAAGGAATCCAGTCAGAAAGGTCAAAGGCCAAATGTAAAGCAGGACGGAAACCTGCCCACAACCCAGCAACAAAAGGGGGGCCAGATACCTGTCGGCTGGTGAAAAAGACTCCAGTTCTGCACACTGAGCAGGCATACTTTAGGCTCAAACCCAGTGGGGAGCTAGAGCAGTGCAGGTCAAGGACCACTATGACTGGGTCGCAGCAAGCCTAGTGGAGAGGCAGGCACAATACGCCATTTTTCATTTGCAGTCATTGACTAACTCACATGCATTTTTGTAACACTCTGTGTTGTATTTTTTGTACACTCTCATAGTGTGCTTCTAGTTCATATATTCCTATATTCATTCCAATGTTTGATGCAGTAAGAAAAAAAACGTAGGGATTTTAATGTGAATATGCAGGTGAATTCTCACGCTTTACTTACCAACTTCCATTATGAATCACAAGTTTGATTTTTCCCAAAATAAAATTATGGCTAGTATAAGCTGAATGACTAAAGCCCTCCTAAAAAGAGACTGAGGATGGTTCGGACTCCAGGGCGAGCAGAGCAGTTCAACATCTTAACACGGAACCCTCATAGAATGGAAGGAATATTATTGGCTAGGTTTACACATTTAAGGATCCTTACAATGAACTATGCACTATGTTGCCAGCTTTCATAATTTGTAGATTCTGTTTGTTCATGTTGGCTACTATTCTCTGATACCTGTGATTATAGTATTACAATTAACACATTTATTCTGCACTAAACTTGGCTTTAAATAAAACCTTACAAATAACATGGTGGATTTCTTATGTGCACATACGTCGGGAGAAAGGGTGCCAGAAACTCCCAACTATAAAATCAAATCTATCTATCTGAGGGATTATAAAGCGCAATAGCTACTCATTGAGTGTCCAGGCGCTGGCTGTAAGACTGATCCATGTACTGACTTGTGATTAGAAAGGGAGCCCAAAGAGGCATGTTTGAAGAAGACGTTTGAAAGCCTGGATATCCTCTGTGCCGTGGGGCTGCTGTGGGAGGGCATTCCAATCCCTAGCAGCCAGGTAGATATAGGAGCTGCTATCACACTTTTTCCCTTGTGGAATAACCACCAGCAAGGAACAAGAGGAACGGAGTAATCTGGTAGGTTGGTGAGGGGTAATTCTATTAGACAGGCACTGAGGACCCGAGTAATAGAAAGCTCTATGTGTCAGGACTAATCCTCTAAACCCCACACTTTCCTTGATAGCCAGTGTAGTTCTTTCAGGTACGGTTGGATGTGGACTGTCCTAGAGAGTTTCAACAGAAGCCGTGCTGTGGCATTCTGGACCAGCTGTAGTCTCTTCAGGAGATAAGCCTTTAACCTCAAATAAAGCGAATTAGCATAGTCTAGCCATGAGGTGATTAGGACCTGAATCACTGTTTTCTGCTGTGGTAGCGGGAGAAGGTAAAGGAGCTTTTTTTTAGAATCTTTAATAGTCCCAAATAGGAACCTATTACACTGGCCAACAGGGGGACTAAGATGGCAGAGTTATCAAATTTCACCCCCAAATTGCAAGCCATACTGGCAGGGGCTGGTGGAGGCAGGACACCATTTGGCCAGATGCCATTGTCCCAGCTGGGAGGTGGTATCCCAAAGAGCAGAATTTCCGTTTTGCTGGTATTGCATTTTAGGTTGCTGGCACACATCCATTGAAATGCTGCCTAAATGCATGCCTTAAACCTGCTCAGCGCATTAGGGCATTTTTATCTAGGGTGAGGATCAATTGTGTGCCATCAGCATATGAAATTATTTGTACTCCATAAGATTCTACAAGGGTTGCCAATGGGGTCAAATAGACGCTGAATAGTGTAGGGAACAATGCAGACCTTTGGAGTACCCCAAAGCCCAGATGTTTAGGTTCCAAGGTAAATGGAGCCATCCATACAGATTGATATCTACCCACCAAGAAGTAGCGGAACCAGGCCAACACGGGGCCACAGACACCTATGTCACCAACACACTGTAGAAGTATAAGCAGGGCCGGACTGGGAACCAAAACCGGCCCTGGCAAACTGCTCGGCCGCCCCCCCCCCCACCCTGGGGGTAGGGGAGGTGCAGCCGAGCTGTTTGCGAAGGCCGATTTCGGCCGATTTTGTTACAGGGGGCCGATATTGCCGACCCCCGGTAACAAAACCGGCCCCCAGGGGCCCAAAACCGGCCCCCACCCTAGCGGCCCACCGGGGAAATGCCCGGTGCCCGCTACGGCCAGTCCGGCCCTGAGTATAAGGTGCGAAACTGTGTCAGAAGCTGCGGATAGATCAAGGAGAATTAGGGCCACCTGCTTCCCTTGATCCACTGCTAGCTTAATGGTACCTGCAACCTCCAGCAAAATAGTTTTGGTGCTGAAGCCAGGGCGAAAGCCCGAGTAGGAAGGAAGCAAGAGCTTATTTTGCTCTAAAAAACCTGAGAATTGCTGGTTAATAAGCATCTCTAATATCTTGCCAAAGGCCCACAGCAAAGAGATTGGTCTGAAATTAGAAAGGTTGGATTTGTCAGCTGGTGGCTTTTTTAGGAGAGGAATTCATTTTGCCTGTTTTCAACAGCTGGGGGCTGTGGCCATTAGAATGGACAGGTTTAAAAGCTGATTTAGGGAGGGGCTCATTGCAGCGCTGTTGGAAAGAAGAATGCGAGGGGGGTACAGGTCATCAGGGGACCCAGATTTGCATGTGCTAAGGGTGTGAGCTGACCCCTCCAAAGAAATAGGAGCGAACTCCTGCAGGGAGTAACAGCAGGGGGTAAGCGGAACCTCCTGCAGGGCCATGGGTCCACTAATGTCCATGGAGTCAGAGTTCGCAGAATGTAGAGAGTCTACAATAGTTTTTATTTGGCATCAAAGAAGTTTGATAGTTGGGTACACAGCTTAAGAGAGGGTGTTAATGGCTGGAGCAGGGTGTCAAGGTGGGTATATTTTTTGACAATGTTAAATACCTCATCCAGTTTGTCGTGGGCGTTATCGATCTGAGCGGTAAAAAATCTGATTGTGCTTTTTTAATTGTTTGATGGTAGTTTTTTAAAATATTTATTTAGATTAATTTATCCTTAGGTATTTAATAATGCCTCCAACTTCTTTCTAGTTTCATGCATTGTTTGCGAAGCTCTTTGAGCTCCTCGTTGAACCAGGGCACAGACTGTCATTTGGCCACCGAGTTGTCTTCTCTAGGTTTAATGGGTGCAATGGTATCAGCCGTCTGTATAAGCCAGCCATGACCGGCAGGTCATCAATGTCAATGTCCCCACTCATATGTGGAGAGTGCTCACTCAAGGAGAGGCTAAACTCCAAGAGACACATGTAGCCCAGTTTCTGTGAGATAGGGGGGAACAGGTCCTGCATCCTCGAGGGCCATGGTTCACCTTCCATTTGAAGCAAATAAGAGCATGTTCGGACTATATAAGGGGTTTCATGTCTGACACTGAATCTTGGCTACAGGGCCGGACTGGGAACAGCAACCAGCCCTGGCAGGTTGCTGCTCGACCGGCCCTGGGGAGGGGTGGGGCTTTTCTTACAGGGGGGCGATATTGCAGCACTGCTGCAAAACCGGCCCCCAGTAAGAAAAGCAGCCCCCGCAGGCACAAAACTGGCCCAACCCCTCCGGCCCACTGGGGAAACGCCCGGTGCCCGCTACAGCCAGTCCGGCCCTACTAGGCTATTGGAGAAAATGGTGTCCAAGATATGGCTGGCCCGCTGGAAGGGCTGGGTCACAAATTGCTGCATGTCCCTTGAGGACATGTTTTCTAAAAGATGTTGACTGTGCGGGTCAGAGAGTGAGTCCACATCTCTTTTGTGGTCCCCTAAAATTGTGAAATTGGAATGTTTTAACATGTATTTAGACAGGAACTCATAAAGGGAAGACAGGAAGTTGCCCTCATGACTGAGTGGGGGGGGGGGGGAGTGATAGACCAACTCTCCAACCAGGGCTTTGTTTGCGGAAATTGTGAGGCAAAAACCCATTGATTCTGCCCCCTGAAGCTACTTAGTGTCAAAAGTGACACAATTAAGAGAGTGTTTGTAAATAATAGCAATGCCAGTTCCTCTTTTGCCCACTCTATCTAACTGTAGCATGGAATAGCTGGCCAGGATGGCTACTGCGACATTCAGTGCTGAACTGTCGGACATCTACATTTCAGTGAGGAAGAATAGAAACGACCTTGTCCTCAGTATATCGTGGATGAGCGGGGTGTTTTTATTCAGTGAGCGTATATTGCCAAGTAGAGCACATATTCCAAACCTGTTATTGGGTCCCTGGGGGCTACAAGATAGTAGAAGTGTGTTCTTAAATGGCCTGCCCTTGCCATGTAGGGCAACAGAGCAGTGAAGACAGGTAGGGGATAGGGTGGTTAGACCTACCTAAACAAAGTGGGTCCTGCCTTAAAGAAAGAAGTTTAGAAGCAGTGTAGGAAATGCGCTGACCGTGCTTGGAGAAATAGGCAACATGGCTGGCGCTGAGCATTGGCTGAGCGCGGACGGGTGCAGACGGGCTCCCCTTAGGCCACATTCGGCAGCCCATTGGCACAACCACAGCGCATGTCTGCCGCGTCCACGCACCAGCCCACTTTTTAAGCAGTGCAGGCATCAGAAATAGCCAAAAAACTAGACCGCTAAACTGCTCACAATAGTGGCTGGAGTAGTATTTGAGCAGTAAAACCCAATTCTCCCTCCTCCAGGATTAAAGTGCAAAAGCAACTGTGCTAATCTGCCAAGGTGAGCGATAGCACTCTTGTTACATAACCCCACAGAAAATATTGACTTTTTGATTTTTTTTACGAAAATCAGCAAATTATTTGGGAAATCAAACCATACAGTAAAAAGAAAAATGAACCTCTAAAAACAATTATTAAAACATAAATGACAAAAGGAGATTTCTGCTCTTTCTAGTCCACGTCAGAAAGGATCAGAGCTGACTAACTGACGCCCGCGCACCAGCCCGCTTTTTAAGGAGTGCAGGCATCCAAAATAGCCAAAGAACTAGTCCCCTAACCATCTCAAAATGGCAAGCGTTAATTGAGCAGTAAAAACCCACTCCTCCTTCCTCAAGGATTAAAGTGCAAATGCAACTCTGCAAATGTGCCATGGTGAGCGATAGTGCTCTTGTTACAGCCCCCCACCGAAAATATTGACTTTTTGACTTTTTTTTATTTTAGGCAAACGAGTATTGGGCAAAATCAGCAAATGTTTAGCAAATTCAAACTATACAGTAAAAAGCAAAAGGAACCTCTAAAAAGAATTATTAAAACATAAATGACAAAAGGAGCTTTCTGCGCTTTCTAGCCCACGTCAGAAAGGATCAGAACTAACTAACCAGCGTCTGAGCACTGGCCTGCTTTTTAAGGAGTGCATGCATTTCAGTAGCTAAAAAAACAGCTGCTAACTTGCTCAAAATGCCTGACAGTCTCTTCCATGTTTTGTTACGTGCATGCTTTCCAGGTAAGTTCGGAGAGATGTGTGGGCCATAACTTTTCCTTTTTCGCTGCTCATGCTGGTAAGCTGGTATATCTGTGCTTGGTGTAGGGCCAAGGAGAACATACTGGATTGTGATCAGGAAAAGATCCTGATACTGTAGCAAGGGCAGATGTCTCACAAGCTCTGAGCTCAATGTGGAGCTGTAACCGGGCTACAACCCAGCACAAAAGGAGGCACTCACATCTCTCTCAGTATTGAGACCCAAGGTTGTGCACAGGGAAAGGTCATGCCCAGGGCCGGCTTTAGCTCTGGTGGCGCCCAGTGCGACAATGTTTGTTAGAGCCTCCCCATCTGAGGTGGAGGTGGGGACCACCTCCACCACAGATTCCCTCACCACCACCTTTTAACTGTGCCCCTCAAGTCTCCATAACCATTCTCTTTCAGATACATTTAATTAGTTACTATATATATATATGAACATATTTTAAGGGATTTTTTAGAGTTTATTTTTAGAGATTTTATTAACTTTTAGACAAATTTTAAATGCCTTTTTAACAATGTTTAATGCTTGATTAGAAGGGCATTTCCTTTTTAATATGTCGCCCAGTCGGATGAGGAGTGGGTGTTATGTTTCGTAGGGTACCCGAATATAGGCTTGAGTAGTCACCTGACCCTTCACCTACATTTACCGTACCATTGTACTACATAACGGGTTTTGGTATTGACCTTTTACCTAGTTAAGTGCTGGATAAATGTCGTATGGTTTTCCCCGAAAACTAGCCTCATTAATTATGCATAAGGATTCTCAGAATCACAGCATGATTACCATCCTCTGCATAATAACTATGTAAAAGGGTCATCCCTTTCGTCATCCTCGGCCAACATGACACAGCAAGGTAGAGCCCCTGAGGGTACCTTTTGGGTATATATACACCATATCTTTGCTGAGGCAAGCAGAGGAGAAAGACTTCCATGCTGACACACTGACGCGGGACGCTGAGGTTCCTGCACGCAGACACTCCAGCTCGCAGTGGTCTGACATCCCTTGCGAGATGTCCATCTGGAGACCAAGACGGGGTTCCACAGTCTCTCACTTCAGGTAATGGGGTTGGCTTAATCCTAGGGAGATTCTTGACTTTACACCTACATACATGTTAGGTACACTTAGGTACATCTAGTTAGGGTTGCATTGTAGGAGTACGCATTATTACTGTCATGTATTTTTATACCTGCCTGTATTCATTGTTTTAGCACTATGGTAGGAATATACCATCCATTTACTATATTGGTACTTATAATCAATTATATCTGTTTCTGTCTTATGGTTGTTTCAGCACACATGTTTTACACTAGAATGACGCTGGTTCAATAAATGCTTATTGAAAACGTCCCCACCGTTTATTCTGTGTATCTCTCTGAGACAAAGTGAGCACGAGTGACTGAGCGAAAAGTACTGTGCTGTTTCCACGATCCCTGATGGGACAGGGTTGACATGTTCGATAGTTGCCAAGAACTATTCTCTCCTTGGTAAGAGGAGTTTTCAGTGGCACTGTGAGCTAGCTAGGTATACATGCGAACATACCCGGTGGGGGTGTGTGGAATCAGTCTGGACACCAATCCCACAGTCTATGTTGTCTAAACGTGTAGATCCTATATTGGTTTATAGGAACTACATGACAATATGGCGCCACTCATACCAGTTTAGGGTCTCAGAGCACTTTGCATCACACACACACATTACACAGAGACAACCATACATGTGTAAATCAACCGCAAGTAACAAAAGGATGTCTCTTAGAAACACAATAACCCACTGACCTATTTAGATTAAATGTACTTTTGATCTGCATGGTACACGTTTATTGCAGCGGCAAATTAACCATCTGTGCTATTTTATGATCAGTTAAAACCTCAACTAGACAAAACTCTGATCTCTCTCCAGGAAGAACATTTATCACCAGAGTTATCTTGACATTTTTATTGTTGTTGTCTGGAGATTGCACAAGGCAAGGAAGACAGCAGGTGCTTTTAAAACCAAAATACACTTGGAAACTCGGCACCCCCTGAAGTCAGCACCCGGTGCAGTGGCACCGGGGGCACGGCCCTTGAGCCGGCCCTGATCACTCCACACTAAACTCAGCGGGGCGCATATGGGAGGGCCCATGTTCATCCTCCCCGATAAGGGTAGGTAATAGATAGTGATCCAGAGATCCACCTGATCTTCAGACAGAAACAATTCCAACACTGATTCCCAAATCCATTATGAAGTGATGAAGAGAAGGCCAAAAATCATACGAGCACCACACCACCTCCAATGGCCCGAGCAATGGCCCGAATGGCCGAGTGGAACACACAGTAGCCAGCAAAAGACAACAAACAGGGAACATCCCACAACTCCAGTAGGAAGGAGAGTGGAAATCCCAAGCCCAGCCCAATACAGGCTGGGCTTGGGAATCCAGCAAATGAGGAACAACTAGGCCCAAATACCAGGAAGGAGCACAGGCGGGAGAAAATGGTCACCAAGCCTCTCAAGCTTGTGTGCGGTTGAGGCATCCACTTTCAATCAGGAGGGGTCAAAGGAATATCTTTGATCCAGGAAAGGACAGAATAAACTCCAGAACACCAGAAAACCCCAGAGAAGTTCTGCATGAAGGCTGAGACACTACCTATACGAACAACTGAGGAGACAGGAAAACAAAGCACCACCTCACAAGTCTCCAGGCTGGTGAGGGGGTAAGTTGGAAGCCCATGTTCAGCTCATACCCAAGGCAGAGAATGAGACACTTGCATGCCTTCTAGGAACTGGGCACCAGCACCAAGCCAGCTGGGTGCACATACAGAGAAAGGCACACACCTAGAAAGGATATGCTGGGGCAGGGGTGCCCTCCACATACTTTGATGGAGGCTGACGGCAATATCCAGAAATGCAACCACAACAGCCACAAGTCTACAAGGAAGCTAGGGAAGGGCAGACAAAATATTTCAAACAGCTCTACGGCCCCTAACAAACCTATTACAGAAGCCTGAGTGCGAATGATTCTAGCAGAGAGCAGTCCTCAAGGGCCTAGCAGGCCAGCAAAAGACAGGAGGACAACAATCCACAGCAAACAGAGAAAGAGCAAGCAGGTCTTTCAAAGAAAGCAGAAACTTGTGTCCACAAAACCCTTTGGCTAACTGGTAAATAGAAGCAGACTTTTCTCATAAGTTAGCAGCAAATTCTGCATTGATCATTTTTTGGGGGTGATTGCTTCGGCTTTCTCTGCTCTACACTGGATGTTTATTTCACTTTAAATAATATCCTAGGCCAGAGTGGCACAAACACAGATACTCTACCATTAATATGACTCTAATGTTCTGTATTTTACTGCCTGTAATTTAGCTGGATAAATTATACCTCTGGCGTGAAAAAAGTCAGTCTGACGCGATTTTCATTGCATTACAGAAATCACGCTGACTTCAGGAAATCACTGCATGCGTAGGACGAGATGAATTCTCCTTAAATCTTTATTGTGTTCACAAAATGGCTAAATCGCAACTTGTGAGCCAGTTCTAATTTCTGAGCCATACTTGGCATTCCCCTATGGTCGACTGGGCTTTAATTATCGCCTCAAAGGTGCCTAGTGAGTTTCTGTTACTTTTGGGGCAAATTTACAATTATTTCACAGAACACAGTGCAGCCACCAAAGTTGCTGCTCTCTGCATTTTGTGAAAGGGATAGAGTAAAACAGTGTCATATCGACAAAGATGTGCTCCGCTGCTCTGTTCCCAAGCACTGTTGTACAATCAGACTGGCTATCACTACATATTCACCTTTACATCATTGTGCAAAGATATGTCATGCTACTAGCACAGACTTTCTATTGGAAGGCAACCCTTTCAGTATAAAACACTTTGCTTACCAGTGCTTAATTTGAGCCGGTGGTTGCCGGTGGGGACCACTGGCACTCATTCTTGGGTACCAGCACTTATTTTTCCTCATTGGACATTTCCCAAGAGTAAGGGATGGAAATGACTCTCTCCCACAACCAATTTGTGGCAAACTTTCATCACTGAGTCCGGAATGCAAATACATCTGGACGGGCTCAAACTCTGTGATAGAGGGAGCTCTGCAGAAATTGGTCTTGTCAGGGGATCTATGAGGCTACTCAATAAAATTGCCTAAAGGAATCCCCAATGTCTAGTATTTTATTCTGAGGAAAATAAATTCTCGGTCAGGGATGGGGACAGAGGGTGTTGATGCAGCCAAAGCTTCATAATCCTTACCAGCTATTAAAATCAGGTCCGGGACAATAGTAATTAGAGTGGTATCACATCCACCAGAGGTACCCCCACCTGACTCATAATCAATCCCTCAATAGTGTATTGAGAAAAGAATTAATTGCATAGATAAAACATACTATGTCGACATACAAGGTATTCATGAAAGCTACATTTATGAATGTAAATTATTATATACACATAATAACTTCACATCCCTTCTAAAATTCTGTTTCAGCCTAGATATGGCTTTTCTTGGTCTAATAGCATGCTCTTTGATCACTTCAGGTCTTCCCGTGGTCTTGCTTTTCTCCCTTTTGTAGGCAAGTTATGTTATGTTATAGAATAATTTTAAAGCACAGCAGAAAGATATCTTGGTTCTGAATCAGTCATTGATCAGAGAAACAGAGAAATCAAGAGAAGAGAAGTTTTAATTTTTTTCGGAAACACACCTAGCAAGGAAGTATACTTCAGAGATAAAGGAAGAGAATTCCATGAACCACACTCAGAGTAGGGTACAGTAATATGATGTAGTTTCTTTCGACTATGTTCCTTCAAAATTTAAAAGGCAGCCTGGGCTGTTCCTTCTATGAGCCACACAGCGGCAATTTCAATCTTCATTGTGTGTTTCACTACTGTGATCTCTCCACCCCATGCACTATCTTTCCAAGTTAGTGCATGGACTGGAGAGAGCATTTTTTTTATTGTTCAAAATCCTGGAGTGTGTGGGCTGCAATAAATAAGGCCACAAATCGGATGCTTGTGCCTCGTTATGTAATCCCACCCCTTGTGGTTACAGTGGTGGCTGCCTCAGAATGGGGGTGGTGGGGCGGGGGGTGAGGATGAGAAAAAGGAAATAAATAACTTATCTGTGAACACCACTGCTGCCTCTCCTCCGTCCTCAGTCTCGGCACTGGCAGCAGGAAAGGAAGCGCCCAGGCTCCCAGACTCTCCTAGCCAATCAGCATCGTGATTGGTCTGAGCGGCCTGTTTGGCCGCTCAGGCAGGGCCTGGGCATGTTCTGTGCGACACAGCCTAGTGGAGAACATGCTAAGTGCGCATGACGGTTTGGCCGGCCCAAGATGGCCGGCCAAACCGTCATGCGCAATTAGTGAGTGCAAACCACTCCTCCTCCCTCTGACATCGGCGAGCTCAACCCGCCCGCCCTGACCAGGCTTTGAGTCCGCACAGAAACATAAAATGATAATAACATCTTGTTATTATCATTTTCTTTTTCTTTTTTTGCTCTGCTCAAAGAGCAGTGGGGCGGTGCTCCTGAGCTGCCACTGTGTGGTTAGTGATGCAGTAAGT
Source organism: Calotriton arnoldi (assembly GCA_963921515.1). Taxonomy (NCBI): domain Eukaryota; kingdom Metazoa; phylum Chordata; class Amphibia; order Caudata; family Salamandridae; genus Calotriton; species Calotriton arnoldi. Next base: position 899,518 of record CAWUFW010004596.1, on the reverse strand, counting down.
GACAGGAAAAAGAGAATCTGCTCTTCAGTCCCCATGGGAAATGGTATTCAGATATGAAAATACCCTTCAAAAACTCTAATGCCACCTTTTCTCTGCAGAGACAGATGAAGAAGTTGCAGCTGAAGCATTCTGTAGGCAACAACCTCTTTGTAAACTCCTACCTCAGTAGACTGCTTTTGCAGTCCTGTCACTGTGTGAGGATTTATTTGTAACTCTTCCTCAGCACATTTCTTTACTTTACTTTTTTTCCTTTCTTTACTTGTAGTATTTCTTCAACGCATGACTTTACTTGTAGCCCAGCCCCACTTCCTCTCTGTATTTGTAGAATTGCTCATGTGCATTACTCTACTTGTAATACAGCGCCAAAGAATTTCAATATTTGCTGTCAGGTCTTTGGGAGTAGCATTACCTGTAGTCCAGTCTCGTACATTTCTTTAGATGTTGTCTTGCACGAGTGCCTATCTTTACTTCTAGATCAGTCTAAGAGCATTTATTCAACTGTAGTCGACCTCTAGTGTGTCTTTAGGTGGAAGGTGTTTTTAATTTTGATACTGTCCCAGACTAAGACTGTTTTTAAAATGCAAACCGTATATGGCTCCATGCCCTGCTCTATACAAAAAAAGATGCACTCGCTGCTCCCAGCCACACCTCCCGCATTACGGTAACCCTGCAAATAGCTCTTGGACATCTGTTGCGGGAATCTAGAGTTGGTATAAAGAAATTTCTGGCAAACTCTGGGGCATATTTACAAGCCCTTATCGCCACAGGAACATCACATGGCTTAACGCTGCCTTGTAAACAAGGCCCCCTTTCATGCTATACTTAGCGTGAAAGGGGTGGGCAATGGGTGTTGTGGTGGGCGTTCCCCTGCAACATCCATTGATTTTGACGCTGCTCCATAATTACAAGTGCAGCCTAAATATGGCACAGCGCCAAAATTAAGACCAGGGAAATCCTGGTCTCAAACAGGCGCAATGAGGAGAAATGTTTCATTTCTCCTTGTTGAAACAGCAAAATGCCATTCATTATTTATGTGCAGGAAGGTGACCCTTCCTGCACATAAACAATCAATTTTTAAAATCACGTTTTGCAACTTCTATGTGTGCTGCATTAAACAGCACACATAGAAGTTTCAAAGTGCCTTTTCAGATTGTTCATGTGCAGGAAGGGACACCTTCCTGCACATAAACAATCTTACCCTATAACGCAGGCACCCTTGCACTATGGTGCAAGGGTGTCTGCTTTGGTGCTAGGCAGCTAAAATTAGCGCCTGTGCAGGGGGAAACGCAGGGCTGCACCGTATCCTTGTAAATACGGTGCAGCCCTACGTTTTGGAAGTGGCGGAGCACTGCGTTAAGCCAAGGTGGCTAATGCCACGCTCTGCCTCTTCCTAGTAAATATGCCCCTCTTTGTGTAACCTGCTACTACAGGGTTCAATTTATGGGGGCTATTTCAACCTTTGATACTTTCATAGGATTGATAAAATGAGTGACTGGATAACAGGAAGGCCTTCTATAAGCTATTATAGAAAAAGCGACCCAACAGCGGACTGTCCAGCCTGCACCTCACGCTTTAGTACTGTAGAAAGTAGAAAGTCCTGTGCACAAATCCTCCGGCACCTGCCGTTGTTCAGTGCCACTGTTCAACAGATCCTGGATATATGAAGCATATGGAGGTGCACCAGGTAAAAAAAATCCAATCAAATGTCTTTTCACAAATTCTTTATTTTTCAAATGTCCTCTCTTTATATTTACACAAGTAGTCCAGCCAACGCGTTTCGTTCCACAAACACTTGGAACTTCATCACGGCTTAATCTCTTGATATAAATAAAGGTTTCCCGAATTCATGCAACAATAAAGCTCCAGCTCAAATTTGTTGGAAACAAAGAATTTCCAAAGGGCATCAGGGTGTCCACGTCAGATACCTTGCTAAGCAATTTCCTGATGTGTATTGTGTGGTCTGTCCTCTGGCCTTCTATAAGCACCTTCTTTCAAATGGCAAAAATACGATTATTGTTAAGGGTAATCTTTTTACTCTTCTTCTGAAACTAAAATTGTACATTTAACTCAATAGAACATAAACGGTCCTTCCACTGCTATGTGAAAATTCTGTACTTGCTTCTTGCAAAAAGTGACTTCTGGTATTTTTTCTTCTTCATACAGTTGCTTTGCATTATGTCGCTTTGATTTTCCTTGATCTCTGTCAGTTTATCTCATATCCCTCCCAAAAAGGAGCTATGTTTCCATTGTAATTTTAATCCTCCTGCCTTCCTCAGGCATCTGCGGTGTTGTTTCTTCAAGGTGGGAGATAATAATGTGCATTTCCTATAAAAGGAAGCTAAGCTCTTGGAATGAGAAGGCACATTCTCGTGGGCAAAGAAGTTCTAATCTCACAGTCTGCTTGTTAGTGATCACACCTTTGCATGCTACTTGCATGATATGGTAATATGCTGAGGGGAAATCATTTTTAAAAAGCCTTGAATCCAACGTAATCCCTGACAGATCCCCAGGCTCACAAGCTTTTCTCCATTATTCAATAGACTGCCTTTTCCTGTGCATTTGAAGTCTGCAGTCTCTGATCACAAACATGGTGCCTTTAACATTTTCTGTTTGTAACATTGCTTTAAATCGCTCGATGAGCATTAAGCAATGTTTGTATTACAGGGATACAAAAGAGAGCCAATGGCTCTTTCCATGACACTTCACCATTCCTAGATTTGACAGGATTTGCTACATTGCCTTTTGCAGGATTGCAAGTCTAAACTATCCTCCTAAAATGTGGTGCTAAATTCTTATAGATGTAAATGTAACATATATGCCTTTGAAGTAGGCTGGTAATTGACAGAACACAAACGAATGACTAAATAGATATTACTGGGTGGTTGCATGTGGCGTGGGATACAGTAAAAGAGTTCTTAGAGAAGCATCTCTTAACTCCTTTACCATCACATGTTTCAACTCTTTCTTCCCTTTGTCATAAGAACCTTACTTCACTGAGGGTTACACCCAAGTATATTGTACTAGCTCCCCAAGAAAACTGTGACCTTTGTGGAGAAAAGGAAATGGAGTTGGATTTCTCATTCCTTTCTCTGAGTTGTGCTTACAGGAATGAAACCATGTTTGAAATGCGGCATACCTGTTACAGAATACCTTACACATGCAGTTGATAGATAAAGGGACCACACCCACAAAATAAGTCCAAACACCAACTTTGGAATTTTATAATGATTAATATTGATTGTGTGCTAATATTTGGCAAATCCTATGAGTAAGAACTATCACCATAATAATAAAGATCTGAGCAATAAAAAGTAACTTAAGGGAAAATACGAGATACACCACAAATATTGTACATCACACTTCCCTAACCAATAAGTTTAAATACTCCCTAATGGCCTTGTAGCATTTCATAATTATCATTTATCTTATTGCCGAGCCATATATTATCCAAACATATCTGTAAAACCTTCTGACAACATCTATCCCTGCATCCAGTCTTTTTCCATGCCCCTCCCAAATATGGGTGAAGTTTATACTTTTTCTTCCTTAGTATTTTTATGGAGTAGATGGGAGCCTCTTCACTTAGAACTTACTCGCATGCCTTTAAAGCACTGAGCAGAAAACAATCCTTCCATTGCAAGCATTAGGAAGGGCAGAAACTTCTGCACATTGTTACTTTCGAGCTCCGCTAAATGGAAGTGTACATGGTCATCATGCAGAAGCCATTGCAGCCACAGCCATTATGTTGAGACAGCAATGGAAACATCCCCTTTATAGCTGAAGTAACATGAATAGAAGATGGAGCAGTTTCTCATGATAATCTTGAAAACTAATTTCAGGACAGCATACAGGGCCGGCTTTAGGGCAGTGCGACTGGTGCGGCCGCACTGGGCGCTGACCTGTGGAGGGGGCGCTGTGACCTCAGAGGGGCACTGTGTTTAGCAATATCTTATGATAGGAGAGATGAGGGGCACTTTTGCAGGTGGTAGGGAGAGAATCCAAGGAGGCGGTCATGGGACATGGGGCACCAAAAGTGACTGTCGCACCGGGCGCCACCAGCACTAAAGCCGGCCCTGACAGCATATATATGTTAAATATACAATACTCTCAGCAACATTCAATGAACAAATACAGACCTTGCTAGCCTGCATCATGGCTCTCAAATCATGTCAACAATGTCCTATTTCTATATCTATCTATCTATCTATCTATCTATCTATCTATCTATCTATCTATCTATCTATCTATATCTAGCTAACGAGCACTGAAGAAGGCCGATATGCCGAAATGCATTTGCTCAAAAAGAAACCAACTATATATTCCGTGAGTGCTTCGCATCTTTGGAGCTGGTTTCTTTTTGAGCAAATGCATTTCGGCATATCGGCCTTCTTCAGTGCTCGTTAGCTTAGACTTAAACATCGCACAGATTTAAAATACCAGCATATTGATTTTATTGGTTCATGAGAGCCCGAAACGCGTTTGGTGAAATCGGAGGATTTTAATGGACTAATGCTGTTTTAATGCTTGAAGAGTGATGCTGAAACCCTTTCAAGTCCGCCAATAAAGGGGAAGAAGTACGCTGTGAGTGGCGCCTCAATTTTGGAGCACCTTTCTTGTGGATTTGTTTACGGCCTGCTCAGGTCGTGAGGCGCCCCGCTGCAGATCGAGCGGGTCCCGCAGCGCTAGGGAAATGAAGCGCTGAAGGAACGGCGTCTCTGTTGGTGGAACAAATAAAAAGGAAAGGGGGACAGCATCGGCTGTTTAAGCAATCCACTGTGGTTTTCTGAATTATGCATTATTATAGGATTGACTGCACCCACTGGGGATAAGATTAATTGTCGAACTCCAACTACCATGATGCAAAGTTGTACATACGCCCACAAGGCGTGAGATATAAAGTGGTGCAGGTGTGCCAGAAATGTTTGTTGCAGTCTCCTATGTCCAATGCCAGTGAGCAAGGGCTACTGAGAGCCCGAAACGCGTTTGGTGAAATCGGAGGATTTTAATGGACTAATGCTGTTTTAATGCTTGAAGAGTGATGCTGAAACCCTTTCAAGTCCGCCAATAAAGGGGAAGAAGTACGCTGTGAGTGGCGCCTCAATTTTGGAGCACCTTTCTTGTGGATTTGTTTACGGCCTGCTCAGGTCGTGAGGCGCCCCGCTGCAGATCGAGCGGGTCCCGCAGCGCTAGGGAAATGAAGCGCTGAAGGAACGGCGTCTCTGTTGGTGGAACAAATAAAAAGGAAAGGGGGACAGCATCGGCTGTTTAAGCAACCCACTGTGGTTTTCTGAATTATGCATTATTATAGGATTGACTGCACCCACTGGGGATAAGATTAATTGTCGAACTCCAACTACCATGATGCAAAGTTGTACATACGCCCACAAGGCGTGAGATATAAAGTGGTGCAGGTGTGCCAGAAATGTTTGTTGCAGTCTCCTATGTCCAATGCCAGTGAGCAAGGGCTACTGAGAGCCCGAAACGCGTTTGGTGAAATCGGAGGATTTTAATGGACTAATGCTGTTTTAATGCTTGAAGAGTGATGCTGAAACCCTTTCAAGTCCGCCAATAAAGGGGAAGAAGTACGCTGTGAGTGGCGCCTCAATTTTGGAGCACCTTTCTTGTGGATTTGTTTACGGCCTGCTCAGGTCGTGAGGCGCCCGCTGCAGATCGAGCGGGTCCCGCAGCGCTAGGGAAATGAAGCGCTGAAGGAACGGCGTCTCTGTTGGTGGAACAAATAAAAGGAAAGGGGGACAGCATCGGCTGTTTAAGCAACCCACTGTGGTTTTCTGAATTATGCATTATTATAGGATTGACTGCACCCACTGGGGATAAGATTAATTGTCGAACTCCAACTACCATGATGCAAAGTTGTACATACGCCCACAAGGCGTGAGATATAAAGTGGTGCAGGTGTGCCAGAAATGTTTGTTGCAGTCTCCTATGTCCAATGCCAGTGAGCAAGGGCTACTGAGAGCCCGAAACGCGTTTGGTGAAATCGGAGGATTTTAATGGACTAATGCTGTTTTAATGCTTGAAGAGTGATGCTGAAACCCTTTCAAGTCCGCCAATAAAGGAGAAGAAGTACGCTGTGAGTGGCGCCTCAATTTTGGAGCACCTTTCTTGTGGATTTGTTTACGGCCTGCTCAGGTCGTGAGGCGCCCGCTGCAGATCGAGCGGGTCCCGCAGCGCTAGGGAAATGAAGCGCTGAAGGAACGGCGTCTCTGTTGGTGGAACAAATAAAAGGAAAGGGGGACAGCATCGGCTGTTTAAGCAACCCACTGTGGTTTTCTGAATTATGCATTATTATAGGATTGACTGCACCCACTGGGGATAAGATTAATTGTCGAACTCCAACTACCATGATGCAAAGTTGTACATACGCCCACAAGGCGTGAGATATAAAGTGGTGCAGGTGTGCCAGAAATGTTTGTTGCAGTCTCCTATGTCCAATGCCAGTGAGCAATGGCTACTGAGAGCCCGAAACGCGTTTGGTGAAATCGGAGGATTTTAATGGACTAATGCTGTTTTAATGCTTGAAGAGTGATGCTGAAACCCTTTCAAGTCCGCCAATAAAGGGGAAGAAGTACGCTGTGAGTGGCGCCTCAATTTTGGAGCACCTTTCTTGTGGATTTGTTTACGGCCTGCTCAGGTCGTGAGGCGCCCGCTGCAGATCGAGCGGGTCTCGCAGCGCTAGGGAAATGAAGCGCTGAAGGAACGGCGTCTCTGTTGGTGGAACAAATAAAAGGAAAGGGGGACAGCATCGGCTGTTTAAGCAACCCACTGTGGTTTTCTGAATTATGCATTATTATAGGATTGACTGCACCCACTGGGGATAAGATTAATTGTCGAACTCCAACTACCATGATGCAAAGTTGTACATACGCCCACAAGGCGTGAGATATAAAGTGGTGCAGGTGTGCCAGAAATGTTTGTTGCAGTCTCCTATGTCCAATGCCAGTGAGCAAGGGCTACTGAGAGCCCGAAACGCGTTTGGTGAAATCGGAGGATTTTAATGGACTAATGCTGTTTTAATGCTTGAAGAGTGATGCTGAAACCCTTTCAAGTCCGCCAATAAAGGGGAAGAAGTACGCTGTGAGTGGCGCCTCAATTTTGGAGCACCTTTCTTGTGGATTTGTTTACGGCCTGCTCAGGTCGTGAGGCGCCCGCTGCAGATCGAGCGGGTCCCGCAGCGCTAGGGAAATGAAGCGCTGAAGGAACGGCGTCTCTGTTGGTGGAACAAATAAAAAGGAAAGGGGGACAGCATCGGCTGTTTAAGCAACCCACTGTGGTTTTCTGAATTATGCATTATTATAGGATTGACTGCACCCACTGGGGATAAGATTAATTGTCGAACTCCAACTACCATGATGCAAAGTTGTACATACGCCCACAAGGCGTGAGATATAAAGTGGTGCAGGTGTGCCAGAAATGTTTGTTGCAGTCTCCTATGTCCAATGCCAGTGAGCAAGGGCTACTGAGAGCCCGAAACGCGTTTGGTGAAATCGGAGGATTTTAATGGACTAATGCTGTTTTAATGCTTGAAGAGTGATGCTGAAACCCTTTCAAGTCCGCCAATAAAGGGGAAGAAGTACGCTGTGAGTGGCGCCTCAATTTTGGAGCACCTTTCTTGTGGATATATATATATATAAAATCTCAAGCGAGGACTAGGGGGATCTCCTTGTCTATAAGTCTAAAGCATCCCAGGTGACTGTAGATCAGAATATACAACCTGTAAGACTTATCCTAACCTACTCTAAACAGGAACAACAATTGAGGAGCATCATTAGACATAATTGGCACTTTATCCAGGATGATCCTGTGATAGGTGACCTGATGCCCTCGAATCCTTCGATTACATTCAGGAAATCAATGAGTATGGGGAATATGTTAGTCCAAAATTGCCAGGAGAGTAGCCGCAAAGATATGTGGTTGACTATAAGAAATGGTTTTTTAAATGTCTAACATGCAAGGCCTGCCAATTTGGAATCAATGTTAAGACATACACAACTGCCTTTTCTGAAACAATTAAGGAAATCAAGCAACATCTAACATGCAAGACAGAGTATTGTGTGTATGTCTTGGAGTGTGACTGTCATTTGAAATACATAGGCAGCACCAAATTGGCAGTCCATAAACGCATATTGCAACACATTAGGGCAATAATCAACAAGGACCAGAACTACCCAGTAGCAAGGCATTTTCAAACTGTACACGATAGCAACCCAAAGTATTTGCGTTATTATGCCATTGAAGCCATCCCCATAATGAAAAGAGGGGGTGATAGAGAAGCAAAATTGAGACGCTTGGAGACAAGTTATATATTGGAGTTCGACTCCAAGTCTCCGGGCGGGCTCAATATTACAGAAGATCTTTATACTTTTCTATGATTATTATGAATGTACCAATGGCATATAACAATGAACGGGTCAACTTTATGTAAAGTGAATTCAAAGCAATGATATTGTCATCATTATTTTTATAGAAAACTTTACAGAGATATTCTTCAAGGTTTTCTATCTATTGACCCTGATTATGAGACAGCAGTTCAACTATCCGTTGTTTTAGAACTAGCCTTGGTTTTTAAGGAATGGTTTTAGACATGGGTGGTTTTATTGTAGTGTTTCATTTATGGCCATTTTAAACAGGGTTTTAATGATATCTCTCTATTGACACTTTCCTATTGTCATTGTTGGTTGGGCCACTCTTTAGCCAAAATTAAAACATCAAAAATCTGATTTACTATGAGATTCCGTTAGGAACGTAATGGATCCAATGTTGTACTGTGATTGATTGTATATCTTCAAAAATATGAACTTCTAATTTCTCTATAGCTGAATTTTAATAGGCACAAGTCACTTTATTCGAAGTACTGTTGCACTATGTCACTTTATATATTTATTAAAATAAGGCGATAAGGATCTTGAATGGTCCACTGAAGTGCACAAAAGGCATTAATGCCAGGAAAAATTTGAAGCACAGCAGTGGTATACTTCCAACCAGTAAAGGCCCAATATAAGCCTTACACTTATGAATATTGTATAAACAATATGAGGCATATTGAGCAGAGGAATTCGGGATTTTTGATAAATTTATTCATTATGTATTTTATTCAAGTTAATTTTGTTGACAAGGATTTGTTGCAATTAGTTCATTTCCACGTTTTAGGGGCACTTTTAAGTTTGTGTATATATATTTTTTCACATAATATTGCAATTCATGAAATATGACAAGACGGGTCAATATGCATTTAAGCTGTCATTCTGATGTATTATAACATTTGGACTATATAGTCTTCTTAATATTTATATTCCTATAATGATGAATATTTTACATGCTGAGAGCGTAATGGATATTGAAAATGTTATTCTATATGTATTGAAAGCATTCCAGCGAAAATTTGTGGAATGATCCTATCAGTTTGTCTATGTTTATGAATAAATTAGCACGGGCACTTTAAATTTGCGGGGTGACATGCTGGGCGCTGTCATGTGATCAAGGCCGCTTGTACGGCCGAAACGCGTAATGGCAGAAGACTGACAAAATAAAATATACTGCACTACTGGAGGTCTGCACTCGCTTTTGTTTCGCTGGCAGCAGATGCATTTCGAGCAACAGTGATATATATATATATATATATATATATATATATATATATATATATATATATTATCAAACAATCTCCGCTCTCCTCCACAGTCACCTTGAAGAACCAGAGCCCGGACCACCAACTTGTGCAGAACGTGAGTTTATTTTTTGCTCTCACAACCTGCAGTCATGACGCTTTTCGACCCCGTGGGGCCTTGATCACATGACGCGCCTCACAGTGGGAGTCAAGCTTTTAAACCATTTTTTTAAACATGTTTAAATTGACATGTGCCTTAATCTGTAGGTCACCATTAACATAGAAAAAATACTGTTCCTTAATAGTCACATGCATATATATATATATATATATATATAGGAAAGTAGGATCTGCTTCTTATTGTTACCCCCACTTTTTGCTTGATGTTACACTGTTTTTGACTAGTCTGACTGGGATCCTGCTAATCAGGACCCCAGTCTATCTGCTTTCTCCCTAAAATGTTATGTCAGGTACTTAGGTACACTCCAGATTTGATACTGGGGTACCCTTGTTAGTCACTAGTATATGGTACACATGTACCCAGGGCATAGGTACCCCAGAGTCCTCCCATGGGCTGAAGCATGTATTATGCCACCCATGAGAGGCCATGCTAAATGGAACTACAGGCCTGCCATTGCAGCCTGTGTAAGATGGTGCATGCACCACTTACTATATCTATAAGTCACTGCACTTAAAACCTATAAGTCACCCCTATAGCAGGCCTTGACAATCCTGAAGGCAGGGTACAGGGTTTCATGTGAGAGGGTGCCCCTGTATGAGCAGAGCACCCCTGGAGCCTTCGGAGACCATTCTCCCGGGTTGTCGGAGGCGCAGCCCGACATATAGGTAGAGGTGCATTATATGCTCGCGTAAAATGCTATCTCGAAAACGGCTGCAACAAACCATGTCGTGTTTGGTATCAAACACCTTGGAATCATACCTCCACACCGGTAACCAGTGTGGGAGGTATAATTCCACCCATCAGAAGCAAGCTTCGTGGGATCCATGGTCTTCCCGGTACCAGCCTTCTCGACCTGGACAGCACAAAATGGTTGCTGCTGACCAGAGACACATTTCTGCCCTCCTGCTGCTGAGCCAAGCTCGAGCAGAGGAAGGCAGCACAATAGGCATCCTGTCACAGGGAGGTGTGACCACCTCCCAGACAGGATTTAGTGTATTGAGCTGGGTGGGTGCACTTCCAAAGTGCCTGAAAGTCTGCACGAGGGGCACATTTGGTGTCCCTGTGCATAGTCCAGTTCAAACCAGTCCTGGGAGCCGTTGGCTCCTGCTCTGGCACAAAACTGAACAAAGGACATGGGAGTAACCTCCCCACTGTCCTCACCCTCCCCTGGGAGAGTCCCCTGAATCTGTCCAACCCTCACTGAAGGAAGTGACCCGAAAAGGGTCACCCGGGTCACTCGCGACCACCTCTCGGCCTTTCAAACAAATGAAGAGTCGGTCAGACAGTAGAGAATAGAAGCCAAAATTATTTATTAGTATTACGCTGCAGCGGAGCCCAGTCTGACCAGCCTCATGGGATGGCTGCCGGGGGACTGCCTTCCCCCAAAATAAAGTCAGATATTATACTTGTCCAATTCCCCAAGAACATGCCCAGACTGGAAAATTCCGGTCCAGGCAACAGCGAACAAAGGTGGCAAACAAAGATGAGCCATGGTCCTGGGACTGGGTACATACTATCTCGGCTCCAAGGCCGTTCAGCCTGTGCCTACCATTATATGATGAGGGAACAGGTTTATCTAACAGCGAAGGTATGCCACAAGAGAAAATACATTCATTAGTGAAGCGAAGCTCGGCCTTGAGAAGTACAAGCTGAAGGTACAGGAGGCGGTTTTCTGCTGAGACAAGCAAAATGAGACAGAGGCTTAGTTTCGATCATAAAACAATATGTCGGCGGCTAATAAAATGGCGCCATGAATGCTAACTTAAAGAGAACGAAGCGTGAGCATTACGATAATAACATTCCAAATCTAACATCTCCCATGGGTACAAAAGGGCTTACCTGGCTGTAGGACCCTAGATTCCACATGGACAAGATTCTGATCAAGAAACCACTGACCTTCGACCGTCTGGACACTCTGGACTTCGCTGGACTTCGACTGGGCCCAACTTTGTCTCCCTCTCCGTCCAAAACATCGTCTGTGCCCGTGCACCATACAGGCTCCATGCAGGAGCTGTGGAGCATCAAGGACAACTGAAGTATCTCCCTTGGGGTGAAGGAGTCACTCCCATGCATTCGCAGGCACTGTAACGCAACTGACCAGTCTGCTGATCCTGAGCTCCTGCAGATTCCAAAAGCTCCAGCAACACAGGAGGTGGGTTCCAATGTTCCTTGAGGTTGAGCTATCCTCTCACCAAGTTTGAGGCCAGTATCCCTCGTGGGGACTGCATAACCCGAACCCCTGTGCACCGCGTACTTTTGCAAGCGCATATGCTTGTTGGCATTCCCCAACTAAGTGCATTGGGCTATCAATAGCCCCAATCTCTGCGCACATTTCTTACAAAGGACTTTGGCCACCTCACACTCTGTGCCCTGAAAGCTGTGACTTTGTGAAACTGCTAGAGGTCCCCTCACGGCTTCTGTGCCTTCGGCCTGTGGGTCCACTTGAGGGACAACACTGCTTTTCTTGGGGTCCCCTGGTTGCTCCAGGCCTGCCCTGACTCCCCTTGCTATGGTGAGTCTTATGGTTCTTGCTGGGCCAGACCGAAACCTTCTTTGACCTTCTTCGTAGGTTGCCGCTGCCAACAGCTGTAGAGTCAAGGTCTCCATCTTCACACCTGAATCACCCGACATCGGTGGGCATTCGTCTACCGAGCCCCTGGTCAACTGGAGTGACCCAGACTCTGTCCCCTCTGCTTTCAGGTTCCTTCCATCAAGAATCCACCTGTGGGTTCCACTGGACACTTTTCTTCTTTCCAGCAGTGGCATTTCTTTGAAGACTCCCATTGAGAATGACGGCGGTTTCTGATGCCACTTCAGCCCTATGCACCCGGCTTCCCTGGGATAGGTAACTCTGGTACTTCAGTATCCACGGGTGGGGGGCTCTCCTACCTTCTATGTTTCAAAGGGTTTCCTCGTAATCCACTGGTAAGGGTCCTTAAACTGTAAAACTGCAACCGCGACTCTCCCATTGAATTGTAGGTAGCACGCGGTCGTGTTCACACACTGCACCCGTCCTCCGTGGGGTCCCTACTTACTCACCTTAGGTGGTTCCTTGGGGTCCCAGAGATTCTACATCCTCTAGACACTGTCTTGACTCGAGTCGTGGTTCTTATACCACTATTTTAGTATATGGTTTGGTCTCCCCCGGGAGCCCACTGTGTATTCGTGCTACTTACGAGTGTTTCTGTGCTACAGTATTGTATGCTTTGTGTTTATCTGCGTGTAGCAGATACTGTGAGGTATTTAAGGTGTGTTATAATAATAAATACATATTTTTATAACTACTGTGTGGTTCTCCTTTCATTTAACCAATAAAATAAGATTGCATTCTGGTAAAACAAGCTGTTTAACATTCCTTCAAGACTAAGCCTGAAGGCTGCTCTCCACAGCTACCACTTGGATAGCTTTCTAAGGTTATCTTTGCCCTCTTAAATCACCATAAGGGTTGTTTGGACTGGTGCAAGGTGCCCACTTTAATTAGTGGACAGCATATACCAGGCCAACTTCTCACAATATATATATATATTTTTTTTCTCCCACTGAAATACCTGGAGGTTACAGTGACGTTAGCAGCATACCAGGAGGCACGTTTGTAGAGTGTTGGAGAAAGGGGGCGTGGCCTCCAAGTCTTCTCAGCAATCCCACTGTCTGGGACTTACTGGAGGTAAAAGAAGGCGTTCCTGGACCCCAAGGACCCTCAGAATCTAACCCCCAACAGCCACTGGGTCAGGAGGCACGTTTGCAGAGTGGTGGTGAAGGGGGCATGGTCTCCGGCTACTTGCAGGAGTTTTTTTTTTCTATTTAAAAAATATATCTTAAGGGAGGGAGCTGCGTGGCCCCCCTTCCCTAGGCCATTTTTGGCCCAAGGACCCCATCCCCCGGGGCCAGGCCTTTTTTCAATGGGTGAGGGGGCCACGTGACCCCCCTTCCCTGGGCTGATTTCAGCTCCATGGACCCCATCCCCCAGGGCCCGGCCTTTTCTTTTTTTATTTTTTTTTTATTTAAAGGAAGGGGGGCCAAGCAGCCCCTCCCGGGCTGTTTTCGGCACCAGGGACCCCATCCCCCAGAGACCCTTTTTTATTTATTTATTTATTTTTTAAAGAGGGAGGCAGTGAAGCCCCCCTCCAGGGCCAATTTCAGCCCTAGGGACCCCATCCCCCGAGGTCCCTGTATAGTTGGTGCCCTGGTCCCACCCAGGGCACCCACTTTTTAAATGTTGGGGACTATGGGGGGAGCCTGAAGGCACCCGCGGTCCCTGCCCGCTCCCCGCCTCCCCGCTTCTAGTAAGTGAGAGCATTTTCTGCTCTCGCTTACTAGAAGTGGAGCTGTGTCAGCTATGGCTTGGCAGCAAACAGCAATGTCTCGGGGGTGGGCACCCCGGGACATTGCGGGAGCTGGCCCTGGGGGATGGCAGTCCCCAGGGCCATCTTTGGCTCCAGGAGGGGTCCGTGCAGCCCCCTCCTTTTTTTGAAGTTGCCCTGGGGAGGTGGTGGTCCCTGGGGCTGCAGGGGGGTCTGTGCGGCCCCCCACACTAATGGCAATTAAAGCCCCAGGGAGGTGGTGGCCCCCAGGGCTGCGGGGGTGTCCGGGAGGCCCCCTGCATTTTTGGAGGTGGCGGTCCCCGGGGCTGGGAGGGGGTCCAAGAGCCCCCATTTATTAAAGAAACAAGTCCCAGGGAGGTGGTGGTCCCCAGGGTGCGGGCGTGGCATTCGGGCACCCCCCATAATACAATTGAAAAGCCCAGGGGTGGTGGTGTCCCCGGTGTTTAATTAAACCCTATGAGGGGGAATTCATGCGCCCCACCATATTTTTAGCATATTTCTAGCATGCCCCCGGGATTTGGCCCACCTGGGGGCTTTTTTTAAAAGATGCACGGGAGGCTGTGCGCAATTTTTAAATAAACAAAAATACTTTAATCCCCAGGAAGTGTCTCTGTGGGACCCCCACCATATCTGAGGGGTCAGGGTATTCCTACCCTGCCCCCTTTTCTTTTTTTTCTTTTTTTGTGGGACTCCCAAGATGGATGCCAACACTTCCTGGTTGAAATGTTGGCAGACAATCACATTTCAGTAGGGTCTCAGTAAGCTGTTGGGCTCACAGATATTTATATTTTCTAAACTTGAATATCTTTGAAACCACTGAATGGATTTACACCAAATCACAAAAAGCACGTTTTTCGGACCAACATCTAGCTTTTTGCCAAATTTGGTGTAATACCTTTGAGCGGTTTGGGCTGTAGTTGTGTTAAAAAAATAAAAAATCCCCATAGATATAACATGGGGGAAATGTATTTTGATACCCCCCTTTTTTCTCGGCCCCCGCTTAACAGATCAACCTGAAACTTTCAACAGAGCAGCTGAACCACAAAGGGGAAGTTTTTAGAAAATTTTGTGAAGATTCGTCAAGCGGCGCCAAAGTTATTAGCAAAACAAATAATGCTTTTCCTATCGAAACTTTGGTCGTAACTACAACTACCTACTGGCGGCCGCCAGTAGGTAATATATATATATATATATATATGAAGACACCTCCACTCCCATTCTGAATGAGGCCCGCACTCGAACATGGATTGAACCTTTTATTTGGCAGCATGCTTACACAGTAACAGGAACGCGTTTCGGCTGTCTTGGCAGCCTTTATCAACCTGAATGTGCACAATGACTTTAGCACTTTTATTAACTGCTGCACGCAGGTGTTGCTGACCACGACTTAACTTCGTCATTTAAAGGTATAGTCCTCATTTTAGGCAAACACTTGTAGGCTGCAATACAAATAAAGTTGTTCACTTTTGAATGGAGACAGTCAAACAATTTTCGTAATACTTGTGTTTGAAATTCACATCTATTTTTGGCAACAAACAAATTGGTAACATTATCAGAATTTCATTTGATGATTTCACAGATGGCAGTCAGTTAACTAATTTTGTCGATTCCATACAAAGTTTCAATTTTGTTAAAACTAGTGTGTCAACCTGCCACAATTCAGTAAATAGTTCTCCATATTTGCTGACATAACCTCAATGTTTGCTCCAATTCACAATTTTAGACTGCTTAAGATGAATCGCGCGCTGCCAAATGTCAGTTTCCATTGCTACTCACGGCACTAGCCGCGAGTCCCAGCTCCGAACTGTCAAAATGTCGGGGCTCCCTGCAGGTTTGTAATCTCCTCACAGGGCAGTCCATACGGTGAGGTGCTCGGGGCAGCCAATCATCAATACACTAATCCAGTGTGGCTTTGTTGGCTGCTTCCAAACCGCCGGTGGTGCAGGTCAGAGGCGGATGCCACAAACGTCTCTTTTACATGAAAACACCTCCACTCCCATTCTGAATGAAGCCCACACTCCAACATGGATTGATCCTTTTATTTGGCAGCATGTTTTCAAAGTAACAGGAACGCGTTTCGGCTGTCTTGGCAACCTTTGTCGACCTGAATATGCACGATGACTTTAGCACTTTTATTAACTGCTGCCCGCAGGTGTTGCTGACCACAACTTAACTTCGTCATTTAAAGGTATAGTCCTCATTTTAGGCAAACACTCGTAGGCTGCAATAAAAATAAAGTTGTTCAGTTTTGAATGTAGACAGTCAAACAATTTTTGTAATACTTGTGTTTAAAATTCACATCTATTTTTGGCAGCAAGCAAATTGGTAACATTATCAGAATTTCATTTGATGATTTCACAGATGGCAGTCAGTCAACTAATTTTATCAATTCCATGCAAAGTTGCAATTTTGTTAAAACTAGTGTCTCAACCTGCCACAATTCAGTAAATAGTTCTCCATATTTGCTGACATAAACTCAATGCTTGCTCCAATTCACAGTTTTAGACTGCTTAAGATGAATCACGCGCTGCCAAATGTCAGTTTCCATTGCTACTCACGGCACTAGCCGCGAGTCCCGGCTCCGAACTGTCACAATGTCGGGGCTCCCTGCAGGTTTGTAATCTCCTCACAGGGCAGTCCATATGGTGAGGTGCTCGGGGGCAGCCAATCATCAATACACTACTCCAGTGTGGCTTTGTTGGCTGCTTCCAAACCGCCGGTGGTGCAGGTCAGAGGTGAATGCCACAAACGCCTCTTTTACATGAAGACACCTCCACTCCCATTCTGAATGAAGCCCGCAATCGAACATGTATTGATCCTTTTATTTGGCAGCATGCTTAACAGGAACACGTTTCGGCTGTCTTGGCAGCCTTTATCAACCTGAATATGCACGTTGACCTTTACAATTTTATTAACTGCTGCTCGCAGGTGTTGCTGACTACGACTTGACTTTGTCATTTAAAGGTATAGTCCTTATTTTAGGCAAACACTCGTAGGCTGCAATACAAATAAAGTTGTTCATTTTTTAATAGAAACAGGAGGTTATTATTAAGGTTCCTCCAGTTTGTCCTTTTATGGTCAATAGCGTCTACATACAATGTTTTTCAACATGTATCAGATTGGAAACATGGGTTTCGGCAGTTAACAACGGATGTTTTCATCAGGCAGGTACCCGATTATTTATGTTCTAACCTTTATTCTGTCACGGATTTATTCATTTCTCACGCAAATGTGACATTGCATTCTTTTTGTCCAGAGTGTTTTAATCAGGATTGATATGGATATATATGATATGTGGCAAATGTTACCCTTTGCTCTACGCTGTACACCATACATGAATTTAGGAAAGGCGGGCCGACCAATTGCCAATGAAATGAATTGAATATGTGATTTAACATGTAATTTTGAATTTATTTATTTTCACTTATTTTGCGTTTTTCATTGATTTGTACATATGTCCCTCATTATTTTCAATATTGCGATTTTATCGTTGAAAATTATCCTTAATTGTAACACATCAAGATAAATTCTTTGCATTTAGTTATATGATGAACGGTACAATACCGGAGTATTTCCTCTCTATCTATATGAATGTAGAGATATGTAACATTCATTAATGCAACAAATGTGTATATACACTTGGTATCTTTTTTGTATTGATTTTGCGATTACGTTATTTATTGTTGTAGAGCATTTAAAATATTTGTGTTTAGGAAGTTTGAATCCTTGCACTGACATTACTGATGAATTATGTATGACAGGGTAACTTTTCTATGTCTATGATGACGTATTATTATTTAAATGTCTACCTGCTCGCACTCTGGTAACTTGACAAAGGCCTTCACGGCTGAAACGCTTGTTTTTGAGCGATTAAACACTCGTAACACTTGAACGGTGTGCCGCCTCATTCCTTTAGTTTGATTCAGTTTTCGACATTTTGTGGCTGACCGCCACCACAGCAGGCACCGGCACATACTGGCAGGCGTGCGGCGTTGGGCGGAAACTCTCGTTGGAATATATATATATATATATATACACACACACATATATATACTCCATCAATACATGTCACTGCTTGTAGAATTTCAACCGGAAAATGGAGGTTATACATTTGAAAGTAGGGGTGCATAATCAGTGACCACATGTCGTCAGCATAAAGACTTTTACATCTTTCTAAGTTGATGTATTTGCATCTCCTGCAAGGTGTATGTTGTGAATATCGAAGCAGAATGTCGACAGGATAGAATATAGAGACGGTAATATCAAACTACAAATTATATAGAAAGGGAAGTTTGTATACATTGTTATACCTACCTCCACATGTGTGTACCTTGGTGATATATATATATCTTCAAGGTATGTAGATGTGGAGTTAAGAATAAAAAATCCTTAACGTCTAATTTACACTTTTGCCTATGAAATTGTTTTCTTCAATATCCTGGTCACAATATTCTGTCATGGTAAATCTTAAGTTTTTAGATGAATTTTCTATTATCCCTTAATTCTACTGCTTCCTCTGGGTTTTGTCTGTTAATGTAAGGAACACACTTTTCTTTGTATTTTAGCATGCAGTTTTGAGGACATTATCTTTCTTACATTTTTGCTATATACAATGCATGGCCATGAAGAGACTTTTATTTATTTTAAAAATCTTTCTGAACTGCATGCGTGTGTTTTTCTATGCTAGTAACCAGCTCGCACCAAAGGTGCATGGGGCGGGGTCATTCTTGCCTTGCCCCCACCTCGCCATGTTTTTCTGTATTTCAGTTTGAGAACTGACTTTGTCAATGTCATGTGGGCTTCAGAGCACAGAAGTCGGCTTTGGTCTTTTCCCCCCTTTTGTTCATCCTTCTTATAATTGAAGAACGCCACAGATGTGGTTTAAAAACACCCACACGTTCTCTGATGATCTCAAAGTACATGTCTTCATTTAATGAGCTCTGTGAGTCAATGAATTTAGCTGGCGGCTTTCTAGTTTTAAGAAATGAAGTGAAACATGTGCACAGGACTGCAGAAAGCTCCAGAGGCCGACGATGAAATGTACACCTGTCAGATGCATAGGCAAATGTGAATAGTAAAGCGAAAAAGAGGCGAAAGTTCAAGCAAGGGAGTACAAAACGACTTAATCAACCAGTAAAATATTAATATGAGCGAGATGAGAATGAGAGTAAAAAAATTTACAAGGGATAAAGTGAATACCTTCTCCATCTTTTTTTACTGATTTTAAAATAAGCAGGGAAGGTGAAAACCTGTTGGTTATAATTTATGAAATACTATTAGGGTCCTGATTACAAGTTGTGCGAAATGGAAATCTTTGGTGGAATTTCGCTCTGTACAATTATCAGTTGTTCGGTGTTCCCAATCCAGGATCTCTTTAGAGCAGCAGGCAGAAGAAAGAAAGTTGCATCACAGCCTGGACCAATTTTTTCTCCAGCTCCGCACTTGACCCTTCAAGACAAGGTGCCTCATTTACAGGGCCATTGCACCGCCAGTCCGTCACTTTTTTTGACGCAATGTACTTTCCCATATTAACAAGGCCACGTAAAGTCACCCTGCGTGACTTTTCATGGCCTTGTAAATATGCGTCCTTTTCATGCATTACTCTGCGTGAAAGGGGCATTCCATGGGTGTTGCTGTGGGTGTTCCCACGCAACATCCATGGAACCTAACACGTTCCCAGATTTACAAAGTGTTGTAAACCTGGGAATGTGTCAGAAACCTACGCCTCCCCAGGGGAGGCGTAAGATTGCAGCAACAAGTAGAAATACTAGTTTTTTCCTCTTTCTAAGTGTGTTGCATTCTGCAGCACACATAGAAACAGGAAAATGCCATTAATGATTGTTTTTGTGCCGGAAGGTGTCCCTTACTGCACAAAAACAATCATGCAGGAAGGTGTCCCTTCCTGCACAAAAACAATCATCCCCGCAACGCAGGCACCCCCATGCAACATGACGCAAGGGTGCCTGTGCTGGCACATGGCAGCCAATTGTGCGCCAGCGCTGGGGAAAGTACATGGATGCGTCATATTGTTGTTAATACAATGCATCCCTGTGCTTTTAGAATGACGCCTCCCGGTGCAGCAAAATGGCTTGTGGTGCAGCGCCATTTTGTAGTAAATGAGGCCAGAGGATAGCACGTAATGCTGCGCCTGCCGTGCGACATACCCCCTTGTCCCATGCTCCTCACCACCCTCCCTCCCTTTACCATTGTAGTCCTGTGGCATAACAATAGCCCCTGCATCCCCCGCAGTGCAGGGGGGCCGCCAAGCTCCACTGGGTCCCTTCCAGCACAGTGCACTGTGCACGGACGGCAGGCTTGAATGGGTCTGGAGCATGGGGGGCCTCCTTGTAACTTGCAGGTGGGCTTCCTCAAGTGTCGTTATGCCACTGTTGTAGTCCTCTGGCAGACATTTGCCACCAACTCAGAACAGGTGATTAATCCATATGGAATTGAGAATTCATGTTGAATAATGGCTGGTAACTCCAATTCTGCACAGTTATTCCCCATGATGTGAAGGTTTAATTTTTTGCAGGAATTCCATATAGAGTTTATGACTGTTATCAATGTTCCTGAACACCAGGTATCTCCTGATGGAATTCTGCAATGCTTTTGATAGAGCGAAATGTTCTTGTGAATTGTAGGGGTGCATCATAATCACTGATAGACCGCATCCATGTGTATTCAGACATATATTCGTTTATATTCCATTGTATACTCATGTATGTTTAGTAAAGAATGAATAGTTCACTGAGACAAAGTGAACTCAGCAGTATAATGGTGTTAGGATAATGATGTAATGTAATGCTTTTTGAATTGTGTGAACATAATGCTTAGAGGAATTAGTTCGTGTATGAAATGTAATTGCAGTAGTTTAAACGTGCACCATATTAAAGTTGCACATGTAATTCATTGGTTGCATAATGAATCGTAATGAATATGCTTATAGGGAAAAGTAAGATGTGTGTTTAAAAGTTATATGTAAGGGCCTGACTACATATATGCTTAAGGAAGGCCTGGTATATTCTTATGTTAGCTTATAAGGTAGGCCGAAAAGGGTTTCTCTTGGAAAGGCTCTCTGGGCACAAACGGTAGATTTAATTAGCACAGTAGAAGGTTTCTGTTGAACGTATCTTTTGTTGCAGGTGCAAGGACACATGTCTCGTTAGTAAAGACTAACTCTTTGTTTTCAAAAGTTAGAAAGATGGGAGGCATGGTACGGGGAGTGCAATGGAATTTAGGGATGATACTTTCAGCGGAGAAGGCGCCTGGGACTCAAGGTCAACGAAACCGTCCAGGATGAAGTCACCGTTTCAATGGAAAAGCACAAGAAAGAAGACCTGGCCAAGAAGGCGTAAACAAGGCGTGTACCTTTGTAGTATGGTTTTGTATTAGGGATAGTGCCCTGAGGGAGGAGGCCAGAGAAGCGGTAGGGGAGACCAGAGAGAAGGACAGAGCTGAGCTTAGGTATATGGTGATTGCACTTCTTAGGAAGTCTTCACAGCTGACACCTTTTATTCTTTCTTGCCTGGGAAAATCGTTATGCAGGGATGTCACTTAGCGTTAGTGTAGGGACAGCAATTGATTTTAAGCTTGTTTAGGCCCATGAAGAGCAACTTAGAAATAGGAGCAATCATATTCTGGTTGGTCCTCCTAGAACTGTGTATTCTTCTTATCCTGAGTCGGATGAGACTCCTGCGTAGATTATTATTTGTATTAGTGCCCATCTATTTCTTTAACCTCGTGTTGAGGTGCCTGCACGTTCAGTTATTTTTGGCGATAATAAATTCTCAAACTTGAATTCGGAGTCAGTGGTCCTTTCAGACAAAATGAATGCTGATATCTAACCTGATGACATTCTCTCCTTTACACTATTCAACAGGTAAAAAGATCTTGGCGGCCAGAGGGTTCTTATAGATAATTAGATAAGAATCGGCGTTATCAGTTGGTAGCAGAGTAGGATGGTTACCTTTGATGGTAAGGGGAGATCTAGAGCAAGATAGGAGATTAAGTTGCCCCATAGAGCCCGAGTGACGCAGATCCAGAGAACCGCGAGAGACGGATGTCGGAGGTCGTGGAAAACTGACGGAGAGTGACGGTGCGGCGGAAGTAGCAGTTCGTAGTAGAGTGAGTATGAAAAGAGTGATGTTTGGTAGATTGCGGTGTTATATTGTTGTGTGATGTCTTGCGGAGTTGGAACGAAAGTTGTGTGATTGAGAAACGGACCGTGAGCGCGCGCGGGACCGGGAGATTTATTGTGGTGTAGAATACACCCAGAGTTGAGAACGTTGACCAGAGTTGTGGGGGTCACGAGACGTCATTGACAGACCCACAGAAGATAGGGACACATGTGTGAGTGTGTGAATAACCAACGCAGGTCGTAGGTTATTGTGTGCAGAACATCGAGTGATTGAATCCTATCGAGTGTATTAGAGGCGATTGTCCGGTCGTTCGTGGACAGACGGTTGCCAGATTGAGGTCAACAAGCTTAAGAGACTGATCGGTCATTGGTAAGACTGACGGTCAGAGAGGTAATTGTTCGGTAGGACGGACATTATTTCAGAGTATAATTGGGACGGATGCGAGTGAGAACAAGTGAATTAGAAAGGAGGGGAACTGCTGCGAGCGGAGGAAACGTGACGTCAGACAAGTGCCGCGCTGCGATAGGCCGGTTAGTGCGAGCCGCGCTGGGATTGGAGGATTGCAATCAGGAAGTAAAAGCGGACATTTTGAGTACGAATAACAAAGTTGATTCATCATGAAATGTTTTAAAGCTTTAAGGGAACTTTGCAGAGGTGATAGACATGTGGTTGTTCGGGAGGGAGAGGAAGCTCCTCCCGAGGACACACCAGCACATTATATGGCAAAGAATGTAGGATTGCATACTATAATTTGGCTTGAGAATTGGCATAAAATGACAGAAACAGAAGGAGATTTGTCGTTCCCTCGATATGGTACTTTCAGGTTAGAGGTGCTGTACCAGCTCAAGAGTGTAATGGCTTCATTACGACCACTACCTAGACCAACACAGTTTGAGGCACTACATGCGTGGATCAGGGCAGCGTATGATAGGAAGAAGGACAGATGCCAGGAAAGGGTGAAGAAATCGGTCAGGGCATTTCAAGATGCAAAATGGGATGCATTGGAGAAAAGGTGGAGAGCAGACACGATCGAAGGAGATAAGTTATACCCACTGCTGATACAAAATGGAAAGATTACAAGAATTGATGAGGATGATAGTGATTTAGATGACAGTTTGTTGGATAGGATGTTGGCAGAGAGGCCACCACCATTTAACCCAGATTCAGAAGAGGGAAAGAGAACCCCAGCAGTGGCAATAGTTGATGAAAGCCAGAACCAGACTAGCATGAGAGTAGTGGGAAGAATTTCCACAGGAACGGAGGGGGCTACGGCGTCTATGATAACACAGCCTCCTGCGGGGAACACAAGATTACCGGACTCCTTGACAGTACCGGTTACCATTGGCCCTATAGTACCGGTATATGACCCAGACCGAGTGAGAGAAGGGAGCTCCGTGCCGATGAGAAGGGAAGAAGGAAACAGTGAGAGTGGGAATGGGTTTGGAGTAAGGGTGGTTCATTTCCCAAGACCAATAGACACAAGTACGCCGTTACCGGCTACTGCGGACTCTTCATGTGGGCGAGAAGAGGAGAGACCGGAAAGACCAAGGTCTTTACGGGAATCTAAGTCAGCTTTGAGGGAGTGGACACCAACAGTAACGAACCAAGAGGATAGGATGCAAAGAGATAGGGCACAAAATGTCTCGGAAGACAGACCAGGTTCCAGGAATATGGAAGGGAATAGGTCACAAGGACAGAATAGTGACTGTGATGAGCGGGACGGTTCAGGTTGTCGAGATGTACTGAGGAGTGCAGTACAGGCAAGGTTGCTAGATGTAGTGAGGCTGAAAGCAGAGGTAGACGAAATGATCAGTGGGGGTCTGCCTTTGGAAAGGATAGAAATCTATGGATCAGATGAGCTGCTGTTTGTAGCAAAAGATGTGACTCGAAAAGCTAGAATGGCACATGATAGATTGAGGGATTTGGCCAAAAGATATGAGGTGGACCTGAATAAAACTAAAGCGTTACAGGGACCACACAGATTGCATTACAGTGATCAGGAGTTGGAGGAGAAAAGAATCACAGGGTTAAAGACGCACACCAGAGACCTGATCATAGGAATGAGAATATGGATTTTGTTGGACAAATGGGAAGAAAGGTGGTCCAAAAAGAAACCAGTAAAGAGAGCAGAAGGGGAAACGCCGCCGCCAGAAGGGGGGGCGACGGGTGTAGGAAATTTTCCTTTACGAGAAGTACAGAATGGAGGGTACGTGCATGTGCCGTGGAATAGAGGTGATTTGGCTGCATTTACAAATGATTTTCCTCGGCTGAGGGAAAAACCGGTGGAGTGGTACAAACAGGTTGAGCGGTTTGTGAAAATTTCAAAAGTATTGTGGATTGATTTGAACACCTTGTTTGACATAGTGGTACCGGGAGATTTGTGGACGGCATGTAAAGTCGCTATTGAGTGGCCGACTTCGGAACCGAAAAGAGAGGCGGTTACAAATGGTCCATCACCTGATGTCATGAAAAAATATGAGCAGGTGATTACATGGTTGAGGTCGAAGATTTCACCTCAGGATATAGATTGGGTTAAGATAGATCGGACTGTACAGGAACCCAAGGAAACGGTGCATGAGTATTACGAAAGACTTCTGCAAGTTTTTAAACAGTATAGTGGGTTGGATGTTTTGGACCCTAAGGATATGGGACAGTTTGTCTCAAAGTTTGTAACAGGTCTGAGAGGGGAAATCAGCCTCATGATACAGCACCATTTGATCTGCTGGCAGAACAAGCCACTAGATGAAATCTTTGCGGTACGCGAGGTACTGTAGTGATGAGGTGGATTCAAAACATCGAAAGCTAAAAGACAAATTGATGCTTGTCCAGATGCAGACAGCACAGAATCAGCCTAGTGGAGGGACCTTGGGGAGAAAGCAAGGAAATTTCCAGGGAAACCAGAATGGGCAGGTACAGGGAAAGGGAAAACCAGTAGACCCCAAGACAGGAGTGGACGTGGCCACACTAAAGAAGACCACTGCGTGTCATCTTTGTCGCCAGGTCGGACATTGGAAACGCGAGTGTCCTTTGAACCCAGCTAATCAGGTACAGGAAGAGGAAGAGGGGGCTCAGGCACCCGCGCAAGAGGTGGTTAACACAATAACGAGACCTAGAACGATGAAAGGGGGGTTTACAATTCTCAAGCTCAGATTCCCCAAGCTCCAAGGTTTTCACAAGGAGCACGAACATATCAACAGATGCCCCTGTTCGAACGATATGCTGAGGATAGCTTAGACCCTTTATCCTGACGGTGCCTGAGAGGGGAGGAAGACTGCACACTTGGAGCGGTCTTGGAGGTAGACCAGAGAGGACCTTTTGTAGAGGCAGAGATTGAGGGCAATCCTGCAACACTTTTGGTTGATACTGGAGCTACCCGGTCTACTGTAAGATCTGCAGTGGTCCCTAACCTACTCCCTCTCGGGACAATCAATCCAGGTTGTCGGAGTAGCGAACAAGAAGATGAGCAGCCCATTGACAGAACCGATCTTAGTAAAGATAGGTACTTTCCAAACTAGACATCAGTTTGTAGTATGTGACACGAGTCCAGTTTGTCTTTTGGGAAGAGATCTGTTGTGCAAATTGAACTGCACGATTTATTGTACACCACGAGGAGTGGAGGTCCAGACGAGAGATGATGATGCTGACTTTAAGATGGCCAATCAGCATCTGTGTATAGATCTGTACCCAATGGTGACTGTGGAAGAACTTCCACATGATCTGAGAGACGCAGTGTCGCCTGTGGTGTGGGATTTCGCAGGAGACGAAATAGGTTTAATCAGAGGGGTTGAACCAGTGCGGATTGAGGTGAAACAGAATGTTGATTTCCTAGAACACCTCAATACAATTTATCGATAGAAACGATTGCAGGAATAAAACCTGTGATCGAGACTTTCATTGAGAAGGGTATTTTGAAGGAGATCAGAGGTAGTCCCTGTAATTCACCCATAATGGGACTACAGAAACCGAGCGGGAAATACAGGATCGTGCAAGACCTGCGAAAGGTCAACATGATAGTTGTCCCTTGTTGTCCAGTGGTACCGAATCCTTCAGTAATACTGTTCCAGATCCCATGTGAAGCCGAGTGGTTTACGGTTATCGATTTGTGTCAAGCCTTCTTTTCGATACCGCTCCACGAGGAAAGCCAATTTCTTTTTGCGTTCAGGCTAGAGAATCGCGTGTTAACATGGTGTCGTATCCCTCAAGGGTATACGGAAAGTCCATCGATCTTTAACCAGATCCTGAAGAAGAACCTTGAAAGTCTTGTGTTGCCGCAGAACTCAGTTCTCGTGCAGTACATAGATGACTTGCTCATTGCCTCAGAAACAGAAGATGCTTGCAGAATTGACACAGTAGCCTTGTTGAACCACTTAGCAGAGAATGGACATAAGGTGTCCCCGAACAAGCTGCAGTACTGTTTGAATGAGGTACAGTACTTGGGACACAGATTAGAAAAAGGCAAGAGGAAGGTGTCACCAGATCGAATTGAGGCAATAATGAGCATGGCGGTACCCACTACACAGAGGGAAGTTAGGATGTTTCTGGGAATGGTTGGCTATTGTCGACAGTGGATTCCTAGTTTCTCCTTGAGAGCAAAGCCTCTGCAGAGGCTTACACACAAGGATGTGAGTGATCCGGTACCATGGGACGAGGAGTGCTTGATGTCATTCCTGCAGTTGAGAGATGATTTGTGCAGGGCTCCCGCACTGGGAATGCCTGATTACAACAAGGCCTTTTCATTGTTTTGTTACGAGAGAGGAGGATGTGCATTAGCAGTGTTAGCTCAAAATCATGGAGGTGTCCGTAGACCAGTTGCTTATTTTTCAGCTACTTTAGATCCAGTAGCTTCTGCGTTGCCCGGATGTCTAAGATCCGTTGCTGCAACAGGTGTCAGCATTGAAAGATGTGAAAGCATTGTAATGGGACATCCATTGACTGTACATGTACCACATTCGGTTGAGTTATTAATGACCAGGACCAAGACCCAGCACCTAACGAACAATAGGTTAACAAGGTACGAGCAAGTCATACTTGCCGCAGAGAATGTGACTCTGAAAAGGTGCTCCATCTTGAACCCTGCGACATTGATGCCTATACCGAACACAGATGATGAAGATTGTGAGGACCATGACTGTCTCGATGTGACCGAACTTTGCACCAAACCGAGACCTGACATTGTCGATGAGCCATTGGATGACCCAGATGAAATTTTCTTTGTCGATGGTTCATGCTTAAGAGACAGTGTGGGGCAATTGAGAGCAGCGTTTGCTGTATGTACTATTTCAGGAGTGGTCGACGCCGCTTGCCTAGAAGGAGTACGCTCCGCGCAGGTAGCTGAGATCATTGCCTTGACCCGTGCCTGTTTGGCCGCTGATCGAATTCGAATCACGATTTATACAGACAGCCAATACGGCTTTGGCGTGGTGCATGACTTCGGGCAGTTATGGTCTCAGAGGGGATTTTTGACATCATCTGGCTCACCCATTCGTAATGGAGAATATGTAAGACAATTGTTAGAAGCATTACAGCATCCGAAAGAAATTGCTGTTGTAAAGTGTTCAGCCCATGGGAAGGGGGAGGACTTTGTATCCTTGGGTAATAACTACGCAGATGAGGTAGCCCGCTTCTGCGCAGAACAAGGATGCATATACACAGGCAGGGAGATAGAAGAGAGCCAAGAGGGAACCGATCTCAGCATAATGTTGACCATGGCAGACACTTGGGAAGAGCTTAAGCGATTGCAGGATGAAGTTTCTAACCAGGAGAGAGAGGGATGGATCAAAGCTGGGTGTGAGAAAGGAGACGTGGATGTTTGGGTATCAAACGATGGGAGAGCTGTGTTGCCGGAAGAATTGTTGAGTCCGATGGCTAGATTGATACATGGACAGGCGCACCTGGGTAGAGACGCAATGATGAGGGTGTTCAGACAGACGTGGTATAACCCACGGTTCCGAGCAATGGCTGAGACGGTATGTCAGAGGTGTGTTACATGTCAACAGATGAATGCTGGAAAGAAAACTGTAGTTGCACTGAGTCATATTGGAAGGTCAGGAGGGCCCTTCAATAGACTACAGCTGGATTTCGTGGAGATGCCTAGGTGCAATGGCTTGAGGTACATTCTAGTGATAGTATGTATATTCTCACGGTGGGTGGAGGCTTACCCCACACGCAGGTGTGACACTCTGACAGTGGCTAAATTATTGTTGAGGGAGCTTATCCCTAGATTCGGGATCCCGACCTCTTTGGAATCAGATAGAGGTGGGCACTTCCATAGCGAAATCATGAAGTTACTTTGTGCAGCATTGAACATTGACCAGAGACTCCACTGTAGCTACAGACCGGAGGCTTCTGGGATGGTGGAACAAGTTAATGGAACTTTGAAAGCCCGGATGGCAAAAATGTGTTCTTCGACATCCCTGAATTGGCCCGACGCCTTGCCACTGGTGCTCATGAGCATGCGAAGTGTCCCAGACAGAAGGACCGGGTTGTCTCCCCATGAAATAATAATGGGGAGGGCAATGAGACTGCCAGCAGTACCAACTACAGCCTTGATAAACATCACTGATGATTTGATTCTCGATTATTGTAAAGGACTCTCTGATGTGGTCCGTTCTGTATCCCAGCAGGTGCAAGCAGCTGTGGTTCCAGCCTCGAGTGATCTGTGCCACGACTTGTGTCCCGGTGACTGGGTGCTCGTCCGGAAGCACGTGAGGAAGAGTTGCTTGGATGCCCGTTGGCGTGGCCCGTATCAGGTGATACTTATCACGAACACAGCAGTAAAGTGTGGAGGATTGCCGAACTGGGTGCATGCTTCCCATACCCGCAGAGTTCCAGCACCCTTGGAAGAAACAGCTCCTCTCGTAAATGAAAACCCAGCTGACGTGGTAGGGCCACATGAGAGGACAAGTCAAGCTGTAAGGGTCGCTGACACAGCTGGTGGTGCACTAGAGCAAGCTGGAGGGGGTTTCCACAGTTCGAACCCTGATTCAGGCACTGAAGAAAGAGAAGGTGCAGTGGGCGGAGAAGAGTCAAATGCAGCAGAAAGAGGAAGTAGTGCACTGGGCATAGAAGGAGAAGGCAGAAGAACGATCAGGAGTGCTGAAAGTTGGCCTGAAAGACAGAGGCGACTGAACCTGAGGTTAGCACCTGAGAGAGACCTTGCTCCAGTGTCCGAAGTATCTGAAACCGAAGCAAGCGACGAAGACCAAGCACAAGACAGTCGGCGAAGGTCCAAAAGAACAAGAGTGCCTTGTCGCAGATACTCTACCCCTGAGTTGACTTACACTGTGTTTGATGCAGGGGGTGGTGAATACAGGGAGACTGAAGTCAGTGGAAGTGTTCAGTCGGAGCCCGAAACTGGTGGTGAAGGTGGTGCTGCGGATGCCAGGGTTCGAGATAGACGGAACACTGACACTCACGATTCCGAATCCCCCACTTCTGAGTGAAGTCCGAAAATTGCTTTTGCATCGGGTCGAATTCCCGCCATTCGGAGCTGAGCCGTTTTCACACGAAGTGCTGCTTTTGCGTCTTGAACTTTTGTATCACGTTCTGGTCGTGCTTAATGAGGATCTCATTATGGATCAGTAATGAACTGTAAATAAAAGTCTAAAAGAAGAAGATAACCTAGGTCCAAGTGGAAGAAGAATAAACTTAGGGACTTTCCACAAGAAGAGGAACGAAAACTAGGGAAGTCTTTTTCTGGACTGTGTAAATAAGTTGTGATCGGAAAGGGAAAGCCCGGAGATTTCATGGTTGCTCGAGCTGGTTGAGCAAGTCATAAATAAAGGACAGAGACTTTTCTGAGTTCTTTGCGATAACCAAGACTTTGTGAGAACTTTCGAAATCATGGAGCCGGGAAATCCCAATCGTAGAGCAAAATGGATTATAGGCATTCTTATAAGTAGTGTGATAATTTCTATAATCATAGTAGTTGTAGTCTCATATACTGGTTCGCATGAGCCGGAAGTAGAGGCAGTGACAGGGACACCCACACCTATCACACCTAGTCAGAAGGGGGTAGACAGGGCAGCTGATAGAGCTATGATATTAGAAGAAAGTCGTAGATTACATGTCGATTTGTCTAAGGGTGATTTTAAGCTTAATGCATATGCTAAGTTGTTGTATGAGTATGTTGACGTGATGGATGCGAAAGATTGTTATGTGTGTATGCAGTTGCCTACTTCAGTGGATGAGGGCATTAGGTATCATCATCTTCCACTGACTTATGGTATTTCATGTAGTCTTTTGCTTAGTCTGTTTTATGAGAGAGAGCAGTTCGAGTATTTCTTTTCCAATTTCGACGCAGTGCTTCCTGAAGTCCCAGCTTACAAGCATTTGAATAAGTATGATTATTACAAAACCGAGGACAGACTGAGGAAGTACTTCATACCGAGTTTGGAATTGGATACAGCATTCGCACACAGGCACAATCTGACTTGTTTGATGTCGGATGTAGAGAGAAAGTTTGTAGATCAGGTTGAGGATAGGTATAGAAAGCTGACTGAATCCCGAGATTTAGGGCATCACAGGACAGATTGGACGGAGGAAGAACGGTTGCACAAGACCAGGGGAAGCTATGGTCCTATAGCGTTAGATAAGGAGCAGAGGGGTAAGTTGTGTATAAGGCGTTATCAGACTTACTACGAAAAGGTTCCAGTGGGACAGAGTACTTGTGATCACGTTTTCACCATGGCAGATGAGGCAAAAGATTTTCTCCAAGGTCCTGTACAAGTGATACCTACGGTGTATTACGTATGTGGGAAGAATGCTTATGTGAGGTTGCCTGCAAATTGGTATGGAACATGTTATTTGTCAATAATATTTCCAAAGATTTACCATACAGAAGACTTAAATCTTCTGGAGGGTGGAGAGCATTCAAGAACGAGAAGAGCTGCAAGTGCAGGAATCGTTGTGGGGGATATCTTTGGAGCTATGATACCTAGTCTAGGAGTAGTCTTGAATGATGTGAAGATCCGGAGGTTAGCGACGGTGGTGGATGAATTTTCGATGAACACAGCAAAATCGTTGGTGTTGGTGGAAGGAGAGATGTTGTCGATAAGGGGAATGGTTTTGCAGAATCGCCTTGCTTTAGATGTCCTATTGGCAAAAGAGGGCGGAGTCTGTAAAATGCTGAAGGTTCAAGAGTGCTGCACTTATATACCAGACCGTAGCAAGGATCTGGAGAAATATATAAGTAACATCACTATGATCCACACAAAGATAGCGGATTTGACCGAAGAAGGGGCCTGGGAAAAGGTAGGAAAGGGTTTTGGTCAAGTGGGAGGTTGGTTTGCAAACCTAGGAAAGGGATTCCTTGGGTACTTCCTGAGACCACTCCTTATCTTGGTGGTTTGTGTGGCTGGCTTGTGGATTATGATCAAGGCCTACAAATGGTATCGAGCAGGCAGAGTCAAGAGAGCTTTGAGGGAAAATGACATGAGATTGGCAAGACTGCAGGACAATCAGTATAAAAGGCTCAAGAGCATGGAGAACTTCAGATCAGGGAAGATGGGAACAAGTTCTGTTTAGGTCGGTTCCTTCTCCGAGGGAGTAGAATGAGATATGATGACAGGAGTCATCAAAGGGGGAACTGATAGAGCGAAATGTTCTTGTGAATTGTAGGGGTGCATCATAATCACTGATAGACCGCATCCATGTGTATTCAGACATATATTCGTTTATATTCCATTGTATACTCATGTATGTTTAGTAAAGAATGAATAGTTCACTGAGACAAAGTGAACTCAGCAGTATAATGGTGTTAGGATAATGATGTAATGTAATGCTTTTTGAATTGTGTGAACATAATGCTTAGAGGAATTAGTTCGTGTATGAAATGTAATTGCAGTAGTTTAAACGTGCACCATATTAAAGTTGCACATGTAATTCATTGGTTGCATAATGAATCGTAATGAATATGCTTATAGGGAAAAGTAAGATGTGTGTTTAAAAGTTATATGTAAGGGCCTGACTACATATATGCTTAAGGAAGGCCTGGTATATTCTTATGTTAGCTTATAAGGTAGGCCGAAAAGGGTTTCTCTTGGAAAGGCTCTCTGGGCACAAACGGTAGATTTAATTAGCACAGTAGAAGGTTTCTGTTGAACGTATCTTTTGTTGCAGGTGCAAGGACACATGTCTCGTTAGTAAAGACTAACTCTTTGTTTTCAAAAGTTAGAAAGATGGGAGGCATGGTACGGGGAGTGCAATGGAATTTAGGGATGATACTTTCAGCGGAGAAGGCGCCTGGGACTCAAGGTCAACGAAACCGTCCAGGATGAAGTCACCGTTTCAATGGAAAAGCACAAGAAAGAAGACCTGGCCAAGAAGGCGTAAACAAGGCGTGTACCTTTGTAGTATGGTTTTGTATTAGGGATAGTGCCCTGAGGGAGGAGGCCAGAGAAGCGGTAGGGGAGACCAGAGAGAAGGACAGAGCTGAGCTTAGGTATATGGTGATTGCACTTCTTAGGAAGTCTTCACAGCTGACACCTTTTATTCTTTCTTGCCTGGGAAAATCGTTATGCAGGGATGTCACTTAGCGTTAGTGTAGGGACAGCAATTGATTTTAAGCTTGTTTAGGCCCATGAAGAGCAACTTAGAAATAGGAGCAATCATATTCTGGTTGGTCCTCCTAGAACTGTGTATTCTTCTTATCCTGAGTCGGATGAGACTCCTGCGTAGATTATTATTTGTATTAGTGCCCATCTATTTCTTTAACCTCGTGTTGAGGTGCCTGCACGTTCAGTTATTTTTGGCGATAATAAATTCTCAAACTTCAATTCGGAGTCAGTGGTCCTTTCAGACAAAAATGAATGCTGATATCTAACCTGATGACATTCTCTCCTTTACACTATTCAACAGGTAAAAAGATCTTGGCGGCCAGAGGGTTCTTATAGATAATTAGATAAGAATCGGCGTTATCACTTTCACCTGGTGCCTTGATAGGATCTATAGATATTTCCTTATTGATTGTGGTCCGGATGCCTTTTTTATTTTGGTCCAATCCAATTTGAGATGCCTTGTGTGTAGTTTAGGGAAGTACGGTGGGTGTATTGTGCTTGTGACGTGCTGGTTACATGATATAGTTGTCTGGATTGCGCCTCTCATTCTATGCAACTCGAAGAGTATCTAAAATCCACTTTGGTTTTCTTTCAAGGCCAAAGCATCCAGAATCATGGATTTTTGAACAACAATTGTTTAAACGTTTGAAGCTGGGATGTCTTTGAAGCCTTTCTTTGTATGCTTATGATTGAGCACTATCTTCATTTAGTAGTAAAATACATCAAAGAAGTAAGATCTTGCACAAGATGCACCATGACTGATCTGACTGTGGAGAAAGCAGCTCCTTGAACCTCTCACTCCAGTAGCCTGCCACATGCCAGACTTAAGGAAACTTAAATGCAAGATTATTCGTCCTGGCCATTAGGGCCACTGGTTCCTTACTTTCGTATGATAACTAACATATTCTCAGTATTGTTTTGCTTTCATTGAACAAATTAGAGAAATACACTGAAACATTTCGCGCCTGATTCGCAAAGGGCCTCCGCACTCCTGGTGGAGGTCCCGCAGTCATGGGGGAGTCTCCGCACACAGGGCAGAATCTCCTCAATGAGAATTCTCCTTACAGAGATTTCGCCCAGAGTGCAGAGTCTCTGCCACAATTGTGGGGCTTCCACCACAACTGTGGAGCCTCCGCCATGAGTGTGGAGACCCTTTATGAATCAGGCCCAATGTTTTGTAGGTCAAAAAGTCAGGTCTGGATGCAATGTCTGTGATGACCTGGAGTGAGGCGTTCACCCTATGCATGATGCACACAAGTGACATTCTCCTAGGACTCCAAGACACAAACAAGTAACAATCCTGGGCTTTGGGGCAAATAATCATACAGGCCACATTTGCTACTGTACTCCAAGGTACATAACTCACATTCTTTCCTGGCTGTTTGGCACATACAACTCATATTCCCTACTATAGCCAAAGGCACATACACCTCACATACCCTCTAGCTTCATGATTTGTGCAGTGCGCAGTCCCATGAGCTTCAAGACTCGTACAGTACACACTCCTTCCTGAGCTACAAGTCACACACAACTCCAGGGCCGGACTGCGAACACAAACCAGCCCTGGCAATTCAGTTGGACGGTCGGGGGGGGGGGTGGGAGAGGGATGGAGGTCTAGTGAGAAGCACTGCTGCTGCTTTTGTTACAGGGGGCCGATATTGCAGCACTGTTGCAAAACCAGCGCCCACTAAGAAAAGCGGCCCCCACCACTCAAAAACTGGCCCCCACCTTTCCGGCCCACCAGGAAAACACCCGGTGCCCGCTACGGCCAGTCTGGCCCTACACATCTCACATTGTGTCCTGGCTCCAAGACATACAGTTCTCACTCCCTCCAAGAATCCAAGACACCTACAGTTTGCATTTCTTCTGAATTTACGCACACAGCTCACATTCCCTTCTTGGACCAATAGAAAATAAAGCTCACTCTCCCTACTGTAATCCAAGGCAAGTGTAGCTCACATTCCCTTCTGACCCCCAAGACAAATGTGGCTCACGTTCCCTCCTATATTTAAGACCAGTGCTGGTCACATTCACTTGTGTTCTTCAAAATGCTTTCAGTTCACATTCCCTCCCTGGATCCAAGACACCTACTGCTCACATTCCCTTGTGGTCTCAAGACACATGCAGCTCATATTCTCTCCTGAGTTCCGAAACACAATCAGTTCCTATTCTTTTGTGGGCTCAAAGAGCTCAGATTCCCATCTGGACTCCAAATGCATTCTTGATGTTGTATGCTGGTCTTTTAGGACATCATCAGAAGACTCCAGACAGATCCTGTACAACAGAAAATCATATATCAGAGCTCAATGTTTTCTAACAAAGCCAGGCATTGTGATTTTACATATTTAAAGTTTAAACAAAGATTTTATTTTGGAAAAAAGATGCAACCAAGTACAAACCGTCAGATAAGTATCAGGAGACAATTAAACATTGAGTGAGCTAACCTTATGCTATGAAGAAACAAGATGTAAGAAACAGAAAGTAGTTGCATATAGAACATTTGTTATAATGACGTACGGAAAAGAGAAAGGAGGGAAAAATGAAAACAAGAGCAAAGGAGACGCTAATAACGTGATTAAATATATACATGAGAAGGTAAAAGAGCTTAATACTCTATAAAAGGTATCGAACACTATAAGGAATAATTGCTGTAAAACAAAATATGATAACAGTCAAGAAGGAATAGAGAGAGAAGTTATATAATTATATACATAAGCAAACAATATATCATTATAAACGTTTCATGGTGGTTTGGGGACTTCTTCCGATGATGGGTGGTGTTGGGTAAACTTTTGTGCAGAAGTATCCAAGAAAATAGTCACAGGAGACCATATACGTTCTCTTTTCAGGAGTAGAGACATAGGAGAAACATAAGCACGATCCAGTCGATGGTTATAACATACACTGTACCACCAAGATTGAAAGGAGAGTTGTGTGGAATGTTTCCAATTTTTTGTTATTTGTTGGAAAGCAATTGCGATTAATAAATCCACAATGTCCATGTTATGAGAGAGGGGTTGCAATGATCAGATAGTGTACCTAGAAATATAGCTTCAGGGGAGAAGGGGAAACGAGTATGACAGATGATATTAATTTGAGACCACACTTTCAACCAGAACTGATGTGTGAAAGGACAAGAAAAAAGCATGTGAAATAAGTCTGCATGAGAAGCGTTGCAAGACCAGCAAGCTGAAGAAAGTGTGGGTTGAAATTTATGTAGGGACATTGGTGTGAACATAAGTCGATTGTATATAAAGAAAAGTGTTTGTGTCGTGCTGGTTGATCTTGAGGTCTTGCGGAGTTTCAGCCATAATTTGTCCCAAAGTATAATGGGCCATGAAGAGTGAAATTCAGATTCCCATTGGAGTTCTATGTGAGTTTTAGATCTGTGTTCAATAGGTGTACTGAGGAATTTGTAAATAGATGAGGCGCTAGCTTGGGCACTTAAAATGGGGAGAATATTGCGATGAGGTAATGAGGAGGATGGTGCAGAGGATATTAAAAGTAAGGAATCAGCTATATGTTGGGTCAACAACTTAAATTTGACAGAAAATGATTTTGGTAATTTATAGAGTAATTGTGCATCAGAAAAAGTAAGAAAAGAGTCATTTGAGTATAATTGATGGATCCAAAGTAAACCTCTGTCTCGCCAAGCCTTCCAAAAATGGGCTTGGTTTTAATTTTAAGAAGGTTATTATGCCAAATAGATGAGTTAAGAAACTGGTCTTTAGCTGAGAGGTGTGACAACATGAAAGAGTGAAATAGTTTATGAGTAGTGTTATGTATAGGTGAAGATAGGAAACGTGTCTTGTGAGTGAAAGTGAGGGATTCATCAAGGGAAAAGGGAGATAAAAAGAGTGTTCCAAATCTTTCCACAATGGGGAGGGGTTAGAAGGAGAGTCATTTAAGGATTTAGAAAGCTGCTTAAGAAGAAAAGCATTATGGTAAAGTTGAAAATCTGGGAAGTTGACTCCACCTTGTGATTTAGGACGCTTGAGCTTAATTAAAGACATACGTGGTTTTTTCTTGTTCCTTAAGAATATTGATAAGATAGAATTAATTTTTTGGGAAAAGTACGCAGGGAGATTGAGAGGAATAGCCGAGATCATGTAAAAATGACGGGAGCAAGCATCATTTTAATGGTGTCAAGTCTTCCCCACCAGGATAAGTATAAAGGGTGCCATTTGGAAGTAGAAGTAGATAAAGTAGAGAAGAGATGGGTCATGTTTAGGGAAAGTGTTTGCTTAATAGAGGGAGCAAACCAGAGACCTAGATATTAAATTTTTTGGGGGTT
The DNA here is from genome assembly GCA_963921515.1 of Calotriton arnoldi. Taxonomy (NCBI): domain Eukaryota; kingdom Metazoa; phylum Chordata; class Amphibia; order Caudata; family Salamandridae; genus Calotriton; species Calotriton arnoldi. The sequence continues at coordinate 862,402 of CAWUFW010004596.1, read as the reverse complement.
CCATGAGAAATTAGCTGAGATAAAATCTTGCTTAAAACAAAAAATATTCAAGGGTAGAATTTCGCATTTATCATGATTTAATTTATAACCACAAATTAAAGAGAAAGCATTGACTTCTGCAGTGAAAGCTGGATAGAGTGTTCTGGTTTGGATAAAAGTAAGAGAATGTCATCTGTATAGACACTCATTTTTACATGAAACTTATCATGTTGGAAACCATTTATGTTAGAATTTTGTTTAATTTTAGCTAGAAAGGGTTCTAGTGCCAGAATAAAAAGAAGAGGGGAAAGGGGGCAACCTTGGCGGACTCCTCTCTGCAACGTAAAGGAATTAGAAATAGAACCATTAGCAAAAATGAAGGCTTTGGGTGAGGTGTATAATAAAGAAATATAAGAAATGAATTTGGGACCAAAACCAAACCAGGATAGTGTATGAAAAATGAATGGCCAATCCATACGGTCAAAGGCTTTCTCTGCATCTAAAGAGATGGCTGCAAGTGAATGGGGATATTTATTAGATTTATGCAATATATTAAAGAAGGTCCTGGTATTGTCCGAAATATTCCGTCCTTTAATAAAGCCAGATTGTTCTTTACAAATGATGGATTGTAAGAAAGGTTGTTGGAAAACGGGGCAGTATCTGTGAGGCCTGCACAAATACCATGTCACCTTTGTCCTTTACTGGGAACCAAACACCCTAGTGTAGCGCCTGACTCTCAGAGGGTAGCGTTGCAGAGCAGTCTAAGGCTTACTCAAGGGAGGTGGTGTGGGCTTGTAATCGCCATTACAGGTGCGCAGAAATAACACTCAATAATTGATTGTCCGTCTGTACTTTGCTTTATAAAAGTAAGAGTACATTTATTAAACACACACACTACTCAATACTATGCACCAATTTACAAATATACATAAGCTGTTGGAATTACTTCGTGACATTGCATAACATTTCCACCCCTCCCAAAGGGGGGTGGGGTCTAGTACCACCACTCTCATGTATGCACATCATCTTGCCCCCTAATGCAGGTAGTCGAACATAACCTGGAGCGAGGGCCATGCGCACTGGCACCATCCCAGTGGCGACCCACCCCATTATCTCAACCAGCATTTAAAATAGGCACACCTGCCCTGGTGACACATAACCCTAGCTGAACATCCCATAGGGACCATGAAGTATACACCTCTACTTCTTAGGGGCTAACCGTCTGGGTTCTTCTTCACCTAACGCAGCAGCAAGAATACATGTTTAGGCATTCCTTTAAAATGAGGTACTTATTAGACTTGATAACATTTATAATGCATTGCAATTACAACCTCTAAAAGGCCTCACAGATGAAATCACAGGATTAAGCATATACAGCCAGACACCCTAGCAAGAATGTCTAGCAACATAACCCCTCATTGCTTATGATCTCACATTACACATGTGGCTCTCAGTCCCTCCATAGAAATAACATTGGTCAATGCACTTCATAGAAATTACATTAGTAATGCACTTCTCGTGCCATTGCACCTCTTCGTCTCCAGGGGATACCCTTCTCCAGACATCCCCAACTCAGCCTTCCATCCCTTGGTGCACTCCTCAATATCCCCCCATCTGTAGAACAAAAGTTCCAGCCCAGGAGGTGATTCAATGGTGGCTGAGCCCTTGAGGGGTTATTCCTATTGAGTCCCCAGAGACTTAGTGAGGGAACTTTTCCTCGTGGTGCTGGGGGAGACTGCGTTGCTCCTGCAGCTCCCCCTGCACCTGAGCACTCACTGGGTGGTGACCCCGTTCTCCTGGGGCCACCACAAACAGAGAAAAAGCTATTTTTCCCTTGCAGGCCGGTCCAGGCCTGCAAGGCATTATGGGGCGATTCCTCATTTTCGTGAATATTATAGCAGCGGCTCTCCCGCTGCGTCGGGGAGAGCCGCGATGTGGGCCTCCGGCCGCTTCGTTCCCTCGTTGGAGGGCCCGGTCCCACCCGGACCCCCAGGTGAGTGTCACAGCTCGGGGAGCCCACCCCAGCTGTTCTGGCCATTCTTTAGGGCCCGGTCCCACCCGGGCACCCCGCATCCTGGATACGTTGGAGGGCAGCTCGGGAGCCCACCCCCAGCTGCCCTCGCCGGCTCCCCGACTGGCCAGCACCCTCGCGTGCTGCCGCGGGAGCCGGCACATCTCTAGCGGGCAGACACGGAGATTCCCGCCAGTCCAGGCGGACCTCGGGGGAGTGCGACGGCACTCCCCTCACCTTTTTTCAGCTTCGGGGGAGTGCAGCGGCACTCCCCCCTCCTCCTCCTCCTGCCAGACGGGGCCCGGAGATGGGGTCCCAGGCCCCAGAGCTCATCCACACGGGGAGCGCGACGGCGCTCACCGGCTTCGACTTCGCTCTCCTCGGGGGCCAGGGTGGGCTCCTGGCACCCCCACCTCCATTTTCATGGGGAGCGCGACAGCGCTTCCCGACTTCGGCGGGGCTCGGAGTTGGGGTCTTGGGCCCCAGAGTCTTCTTTGTGGGGGGGGGCGTGACAGCGCTCCCCGCCTCCTCCTCACACGGGGCCCGGAGTTGGGATCCCGGGCCCCTCCCCCGATCTTCACAGGGAGCGCGACAGTGCTCCCCGGTTTCATTTTCAGCAGGGGCCAGGGTGGGCTCCTGGCACCCCATGGGGGCACCTTCACGGGGTGCGCAACGGCGCACCCCGACTTCACTTCTTCTGGGGGCAGCCCCCGGGACCTGACCCACCCCGGGGGCATCTTTGAGACCGGCGGCAGAGGCCCACGCGCTTCATCATCGGTTGGCCAGGGGTCAAAAGTCGCCTACCTTCTGGGGGGCACATCTCAGCCCCCAGGGGTCCGATCTTCATAATTCTGGTCTCTTCTTGCTCCTAGTGGCGCTCCCTAGCCACTGGGAGCACTCTCTTTTGCCCTCCTTGTCTCCAGGAGGGTGCACTCGGCAAGGAGCGATCTTCACTAGCTCCCTGCGCCAGCCTTTCACCTGGCTCTCCTCCTGGGCCTCTTTTCTCTCTGCGCAGAGACCCAGGCTTCTGCTCACTGGTCCTGGACTCCTCTCCTGGCGCTATTCAGGATCCTGGGACAGTCAGGGGTTCCTCCTTCCATCTGCCCATGGCGCCAGGCGCCAGCACCCTCTGCTTCAGCAGACCACACCCCAGAGAGAGCTCCTCTTCCTGTGCAAACTCCTTTAAAAGAATTGGGGAGGGGGCTGGCAGGAAGTCTCTGCTGGCCCTATCACACAGAGACACATCACTTCTCTCCCTCCTTCCTGCCCAGGCCTCTGGGTTTGTTCAAAATGGCGTCGTCCAGGGGTCTCATGCCACATGGTCTCTGAGAGCCCCTTCCCCCATCGCTGCCTTCTCCCCAGAGCAGCTGGGTGCCTGGCACCAGGTGACAGCTGCTGATGGATGAACCTGTAGCTCCACCCATCTTCTCTTCTTGGAGTGGAGGCTTTCGCCCTTGGAATGCTTGTTGGGCAGGGCTGCCTGGGGGAGGAAGGTCATCAATTCAGCCTGGCCGGGTCAGCCCCAGCCAGGCCCTGGTTATGAGCTGACTCAGAGAAATATGTCATTTCTGGATGACCCAAAAGCAGTACAAATATGACTTTGGACTCTGCAGAATACTTCTTCTCACATAGGTTAGAGTGGACTTTGGTACGTGTCTGGAATTTGTAGGCCCTAGGAAAGTAAAACTAGCCCATGTGCTCCCATCCTCATAGGAGAATACTGGAATAAAAAACAGTAAAGCACACTGACTTTCCCTCAAATGTTTCTTCCCATTGTAGAAAGCCTATTCCCTGTCACCACCTAATTCTGCATAAGTCCTGCCACTCCATTCACTTTGTAGCTGCTCCGGGGCTGCGCACGCCAGAAATCTGTCCTGTGCAGCCCTTACACTTGTGCACACGCATGTACACACGTGTTTGCATGTAACCAGCCCAGTGCCCCTTACTCTGGCTGCAGCGCAGCGGCCTACTCGTGCCAGAGGGACACCAGTAAAATACACATGCAGTCCCTTTCATCATGAGTTCACTGTGGGTGAGTCCCAACTTATGAGGCTCTCCCACAGTAAAAGCTCAACCAATAGGTGTTCAAAAAGCGAAAAATCCGGGCGGCTCAGATGGTCAGAACCACCTTCTAACAGGTTCCAATCGAAGAGCAAGAATTTTAGCAAATATTTTATAATCAGTATTGACTAATGATATCGGTCTGTAACTTTTGCAGAAATGAGAATCTCTCCCTTCTTTAGGGATTAAGCAAATGATAGCATCTTGAAAGGTACCGGAGGATGCATTAGAAGAAATGAAGTGTAAAAATAATGAAAGAAGATAAGGGAGGAGAGCTTTGGAAAAATGGGAGTAGAATTCCACAGGGAATCCATTTGGACCGGGTGCTTACCCCGAATTAGGAAGATTTAGAGCCTGAGAAATATCTATTATGGTGATATCTTGTTCAAGTGATGAAAAATCAATATCTGTGGGAAATTGCTTTTGTATGGAAGCAAGATAATTTTGTATGTCTATAGAATCCGGAGAAAGTTCAGGAGTATAGAGGGAGGTATAGTATTTTTTAAATTCCTCTAAAATCTCTATGGGCCTGATTCACAGAACTAACTTACGTCAAAAACGTAAAGTTAGTACTTTTTGGTATTCACAGAATGAACTTACTCATTTCGGTATTCACAGAAGTTAGTAGTCCTAACTTTAGGACTCCTAAATGCCTTCTGTGAATACCGAAAGTCTTAAAGTTAGGATTTTTCTCAGTTTAGGAGTAGTAAAGTTAGGACTCCTAACTTCAGGACTCCTAAATGCCTTCTGTGAATACCAAAAGTCTTGAAGTTAGGATTTTTCTCAGATTAGGAGTCGTAAAGTTAGGACTCCTAACTTTAGGACTCCTAAATGCCTTCTGTGAATACCGAAAGTCTTGAAGTTAGGATTTTTCTCAGTTTAGGAGTAGTAAAGTTAGGACTCCTAACTTCAGGACTCCTAAATGCCTTCTGTGAATACCAAAAGTCTTGAAGTTAGGATTTTTCTCAGTTTAGGAGTCGTAAAGTTAGGACTCCTAACTTTAGGACTCCTAAATGCCTTCTGTGAATACCGAAAGTCTTGAAGTTAGGATTTTTCTCAGTTTAGGAGTAGTAAAGTTAGGACTCCTAACTTCAGGACTCCTAAATGCCTTCTGTGAATACCAAAAGTCTTGAAGTTAGGATTTTTCTCAGTTTAGGAGTCGTAAAGTTAGGACTCCTAACTTTAGGACTCCTAAATGCCTTCTGTGACTACCGAAAGTCTTGAAGTTAGGATTTTTCTCAGTTTAGGAGTAGTAAAGTTAGGACTCCTAACTTTACTACTCCTAAACTGAGAAAAATCCTAACTTTAAGACTTTCGGTATTCACAGAAGGCATTTAGGAGTCCTAAAGTTAGGACTACTAACTTCTGTGAATACCGAAATGAGTAAGTTCATTCTGTGAATACCAAAATGAGTAAGTGTATTCTGTGAATACCAAAAAGTACGAACTTTACGTTTTTGACGTAAGTTAGTTCTGTGAATCAGGCCCTAAATGTTTAGTTACTGGGGCAGAGGCAGAATTTAATACATAATCAATGTTGGAGCGATCCTTCTTAATTTTGAGATATGAAGCAAGGAGTTTGCCCACTTTGATTTGACCACCATAGTAACGAGCACTACCTCGAAGAAGGTAGGCAGAAGCATTTTCTGTGGATAATTTATTATATTTAAATTTTTCTTTGATTAGATTATTAAGGTCAGCTGTAGAATTAGTTGTTGTATAAAGGGATTCTAATAATTTAATAGATTTAAGAATTTCATTTGCTTTATGGGAATTTTGACGTTTCCTTTTAGCAACATAAGAAATAATAAAATTTCTGGCTGAAGCTTTAAAGGAGTCCCATACAATAGAAAAGGATGAAACAGAAGATAAATTATGTTTAAAAAAGTCAGTAATGAAGTCTTCAAAAGAGGAAGTGAAAGATTGGTCAGCTAATAAGGAAATATTAAAGCGCCATCTTTTATTAGAGTTAGTAACTGGGAGTAATTCTAGGTCTAATATTACAGGAGCATGATCAGAGATCAATATGGATCCAATGTCTGTTTGTAAGATAGATTGTGTTAGTGCCTTTAATACAAATAAATAATCTATGCGCGATTGTGAGAGATGAGTGGGGGAGAAAAAAGTGTATTCGCGAAGTTGTGGGTGGCAGAGTCTCCAGGAATCAACAAGGGATCTATGAGAAAGGAGGTTGGTAAAGTGTTGATGCATTGGTGAGGAAATAAAAGGTGTTTTAGATGTACGATCAATATAAGGGTCGACAATTAAATTACAGTCTCCACCAAAAATAACGTATGGTGTATCAATAGACATCAAAAGAGTAGAAATGTGTGGCCAGAAAGCATTGTCAGGTTTAGTAGGTGCATATATATTAAATAAAGTAATAGGTACATCATTGATTTTAAGGTGAACAATTAGCCATCGACCTTCATCATCTGAGTCCTGAGAAAGAAGAGAAACTTTAAGCTTTTTATGAATGAGAATCACAGTTCCATTTCTTTTACTAGTGCCTGGATAGGAAAAAACATGTCCTACCCATTGTCTCTTAAGTTTAAGAACTTCTGAAGCTATTAAATGGGATTCTTGTAAGAAAACAATATCTGACTTAAGGTTAGATAAGTGGGAAAGTACTCTTTGTCTTTTAATAGGTGTACCAAAACCCTTAACATTCCAAGAGATAACACGTAACGTCATTAATCAACTATATAAAGTGGAACTTTTAAAATATTACAGCAAAAACATGAATATAATAAGCAATTCGTAATGAATAGAAAGAAAAATATAGTAATAAGCCCTCCAATAGGAATATTAAAGATGCAAAGAAAAAAATAATGAAATAGAGATAAGCAAAGAAGAGAGGAGAGGGGAACAAAGAAGAAAGAAAAAGAAGAATAGAAGAAATAAATATAGAACAAAAATAGAAAAAGAACAATAAAACATACCAGAGACTCAAAAATGGGTGGAGGGTGTTGAGGCAACAGGACGAGAGGACGAAACCAGCGTAACACCTCCGGGGGAAATCACGAGGAGATAAATGGTCTAGACGATATTAAACAATGGAGGATAAGAACAGAAGGGAGACGACACCTGAAAGGGAAGATATATGGAGAAAAAAAAAGAAAAATTAATCCATTTTGTCATGAACAAGGAAGACATGAGATAAATACACGACTACAGATTTGAAATAGAAAAAATAATAAAGTTCTCAAGAAGAAGACGATCTTGCAAAATCCATAGATTCTTCTCTGCAGTTCTCAAGAAAATGTTGAAGTAAAGCTGGATCTTCGTATGTGGTTGTTTTATTTTTATAAGTTACTTTGAAGAGGCAAGGGTGGATGAAACCGAATCTGGCATTTAAATCGCTTAGTGCTGGTCTCACTGCAATAAAGCTTTTCCTTTTATCTGCGGTTATCTTGGCGTCATCTTGTGAGAAAAATAGCTGTGAACCTTGCCAGGAGATACGACGTTTGACTTTAACTGCCTGCAAAACTTTTAACAAGTCAGTATATTCTAAGAAGTAGAGTATTACACCTCTTGGTTTGAGCTGAGATGAAGAAGCAGAGGGAGGATGACCTAATCTGTGAGCACTTTGGGGCAGATTTACAAGCCCCTTGCGCCACTAGTGCGCCGCCGTTGCGTCACTTATGTGACGCAGCGGCGATGCAAAACATGCGCCACATTGCGCAATATTTACAACGTGACGCATCTAGGGAGATGCGTCACGTTGTAAACCCTGCGCCCACATGAAACCTGCGTCAGGTTTCATGTGGGCGTTCGGCGCAGGGTGGGCGTTCCCTCGCAGGTACGCTCGTAGAGTGACGCAGTGAAATCTACAAGATTTCACTGAGTCACTTTTACGCTCATGCTGCGTCAAAACCCTGCGCCTGCTTGAAGCAGGCGTAAGGATTGACGCAGCATGTTAGGCATAGGGCACCCCCGAGCCTTGCTGGAGCCTCGTCGCGCTTGCGACGCAACTCCAGCAATGCGCCGCCTTTCCGTCGGGGGATGCGACACGCATCTGCCCATCCGCGCGCCACGGCACGCCGCATTGTAAATGCGGCGCATCGGCGGTGGCGCAAGGGCAAACTTGCGTGACGCATCTTCCCTGGCGCATCCCTGCTGATTTGCAGGGATGCGCCAGGGAACGTAAATATGCCCCTTTGTATGTTCAATGGAGGAGTTTCTGGAATATCTAACAGTTGTGGAAGAAAAGACTGAAAGAAGGCTATTGGGTTGGATCCTTCCAACACTTCGGATAAGCCATAACTTCGTAGATTGATACGTCTACTACAATTCTCAAGATTTTCAACTTGTTTCTGAAGTTGAAAGATTTCTGCCTTCATAGGGGAATTTGCTGTGAAGCGATTTGGAGCGACTCGACTTGACCTTCCACAGAAGTGATTTTGCTTTGAAGCGAAAACCAATTATCCTCCAAGGCTTGCAGACGAGTATTCGTCTCCTCCATGTACGGTTTAAGAGCACCTATTTCATCCAGGAGTAGCTCTATTGAGGGAGGTGGAGGAGAGACAGCAGGTGTAGGAGGGTCCTTTTTGACTCGTTTAATGGAGGACAATAATGACGAAGCATTTGATTTAGGCGTATTTGTTACGTTGACTTGAGGGGAAGGAGAACCAGAAGTAGGCACAAGCGAGGACATGTTGGACGAAGTCTCGGTAAGATGAGGCATACTGGTTTGCTTAGAGTCCTCCATGTCGCCTTGTAGGACAGAAAAGGGATTAGAAATAGGCAGTATGGTAGATTTTGAGCGAGAAGCAGACAAGTTGGAAGAAACACTGCCTCGTCCACCTATGGTTCTCCCCATAGACATGAAAATATGTTGATAAGGAACTGCAAAATGGAATGTTGAAAAGTCACAATAAAAGCGCAGATATATCAAAATGACCAGAGCAGATATAGTACCACCAGTTAAAAGTTAGTAGCCAGATTATGGAATATTTTCCACCATTTGCGATACAGCTGTTGTGGGAAAAACCTTTGCAGCCACAAGGTGAAAAGAAATGAAGCAGAGTTCAGACTGTTGTTAAATAAAATAGAGCAAAAAACAAGAGACAGGAGCAAAAATCCCCTTCCAGGATGTCAAAAATGAACATTTCCATTCAAAGCGGCATTTTCCTGAGGAGAAACCGCTGTGCGCGGCAAATGTTGAAAGGAACACAAGATGGCGGTCGCGGTCTAGTCACGGAGCGCGCCGCATGTTAAAAGCGGATTTCAGAAGCAACGCGGGCTTACCGCGGCAAAATAAAGGTGTCCTCCGACGCGGTGAAAATTCCGCCAGCAAGTTCCTCGGTTATAACCTGCAACGGGGCAACTCCATCGGTCGAGATTTACCAGCTCCTCCGATTTCAGTCCGGAGCGGTATCAGCTGGCCGCCATCTTCGTCGGCGCTCAAGCCACGCCCCCCGTGATTTTATTTATTTAATGGCGAACTATTGGTCAAAAGATAAAAAATAAAAGATGTAAAAGACATTTCTTAAGCATAGACACACATCACACTTAAAATTTGATGGAACATCATTTCCTAAAGCTGATGAGAATCATTTCAGGCAGGATTTCGCATGTACCAGAGACTGTGTGTTATAATTATTTGCCCAACCATTACGAACGAAAAAAGAGACTTACATCACAGAGTTCTGCAATTTGGTTAGTTCCAAGATGCTTTATCTGGCTGAGAACTGTGTACAAAGTAAGTCTCGAAGAAAGACTTCCAGGGTTTTTTAAGGTGATGTAGGTTTTGGCATTGTGATATTACATGAACATACCATGATTACATTATATGTAGATGACAACACATGGCTATTTATCCTCCCAAGGCTGAAATTTGAGCACTACTAAGTTATAGAAACATCTGCACTTTTTTTACAGAGCTTGTAGCTACAACACTCAACAATCTATAAAATTTAATATATTATTTTTTGAACCAATACCAATTCAGCAATTGATAACTGGAACATTCAGCCACTAAACCTAGGCAACAGCCAAGAAAGTGGTTTTCCTTAGAAAGTTTATGTTAATCCTGTCAGCCTTAGGGTGTTCTTCCCCCAAACTTTTTGCCCTTCTCCTCCATTTTTGCTGATCTCATTTTTGCTGGCCTTAAGACTGCCCACTTTTCCACTGCTAACCAGTGTTAAGGTTCATGTGCTCACTCCTTAAAACATGGCAACAGTGGCTAACCCCCAATTGGCATATTTAGGGGCATATTATCAAGAAACGGCGTTAAAATTATCGCCGCTTTAGCGGCAGAAAACTGCCGCTAAAGCGGCGATAATGGGCTTGATAATATGCCCTTGAGAATTCCAATAGAAGCCCATGTTCTGGTGTCAACATGGGCTTCTATTGGAATTCTCAAGGGCATATTATCAAGCCCATTATCGCCGCTTTAGCGGCAGTTTTCTGCCGCTAAAGCGGCGATAATTTTAACCCCGTGCTTGATAATATGCCCCTAAGTTTACCTGTAAGTACTAGTAAAGTGGCACTACTTCTGCCAAGGGCCTGTAAATTAAATGCTACTAGTGTGCCTGCAGCACTGATTGTGCCACCCACTTTAGTAGCACTTTAAACATGTCTCAGGCCTGTCATTTCGATCTAGCAAAGTAAACCTTTTGCCAGACCCAAACCTTCCTTTATAATACATATAAGTCACCACTAGGGTAGGCCCTGGACAGCCCACAGGGCGGTATGCAGTGTATTTAAAAAGTGGGACATGTACTTTTAATTTTTACAGATCCTGGTAGTGGAAAATTTGTTTTTCACTACTACAAGGCCTACCTCCCCCAAAGCATAACATTGGAGTTACCATATTACGCTTTATAAGTATAATTTGCAGATGGAAATAGGTAATCATTCATGTTTGCTGTCTCTGGAAACCTAAATTAAAATCCTAACTTATGGTGAAGTCAGATTTTAAATTACAGTTTTGAAAATGCCATTTTTAGAAAGTTGGCATGTTCCTGCCTTAGCCATTTAATGCCTGTAGCCTGTCTCTGGTCACATGACTGGGTGTAGCAGACAGTTGGGCTTTGTGTATTCCTCCTAGACAGCCACAAACAATAGGGAGCATAGGTGTGCCTGGATGGGCCTTCACTAGCAGGATGGGAGGGAAGAGCTGGCCATAGCCCCACTTACACCTGAATAGTCTGTGTCCTGCCTCCACACAAAGGCTGCATACCCCCTGTAATTAGCCTGAAGTCAGGACAGGGAAGGCAGGATGCCTGTGGACTTCAAGCTTCTCCCCCACTTCAAAGGCACAACTGGATTTAAATACTGGACCTCAGACACCACCACTTCAGTACACTTCTGGACCTGTGAATATTCTGCCAGGAAGAAGGACAGCTGTGCTGCTACCAGGACTGCCACTCTGCTGGACTGCTGCTCTGAAGGAACTGCAGCCTTGCTGTGCTGACCTGCTGAGGTCTGCCCTCTTGATTGGGTGAGAAGGACTGGACCTGCATCTCTTGAACCCAGAATCCAGAGCGACTCCAAGGGCTAGTTTGCCTGCTTCCTGATTTGAGTCTCAGGGACACAACAGGGTTCCAAAAACCTTGAATTTGCACCTGAACTCTGCCATCTTTAAGTCTATTCTGCCAAGTGGTGCCACATCAGTCCTAAGACCAGAAGTGGGCCTAAGATGTGCGGCGCAACCTCGATGAGAACTGACACAGCTCCACTGCTGCATGGTTTGGACTTGTCGCAAAGACTCGCTTCGCCTCCTCAGCCCACACCGCCTTCAGAACCATCACTGCGCTCCAGCCCTCGCACCTCTTCACGACAGCAGCCTCGATGACGACGACGGACTCCGCATCGCAGCCGCAAATCTCTTCGGAACAGACGCATCACCCGACTATGTGCCGCATCCCCGATGCTGGACTTCGCATCGCAAGCCCCATCGACAGAATCCTCGATGATGAATCAGGCCCTCGCATCGCAGCCTTTCTGCATCTCGGAACTGACACATCGTCTCAGCTGCCCAACGCATCCATGCAAAGCTCCGCTAACCAGAATTGAAGGTACCTTGTTCAGCGGGCCTAATCCTAGTCTGGTGCGACCAGATATCCACAGTTGTTCTTTACGCCTTTTGGCGCTATTTTTCACTAAAATCTTACAAATTGAATATCTCTGGTTCTACTAATTGGACTTTTGCTATTTTGGTCTTGTTTTGTTTATTAAAAACTACTCTATTTTTCTAATTTTGTTGTGGGCTGATTTTTTGGTATGTTTTTATTGTATTACTGTTTGAAGTGTTGCGCAAATACTTTACACATTGCCTTTGAGTAAGCCTGACTGCTCTGTACTAAGCTACCTGAGGGTTGAGCACAGGTTAATTTAGAGTTTGCTTGTGACTTCACCCTGAGAAGAATTCAGGTTGCTGCTTATGAAGGGTTTCACCCCCCTTCAACCAGTAACCCAATTTCCTACAGGTAAATATTCAAGTAACCAGATTTCCAAAATCACAGGGGAGGAAAAGCACTTTACACATTTCAAACAGAATTTCTACCCCACGCCTAATCAAAACCCATCCTGCAGAAGGCTTTGGGTAGCAGAGCGCAGAGAGCATCTAGCAGCGAAGTGTTTTGTTGCTGAGCTATTTTGGGGTCACAGTGAGAGATTTGTTGATCAAACTGAAGGCTTTGATGCATTGGTTGTAAGTATAACGACTTTGCAATTGGTAAGATGACATTCGCCAGCGGTTCTTTTCAGCAACCAATCTATTAGCAGCATTGTGGAGAAATTGGATGGGATTTGATGTTTCAGTAGAAGGAGACAGAGGAAGTTTCCATTATTGAGTTGGTCTTCTGGAGATTTGAAAGGATAGACTAGTCAGAGTTGGCATCAGTGGTGGAGAGACGCAAGTATGGTCACACATCTACCGTGGGCGCAGAGTGTCTTTTTTGATTGATTAAATGGCCCTGCAGCATTAACAGGTGGTCAGTGATCTGGCTGAACATCTTTTGTGTTGGATATTTTGGTTTTTAGGAAACCAAAGGAATAACAATCTTGTTTAGGATTAATTAGGTGTAGAACAGAGGACAGGCATTTAAAACGACCCTTTCATTCTCTGGTGGGCCCCATCGTTCATTCATTGGCGGGCGTTATTGTTCATTCTTTGCTGGATGCCATTGAAATTCCACACACTGAACAGGTCATGCTCAATGTTTAGCTTAGATCCACTTTCCTTCCAGTTACGGTGCAGCATTGTAAATGGGGAGGGGGGAGAGGGGTCTTCCTGGCCAGCAAAACCTGCACAACTTTGCTTGTAGTGTGGGGAGCCCTAGAACACCTGTAGTGTTTTTGAAAAAGTCAAGACACTTTGCACTGTCATACCATTTTTCCAATTGATAAATGATGATTTTCAGTTATCCATGGAGGATTTGGTTCTCCCAGATGGAGGCAGCAGGACTGTCTGCACTGAGGGATGTAAATGCCATCTTTCAGGAGGATCCGTCCCGGACACACAGACAGATCTTTCATGTTTTAAATTATTTCAAGTCACTGGCCTTTTGGCTCTAGGACAATTACTTCTGAGTGGCGGAGACAGAAAGAAACTGATAAAGGGGCAATAGGGACCTGAAAGATGGCATATCAGACACTCAACATTAAAATTTGGATCACTAAAAGAAGTTGTGAAAAATGAACCCTACATTAGAGCTCAGACCCAAGCTACTAGAGTCGGAATTATTAACAGGGGTGAGTTGACAGACCACCTGGATTAGAGCCAGAGAGGGGGGTGTTGGCAGCAGGAGGACTCACTATACTATTCTGACTGGGTCTCAGTATTACTCTTCCAGGCTCAGCTCTATTTGGTGGCCTTTGTGGTGACAGGTTATTAGGTTCTTAACCCTGACATCCAGAGGTAATTAAATGTAGGATTCCTCTCAAAGCCACTGACACTGAGTTGTGTTATCTCTGAAGCCCACAGGGGAGTTGGGTTGTTGGTGTTCAAGGTCATGTGACTGAATTAATGTGAAATGTAGGCCTAGGGAAATTTAAATTACACAGGCATAACTTGTGTAATTTGCAGCATTTTGTGCTACGCTGTTTTCGTGAAATTCCACCAAATTATGCCATTATGCCACTTGACATAATTGGGGGTCACTCAGATAAAAATCCTGCCATGGGACCACTAGAATAATGCTACCTTTGTGCTTATGTTAAGCGTTAAGTGCATTCCTTGTGTTCAAAATTGATACAAGGCTGCATTGCACATTAAATATAGTGTAAAATGCCAGATTTGCATTTCACATAATTTCATGCAAATTCACTTAAGTTTTCCAACATTTTGCAGAATTAAGCAAAAAGAGTCTTCTACACCCCTTGTGAGATGGAGTGATCTCACCTCTGGAGTGGTAAAACGTGTCCATTAATTATTGACCCTTGTGAACTGGTTAAAGGATAATATGAAGAAACTACACAATCTATAAACAACTACGCTCTGATCCGGTCTGGCCCAATATGTGCCCAATGTCAGCTTAGTCCCTGCGCCTTCTCTTATTTTTTGTGCACTATTTGCGAACTTCCCTCATAAACAGTTAACTCCTTCCATTTTACCATGTCAGCTGCTAATTCCATGACTCTTTACATGTAGGAGCATACTGCTTGCATCTTCTCCTTCCTGTGAACTATTCCCTGCTTTTTTCCCTTTCAACAAAACAACTAAATCATACCCCGTTTTAGCAGCTCACTACCTTCATGTTTACATCTTTCAACCATATCTGCTACAATCATGCAGACAACAATGTATATCATTCTGAAGTTCAAAAACCTTCTAGAATTAGAATCCAATTACCTACTCTAATGCCTCCAAGCCGTAATCTCCTGGGATGTATCTCAACCACCTCAAGCTGAAGTTAATCAAACAAGGATGCTCTATGGAACCTGGACAAAGCATTCTCCATCTCCAGATGCCACATGACCTTTGATATCTACCCACAACCTCATCTGAGGCGAGGAACAAAGCAGTAAAGCTGTACTCTAACCTATAGCTTTTCCTGTAGTCTAATCAAGTGATGAAAGGTGCTTTCTACACCATGCAAACATTGCATCTTCCTACACCTGGGATTTCCTTATGGGTGAAGGCTGCCATAACCTTAGTCCTGTCACATGTAGACCAAACCAATACACCCCATCTCTGGGCTTTTCTCTTTCTCCTCTGCAGACTCCAAATAGTGCAGAATGCACTACCAGACAGATCCTCCTGCATAAGCACGATCACATCTCTCAAGCCCTAGAATCATTTTGCTGGCTGGATGAGGTCAGGCATATTTCATTGACACCTTTCTGCCTCACCATCAGACCCATCCATGGTATCCAATCTATCATTCTACAACTAAAACCATGGACATTTCTCCAAAACAAAGGATGCTTTAATCCAATCTGGTTTATAATAATAACAGTGGTTCAAGCACAAAATTCCACAAGAAACACATATAAATTAAATCAAAAACAAAATAATTAATCAAAAAACATGAAATTGATACCCATAAACAAACAAGCAATATATATTGCAAAAAAACATTTTTACTAAGACAATAATACAAAATAACAATGAAGCAATAAAACAATAGACTGAGAGGTGCTCATACAGTTACACAACCAACATTACAGAAAACACAATTGACGGTGTAAACAATAAAATAGTGGCAGAGGCAAATAAATAAACAAAGAAAACTGATGCAAAAAATCGCAAAAACAGAAATAGCAATAGATGCTTTCCTCTTCAATGTATGCCAGAGTTGAGCGTCAACGGCGTTTCAACCAAAGTAATTAGTATGGTCATCATCAGGACAGACAAAAGAAGTATCAGAGCATCCAATGGGTAATTTCACTCGAATTAGAAAATCAATCAGGACCATCAACGTAACTGAATGAGGCACAAGCAAAGAAAACATGTCAGGAATAGAAGTAAGTCCTGGTTCCGGCCAACAGTGTGGTGGGAAAATGTTAATCCAATCTGGTGCACCTCCTGACCATCCTCACTGTAATAAAGTGCTGCATTGACTGATCCCCTTATTGGTTCAGGCTCCTAAACTCTGGGAGCTGTGGGAGTTACGCCCCACAAAATGGAGGAAATGCAAGGCTATCATGATTGTGACTAGCAGGAAATACCTGTCTTTTCTCAAACAAGGCACCAGTTCATGAACAGGCCAGATATGAATGACGATATGTATCTGAAGGGCTGACTCTTTCTACTGAACACCTTTCTGCCTCATTTCATGAGTAAGCACAGCTGAATGTTTGCTGCAACATGATCAAAGCACCTATCCTGACCTTATGCATGACACCAAATGCTTCCCAGAAAGGTTGGTCCAGAAAAGCACACTCAACAACCCAAGTACAACAAATGGATTAATCTCCAATCAAACCACCCTAAAATGGTAATTTTCTGCAAATATGACTCTATCTTATATTTTGATCCTTCAACCCATGCTTAAGTGCTGCTACCAGGTTACCCTGACAGGACTGGATCACCCATTCAACCTTCACACATGACACTCAGTTCTTCCACATTGGTCAGACTGTATACTTTTCCACCACCCACTCAAAGCAAATGAGGTAGCATCTGGACTGACTGCCCATAGGCTTCCTTAAAGGTATGAAGTGCTACAGAAAGGCTACCATACAATTCAGAATAAGAGGAGATGTCTACAGTAGTTGTATTCTGTAGTCATTCCCTATCCTCTGATACAAAAGTAGTTCCATTCTCTAGTTGGCATGAGTGTATTGTTGATTTTGATTAGTATTTTTCTGCAGTCGAGACAATGGGGTGTTTTTCCGCAGGACCGTTGAATTTTTACATGAGGCAGACCGGTATGGAGGTCACATCTCCAGTAGCAGAGAACTAGGGAAGTGTTTTCCTCAATGCCGTACAATATCTCTTGCAGTAGAAAATTATGGTGGTTTTGTCTAATGTGCAATGCAGTATCTCATGCAGCAGAGTGTTGTGGTGGGTGCTTTACCCGTACGGTTAAGTTGCAAAGCAGCACGGGCTGGTTGTTTTCTCTCAGCAAGTAGAATTGACACTGAGTCCTGGTGCACTCACAGGCATATCAAAAGTTTTAAATACTCGCTTTTCGATCTGCTATTGAACTCTTTGCTTCTATGGTTTTCTACCTACCCCTACGTACGAATTTGCAGTCAGACCTAACACATTTTTGACATTCTATGTCTTTTGCAGATATTGGAAGACAAAGCTGCGATGATGTCGGGTGACATGGTATTGGTCCTGCAGATTCTTCATGAAATTTGACAGGGCAATCATTGTGCGGACCTTTAACTGTATTTAGACTGCAGCAAGAGCCATTATCCTGTCACAACTTTCTATTCTCTTGATATTGATTCAAGAGTATCCCAGCTCTGCTATACCACAGGCTATAGAAGAGCATGAAGAATATGTAACCTCTTCAGGGGGGAAGCATATTACAACCAGGCCTATCCCTTGTGCAACATGTAAATGAGCTACTGTGAGACACAACCAAAGGCATAACATAATTATAGAGCAGACTGAGAGCCTATCGCAAGGTCTTCCTTCTCTCAAGTGTCTTGGTTCCTTCCCTTCTTTGGCATGCTGGGATTTCTGAGCTCCTATTCAATGAAGAATAAACACTCAACAGATTGCCGTAGACCATTATTAGGGTCCAAGCGCCAACTTAAGAATCATTAGTGAGGCCTGTTATAGTAGGTTATTGCTCTATTAGAGTTGAATGTATATTCTTTCCTCCTTCAAAATAAGGTCTACGGTATTGTTTACTTCTTAAAAGCAAAGCGACACTATTAAGTACTAAGCACAATTATGAAACACAAACCCAAATCCCACCCACCTCTTGAACGACAGCCTGAGGTTGAGCTTTTCCTAGCTTTCCCCCAAAGCCTGGAACGAACTCCCCTACCACAGAAGAGCTGCAAGCTCTGTCTTCGATTTCCAAAAGAAATTAAATACCTGGTTCTTCCAATAGGCCCCAAGACAGGCCAGTATACCCCCGTTCACATTCACCAGGATACCCTCCAAGGTGATGAGTGCACCCACAAATAGAAATAACATAACATAACATAACATAGCGTAACGTAACATAACGTTACATAATATAACATGGCTATTGAACATATTACTAAATAAAAGATAAACATGAGCCTCCACAGTGGACTCCTCAACAGCTGTGAAAAGGGAAAAAAGAGGGATACTCAGATGAGACAACCACTGCGCTCCGATAGAAGCAGATCCAGATGTGTTGTCAGGGGAAAACTTGAATAAATCAGATGATTCAGCACATACATACCTTCTGTGATGTAATACAGAAATGTTTAAAATTAGACCCTATAATCACTTCAAAATTCACAGCTGTGATCTTTCTCCTCTAGAGCTACCAAAACAAGCTTCTCCAGGTCAGAGCAGATGTATCCGTTTCCAAAATAAGCTTCTCCAGGTCAGAGCAGATGTATCCGTTTTCTTTCCAATTAATTCTTTGCTTGGCTGTTGCAACAATTTCCCCTGAATATTTGTGGCAAATTAACACTGTTTGATTTTACTTAGACTGCTCTTTGTCTTTCCTGTCTCTAATGCAGTTCCTGAATAAAGGAAGAATTTTTGTACTTGTTATGGAAGATATAAAATATGAAAACACAGGGCAATAGCAGACAACAGCAGAGAGCGTCACACAGCTATACGTGGTGAAAGAGCAGTGCAGGCCAAAAACTCGTGCTGATGAAAAAGAGGTGAAGAGTTTCCTTGAGAATAGAGTGCATGACCTGTAAGGTCGTAGTTAAAGGAAAACTTGTGTTTAGCAAGCTTAAAGGAATTTTTGGCCTTAGCACACAGGGACACCGCACATATTCTGTGTTTTCAATAGACTGGGAAAATGATGAGACAATGGGAGCAGGAGATTGAATTAGCCAAGAACTAAGAGGTGTTAGGAGCAAAATGATAGAGCACGCACACAAATAAATATCGCTTGGCTGAAGGTAATGTTTCTGTCTTTTAATCCAAGTGACTGTTTAAGGAACTCCCCTGGACTGGCCAATATTGATAAGTTTATCCTTCAACAGCGGCCCATTTCATCTTACATTGCAAACTTATGACTTAAAAGTGGTTGTGGAACATTTAGCTGTTGGGTTTATTGTTTGTGTCCCAGAAAAGGGTTTAATTACAGATTTGTTTGCGTTGCTGGTTGATAATTCATTTTATCTATGAATAGCAATCAAAGATTGGCCTTCTTTAACTGAAGAACATTATTTCTGTTTGCATTTTGATTGCATCCTTTTTGTCTAATTATGGGTAAGCAAAGCAAAAGTCTGTGGAGGGGACAAGTGGCTCTATTAAAATGAAGAAAACAAAAAAAAACAAAGATGGGGGGTAATTGTGTGGTTGATCGGATAGATGATCTTTTGGTAGAGTGTGAATAGCTGCTTAACTCCGATCCAACACAGCTCTCCCCTATTCCATCAACAGTGGGTTCTTCCCATTCAAACCCACAGCACATACGTATTCCTAGTATGTTTGATAAATTGCAGAATTGGCCTGTATCTGCTACATTAGCTGAAGTCTTGGATAGACCTTTTGATCAGGCCGTGATCTTCTCACCCTGCTTGTCTCCTCTCGAGGATGCTCTTCCCTGCAGTTATTGGTATCTGCCATTACTTAAATTACCTGAGGAACAACTACCTTCTACTACCCCTGTTAGTTCTGTTCCTACAGTTCCTCCAGTTGTTTTACCATATGTTGACATAGCTAGTTGTACCTCTTTGATTAGGGAGCTGAAGGCTGAGGATGGGGAACTGAAAGCTATTATTTGTCAGTTGTCAAGCACCTTAAACCAACTGTTAGTGGTCAAAGGCACTAACACGCCTGCTACCCAGGCCAGTGTACAGCCACGTGTTAATAACTCTAATGCTCAGCAAACCAGACCCCCGTTTGGATCCGATTTGTTTTTGCCCCACATTGGGTTCAGGTTATTGCTGCCATGGAAATACCAATGGAACTCTGTTGAGACCTAGTACTGCACAAAACACCACGAGGACGAGTTTTCTAGATAATAACTGTTCTGTACAGTCGTCCAATACTTTTAGAACTGTTAATCCTAATAGTACTCTGGCTCTACAGGGTTGGAATCAAAAGCCTGTCTTAAATTTTGATTGTGGGTGTGATTCTCCTAAAAATAGAATCACTATGGTTAAGGTTCCAAAACTACCTCCACATGTGAGATATGAAGCAGAGGATTCCCTCATAAATAGAACGATTCTTTGGATCAGACACGTTAGGGGCTGTTGTTTAGTTATCCGTGATGACTTTCTTAGTGCTCAGAGGAGCCCCACATCTAATCCAATGGATGACATGATCAAGCTAGTCTTAAAGCATGAGGGGTTAAGTGACAACTAGATGGCTTTGGACATTAGGTCCAGCCCCACCAAAAACTTGTCCATACAGGTTAAATACTGTCAGCCAGGAAATGTCACACTTTCCACTACCCAGTTCAGATGAAGGGTATAATCACTAACGGGGATGTAGACTGACTCATGGGTCCTATCGAAAATTTCTAAACATTCTACGTATTCAGTATTTACAAATACCATCAGTCAGCCTATGGTACCACCTGAGAGTGTATTATCACCTTCATCTTATTCTTTCCCACTAGAGACTTTGCCTGCCGATACCTTATCTAATTGCCAAGGACTGCTGGATGCATCTTGCACTATTAAACCTGCCAGCCATCAAAAATAACTCTCTAGCTGATGTCCCTATCCTTAAAGAGCATCTATTATATAATGCTTCCACGGCTTTGAGGCCACCCTTGATTAAATTAATATTCTGGAATTTGGCTGGCCTCAGGTCGAAAATGGTCCAACCAGATTGGGATACATTTATTGAAGAGCATGTTATATGTTTGCTCCAAGAGATATGGTGTATAGAACCTGTGTATAAACCTGGCTACCTTCATTTTAATATCCCAGCTAAATTGAGTGTAGCGGGGAGAGTTTTGGGAGGTTTAACCTCTTGGGTCAGAGTTTCTCTTGCCTGAAAACTTAGCCAATTGAATATTGATTTTCCAGATATTTTGGGAATTCTCCGAACAACCAATAAACGTGACCTTATTGCCACTTTTAATATCTATGCTAGAGGGAAGAAAGTGTAAAAACCTGTGCAAGCTATTGAGGATTTTCTTGAAGAATGTCACCCTGAATATCATCTTATTTTGGCGGATGACTTCAACACCACCTTTGAGCCCCTTGATGATGATGACGCCCAATTAACACTCAAGGAGGATGAGATTTGGGGTATTCCCCATCTGAGTTTTGTGCCAATTAAAAGGTGGACTCAGGCTGCTATCCAATTGAAACCCCTCACAATTGAGCTGGGGGTTGGGGCCACTAATGGTCTCACTAAATCAGATTCTAGGGCAACGTTTACATTTAATAAACCTAATCACACCAGTCCTATTGACTATATCGTGGTCAATCTGAGGCTATGGTCACAGGTCGATGATATGGTTATTACCCACAGGGCTGAGAGTGATCACAACCCACTATCCCTTTCAATGACAGCCTTTTGCCCTCAGCATCAACCTGATTGTTGTCCTCTTTCTTCAACTAGGGACCTCAAATTTGTATCTGATGTGCGCCATTTGAAATGGCACCAAATTGCTGCTCTCCCGGATATTCTGCCCGCAATTTATCAGGAACTTCAAGAAAAGTTTGACATAATTTCTGACGATGCTTCGATCAAAGGGGGCTGCTCGGTCATTAGTTCCTTGCATAGTCTTTTTTTTGTAGCACATTTCAGCACATTTCACAGTTCTCGCTATTAATACTAAAAGTTTAGCATATAAGTCTTGTTCTTGGTATAATGGGGAGTGTCGACGGCTCAAACGTGTATTAGTACAGGCCATTAAGACCAAGGACTTAGGCCAAAATCGTACCACTAGGAAAGCCTCACAAAAAGGGCCTGGGATGCTCAAAGGTGGCGGGACCTCAAAGAGGCATCATCTGTTAGGGATTCCACCAAATTCTGGGCATGATATCTAAGGGCAGCAATTCTGCCGCTTTGGAACCAAATAATTATGTTGCTCCCCGGGAGTGGTTTGACCAGTTTGAGAACTTATACCACGAAGGCAATGCAAACTCATCTGATGACTTGTCCCCATTCTGTTCCCCTTTGAATAGTGCTGGGCCAATGTTTGATTTGTCAGACATACTAGCTTCTTTTAATGCTATCACACGAGGCAGGGCTGCTGGCCCGGATGGTATACCAGCTGACACTTTTATCCATGATGTTGAAGCATGGTCAAAATATGTCCATATCCTTGCTAACACTGTTGCCCAGGGTGCCCCCATTCCTGACTCTTGGCGGGGTGCTGTAGTGTTACCTATTTTTAAAAAAGGAGATAGGTCTCATCCAGGTAATTACAGGCTGATTAGCCTAATTGACCCCTTTCAGAGAGTCTTTAGTCAGAGTGTGTTAGCAAAATCCAGGATTGGATAGATGTAAATACAATTTTAAGCCCCTTCCAAGCAGGGTTCCGGAAAAGAGTGTCAACTATTGACCAAGGCTTTCCTGCTAATCTACTGGAAGACAGTAGTGATCGTCAAAGGCGACCTCTATGTTGCCTTTGTCGACTTAAAATCCGCATTCGACTTGGTCCCTCACTCCATATTGTGGCAAGCTCTTAGTGCTATGGGGATGTCCTCTGATGCCTTGACTATCGTAGTTCGTTTACATGAAAAGAACTACGCTAGAATTCGCTGGGGCTCCCAGAACCAGCTAACAGAGAGGGTTCCTTTGTCTAGACGCATTCGTCGAGGTTGCATTATGGCCCTCATTTTGTTCGCGTTATACTTAATGATATTGTGCACTGCTTAACTTTGCCTAATATGAATGCCCCCTCTCTTGCTGGTGTGAAAACTCCTATCCTTCTCTTTGCCGATGATACCTTGCTGATTTCCAGACCCCCGAGTGGGCTTCTAAAACTACTGACCCACTTCGGTGAGTTTTGTCGCACTCGAGCCTGGCAACCAACACCGCAAAGACTAAGGTGATGTTTTTTAATCCACATAAACCATTTAAAGGGAGACTGGCATCTGAGGGAACATCTCTTGAGAGGGTGGATTCCTTTGTGTATTTAGGTGTGTCTTTGTCAGCCACTATGTCATGGAAGCCCTATGTTAGCAAGGCAGTGATTCAGCACAAACAGATAGAGTGGGACATTTCCAGAGAACATCTAGCCTCCTGTAGTAGACCAATAGCACCAGCTCTCAGCTCTCCAAATTTATGAGGCAAAGGCATTGGCCTCTGCACTTTAAGGTGCGGAGCTGTGAGGGTTTACCAATATTGATGGGCTTACTAGATCTGAGAACAAATTGATGAGAATTGCTGCTCTCTTCCCTACCAGGACTCCTTTATATCCCTGACTTTAGACATAGGTGTGAAAAGGGTGGAGGGCAAATATAGATTGCGCCTGCTAATGTTCTGGAGGCACCTATAGCCCACTCCTGAGTTGGCCCACTATGCTACTGCCCAGGACATTACTGATTCTGATCATTTTTACAAAATTCACTGGCTTTATAACATCAAACAGTGACTAATTTCTATTGGCTTGGGGGATTTATGGAAGAGCCCTTAGAGGGTTCTATCCCTTCAAAGGAAATTTTGAAAAAGCTTTATTAGGCAAAAATATTGTCTGATGAGGCCCACAAATCTGCCAGTGCTACTTTGTCAGCTGAGTTCATTAATTTTAAATTGTCCTGTTTTTACGAGCAGGTTTGGGATACTATCACAGTGCCATTGGATAGAAAGTTGTAATTTAAGTTTAGAGTGGGCACCCTACCGCTAAAATCATTCACTTTTAAATGGTTGGCATCTGATTCTATCGGTTGTCCTATGTGTGATGCCCCAAAGGAAACTGTTTCTCATGTTTTTTTCGCCTGCCCTGCACATGCCCATGCACGGTCTGTCTGGCTGCCACCTCTTTGTGGGCAGATAGGCACAAGAAGCTATGGCACTGCTCTTTGCATACTCAAATCTGACTGTTGTCCCATTATATACCTGTGCGGTCGCCAAATTTCTGGGTGCTATGTGGTGGGTTCGGCGGAAGGTCTCTTCCTTGCACTTGTGACAAATTGTCCTTTATATGTTTGTTCTAAGTATTATCACTTTATTTTGTTGTCAAATGATTGTGTTGAATCAGCTTCATATATTTGTGGGGTCTTATGTGCATCAACTATGAATTGTTGTTTTTATGTATTTATTATATTTTATTGGTAATTCTTTTGTTATAATTATTCATTTTAACTGTCTGTAAATTTTAATGGTTTTTTTTGCACACACATTTATGTCTTTGAGAGCCGAAATAAAGTTATATTGAATTGAATTGACTGCATTTACCTTGTAGAGTAGAACAATGGTGATTCACATTTAGAAGTAGCTGAAGTGTTTTTAAAGATGTTGATGGTGAATGCATGCATGTGAATAGAAATGTGGCCACAGAGTGATGCTGTTGTTGCATAATGTTAGTGTAATGCATAATGTTTAATGTATGATTGTTTTGACGCATTGTCAGATTTTCTTGTTTATATAGACTAGTGTGAAGATTTTAAAAGAAAAAGTAATATTGGTCACACAGATAACGAGTTAAATTGTAAGAATTGTTAGAAATACAAGAAAATATGGAGACTCGTCTAGCACAAATGAAATTGACCTTTCCAAATGATCAGAGAAAATTGCAAAAATATTGTTTTGAATGGTTCAAAGACACTCGAAAATATGCGTATCCCTGGCCAAAGGAAGGGACATTCGATGATAAAATATTAAAGCATATTGGTACGCATCTTAGAAGTAAATATGTTGCAGCCAAACTGCAAAAGCGAGAACCCACCTTAGCTTTATGGTGAGTCTTTTGTAAAAAATCTAAGGACTCCTCAAAAGGTGACACTCCTAGTACTCCTTCCGCTCCCCCACCTCCATTGGTCCCCAAAGTACTTCTTCCAAGGGACCTGGCATCTATCCACTGATTCAGGTACAAGAAGACACAGTGGGATATCAGAACCCTGAAGTAGAGACCTCTTCACAATCCTCAAAAGAATTCCCTAGTGACTCCCCACAAATGCCAAAGCCAGGACACACGAGCACTCCAAGACAGAAAGTGAGGGTTGGTGATTCTCAATTTTCAGGTCAAATAGAAGCGCAGTTCACACTACATTTAGATTCAGTTTCTCCCCAGGAGGATAGAAGTGAGGAGCAGAGTCCAGGAAACAGTGATGGCGAGACACATGTTTCATCAGCCACATCGCATTTACTACAGAAAAGAAACACGAAAGGAAGGGTGGTTAGGGAACGAATGTCCACCCCACAGCGAACAGATGCAGATGATGCTAGATGGAGTGACTATGTGGATAGGGCTGCTAGTATGGCGCGATGGCCAGTATCCCAGAGATGGCCAGAGATGGCCAGAGATAGGACTGAAGACAATCTACCACCTTGGCAGAAGAAGAAAGGGAACGTAATAGTTTCACCAGAGAGTGTTCAAGAATGGTTGTCACAAAGCGAGGGTAGGAGAAATGTGAGAGAAGTGAAGAGAGAAGGATATTGTGATAACCTTTCAGGACAAGTTCAGGGAAGTTTTTGGAGATGTCAAATATAGAATAGAGTTAATACATAGGTGTGTTGATAATATGGGTGAAATACTTAGATCCCCAAAGGTTAGGCACTCCACTTATGATATTACCACTCAAGAAAGGCCCCTTATTGATTTAGATCACCCCAAGGGTGCAAGGGGATTGCCTAATCACATTGATACTAGAGAAGGAGAGCAGGACATGTTTTCTAAAGCTACGAAACTCTGAGCAACTGAGCTTGTATAGTTGCAGTTTCAAGGAACTCATTGCCAGTCAGATCCCAAGATGGGATCTTGTGAGGCTATGGGAGGATTGACACTACATTAAAGGCCAATGCAACAGATGAGTGTTCAATCAGTTATGTGCAGTGCAGATCTCACCCCTAGTGAGATAGTTGCTGAAGGAGGGAATAGTTGGTACAGTGTTGTGCCATATTTTGATAATATGGCAGAATGGACTGAAAGGTTACCTCCACAGATGAGTCCATGGCCACAAGAAGGGTCCTTTGATCCACATGACATGGCAAATGCTAAGGACTGCATTCTTTATGGTGAGGGAGATCCAGACTGGGATAATCTCTACATGCGGAAAGGTGTGTGTGTATGGCAAAAATATGCCAGGCAGCACAATCCCCAATATTCTACCAGCCCCGTATATTTGATGCCCCAGATGCGCAAAGGACCTGGGGCACCCCATCATGTTCCTTGGCCACAGATGGACAAGAAGAATCTTAAGCAATTATTACCACCACTTACAGAGGGAGCAGGCAAATGGATTAGAGCTTTTTAAAAGCAAACTGCAGGCATCACCTTGGCAGTAGGAGACCTAAAAAGTTTGCTTAGCTCTCTTATGTAAGATGAAACGGACACTGTTTTGCAGAAAGCAGGAGTGAAAAATGTTACTCTTGCTGAGATTAAATATGATGGATCTCCATTCAACTTAGTTAGGACAGTAGTTTGAAATCAGCTGAGGAAAATGTATTCTGAGGGGTCAGACTTTGGGTTCCTCGTGGCTCAAGCAATGCAGCCAAATGAGGGCCCCACTCAGTTTCTAAGCAGGATGAAAGAAAAGTGGATTCAAGAAGTAGGTCACGGTTGGGAAGTAACAGGAGGAAATGCCGTGTTATTTTACAATGCAGTAAATTAAGGGTTACCCTCTGATGTACAGGTCAACCTTGATACTATTGTGGCATTGGAAGCCAATCCTTAGACAGTGATACAGGCAAATATAATTCATTTTTCTAAGGAAAAGCAGGAGAAAGAGAGAAACAAGCAGGAAGCGACAGAGAAAGCAGCAGTTAAGTTGGTGCAGCAACTGCTGGCAAAAAATAGGAACAGTGGAAGGAGCTGTAGTAGCAGCCCCCACTCAGATGATTGCAATGTCTGTGGGATCAATCCTAGGGATCATCCGACCACAGTACCCAAAACAGCAGGATAATATAATGGCACAAGGAAGAAGAACAGGACGATGAGGAAGAATAGGAAGAAGCAGTATAGGTCCCCAAAGGATGGACCAAGTATGTCATTACTATCGCAGATATGTACATTTAATCAGAGATTGCAGAACTAAGAGATGAGATGAACAAAATCAAAAGACAGAAGTTTACAAACAGCCAGGAAATACAGCAGTACAGCCACTGTCAAACCCACAATTAATATATATACCTCAGACGCCACCACAAAAGGTGCAGCAATCAGTAATGCCTCAAGCACAACATGTGCTACCACAGCAACGTTACCAAGCACCCCCAATGGTGACTTAACCTCAAAGTGGACAGGGATGTGTGATTGTGGGAGGAGGGAATCCTCTCCAGACAAATTATGTGGGAAGATACACGCAATGAAGGTGCCCACAGTGTATTTCTATGTGTCCAATATTGTCAGTGATGCACAGGCCAAAGGAGGAACCCACTATGACGGTAGCTATCAATAACAAGAGGTATGCTTTCCTCGTAGATACAGGAGCAGCCCAATCTTTTATTAGGGAGGGAGACTTTCAAATCTCAAATAGATCAGTGGACACACAAGGATTATCTGGGAAAGTAATGAGGGTTCCATTTACTAAACCAGTGGAGATGGAAACAGGAGGCTGCCCCAGCTAATCTGTTAGGGGGAGATCTTATGGCCAAGTTAAATATGACCATTCATTTTGAGTCTGATGGTACCAAGATTTGTTCCACCCCTGGAGTTCCACCTTCCAGGATTATGGTAGTGACAGTAGATTCCTCTACTGGAGATCAATTCAGGGCATGACCCACTGATGTGGAAGCATTTTCCACAGCTGTGTATACCATCATAGCAGAGACACCAGATTTACTAGGAAGAGAGGTCCAGTTACCCAAAGAATTAATTTTGGGGAGACAAGGGCAAGATTCTTGGATACCTGACACTGAATTAATATTGCAAATAGAGGCCTTAGATGTAACATCAACCTATGGTGCTCTGAAAGTCAGTGACCATAACCATATTTTATGGACATATGTTATATTCATTCAGCCAGATAAAATGGTTAGGGAAATACTGGATGATCAGCTGTTTGTTGATGAGTCTAAGAACACAGTTGTAGTCTTTCAGGATGACATACTGTTGAGGACAGTATTTGAAGTAAGGGTGCTGAAACACGGTAGAGCTTTTGGTTCTGTTAGGGAAGCAGATCTGTCCCAAGTACCAGACACCTTGTGGACTAAGGGTCCCCATGATGTAGGCGTTATTCGTAGTGCTACACCATTCAGGATTACATTAAAGGAAGGTGCTATCTTACCTAGAGTGAGGCAGTATCCTCTTTCTAAGGAAGTACATGAGGGTATCGCCCCCACTGTACAGGTGTTGGTAGAGCAAGGAGTGATTTACCCTGGTGTATCTCCTTGTAACACCCCGATTTACCAGTTAAGAAGTCTAAGGGTAATATGATTCAAGACCTGCATCCCCTGAACAATGTAGTGGTACCAGAATTTGCAATTGTTCCTGTCCCCTCCATTATTCTGACAAATGTACCTCAGGATGCTAAATATTTCTCTGTTATAGATCTGAAAAATGCCTTTTTAAGCATCCCTCTCCATCCAGACAGCCCGTTTTAGCCAGCGTTCTCCTATCGCAGGACTCAGTATTTGTATTCTCATTTATCCCAAGAGTATTGTGAGTACCCTAGCATTTTCAGCAGAGTGGTGAAAAATGATCTGTCAAACTTTCAGTGTGACAGTACATTGTTGCAGTACGTCAATTACATACTAATTTGTAGTCCTACAGAACAGCAGAGTAGGAAAGATACCATATCTCCTTTGGTTACTCTCGCACAGAGAGGATACAAGGTAGAAAGAGACAAAGTCCAGTACTGCCAGGAAGAAGTCCATTATCTAGGGCAATTACTGTCAGTTTCTGGTCAAAGAGTAACCCCTGAAAGAGCAGCATCCATTAGTCAAATGACTGAGCCAGAAACTGTTAAAGGAATGCAGAATATTTCTTGGTCTCTATAATTATGTGAGACAATGGGTTTTTGATTACAGTACCCTAACAGCGCCTTTGCTAGCTTTTATCAAACAAGCAAAAGGCAGGAGTGACAAGATAACATGGACACCAGAAATCAGGGAGACTTTTCAGAAATTCAAGACTGAAATAGCAAATGTCCCAGTTTTGCGAACTCCTGATTATACCAAGGAGTTTTATCTCTTTTGGCATTGCAATGGGCATGTGATGACAGCTGTCCTTACGCAGAAATATCCTTTAGGACATAAACCCATTGCATATTTTAGTGGACTGTTGGATTCAGTGATAAGAGAAATTAGCTCTTGCCACTGCAGCCATGCAGTACAGAAGAGCACCCCCATTGTTATGGGGCACCTTTAATGCTGTGTGCAGCACATGCAATGTTTGCTACCATTCAGAAGGCTAAGACTACTCTGACTACACAGAGTTTCAGGATATGAGGTGATACTGTCACTACAATCTTTGAGGGTTGTGAAGGGTACAGTGAATCCTGTGACATTCTTTGCTCATTCTATATTGGATTCAGAGGATGAAGCACATGACTGTGCAACTTACATTCCTAATAATTCTAGTCAAGCAACAGAGAACCCTATACCAGGTAGCATTGGCTTTTTTGTTGATGGTTCTTCTACTATTGACCAGGATACAGGAGTAAGACACACAGGTGCACCAGTAGTCAGAGCACAAAATCATGACTCTTCTGACACGCTCCACATAGTAGAGCAGTTAACACTACCAGCACATTGTTCTGGACAAGCAGCAGAATTGATAGCCTTGATAGGGCTCCTAAGCAAAGAGCAGGAAAAGTCTTCGTGATTTATTCAGATTCAGCTGATGTCACTGCCACCTTACATTCCAGCATTGTGAGATGGAGTAGGAGAGGTTTCCTCAAGTCAGATGGGAGTCCTGTTATGCATAGGGATCTCTTGGAGGCTCTAATAGAGGCACTCACATTACCACAGGTAGTGGAAGTTGTGAAATGTGCAGTACATACAAATGGACAGGATTGTGTATCACAGGGTAATGCATTAGCAGGTTGGGCTTCTAAAGATGCAGCTAGGTGCACCGCCCCCCACCCCACATGTGCCATCGGGTTGCCAACTTGTTGTTGTTTTGGTGGCCCAGATGTAGGATAAAATATATATATACATATGTATGCACTACATAGATATCATACTTAGTTCTTGTTTTCACCCACACTATCTCAAATCTACTGAACTATCTCACTTCTCACTGTAACAAGCTGCTCGGAGCTGCAGAGGGTTCCAATCTGACCTTGCCTGGACAAGCTTCAACAGCTGTTCAGAGCCCACTTACAGGTCATTTTGTTTTCCCTGAGTACCCTGTATGTCTGTATTATATTTGCCACGGGCTGGTCTTGCATTTCTCTGTTGCCCATGTTTGGCACCTTGTCCTTTTCTGGTTCTGCTGAGGTTGCATTACTATATTGTATATATGCCCAAAGACCAGTCACTGAGAGAAGAAGCAGACTTAAAGCACCATTGTGTGCACTGACTTCTTCCTTGCTGGCCAACAAGCATTGGTATCAACATATACATTTTATTTTGTTCATGAGCAACTGCTGTGTAATGGGTTTTCTTTCATTTCTCCTGGAAGGGTGCAAAGGTTTTTCCCTGACAAAATGGTGACCATGACTCGGATTGCGTGAAATGTCAGACCGGTAAGTATAATTATGTACCTTGCCGCCGTGGCCCTTCAACCCTTAGGATATAGCTGGCAATTGAACAGGGGACTGAAGAGCTAACTGTGAGTTCTCTGTATCATTAATTTAGATCATAGTGCCTGATCCGTATGGAGGATCATAACCCAGACAGGATTTCTTTTTTTAGGGAACTCCAGAAGCAAATCCTCTCGGAGTATAGTGAGGTGTACATCTGATTGGCGGGTTGTACCAGAACAAAGGGAAATGATTTTGAAATGTGCACCAATGTAGCAAGTTATTGATCAATAACTGTTTTTTTAATTATATGTTGAAAGATGGTGATGTTTTGGTACATTTTTGCATAGAGCAGTGGTTCTTTGAGTAATACGTAAAAGTGTCAATAGCTGTTGATTTCTTTCTCTCTCCCTCTCTCCGTACACTGCCTAACATTTTTTCCTTGCAGGAGACCTTTTGTTGTGCTTATCTTTTAGGGTTCAAGTGCATTTTGTGAGTAAAAAGCACATTTCAGTGGAATGGATCTCTGAGGAAACGGGAAGGGGGTAAGCCCACTAGAAAGTTGTTTAAACAGCTGGTAGGAGAGAAAGGTTTGAAAATTATCATCAGATAGCCCTGCAGCTTAAGGTATGGAGGAGATGAATTATTTAAAATATGTAAAATAGTTAGCGCGCTAGTGTGGACAGAGAGAGGGAAGGCGCAAAGTGTAATTGACATCCAGCCTAGATGTGTATTGGAGACAGGCTGCATGCACACAGAACTGCCTGAGCAGAGAAATGCTTATGTTCTAGAAGTGAAGTTTATTAAATAGTAATGTTAAAACTAACTTTACCAGTAAAGAGTCACTCAATATGAGAGGAGTAGGCCTCATGGTAGTAAAAACAAATTTGTGTTTTTGAAACTACCAGGACATGTAAAACTTAAAAGTACATGCCCCATCCTTTATTTATACAGCACCGTGCCCTATTAGCTACCTAGCACCTACCTTAAGGGTGACTTATATGTAGCAAAGGAAAGTTTAAGGCTTGGCAAGTTTTTTAAAATGCCAAGTCAAAGTAGCTGTAAACTGTGCAACCCGGCCCTGCAATGGCAGGCATGAGACAGGTTTGAAAGGCTACTTCTGAGGGTGGCACAACCGGTGCTGTAGCCCACTAGTTGCATTTATTTATAGGCCCTGAGCATATGGTATACCACTTTATAATGGACTTATACGTAAACTAAATATGTCAATTGTGTATACACCATGTAAAATTGTTACTAAAAATAGGAAAGGGAGCGAGAGGTGGCATACATTTTGCTTCTCCTTAGATAGATGATATTAAATATTCATGGGATTCCTGCTATATGAGTGATTGTTCGCTGCAGTGGGGTTCAAATGCTAAAAGGAGAGCCCTTCTTTTATCGCACTGCAAATGGTAGATTTTGACTGGTGTGGAGTGCGTGGTTTTAAGTAGAATGAACTGAGTTCATAAGTAGCTCCAGCAAGAGAGTTTTCACAGCTGCTAAACGCCGCCCAATAACGGTTATTGAACAAGGTCTATTCTTGTGGCCTTTTCAGTGCACCAGCCTGCAAGCAGGGACAATCAAAATTAGCATAAGGGGTGAATAATAAGGAGTGTAAAGCTAGAACAAGAGTTGACACAAGGTACGGCATGATATCCACCCACGCCATGGCAGAACCCCCAATTTCGTTCATTTTACTTCTCTTTAAAGTACACATTTGATTTGGGACATGCTGTGGCAGTTTTGTTCCAGGCCTGGTGTCTCAGTAGACTGTACACTGCAATGCACACTGTTTTGCCCCAGGTGTACCCCTGAGCAGAGGGAGAACCTTCTAAACATGTAGATCATGGAGCACTTTGAAAATGATAAAGTAGAGGAGAACTTTTTACAAGATGTATTCTCCCAGCTAACCTCCAAATAAATTCACTTTTACCCTAACAACAATGCAAATAACAGGCAGCCCCACGCTTTCCAACTGAAGGCCTGAATATATCTCTCAAGAACGGGCCCTCATCCTAATAAAGAGACACTGTGCCCACGTCAACTTCTTCCCAACTCGGGACATGTAATTAAAACGACAATCCTAAAAGCCACTCACCAACAGCAGAAGGTAGCTTCCTGTGTATTAGGGAGCATCGTATTTTCTGCAATGGCAATCATGTCTATACTTTCCAATTTAAGGAACAAATGGCTGTGTCATTTATTGCAGGACAAGATTTATGAGTCCATGAGCAGGACTGTAAATAGACCACAGCCTTGGAACAGAAAGTCCTGAGCTGCATGCCTTCTTCAAAGCTGTGTCAACATGGTTATCAGTTAAAACGAACTGGTACATACCAGCAAAACGTACACACTTGCATTAAAGGCCACACGTTTTGAAAGTTTATAAATATTGTTTAGCTCATTTCCTGAAACTTACCATGCTAACTGACCTTCCCAACAACTAGAGGCTTAATGAGTGTTGATGGTAAATAATTCCTTATTTCTAAAGAGTAAAATAAGCTTTTCTATGTTTCAGTTGAGGTTCATGTTCACAGCAATCAAGACAGCAACATGCAATGTAAATTCTCAATAAAGACAAACTCCATTGTAAAGCTACAGCTTGAAGACCTGAAACAAAAGCCTATGTAGACATAATATTTGGCTTGAAAACAATCAACCTTCCTTAGGAGTGACAATTCTTGCTTGTGCTTAGTTTCAAAAGACATCTTTTGTAAGTGTTCTGCACTTGTTTTTACAATTCAATATTATCTGTATCACCAGGATGTAACTGTATTGCCAGTGTTAGAAGTTGAGCCCATCGCCCAAGTCATAAAAATGAAACGTACACACACCTCAGTCTTTTATGAACAATGCATTCTGTGCCTTACTGTTCAGTTCAGAGTGTGTGTGTGTGTGTGTGTGTGTTTATACATGCACGTGTATATCTATCTATATATATATACACACCCACATATATGTGTGTGTGTGTGGTTGTGTGTGTGGATAGATAGATAGATAGATAGATAGATAGATCGATAGATAGATAGATAGACATTCTTT
Organism: Calotriton arnoldi; assembly: GCA_963921515.1. Lineage (NCBI taxonomy): Eukaryota > Metazoa > Chordata > Amphibia > Caudata > Salamandridae > Calotriton > Calotriton arnoldi. Next base: position 828,535 of record CAWUFW010004596.1, on the reverse strand, counting down.
CGCTTGCCCAAAATGATAAATATATGATTGATTCTATGAGTAGATCTAGTACAGTAATTTCCAAAATAAGTAGTTACCGATTCCAGAACACAACTATGCTGAGTGAGTGAAAAGATTGAAAAGTGTACATGCAATAGGGTGCCAATATTCCTGCATTGAAATCAGGTTGTTTTTGTGCAGGAAGGGACACCTTCCTGCACAGAAACAACCATTATGCCACCACCCCTAGGGAGGAGCACAGTTTTGACGCATTTCCAGATTCACGCTATGTTGTAAATCTGGGAATGTGTCAAAAACCATGGGCGTTGAGTAGGAGCACCCACTGCAATGCCCATGGCATGACCCCCCCGAGGCAGTGTAAGGCAACGCAGAAACTTGCGGTCCATTGCCTTACACCATATCTACAAGGCCATGAAAAGCCATGCAGTGTTGCTTTTCGTGGGCTCGTAGATATGATTGCGAGGTCTGTGTCACCGGATTATCATTAAAAGTGACGCTCCGGCAGTGCAGACCTCTTGTAAAGAAGGGCCTGATTACATAGCGGGGTATGCTATTACAACAGTTGACACCATTGTTGAAAATCTGCTCCCAATGTCTGGCATTTGCCCAACATTCTAAAGGTTGGCCCCCTGCTACACATGATCACTAGCCTGTACCACACTGTCCTTTTACCACCTTGCAGATAGATTGTGCTTCCAAGGGAATGGATTGAAATATTTGCTTGTGTGTGTTGATAAGTTTTCTAAATGAATGGATGGATCCATTTCCAGCAAAGAAGAATGATGCAGCAACGGTGGCGCAATACTTGATAAAAAGATATCATACTCAGGTTTGCGGTCCCCCAGGACATAAATAGCAACACAGGGGGAGACTTTGGTGGCTGCAGTTGTACAAAAGATGTATGCGTGTTTGGGAATAGAGTAGAAACTGCATGCCCCATACAACCCACAAAGTTCAGGGTAGGTGGAGAGGATGAACTCCACAATTAAAAATAATAGATTAGTAATGACAACTGCTGCAGCACTCCGGTAATGGCCTGATGCTCTGCCTTTAGTGCTGCACACCATAAGGACGATGCCATCTAAAGCAACTCTGGAGACATGGTTATGGTGAGAAAAATAAAAGATGTTCCTCTTAGTTCTAGGTGGACTTAACCACAGATGGTGAACTGACTCCCTGAATGGATTAATGGAAGAAGATGCAGAGCTGCACCACCAACACCTGAGACGGAGGTACCAGAAATTCATAAACATCTGCCACCAGAGGAGCTGTGCAACATACCTGACAAGGAAAAGACAGATCAGACCATTCCTAAGAGCCATGCTGAGGGCCCATCATCAAGTGTTACAGGGATGGGGACACAAACTGATGCTGTTGAGTGAAGCACACAATGAAGTCTCGAAGAAAGGTGATGGTCTGCAACTGCAGAAAAATAGACCAAAAATGACAACGTAGGGCAGGTCCATGAAACCGCCCATGATGACTGTGGACCAGGAGGAGAACCAGGTAACAGCACACTGTGTGCCTTTATATTACTCACACTAGGAGAAAGTGCCCTGGAACTGGGTGACTGAAAGGCACTGTAGCAATATACATTGCATAACAATGTTTGTTAGACACTTAATTATTTGTGTGCTGCCTGCATTAAGACCACCAGCTGATATCATAATACAACAGGAAGTAGAGGTAGCACATAAAGAATTATTTGAATTAATGGCTATTGACCTATAACATATAAATGCATTGAATACTAGTATATCATTTTGTCCATGTTTCAATAATGATTATCTCATCGGTGTGTATCTATGTGACAATATATGCATTTCATTTAAGCACTATGTAATGCCTGCCAAAGATATGTACTTTATTGATATTGATAGATAGTTGCTACTGTGTTTCTACCATATATAAATACATATATATATATATATATCCACCACCAGTTGCTCCACATATGAGTCCAAGGCCCTGCAGGGTGGATCGGTGCTTCGGGAATGGAGCCTCCCGTATTAACTTCCAACACCACCTCCTTCTTTCAAAGAAAGGCGCACCAACACCAGCTGTAGAATTGTAAAAGCGCTTTAATCTCGCACAGGGTAAGTGCACAAGTAAAAGAAAACCCAACGCGTTTCTGCTTATGAAAGCCTTGATCACGGGTAACATAGTCTCTGCTTTTCAACTGACCACGTGATATAAAGACGCAGTTCAATCATCTTTCAGAGTGCACTAGTTCAAACAGGTGTGTTATTCTTTCTGAAAGCAGCGTAATTAAAAATTATTCTTTCTTTACTTTTCAATTGTCCAACACGTTGCATTCATATATTGAATATAAATTGTTTCATGTGCGTAGTTCATCATTCAACTTGTGCTGTACTGCCTTTACCTTTCCATGCAGCACTCTTCACCTCTTCAGCCCGCAAGTCGAAATACATTCTTCTTGCCTCCCATGCCTGTTCCAATATGAATTTCATTTTAGGAATACTCCTGTCTTTGTCGCATGGAGAATAGGCGGGCCAGACTCATATTCTAACAATCCATCACCAGTTGCTCCACATATATATATATTCACTGAAAAAACCACAGGTTTCAGGGACGTTATAATTAGTTAGACATTTCACTCGTACAAAACCAGAGAAATCCGGCCGTTATAGTTAGTTGAGCTAACTGTAACTCGCGCACCCGCAATGCACTGCTGATGGGGGGTCCCAAAACGTGTTTTCCCCATTCATTTTCCCATAGGAAACTTTAGACACGGCTACAGCCCGAACTGCTGAACGGAATTACACCAAATTTGGCAAGGAGGTAGTTCTTGGTTCAGAAAGAACCCTTTTTGTTAAATGGTGTAAATCCGTTCAGTAGTTGCGGAGAAATTAAAAAAATAAGAGTCAAAAAATCAATTTCCCATAGGAAACTTTATGCAAGGCTACAGCTCGAACTGCTGAACGGAATTACACCAAATTTGGCAAAGAGGTAGTTCTTGGTTCAAAAAGAACCCTTTTTGTTAAATGGTGTAAATCCGCTCAGTAGTTGCTGAGAAAATCAAAAGTAAAAACACATATATATCTGGGCGGAGCCTAACCACACATGTCATCGTGAGATCTGATTGGCTGTCAGCACTTCATCCTGGAATTGCTGGCAGCCATCTTGGGACCAATATAAATGATAGTACCCCATTGAAATGCATTGTAGTGAATCGAAGATTTTGAGGGTTACCAAAAGGAGAACTATAAAGGGTGATAACAGACTTTAGTTACATTAGAATTCATTTGTTGATGGTACCATACTAATTTCAGGAATTGTGGTGTGTTCTAAGGTGATTTTACCCTGTGAAAAACCTTCTGCTGGGATATCATGAATCATGTTTGAGAGAAAACTATTTTCACATGCTTGTCCCATACAGTTTTGGAAGGTGCCCCAGAAGCTAAAATGAGAGCATATTTTCTGTAAATTCACATTATCTTTCTCAGTCATGTGAGAATGAAGTCTGACATTCTCAGTAAAACATGTACATCCAACAAGGGCAGAGACTGTCAGTTGATTCCTTTGTGTTCTACTGCAGCTTCCCAGAGTGTTCTAAAGAACAACTAGAGTGCTAACAGCCTTACTTATGACAAAAGTATGGCACACCTGAAGCCATCTTGATTGGAATAAACTGGTAACACTTAAAACATTTAATTTAAAAAGGAACAAAATGATGGGGTTCATCTTGTCATAGAAATTATGGTTAGTGCTCTGGAAAGAAAAATTAGGACATGTTTCAAGTGTGATCTCAAATATCTTCCTGTTATATTTCAACAGGAGCAGCCTGTCAGTTGATGCCTTTGTGTTCTACTGCAGCTTCCCAGAGTGTTCTAAAGAACAACTAGAGCGCTAACAGTCTTACTTATGACAAAAGTATGGCACACCTGAAGCCATCTTGATTGGAATAAACTGGTAACACTTAAAACATTAAATTTAAAAAGGAACAAAATGATGGGGTTCATTTTGTCATAGAAATTATGGTTAGTGCTATAGAAAGAAAAATTAGGACATGTTTCAAGTGTGATCTCAAATATCTTCCTGTTATATTTCAACAGGAGCAGCCTGTCAGTTGATGCCTTTGTGTTCTACTGCAGCTTCCCAGAGTGTTCTAAAGAACAACTAGAGCGCTAACAGTCTTACTTATGACAAAAGTATGGCACACCTGAAGCCATCTTGATTGGAATAAACTGGTAACACTTAAAACATTTAATTTAAAAAGGAACAAAATGAGGGGGTTCATTTTGCCATAGAAATTATGGTTAGTGCTGTAGAAAGAAAAATTAGGACATGTTTTAAGTGAGATCTCAAATATCTTCCTGTTATATTTCAACAGGAGCAGCCTGTCAGTTGATGCCTTTGTGTTCTACTGCAGCTTCCCAGAGTGTTCTAAAGAACAACTAGAGTGCTAACAGCCTTACTTATGACAAAAGTATGGCACACCTGAAGCCATCTTGATTGGAATAAACTGGTAACACTTAAAACATTTAATTTAAAAAGAAACAAAATGAGGGGGTTCATTTTGCCATAGAAATTATGGTTAGTGCTGCAAAAAGAAAATTTAGTGCATGTTTTAAGTGAGATCTCAAATCCTCTTCTATTTCATTAGAAAATTCTGACATGCAGACTGAAACAATCACTTTCAATACCAGCAGTAGACTTCCAGTTAACTCCTTGGTGAGCAGTAGCTTTACTACAGTGATCTAATGAACAACTAGAGTACTAACATTCTGAATTTATGGCAAATGTGTGACACATCTGAATGCCTTCTTGATGGAATCAAAGTAAAAACTGAAAGCATTTCCTACCGAGGAGACTGCAGTAAATGAGGAAATTAGGAAACTTCATAACAAAGAAGTCTTCCAAGATGGCCACCAGTGAAAAAAGAGCCCAAATGTAGCACAAATATTACCCAGATGTAGCCCACATATAGCCCAATGACAAAAGTGTGCAAAACACTTTTATTTTTAGTTTTTTTGCAGTTTTATGTAGTGCAGACTGGTCAGGTATTGGAGCGTTGCATCTTAAAACATGACCCCCTACACTACAAAAACACCACTGCACTACCCTAAACCCTAAAACACTACCCCAGCACGACCCCCTACACTACACAAGCACCACTGCACTATCCTAAACCCTAAAACACTACCCCCAGCATGACCCCCTACACTACACAAACACCACTGCACTACCCTAAACCCTAAAACACTACCCCAACACCACTGCACTAACCTAAATCCTAAAACACTACCCCCAGCACGACCCCTACACTACCCAAACACCACTGCACTACCCTAAAACATGACCCCCTACACTACACAAACACCACTGCACTACCCTAAACCCTAAAACACTACCCCCAGCACGACCCCCTACACTTCACAAGCACCACTGCACTACCCTAAACCCTAAAACACTGCCCCCAGCACGACCCCCTACACTACACAAACACCACTGCACTACCTTAAACCCTAAAACACTACCCCCAGCACGACCCCCTACACTGCCCGAACACCACTGCACTGCCCTAAACCCTGAAACACATACCCTAGCACGACCCCCTACACTGCCCGAACACCACTGCACTGCCCTAAACCCTGAAACACCACCCCCTTCACGACCCCCTACACTGCCCGAACAGCACTGCACTGCCCTAAACCCTGAAACACCACCCCCAGCATGACCCCTACACTGCCCGAACACCACTGCACTGCCCTAAACCCTGAAACACTACCCCCAGCAAGACCTCCTACACTGCCTCGAACACCACTGCACTCCCCTAAACCCTGAAACATCACCCCCAGCAAGACCCCCTACACTGCCCGAACACCACTGCCCTAAACCCTGAAACACCACCCCCAGCACGACCCCCTACACTGCCCGAACACCACTGCACTGCCCTAAACCCTGAAACACCACCCCCAGCACGACCCCCTACACTGCCCGAACACCACTGCACTGCCCTAAACCCTGAAACACCACCCCATGCACGACCCCCTACACTGCCCGAACACTACTGCACTGCCCTAAACCCTGAAACACCATCCCCAGCACGACCCCTACACTGCACGAACACCACTGCACTGCCCTAAACCCTGAAATACTACCCCCAGCAAGACCCCCTACACTGCCCGAACACCACTGCACTGCCCTAAACCCTGAAACACCACCCCCAGCAAGACCCCCTACACTGCCCGAACACCACTGCCCTAAACCCTGAAACACCACCCCCAGCAAGACCCCCTACACTGCCCGAACACCACTGCACCGCCCTAAACCCTGAAACACCACCCCCAGCACGACCCCCTACACTGCCCGAACACCACTGCACTGCCCTAAACCCTGAAACCCCACCCCCTGCACGATCCCCTACACTGCCCGAACACTACTGCACTGCCCTAAACCCTGAAACACCACCCCCAGCACGACCCCCTACACTGCACGAACACCACTGCACTGCCCTAAACCCCGAAACACTACCCCCAGCAAGACCCCCTACACTGCCCGAACACCACTGCCCTAAACACTGAAACACCACCCCCAGCAAGACCCCCTACACTGCCCGTACACCACTGCACTGCCCTAAACCCTGAAACACCACCCCCAGCATGACCCCCTACACTGCCCGAACACCACTGCACTGCCCTAAACCCTGAAACACCTCCCCAGCACGACCCCCTACACTGCCCGAACAACACTGCACTGCCCTAAACCATGAAACACCAGCCCCAGCACGACCCCCTACACTGCCCGAACACCACTGCACTGCCCTAAACCCTGAAACACCACCCCCAGCACGACCCCCTACACTGCCCGAACACCACTGCACTGCCCTAAACCCTGAAACACCAGCCCCAGCACAACCCCATACACTGCCCGAACACCACTGCACTGCCCTAAACCCTGAAACACCAGCCCCAGCACGACCGCCTACACTGCCCGAAAACCACTGCACTGCCCTAAACCCTGAAACACCAGCCCCAGCAAGACCCCTACACTGCCCGAACACCACTGCACTGCCCTAAACCATGAAACACCAGCCCCAGCACGACCCCCTACACTGCCCGAACACCACTGCACTGCCCTAAACCCTGAAACACCACCCCCAGCACGACCCCCTACACTGCCCGAACACCACTGCACTGCCCTAAACCCTGAAACACCAGCCCCAGCACAACCCCCTACACTGCCCGAACACCACTGCACTGCCCTAAACCCTGAAACACCACCCCCAGCAAGACCCCTACACTGCCCAAACACCACTGCACTAAAGCCTGAAACACCACCCCCAGCAAGACCACCTACACTGGCCGAACACCACTGCACTGCCCTAAACCCTGAAACACCACCCCCTGCACGACCCCCTACACTGCCCAAACACCACTGCACTGCCCTAAACCCTGAAACACCACCACCTGCACGACCCCCTACACTGCCCGAACACCACTGCACTGCCCTAAACCCTGAAACACCACCCCTCAGCACGACACCCTACACTGCCCGAACACCACTGCACTGCCCTAAACCCTGAAACACCACCCCCAGCACGACCCCCTACACTGCCCGAACACCACTGTACTGCCCTAAACCCTGAAAACCACCCCCTGCACGACCTCCTACACTGCCGGAACACCACTGCACTGCCCTAAACCCTGAAACACCACCCCAGCACGACCCCCTACACTGCCCGAACACCACTGCACTGCCCTAAACCCTGAAACATCAACCCCAGCAAGACCCCCTACACTGCCTGAACACCACTGCCCTAAACCCTGAAACACCACCCCCTACACTGCACGAACACCACTGCACTGCCCTAAACCCTGAAACACCACCTCCAGCAAAACCCCCTACACTGCCTGAACACCATTGCTCTGCCCTAAATCCTGAAACACTAGCCCCAGCATGACACCCTACACTGCCCAAACACCACTGCACTGCCCTAAACCCTGAAACACCACCCCCAGCACGACCCCCTACACTGCCCGAAAACCACTGCACTGCCCTAAACCCTGAAACACCAGCCCCAGCAAGACCCCCTACACTGCCCGAACACAACTGCACTGCCCTAGACTCTGAAACACCAGCCCCAGCAAGACCCCCTACACTGCCCAAACACCACTGCACTGCCCTAAACCCTGAAACACCAGCCCCAGCATGACCCCCTACACTGCCCGAACACCACTGCCCTGCCCTAAACCCTGAAACACCAGCCCCAGCACGACCACCTACACTGCCCGAACACCACTGCACTGCCCTAAACCCTGAAACACCAGCCACAGCACAACACCCTACACTGCCCGAACACCACTGCACTGCCCTAAACCCTGAAACACCAGCCCCAGCACGACCCCCTACACTGCCCGAACACCACTGTATTGCCCTAAACCCTGAAACACCAGCCCCAGCACGACCCCTACACTGCCCGAACACCACTGCACTGCCCTAAACCCTGAAACACCACCCCCTGCATGACCCCCTACACTGCCCGAACACCACTGCACTGCCCTAAACCCTGAAACACCACCCCTGCAGCACCCCCTACACTGCCCAAACACCACTGCACTGCCCTAAACCCTGAAACACCGCCCCCTGCACTGCCCCCTACACTGCCCAAACACCACTGCACTGCCCTAAACCCTGAAACACCACCCCCAGCACGACCCCCATTACTGCTCGAACACCACTGCACTGCCCCAAACCTGAAACACCACCCCCAGCACGACCCCCTACCCTGCCCGAACACCACTGCCCTAAACCCTGAAACACCACCCCCTACACGACCCCCTACACTGCCCGAACACCACTGCACTGCCCTAAACCCTGAAACACCAGCCCCAGCACAACCCCCTACACTGCCCGAACACCACTGCACTGCCCTAAACCCTGAAACACCACCCCCAGCACGACCCCCATTACTGCTCGAACACCACTGCACTGCCCCAAACCCTGAAACACCACCCCCAGCACGACCCCTACACTGCCCGAACACCACTGCCCTAAACCCTGAAACACCACCCCCAGCACGACCCCCTACACTGCCCGAACACCACTGCACTGCCCTAAACCCTGAAACACCAGCCCCAGCACAACCCCCTACACTGCCCGAACACCACTGCACTGCCCTAAACCCTGAAACACCACCCCCAGCAAGACCCCTACACTGCCCAAACACCACTGCACTAAAGCCTGAAACACCACCCCTAGCAAGACCACCTACACTGGCCGAACACCACTGCACTGCCCTAAACCCTGAAACACCACCCCCTGCACGACCCCCTACACTGCCCAAACACCACTGCACTGCCCTAAACCCTGAAACACCACCGCCTGCACGACCCCCTACACTGCCCGAACACCACTGCACTGCCCTAAACCCTGAAACACCACCCCTCAGCACGACACCCTACACTGCCCGAACACCACTGCACTGCCCTAAACCCTGAAACACCACCCCCAGCACGACCCCCTACACTGCCCGAACACCACTGTACTGCCCTAAACCCTGAAAAACCACCCCTGCACGACCTCCTACACTGCCGGAACACCACTGCACTGCCCTAAACCCTGAAACACCACCCCCAGCACGACCCCCTACACTGCCCGAACACCACTGCACTGCCCTAAACCCTGAAACATCAACCCCAGCAAGACCCCCTACACTGCCTGAACACCACTGCCCTAAACCCTGAAACACCACCCCTACACTGCACGAACACCACTGCACTGCCCTAAACCCTGAAACACCACCTCCAGCAAAACCCCCTACACTGCCTGAACACCATTGCTCTGCCCTAAATCCTGAAACACTAGCCCCAGCATGACCCCTACACTGCCCAAACACCACTGCACTGCCCTAAACCCTGAAACACCACCCCCAGCACGACCCCCTACACTGCCCGAAAACCACTGCACTGCCCTAAACCCTGAAACACCAGCCCCAGCAAGACCCCCTACACTGCCCGAACACCACTGCACTGCCCTAAACCCTGAAACACCAGCCCCAGCAAGACCCCCTACACTGCCCGAACACCACTGCCCTGCCCTAAACCCTGAAACACCAGCCCCAGCACGACCACCTACACTGCCCGAACACCACTGCACTGCCCTAAACCCTGAAACACCAGCCACAGCACAACACCCTACACTGCCCGAACACCACTGCACTGCCCTAAACCCTGAAACACCAGCCCCAGCACGACCCCCTACACTGCCCGAACACCACTGTACTGCCCTAAACCCTGAAACACCAGCCCCAGCACGACCCCTACACTGCCCGAACACCACTGCACTGCCCTAAACCCTGAAACACCACCCCCTGCACTGCCCCCTACACTGCCCGAACACCACTGCACTGCCCTAAACCCTGAAACACCACCCCCAGCACGACCCCATTACTGCTCGAACACCACTGCACTGCCCCAAACCCTGAAACACCACCCCCAGCACGACCCCTACACTGCCCGAACACCACTGCCCTAAACCCTGAAACACCACCCCTGCACGACCCCCTACACTGCCCGAACACCACTGCACTGCCCTAAACCCTGAAACACCACCCCTACACTGCCCGAACACCACTGCCCTGCCCTAAACCCTGAACCACCACCCCAGCACGACCCCTACACTGCCCAAACACCACTGCACTGCCCTAAACCCTAAAACACCACCCCCAGCATTACCCCCTACACTGCCCAAACACCACTGTACTGCCCTAAACCCTAGAACACTACCCCCAGCACGACCCCTACACTACCCGAACACCACTGCACTACCCTAAACCCTAAAATACTACCCCCAGCACAACCCCTACACTACCCAAACACGACGGCACTGCCCTAAACCCTCAAACACTCCCCAGCACGACTCCCTACACTACCTGAACACCACTGCACTACCCTAAAACACTCCCCCAGCACGACCCCCTACACTACCCGAACACCACTGCACTGCCCTAAACCCTAAAACACTCCCCCAGCACGACCCCTACACTACCCAAACACCACTGCACTGCCCTAAACCCTAAAACACTACCCCCCACATGACCCGCTACACTACCCAAACACCAATGCACTACCCTAATCCCTAAAACACGACCTCCTACACTACACAAACACCACTGCACTACCCTAAACCCTAAAACACTACCCCCTACACTACACAAACACCACTGCACTACCCTAAACCCTAAAACACTACCCCCAGCAGTATCCTACACTACCCAAACACCACTGCACTAACCTAAACCCTAAAACACTACCCCCAGCAGTACCCCTACATTACCCAAACACCACTGCACTACCCTAAATCACTACCCCAGCACGACTCCCTACACTGCTCCAAACACACTGCACTACTCTAAACCCTAAAACACTACCTCCAGCATCGACCCCTACACTACCCAAACACCACTGCACTACCCTAAACCCTAAAACACTCCCCCAGCACGACTCCCTACACTACCCAAACACCACTGCACTACCCTAAACTCCTAAATCTACCCTCAGCATGACCCCCTACACTACACAAACACCACTGCACTACCCTAAACCCTAAAACACTACCCCCAGCACGACCCTCTTCACTACCTAAACACAACTGCACAATTTGTTACAGGCGTTGCAACGCAGGCCTGTGGTGCTTACTGGAAGTACCTAGTGGGCTAGTTGGGCCCCAGGGACCCTCAGGATTCAAGGTGACCTAATCTCCCAACTTAAAACGCACCACGGGCGCGTTTGCACAGTGGTGAAGGGAGGGCGGGGCCTCAGGTGACATGTGCGCAAACACGCCCTGTGGTGCGTTTTAAGTTGGGGAATTAATTCCCTTTGAATCCTGAGGGACCCTGGGGGCCAACTAGCCCACCAGGTACCTTCAGTAAGCACAACAGAGTTGCGTTGCAGAGAGGTGAAAAAGGTGCGTGGCCTCGGAACGCCTCTCTGCAACTCAGCTCTGTGGTCCTAACTGTAGGTACCTGGGGGCTAGTTGGGCCTCAGGGACCCTCAGAATTCAAGGGGACTTAATCCCGCAACTTAAAACGCGCCACGGGGTGCGTTTGCACACATGTCACCTCAGGCCCCCCTCCCCTTCACCACTGTGCAAACGCGCCCTGTAGCGCGTTTTAAGAGGTAGTTTTAATCCTCCTGCCCTATTATGTACTAGGGACTTGCAGAGGAGGTCATGCTAATCACAGGGGTACCCCAACGCATAGTGTTCCCTAGTGTATGTAGGTGTTTTCACTGTATTCTAAGTGTCTTTTAGCATAGCACTGGCTCTGGTTAGTCAGAGTCAGTTACCACCAGTACCCGTCTGAAAAAGTTGTGGGCACAGGATGATTTTGCAACAAGGCCTCTTTCTGCTCCTCTGTTGGTTCTTTCTGCACATCTTTTGCTTCTTTCTGTGCGTTTTTCTTCTTTCTTCACATGTCCTACCTCTGTAGGCATAGTTAGAAACTAGCATTTAAAAAAACTTTGAAATTCACTTAAAAAATCATAGGTTTCAGGCACGTTATAGTTAGAAATTAGCATTTAAAAAACCTTTGAAATTCACTGAAAAAACCATAGGTTTCAGACACGTTATAGTTAGAAATTAGCATTTAAAAAACCTTTGAAATTCACTGAAAAAACCATAGGTTTTAGGGACAGTTATAGTTAGTTGGACATTTCACTCGTACAAAACCATAGAAATTCCCCCGTTATAGTTAGTTCAGCTAACTATGACTCGCGCCCCGCAATGCACTGCTGATGACGTCACATATTACATCACTCATGACATGGTCAGTGACATCACTGATGACATCTCAAATGACATCACTGATGACATCATCCATGTGATAATTTCATGCATCTTCTCACACCCTAATATAACTTTTGATACACCCACTCTAAATTACAGACTGCCATTCTCAAAACCATAGACACTCCAACACCAAAAACTACATACCCACTCACTGATTCTTAGGTCTACACACACATCCACTCACTCACCCGTACAGTCACTCATACTTAGTCACTCAGTACAGGACTATCATATGCACTCATACACCTATATAAACACTCACACACCGCCACTCTTCCATAGAGGTACTCACACACCTAGTCAGTCATGCAAAAACTTAATCACACACCCATTTACTCACCTATACAGTTATACACACACCAGCTCACTTACTCATACAAATACTAGCACATTCTTACACTCTTATACAATCACTGATACAAGTACACACTCATCCATACAGCCACTCTCACAATCACACACTCTCACTTATAGCCATTTATATACTCCAACACACATATATACTGCCTTTCACATATGTAGTTACTCACATATGTACCACTGAGATATACATTCAATCACTAACACACCCATACACACACTCACCCACCCATACAGTCCATCACAGATGCACTCTTGAAACCATGCACCCAGTGAATCACCAACTCACACATCTATGCACAGAGTCACACACACCCCACCCACACAAACTCAGGCACCCATACAGATACTCAGACAATCAATCAATAACCCATGTAGACACTCATGTAGCTATTCAGAAAGCCATGCAGCCGCTTACAAACCAACAGACAGACGGATACAGACATTCACACAGTTTAGTCACTAACCCATGCATTCAGTAAGATACATTTAATCACTCACTTGTAGAGTCAGTCACTCACGTACTAAATCATCCATTCAGACACTTATACACCCACTCATTCTTCAATACGCCTTTCCCTATATATATTAAACATATTTAAACTTTACAGAAACACACAGTCACTGGATGATGTCATCAGTGATGTCATTTGAGATGTCATCAGTGATGTCATCAGTGATGTCACTGACCATGTCATGAGTGATGTAATATGTGACGTCATCAGCAGTTCATTGCGAGCGCGAGTTATAGTTAGCTGAACTAACTATAACGGGGGAATTTCTATGGTTTTGTACGAGTGAAATGTCCAACTAACTATAACTGTCCCTAAAACCTATGGTTTTTTCAGTGAATATATGTATATATATATATATATATATATATATATATATATATATATATATATATATATATATATAGCTGAAGGTCAAACTGCAGCTTTGATACTGCTGGATCTTAGCACAGACTTCAACACCGTATCCCACGGGATTCTGATCCAGAGGCTGGAGGGGTGCGGTATCAGAGGCAGTGCACTACTCTGGCTAGCCGCCTTCCTATTAGATCGCACTTTCCAAATTGCAGAAAGACCTTTTGTGTCAGAGACCCTATATTTAACACAAGGAGTACCGCAGGGCTCTATTTTTATCCCTAACCTGTTTAACATCTACATTTGCCCGCTAGCAGAGATCATTGAGAGCCACAAGGTAAAACTAGTGTCATCTGCTGATGACACGCAACTGATTGTGACACTCTCCCAGGCAGGGAACGAGCCAGCAAAACAGTTCAAATCCTGTTTGGTGGAACTGGCCTCATGGATGGCTAATAACTGTTTGAAACTTAATGCCAATAAAATAGAGATCCATACTGTGGGTAAGTCCCCTTCCATCTGGACATCAGATAAATGTCTTAAACTCAAATCATTTCTTTAGCAGCTAAAAATAGCAAGCAATCATCCAATTCATTGAATTAGAATGAAGTTGGTTTGTTACTAGAAGTTATACTTTAACAGTGCACATTGCAGAATTGTTGGCTATTTAGCCTGGAAGACATTTGTAGTCAAATACATTTATTTTAGAAAAGCAACAGTGCGTTTTAAACGAAAAAAGAAAAAAGAAACAATGACATGTATAAAGGCAATTGGTCTACATTGTATGATTACTTGCTATTTTTAGCTGGTAAAGTAATGAATTGAGTTTAAGACATTTATCTGAGATTGGTAATAGTGCGTTTTAATGTCTTCAGGTGACAAAGGCTGTTGAACAGCCGAAACGCATCCAGTCCGGAGTGGCCTGATTTAATAAACAAATGATGATTTCCTACCATCCCAGAGTGCCTTTCCTTTGATTGACGAGGAAGGGTTTTGTGGCATTTACATATAACATATATATATTATGATAACTTGTTGGCATTATTCGACTACCCAGAGTGTTAAATAAGTGTTGAATAATTGTTTTATTTATGTTGCTTATAAAGAACCTGACAGTATTTTGTTAATGTCTATGCCTATATGAGTATATATATGGTTTCCAAAATGGCACTCTTCAGGTGACAAAGCTGTTGAACAGCCGAAACGCATCCTGTCCGGAGTGGCCTGATTTAATAAACAAATGATGATTTCCTACCATCCCAGAGTGCCTGTCCTTTGATTGACGAGGAAGGGTTTTGTGGCATTTACATATAACATATATATATATATATATATAGATATATATATATTCACTGAAAAAACCATAGGTTTCAGACACGTTATAGTTAGAAATTAGCATTTAAAAAACCTTTGAAATTCACTGAAAAAACCATAGGTTTTAGGGACAGTTATAGTTAGTTGGACATTTCACTCGTACAAAACCATAGAAATTCCCCCGTTATAGTTAGTTCAGCTAACTATAACTCGCGCCCCCGCAATGCACTGCTGATGACGTCACATATTACATCACTCATGACATGGTCAGTAACATCACTGATGACATCACTGATGACATCTCAAATGACATCACTGATGACATCATCCAGTGACTGTGTGTTTCTGTAAAGTTTAAATATGTTTAATATATATAGGGAAAGGCGTATTGAAGAATGAGTGGGTGTATAAGTGTCTGAATGGATGATTTAGTACGTGAGTGACTGACTCTACAAGTGAGTGATTAAATGTATCTTACTGAATGCATGGGTTAGTGACTAAACTGTGTGAATGTCTGTATCCGTCTGTCTGTTGGTTTGTAAGCGGCTGCATGGCTTTCTGAATAGCTACATGAGTGTCTACATGGGTTATTGATTGATTGTCTGAGTATCTGTATGGGTGCCTGAGTTTGTGTGGGTGGGGTGTGTGTGACTCTGTGCATAGATGTGTGAGTTGGTGATTCACTGGGTGCATGGTTTCAAGAGTGCATCTGTGATGGACTGTATGGGTGGGTGAGTGTGTGTATGGGTGTGTTAGTGATTGAATGTATATCTCAGTGGTACATGTGTGAGTAACTACATATGTGAAAGGCAGTATATATGTGTGTTGGAGTATATAAATGGCTATAAGTGAGAGTGTGTGATTGTGAGAGTGGCTGTATGGATGAGTGTGTACTTGTATCAGTGATTGTATAAGAGTGTAAGAATGTGCTAGTATTTGTATGAGTAAGTGAGCTGGTGTGTGTATAACTGTATAGGTGAGTAAATGGGTGTGTGATTAAGTTTTTTGCATGACTGACTAGGTGTGTGAGTACCTCTATGGATGAGTGGCGGTGTGTGAGTGTTTATATAGGTGTATGAGTGCATATGATAGTCCTGTACTGAGTGACTAAGTATGAGTGACTGTACGGGTGAGTGAGTGGATGTGTGTGTAGACCTAAGAATCAGTGAGTGGGTATGTAGTTTTTGGTGTTGGAGTGTCTATGGTTTTGAGAATGGCAGTCTGTAATTTAGAGTGGGTGTATCAAAAGTTATATTAGGGTGTGAGAAGATGCATGAAATTATCACATGGATGATGTCATCAGTGATGTCATTTGAGATGTCATCAGTGATGTCACTGACCATGTCATGAGTGATGTAATATGTGACGTCATCAGCAGTGCATTACGGAGCGCGAGTTATAGTTAGCTGAACTAACTATAACGGGGGAATTTCTATGGTTTTGTACGAGTGAAATGTCCAACTAACTATAACTGTCCCTAAAACCTATGGTTTTTTCAGTGAATTTCAAAGGTTTTTTAAATGCTAATTTCTAACTATAACGTGTCTGAAACCTATGGTTTTTTCAGTGAATTTCAAAGGTTTTTTAAATGCTAATTTCTAACTATAACGTGCCTGAAACTTATGATTTTTTAAGTGAATTTCAAAGGTTTTTTTAAATGCTAGTTTCTAACTATGCCTACAGAGGTAGGACATGTGAAGAAAGAAGAAAAAACGCACAGAAAGAAGCAAAAGATGTGCAGAAAGAACCAACAGAGGAGCAGAAAGAGGCCTTGTTGCAAAATCATCCTGTGCCCACAACTTTTTCAGACGGGTACTGGTGGTAACTGACTCTGACTAACCAGAGCCAGTGCTATGCTAAAAGACACTTAGAATACAGTGAAAACACCTACATACACTAGGGAACACTATGCGTTGGGGTACCCCTGTGATTAGCATGACCTCCTCTGCAAGTCCCTAGTACATAATAGGGCAGGGGGATTAAAACTACCTCTTAAAACGCGCTACAGGGCGCGTTTGCACAGTGGTGAAGGGAGGGGGCCTGAGGTGACATGTGTGCAAACGCACCCCGTGGCGCGTTTTAAGTTGCGGGATTAAGTCCCCTTGAATTCTGAGGGTCCCTGGGGCCCAACTAGCCCCCCAGGTACCTACAGTTAGGACCACAGAGCTGAGTTGCAGAGAGGCGTTCCGAGGCCACGCACCTTTTTCACCTCTCTGCAACGCAACTCTGTTGTGCTTACTGAAGGTACCTGGTGGGCTGGTTGGCCCCCAGGGTCCCTCAGGATTCAAAGGGAATTAATTCCCCAACTTAAAACGCACCACAGGGCGTGTTTGCGCACATGTCACCTGAGGCCCCGCCCCTCCCTTCACCACTGTGCAAACGCGCCCCGTGGTGCGTTTTAAGTTGGGGGATTAGGTCACCTTGAATCCTGAGGGTCCCTGGGGCCCAACTAGCCCACTAGGTACTTCCAGTAAGCACCACAGGCCTGCGTTGCAACGCCTGTAACAAATTGTGCAGTTGTGTTTAGGTAGTGAAGAGGGTCGTGCTGGGGGTAGTGTTTTAGGGTTTAGGGTAGTGCAGTGGTGTTTGTGTAGTGTAGGGGGTCATGCTGGGGGTAGAATTAGGGTTTAGGGTAGTGCAGTGGTGTTTGGGTAGTGTAGGGAGTCGTGCTGGGGGGAGTGTTTTAGGGTTTAGGGTAGTGCAGTGGTGTTTGGGTAGTGTAGGGGTCGTGCTGGGGGTAGTGTTTTAGGGTTTAGGGTAGTGCAGTGGTGTTTGGGTAGTGTAGGGTGTCATGCTGGGGGTAGTGATTTAGGGTAGTGCAGTGGTGTTTGGGTAGTGTAGGGGGTACTGCTGGGGGTAGTGTTTTAGGGTTTAGGTTAGTGCAGTGGTGTTTGGGTAGTGTAGGGATACTGCTGGGGGTAGTGTTTTAGGGTTTAGGGTAGTGCAGTGGTGTTTGTGTAGTGTAGGGGGTAGTGTTTTAGGGTTTAGGGTAGTGCAGTGGTGTTTGTGTAGTGTAGGAGGTCGTGTTTTAGGGTTTAGGGTAGTGCAGTGGTCTTTGGGTAGTGTAGGGAGTCATGCGGGGGTAGTGTTTTAGGGTTTAGGGTAGTGTAGGGGGTCATGCAGGGGTAGTGTTTTAGGGATTAGGGTAGTGCATTGGTGTTTGGGTAGTGTAGGGGGTCATGCGGGGGTAGTGTTTTAGGGTTTAGGGCAGTGCAGTGGTGTTTGGGTAGTGTAGGGGGTCGTGCTGGGGGAGTGTTTTAGGGTTTAGGGCAGTGCAGTGGTGTTCGGGTAGTGTAGGGGGTCGTGCTGGGGGAGTGTTTTAGGGTAGTGCAGTGGTGTTCGGGTAGTGTAGGGGGTCGTGTTGGGGGGAGTGTTTGAGGGTTTAGGGCAGTGCAGTCGTGTTTGGGTAGTGTAGGGGGTTGTGCTGGGGGTAGTATTTTAGGGTTTAGGTAGTGCAGTGGTGTTCGGGTAGTGTAGGGGTCGTGCTGGGGGTAGTGTTCTAGGGTTTAGGGTAGTACAGTGGTGTTTGGGCAGTGTAGGGGGTAATGCTGGGGGTGGTGTTTTAGGGTTTAGGGCAGTGCAGTGGTGTTTGGGCAGTGTAGGGGGTCGTGCTGGGGGTGGTGTTTCAGGGTTTAGGGCAGTGCAGTGGTGTTCGGGCAGTGTAGGGGGTGGTGTTTCAGGGTTTAGGGCAGTGCAGTGGTGTTCGGGCAGTGTAGGGGGTCGTGCAGGGGGTGGTGTTTCAGGGTTTAGGGCAGTGCAGTGGTGTTCGGGCAGTGTAGGGGTCGTGCTGGGGGTGGTGTTTCAGGGTTTAGGGCAGTGCAGTGGTGTTCGGGCAGTGTAGGGGGTCGTGCTGGGGCTGGTGTTTCATGGTTTAGGGCAGTGCAGTGGTGTTCGGGCAGTGTAGGGGGTCGTGCTGGGGGAGGTGTTTCAGGGTTTAGGGCAGTGCAGTGGTGTTCGGGCAGTGTAGGGGGTCATGCTGGGGGTGGTGTTTCAGGGTTTAGGGTAGTGCAGTGGTGTACGGGCAGTGTATGGGGTCTTGCTGGGGGTGGTGTTTCAGTGTTTAGGGCAGTGGTGTTCGGGCAGTGTAGGGGGTCTTGCTGGGGGTAGTGTTTCGGGGTTTAGGGCAGTGCAGTGGTGTTCGTGCAGTGTAGGGGGTCGTGCTGGGGGTGGTGTTTCAGGGTTTAGGGCAGTGCAGTAGTGTTTGGGCAGTGTAGGGGATCGTGCAGGGGGTGGTGTTTCAGGGTTTAGGGCAGTGCAGTGGAGTTCAGGCAGTGTAGGGGGTCGTGCTGGGGGTGGTGTTTCAGGGTTTATGGCAGTGCAGTGGTGTTCGGGCAGTGTAGGGGGTCGTGCAGGGGTGGTGTTTCAGGGTTTAGGGCAGTGCAGTGGTGTTCGGGCAGTGTAGGGGTCGTGCTGGGGATGGTGTTTCAGGGTTTAGGGCAGTGCAGTGGTGTTCGGGCAGTGTAGGGGGTCTTGCTGGGGGTGGTGTTTCAGGGTTTAGGGCAGTGGTGTTCGGGCAGTGTAGGGGGTCTTGCTGGGGGTGGTGTTTCAGGGTTTAGGGCAGTGGTGTTCGGGCAGTGTAGGGGTCTTGCTGGGGGTGATGTTTCAGGGTTTAGGGCAGTGCAGTGGTGTTCGGGCAGTGTAGGAGGTCTTGCTGGGGGTAGTGTTTCAGGGTTTAGGGCAGTGGTGTTCGGGCAGTGTAGGGGGTCTTGCTGGGGGTGGTGTTTCAGGGTTTAGGGCAGTGCAGTGGTGTTCGGGCAGTGTAGGGGGTCGTGCTGGGGGTGGTGTTTCAGGGTTTAGGGCAGTGGTGTTCGGGCAGTGTAGGGGGTCTTGCTGGGGGTGATGTTTCAGGGTTTAGGGCAGTGCAGTGGTGTTCGGGCAGTGTAGGAGGTCTTGCTGGGGGTAGTGTTTCAGGGTTTAGGGCAGTGCAGTGGTGTTCGGGCAGTGTAGGGGTCATGCTGGGGGTGGTGTTTCAGGGTTTAGGGCAGTGCAGTGGTGTTTGGGCAGTGTAGGGGTCGTGAAGGGGTGGTGTTTCAGGGTTTAGGGCAGTGCAGTGGTGTTCGGGCAGTGTAGGGGGTCGTGCTAGGGTATGTGTTTCAGGGTTTAGGGCAGTGCAGTGGTGTTCGGGCAGTGTAGGGGGTCGTGCTGGGGGTAGTGTTTAGGGTTTAAGGTAGTGCAGTGGTGTTTGTGTAGTGTAGTGGGTCGTGATGGGGGTTGTGTTTTAAGGTTTAGGGTAGTGCAGTGGTGTTTCTGAAGTGTAGGGGTCGTGCTGGGGTAGTGTTTTAGGGTTTAGGGTAGTGCAGTTGTGTTTGTGTAGTGTAGGGGGTCGTGTTTTTGGGTAGTGCAGTGGTGTTTGGGTAGTGTAGGGGGTCGTGCTGGGGGTAGTGTTTTAGGATTTAGGTTAGTGCAGTGGTGTTGGGGTAGTGTTTTAGGGTTTAGGGTAGTGCAGTGGTGTTTGTGTAGTGTAGGGGGTCATGCTGGGGGTAGTGTTTTAGGGTTTAGGATAGTGCAGTGGTGCTTGTGTAGTGAAGGGGGTCGTGCTGGGGTAGTGTTTTAGGGTTTAGGGTAGTGCAGTGGTGTTTTTGTAGTGTAGGGGGTCATGTTTTAAGATGCAACGCTCCAATACCTGACCAGTCTGCACTACATAAAACTGCAAAAAAACTAAAAATAAAAAGTGTTTTGCACACTTTTGTCATTGGGCTATATGTGGGCTACATCTGGGTAATATTTGTGCTACATTTGGGCTCTTTTTTCACTGGTGGCCATCTTGGAAGACTTCTTTGTTATGAAGTTTCCTAATTTCCTCATTTACTGCAGTCTCCTCGGTAGGAAATGCTTTCAGTTTTTTACTTTGATTCCATCAAGAAGGCATTCAGATGTGTCACACATTTGCCATAAATTCAGAATGTTATTACTCTAGTTGTTCATTAGATCACTGTAGTAAAGCTACTGCTCACCAAGGAGTTAACTGGAAGTCTACTGCTGGTATTGAAAGTGATTGTTTCAGTCTGCATGTCAGAATTTTCTAATGAAATAGAAGAGGATTTGAGATCTCACTTAAAACATGCACTAAATTTTCTTTTTGCAGCACTAACCATAATTTCTATGGCAAAATGAACCCCCTCATTTTGTTCCTTTTTAAATTAAATGTTTTAAGTGTTACCAGTTTATTCCAATCAAGATGGCTTCAGGTGTGCCATACTTTTGTCATAAGTAAGACTGTTAGCGCTCTAGTTGTTCTTTAGAACACTCGGGAAGCTGCAGTAGAACACAAAGGCATCAACTGACAGGCTGCTCCTTTTGAAATATAACAGGAAGATATTTGAGATCTCACTTAAAACATGTCCTAATTTTTCTTTCTACAGCACTAACCATAATTTCTATGGCAAAATGAACCCCCTCATTTTGTTCCTTTTTAAATTAAATGTTTTAAGTGTTACCAGTTTATTCCAATCAAGATGGCTTCAGGTGTGCCATACTTTTGTCATAAGTAAGACTGTTAGCGCTCTAGTTGTTCTTTAGAACACTCGGGGAAGCTGCAGTAGAACACAAAGGCATCAACTGACAGGCTGCTCCTGTTGAAATATAACAGGAAGATATTTGAGATCACACTTGAAACATGTCCTAATTTTTCTTTCTACAGCACTAACCATAATTTCTATGACAAAATGAACCCCATCATTTTGTTCCTTTTTAAATTTAATGTTTTAAGTGTTACCAGTTTATTCCAATCAAGATGGCTTCAGGTGTGCCATACTTTTGTCATAAGTAAGACTGTTAGCGCTCTAGTTGTTCTTTAGAACACTCTGGGAAGCTGCAGTAGAACACAAAGGCATCAACTGACAGGCTGCTCCTGTTGAAATATAACAGGAAGATATTTGAGATCACACTTGAAACATGTCCTAATTTTTCTTTCTACAGCACTAACCATAATTTCTATGACAAAATGAACCCCATCATTTTGTTCCTTTTTAAATTTAATGTTTTAAGTGTTACCAGTTTATTCCAATCAAGATGGCTTCAGGTGTGCCATACTTTTGTCATAAGTAAGGCTGTTAGCACTCTAGTTGTTCTTTAGAACACTCTGGGAAGCTGCAGTAGAACACAAAGGAATCAACTGACAGTCTCTGCCCTTGTTGGATGTACATGTTTTACTGAGAATGTCAGACTTCATTCTCACATGACTGAGAAAGATAATGTGAATTTACAGAAAATATGCTCTCATTTTAGCTTCTGGGGCACCTTCCAAAACTGTATGGGACAAGCATGTGAAAATAGTTTTCTCTCAAACATGATTCATGATATCCCAGCAGAAGGTTTTTCACAGGGTAAAATCACCTTAGAACACACCACAATTCCTGAAATTACTATGGTACCATCAACAAATGAATTCTAATGTAACTAAAGTCTGTTATCACCCTTTATAGTTCTCCTTTTGGTAACCCTCAAAATCTTCGATTCACTACAATGCATTTCAATGGGGTACTATCATTTATATTGGTCCCAAGATGGCTGCCAGCAATTCCAGGATGAAGTGCTGACAGCCAATCAGATCTCACGATGACATGTGTGGTTAGGCTCCGCCCAGATATATATGTGTTTTTACTTTTGATTTTCTCAGCAACTACTGAACGGATTTACACCATTTAACAAAAAGGGTTCTTTTTGAACCAAGAACTACCTCTTTGCCAAATTTGGTGTAATTCCGTTCAGCAGTTCGGGCTGTAGCCTTGCATAAAGTTTCCTATGGGAAATTGATTTTTTGACTCTTATTTTTTAATTTCTCCGCAACTACTGAACGGATTTACACCATTTAACAAAAAGGGTTCTTTCTGAACCAAGAACTACCTCCTTGCCAAATTTGGTGTAATTCCGTTCAGCAGTTCGGGCTGTAGCCGTGTCTAAAGTTTCCTATGGGAAAATGAATGGGGAAAACACGTTTTGGGACCCCCTTTTTCTCGGCCCCGCTTGACGAATCACCCTGAGACTTTCAGGATAGGAGCGGACCGGAGCGGGCCATAAAGTTTGAAAATTTCGCGAAGATTCGTCAACCGACGCAAGAGTTATTTCAAATAGAATGTCGCGGATTTCCTATGGAAAATAGGTCCTAACTATAACTATCTACTGGCGACCGCAAGTAGATAATATATATACATATATATATATATATATATATATATATATATATATATATATATATATGTATTTATATATATATATATATATTTATATGAAAGAAACAATACTCCTCGTTATTTCAACTGAGATGGAATCGGCACTCCTGTGGTTCTTCGCTTTGATTTATTTATTTGTGAGCGACACAATCATCCACGCGTTTTGGCTGCCAGACACAGCCTTGTTCACAACGATGAGCATCAAACATTTTTTCATTTAAGTATACTCCACGCTTCCACAGACATAGAAAGGGGACAGCTCCTATCGATTGCACATGTTGCTGAGTTAACATGGGCGCTATCTTGGTACATGCTCATAATTGATCATTTCATGCTTTCATATTAAAAAAAACCTTAAATTAGTTTAATTAAAAATATATAAAGCTCCAATGTTCTTTTGTATTCCTCTATTCAATACATTCAATATTTCAAGGCAAGTGCTTATCAGTTCCTGGCTGTTGTTATAGACTTCTTATTAGGAAAAAGTTTTTACACCATTTTCATAGTGTGCAAAACTTGCTAAAGTGAGACTGCTATTCAAAAGTGCTTCGTGCCCAAAAAAAGTGCTTAAATTCTATTAAAGTGCAACCATTACCGTATATTATAACCCTTTACTACCACATGCACTGGTGGGATCTCCTTATATTTGGAGATTAGGTTGTTACAGCATCCTTATGATTCCTCAACCTTTTCAATCCCAACATCTGTTTAATATTTCCAAACTTTCCCAGCTCATAACAAAAAATAGGTATAATCGCTATTATATGTGAATAATGTGTTTTTTCTAATAAATATAAAGTGCTATTATGTGCTTTTTGCTGTCCTTATTCTTATTTACAATTTTCATGCTCCAAAATGAATGCGCTTCTTGAGATGCAAGAGTTAATAGAGACAGGTAAACAATTCCTCAACTACGTTAAAACCATTCGGTTCTTTGCTATCTAACTCAAGGATGAGGTATGTTTCTAGTTTTCTTAACTCCTTCTCCCTGTCCCCACCTCTCCTTTTCTTTGGCACTTATGCTATACAACAATATCTCATTAGTGCTGGGTTGCTAGAATGTTCTTTTTCAAAATGTCTAGCTACTGGGTAGCTCTGGTCCTTATTTACTATAGCTCTTCTGTGCTGTAAAATCCTCTTATGTACTGGTAGAATGGTACTCCCAACATACACCTTATTACACAGACATTTTAAAATGTACACAACATAGTTTGATTTACATGTTAAAAACCTTGTACCTTCACAGGTTTGTTAAGAACTGTTTTAAAAGCTGTAATATTTTCCCCATGTAAACAAGCCTTGCACTTCAAACATTTTCTAAAACCATCCTTTTGTTGAAGCCAAGTATGTTGTTGTGTATCTCCCAGGGAGTCACTTCTCACTAGATAATCCCTCAATGACTTTGATTTTCTATATGTAATCTGTGGGTTTCTAGTGGCCTGGTGTCCTATCATCGGATCTTGTCTAATAAAGTGCCAGTGCTTTTGTAAGATTTGTCTGATTTTTGTATGTTCTCTATTATAAGTTGTTATGAATCTGTGAGTGTTACTTGCCCCTCAATTCATTTTCTTTATACCAGTTCTAGATGGTTCAAATAATACTTTCTCTCTATTCATGTTCCCAGCTTTCTTTGGGGCTGCTTCTAGTATTCCAGGTGGGTACCCTCTTTGGATGAAACGAAATCTCATCTCCCTCTCTACTTTATCGTATATATATATATATATATATATACAAGGGGCCACTAGACACGTAATTTGACGATGCCAATATGTGGAGAGACATGCATGGATTTTGGGCATGAACGGACACTTTATTATTCATCTTAATGCTAATATTGACTTTTGTTTCCAACCCCATTAGGGTGAATGCAGGCTACAGGGACTACATTACCCAGCAGGTGCTGGGACTCATCTGAGTAGCCCATTGGAGGGCGTGCATTTAAATAAAGTCCGGTGGCAAAGCAACTGTTTGGAGTCAAGCCTATGATTAAGGGATACATACCCGAAACGCGTCAGGCTGCTGAAGTGCTCGTTCCTACCTGTGCATGATTTCTTGTCTCTCGAGTGCGCCCTTGCTGCAGAAGCAACCGTTCCTTGATGTTTACATGCTGGCTTCGGGCGTGAAGGGCTGCACCACCCTGAGGATTTACAAGGGGCCACTAGACACGTAGTTTGACAATGTCAATATGTGGAGAGACATGCATGGATTTTGGACATGAACGGACACTTTATTATTCATCTTAATGCTAATATTGACTTTTGTTTCCAACCCCATTAGGGTGAATGCAGGCTACAGGGACTACATTACCCAGCAGGCGCTGGGACTCATCTGAGTAGCCCATTGGAGGGCGTGCATTTAAATAAAGTCCGGTGGCAAAGCAACTGTTTGGAGTCAAGCCTATGATTAAGGGATACATACCCGAAACGCGTCAGGCTGCTGAAGTGCTCGTTCCTACCTGTGCATGATTTCTTGTCTCTCGAGTGCGCCCTTGCTGCAGAAGCAACCGTTCCTTGATATATATATATATATATATATATATATATATATATATATATATATATATATATATATATATATATGCAAAAAGAGGTGCTCTCGATGAAGACGCACTCCCAAAAGGCTTGCTTTTATTTATCACACAGCACTAGCAGGAACTTACATTGCCTTAAATTCATCAGCCTAACGCGTTTCTGACAAAGCAGTCCTTGATCACAGCAATGCACAGAGAGGCAGCAGCATGATTGCAGGGACCTGAATACCTTTTAAATCGAGTCCCACCCCAATGGGCCATCATGTCAGAGGTGAAATTTACCTGGGAGCGCATCTTCTTTCGAGGGCAACCTCTTTTTGCATAAATTTAACGGACGGTCCAGCCATGGAGATGCACCACCACATACAGAAGCAGATCTGAGGTGACAGTTTGGAGCCATTATTGGAACGGCAGCTCTATAATGAATGATGGATCGGGTGCAGCGAGCTCAGGAATGTGACATTGGTATCAACCCACTGGGGAGATGAACTGTTATTAAATTTGGATGCAGCAGCAAACCCACTGGGATAAAGATGTTTGTGCAGAACCTCCACTACTCACAGGGAGGCCCACTGTGGGAGGAACTATGATTTAAGTTACATCAGGTGACTGCAATATGTTGCTGCTTGCTCAGTATTGGTCTGTGAACAAGGGCGGTGTAGCTTGAAACACGTTAGGCCTTTTCTGAAATGATCCCATGTCTGCTACTGGCCTCGCTACAGTCTTTATTAAAGAGGTGAAACCTACCTGGGAGTGCGTCTTCTTTCGAGGGCAATTCCTTTTTTGCATAAGCATAAATTTAACAGCCGGTCCAGCCGTGGAGACACACCACCGCATACAGAAGCGGTTCTGAGGTGACATTAGTTTGGAGCGATTATCGGAACGGCAGGTCTATAATGAATGACGGATCATGTGCAGCGAGCTCAGGAATGTGACATTGGCAACCCCTATTTTTCATATATATATATATATATATATATATATATATATATATATATATATATATATATATATATATATATATATATATATATTTATATATTTATTACACTGTTGTAGGATATAAATATACTAAATAGAAGATTGTTGGATAAAGTATATATATTCATATGCATGCATTACATAGATATCATACTTAGTTCCAGTTTTCATCCACACTATCTGTTCAGAGCCCACTTAGAGATTACTTTGCTTTTCCTGACTTCCACATTAGTTTGCTCATAAGGTTGTTCATTTCTGCCTATACTGGGTGTCTGCATTATATTTGGAACGATGACGTTCTTGCATTTCTCTGTTGTCCATGTTTGGCACCATGCCCTTTTCCGGTTCGGCTGAGGCTCCATTACTGTATTGCATATATGGGCCAAAGACCAGTCACTCGGGGAGGAAGCAGACTAGGAGTACCATTGTGTGCACTGACTTCTTCCTCGCTGGCCAACAATCATTGGTACCAAAAAATATATTTCATTTTGTTCTTGAGCAACTGCAGTGTAATGTGTTTCTTTCATTGCTCCTGGAAAGGTGCAAAAAAATTTCCCTGACACAGACTGCCTATCCACCTGAATCTGAGTCTAACCCTACCCCAGACACAGTCACGCCTCATTATTCTGAGACAGCATGTTAACATTTTCGAGAGCTGCAGGGGGCTGCTCCACACGATGAGAAACAGTTATTGGAGACTAGAGGATATTCCCAGTCAGTGAATGACCTAATATATAGACAAATATCCACAGGTAAGCCAGTGATGCCTCAGGCCTTACTTATGATAGCTCTTGATCACTTGCATTTACCAGCTCATGTCTCAAAAGATCATTTGTCTATACAAATGCAACAAAACTGGCTCATTCCCAATTTGCATGACATGCTTACCATGTACCTTCACCATTGTGCTGTCTACCAACAATTGTTCCCAATCCCACATTCAATGTGATAAATTCTACTATTTCACGGCCACAAGGTCCTTTGAAAGACCTCCATATTTACTTTGTAGACATGTTAGATAGGTATAATGACTATTGGTATCTTATAGTTGTAGTTTGCCCTTTTTCCCTGATGGATTGAAGCAGGACCGTGCATCCATTGTGATGCTAAGTCAGCTGCTATATTTCTATTTTGTGAGGTGATTCCACACTGGGTAATTTCAGCAGGTTTAAATCTACCATCGCACACACTTTGTTGATGCAATCTTTACAAATCTTACAACAAATGTTAGATGAATGGGTGCCCCAGATAATTAGCTTACCGGGTGGTTTTCTTTTCTGCCATCCTGGATGTCAGGATTGTTGACAGTCATGTTGCCAGCTATTGTGGTCCTACTCATGGCATAGTGTACCATCAAATTAGTCTTAGCATGTTGTAGCAGGATTGGTACCAACGCGGGAGGGATGTCTCCTGTTAGGACACCAACACGTGTAGTAGATGCTCAGGGCAATTTATATCACCTAGTGCCAAGGGTAGATCAAGGTTTAGATCTAGTAGTTGAATTATCAACTAGAGGGAGGAAAGTTATGGAAGAAAAAAATATGAAAACACGGCACAACATCACAACAGCAGAAAGCGTCACACAGCTATACGTGGTGAAAGAGCAGTGCAGCCCAAAAACTAGTGATGAAAAAGAGGTGAAGAGTTTACTTGAGAACAAAGTGCATGCCCTGTAAGGTCATAGTTAAAGGAAAAAAATATTTAGCAAGCTTAAAGGAATTTATTGCCTTAGCACACAGGCACACCAGCACACATTCTGTGTTTTCAATAGATTGGGAAAATGATTAGACAGTGGGAGCAGGAGATTGAATTAGCCAAGAAGACACAGACTCTGATAAGAGGTCTTAGGAGCACAATGATAGAGCCCACACAAATAAATATGCATTCAACCCAAATACACATGCATTCAAAAGTATAAGAATACTTAGCTTGTTAAGCATTGTTAGAACTACAATAAAGGATGTGTGAAGAATTAAACTGAAGTCTAGGGTCACAGTTGACCTCATGTTTTTCAATAACTAATGTGTAGCAATGTGTAACTGCCTAGTAATTAATTGTTTGAACTTTTGTAACTAGCATTGTTTAACTGTTTATAAAAATAGCTGCCTGAGAAGCAGCTAATTTAGACGAGCTGCTTACTTGTGTGAACACGGTCACTCTCCCTGCCACGAAAGTAAAGAGCTGTTTTTACATTGCCAAGAGGAGTCTGTCTTTTTCTTCATTTTTAAGTTACCCTGCAACATACTTAAAAACCTCCAAAAAGAATTTTTCTCATGTATGCTTATAGTTATCTTTTTGTCCTTCAAGTATACATTGTCAGCCATGTAAATTATTATTGCTGTCCTGTCTTATTTGCCTCATAATAAAAACAAGGGCTACAAATCGCCTAATGCAACATAAATACCTGGACTGGAGCAGCTATTCATTCATGGACCTGGAAAACGTGGCAAGTATGTTTTTGTAACACCAATGTGCATAAACTGAAATGTCTTCATTATTGCAAATTGAGTAACTGATGGATCCTACAGTCACCTAAAACTATCCAAGTTCTACCTGACATACTTTTCCAGATACATTGTTCTCTCTGACAGTGCACTTTAAAAAAAAATGTATATCATTTTGCCCTTTTGCCACTAATTAGATCTCCATTGCTTCTAGCCATAACATGAAGCCGCCATCTGGTCCCATATAGCAATTTTCAGAATAGATTATTCATGCAGTTCATCAGTGAAGGCCTACATCCATTTTTTCTGAAATGTAGCCAGCCATTCTTCTGAATGCTTAGTGGTTTGCTTACTTTCCAGTAATTCTACTGCTTCGATTTTCCTTCCCTGTACGAGTTACTACATTAATAGGTGTGTCTAAACCCAGAGCCAGGAATGCTGATAAAGGACCACCTCTAACAAAAGACACTGAGTTGACTACCAAAGCAGCCTAGCAAACTGAAATCAAAGCCAGGCACAAAGCATTAGTAAGGACAGGGACAAGGAATTAGAATCGGAGTAATGGGATTACCAGTTCGTAATTGAAGAATTACCTCCGCATCACTTTCTCTTTCTAGTCCTCTGGCCATGAGGATATACCAAAGCAGGCGGGGCTGGCATCGAATGCTCAGTAAAAAAGCCAGTCAGAAAGGTCAAAGTCCAGACACAAAGGAGGATGGAGACCAGCTCACAACCCAACAACAAAAAGGGTGGCAGGGTGCAGATACCTGTTCACTGGTAAAAGAGGGACCAATATTCTACACTGAGCAGGCATACTCTAGTCCCGAAAACAGAGGTGAGCCAGAGAGGTGCAGTATAACTCAGCCCGCAAAAAGTCCAGCGGAGAGGCAGGACCAATATGCAATTATTCATTTGCAGTCATCGACTAACTCATATGTATTTTGGTTTATTATCATGTAATAATGTGGCTGTATTTATCATACATATATGCTTTTAATTCAAATATTTCCATATTCATTACACTGTTTGATTCACAGAGAAAAACATAGTGGATATGACGTGAATATGCAAGTCAGTTCTCACGCTTTACTTCCCACCTTACATCATGAATCATAAGTTTGATTTTTTCTAAAATAAAAGGTATGGCTAGTTGTCCATAGCCCTCTTAAAAAGAGCTGAGCTGAGTAGTTCCCCATGTAAAACAAACACGACCACAGAAGCACAGTTCTGGCTTGTTTTCAAAGTCAGATAGAGCTCTGGAAAATAAATTAAGGGCAGGTATGCATGCCAACATCTCAATACTCAACCCTCATTATAGCATCCGTTTTAGGGCATCCTCATTCCTCACTCGCCAGCCCTACTTCTCAACCATATTTCTCATCCATCATCCCTACTTCTCATCCATTACCCCTACTTCTCTTCCCTAGTTTTATTCTATCATTCCTACTTCTCATCCATTATCCCTTCTCATACTTCACATCCGTACTTCTCATCCCTGCTTCTCATCCCTACTTCAGCCCTACTTCTCATTTATCATCCCTACTTCTCTTCCATCATGCCTACTGATTTTCCCTGATGCCTGCTTCTCATCCATATTTCTCATCCATCATCCGTATTTCTCATCTATCATCCCTACTTCTCATTCATCATCCTTGCTTCTCGTCCATCATCCCTACTTCTCATTCCCATCATCGCTACTTCTCATCCATAATCCCTACTTCTCACCCATCATCCTTACTTCTCATCCATCACCCTTACTACGCATCCCTACTTCTCATCCATTATCCCTCTTTCTCATTCATCATCTCTACTTCTCACCCTTACTTCTTATCATCATCCTTACTTATCATCCATCATCCCTACTTCTCACCCCTACATCTCATCCATCAATACTACTTCTCATCCATCATCCTTACTTCTCATCCATCATCACTACTTCTCATCCCTCCTCCTCTTCCATCATCCCTACTTCTCATTCCTCATCCCTCAGCCATACCAACACATTTTCAATGTTGTGAAACACCGCTTCACACTGATAGGCTGGCAACAACCAATCAGAGTTAAGAGAGAGGGCTGCATTCTATTGGCCTAGTCATTGACAAAGCCTTCGCATTGCATATGCTGGTTGAAAACAGAAGAGACGAAATTCACCTGGCATTTGCTTCCAGTGAATCCAAGTCTGTACAGCATTTAATTTAATTTAAGTAAGTGTTTTTTTCTGTTTGCACAGGCCTCTGTGGAAATATCATATAGCTTGTTGATGAGAAGAGACCTCCCTGCTGGGACATAAATCAATATTTGGAAAAAGAACTCCGAGGGCCATGCGGGTACTTATGACCACCTGCTATGCCTTCCCAAATGAAGAGTCGATCAAACAGTAGAGAATACAAACAAACATTTATTACCAATACTCTGCAGAGGAGCCCGTCATGACCTGCACCCTAAGATGACCGGAGAGGGACTGACTCTCCCAGATATAGGAATAACAATTATACATTTCAGCAGGAGCACAAGACACACTAACCCAGTAACTTTCCACAGAAGGCAGCAAGAGACAAAGAGGGGCACACAAGGATGAGCTAACACCTGCCAGATGGGTACACTCTATCAGTGGTCCAAGGCCACTGTGCCGAGTCTCAGAGTCTCCTAAAGTGGGAGAAGAGTTACACATTGAGATTGGAATGTGGAGACAGAACATCAGCTCATTAGCAAGTCGGGTTACAGCCTTGAACAGGAGAGAAAATAATAACGAAGTACAGTGTTCTGCTGAAGCAAGCAGATTTGAAGAATGAGACCTAGTACAAGCACAGCCCAAGCAGTCTAATAACGATTGCGAAATACAAAATGGAGTCACACTGGCTAATGAGGCCTGCATACTGCGAGGAATACTTGACGGGCTACTGGATGCGAACATCAATACATGTAATTTAGCCAAACACTGCTAATCTAAAACAGCACGACAGAGGCATCATGAGAAAGGGAATTTTAATTCTAATAGACTCTCGTTTTAGCAGTGTTGGCTAAAACCTTTATTGCTATCCAGCAGGGTCTTTACAATTCTAAGGGGGAGAAAGGAAATGCATGGTCACTCAAATCGCAAAGGGAAACAAGACAGCACAGGTATATCAGCATGCATATAATCTTCTGGATTTAAGGCACCCTCCTTTTCAGCTGATCTAGGTGTATACCCTTGGTGTACTACTATGTTCTTCAACACTGTGTCATAGTCAGACTGTATCAAAACTATTCAAATGTTCATTATTATGAAGCAGGGAAACTGTAAAAGACATATTGACCCAAGATAGATCTACGCCAACGCTCAACAACTCTTCTATCTCTTTCTGAAGCATGGTCTTTAGTATTTGTATTGCATAGAGATCCTTTACTTAGGAGTCAAGGTACCTACTCAGCAGACACAACAGGCTGGGAGACAATGCATACAAGGGCCTGTTTTCCATGTAACATACTCTTACATTGTAGCTGATGGAAGGTGCGATATGTAGAGGGGCAACAAATACAGTGAGAAAAACCGAAAAGAAAGGCAACATTTGCAAACCATCCCCTCGGATGCTAAGTATGAACTTATGATCCACGGGCGAATTGAACATTATGATACAGAATTTAAGATGGGCCTAGTGTCATGTTCGGTCTGCAAATGAAGTCATATGTTCTTCCCCACTCCTGGATACAAAAACGAACTGTGCTCCCCTATGCGAGAAGCGAAAGTAACAAACATGGTTACAAGAGAAACTGGTGTTGTATGAACTTGGGAATGCACAGGATACTTCTCATTCAGGGAGTAGGATGTTCCTAGCACTATCATTAGCACAATAACAACTAGGGATGCAACTTGCACTTCAATTGGGTAACCAAACGGATACATGGTGATTGGGAGAGAAACAAACGCAATAGAATTGGTGACCAGGGAACAAGATGGGCAAAACTCTTCTTTCCAGTGTCTTTCAGAGAGCCATCACTGGTAGGCTCCTATTGTTCATCTAGCGTAGGTGCTATTGAGCACCGGCGGTGGAGCTGTGCGTCCAGCTCGGATCCAGATCCCACGTTGCAGGGCAAGGTATTTCTCTCTCTAGAATCACAGTCCCTTTGCCCCGTTCGTTGACTGACCAAACAATGCACCAAACTCTCTTCCTCTACTCTATCGCTGGTACCTTAGACAGGGTACCCGCACCCTATTCTTCATCCATGAAGTCCATCCCTACTAACCCTATTCTACCATGGTGCACTGTTCCTCCGTCGGGCGGATGTCATACCCTACACAAAAGGGGTCAAAGGAAGAAGGGGGGTCAGACTCAAGATGGACAAAGGGCAGAGGCTCAAACACAGGTGAGCCCACCGGCTAGGCTCAAAGGGCTGGGACTGAGGCACAAGTAGACCAACAGGTTGGGGCTCCTAGATAGCCCTTCTCTCTCTTTCTCCTTCTGGGTGGTACTGCCTCGTCCAGCATGTCTTTGCTCTGCAGCTCCGCCTTGGTCGGATTCATAGGCATTCCATAACGAGCAGCCAGGCTGTGCATCACGTCCGACCCCTCTCTCTCCCAATGACTGAAAGGCGTCCAGGACCTATTAGCGAGTATAAAACAAACTTTTAGTGAACTGGCAAGGGTAAAACGTTACACAATTAATAATTTTTGTTTTTGTTCTCTCCCAATCCCAAGTAGTAGGGTACTAAGCTGTGAAAGAATAATTCGGACCTTATCTGTCCATTCCTATATTATTTATCTGAAGAACCTCAAAAGAGAATTTCAAGGCAATGGCTCCTTTGTGTTTCTTGTCTTAGCAAGCTTGTGTTCAATAAGTCATAGAGATCACAACACTTCTTCTACTTTGTGAACCTTCGCTACTGTGCAGGACTGCAGACTCCTCTAGAATTATTTTTGTCTTGAGGAGGCCAACATAAATATTGCGTTTGTGACCATGCTCTCATGTTAAAGACGTGGCGGGGAAGTCTAAAACTGCTAATTTAACAGAGATCCTTATCACACTAACTAACTGACAAATTAAGCATAATGTAGCAAGTACATGAATTATCCAGCAAAACTTGTTGCAAACAAACTCCTGTAGAGCTATGTTTTCATCAAAAACCGTTAACCACTAAAATGTGTGGTGCGCAATTACCGAGGGCATGCAGGCACCCTCGCTAGTATTGTGAATCATGCGTACCATACATGCCACGATCTGAGCCATGTGTTATTATAATCAGGGGAAAATCTATTCACCAGCTCTAGTAAGGGCTGTCAGCTCAATTACACAGGCTAACTGATAAAGGGCTCGTGATGCCTCTGCGACCGTATGTAGTGTTGCGATAACATGAACAATGATGGTGGTGCCACCTGGGCATTCAAACGAAAGCCACCGACATATAGTTCCCCTTCCGGATCAATTAAGGGAGCATCAGTCCAGTCTACCCGTCCTTTCATCTTCATCCAATTCCAATTCCCTCAATTTACAGAAAGGAGGGGAAGTTACATGGCGTACTTCAAGGGCACACAATTAAAAACATATATATATATATTTTTTTAATCCTGACAATTTGTTCAAGCAGTGTTATTTTGTGGCCAATTAGACGTGCACTGGTGAGGTGCTGTGTCTTTGTTTATTCAAAAGCATATTCACAGCATCCTGTGAAATGAATGGCTAAAGCGAGCCCAACCGATTGTCTCATGGCCGTTTCTAGACAGCTCGGGTAGGCTCAAAAGAGAGAGAAAGCGCACAACAGCAAGCTGTCTTGCGTACTTACCACGCAAAACAGCACACAACAATACACATAGTAAGCACATAAGCCAAGGAAAACGTAAAACACACAACCATCTTGTGTACGCACAACACAAAAGAGGGCACAACAATACATGTACCAAGCACAGAAGCCACGGAAAAACGCAGTGTGTTAGTTGCCCAAAAAGGCTTTTTCATGCACGTCATGCATCTCATGTGTTGTTAATGCACTTAATTTGCCCAGGAGCTAGTCTCCTTCCCCCCTTCGACAGTAGGTGACCTAAGCAGGTGACCTCCTGTCAAAAATACTTACCCCTCTTTGCAGAAAAAGAACCTCCCCTATCAGTCAAAAGTAAATATAAGAACTATTTGCTAAAGAAAAACTAATGTCTTTTGTTGGCAAAGGAAGGTACCTTTGTGCAAAATAGGGACCCTTCCCTCCAGTCAACGCAAGGGGTATACGCACTTCAGACAACCCCTGTTCACCCCCTCGGGAGCTTGGTACGAGCAGATAGTCCATCCCAAAGGCAATGAAGCAAGTATTCATAGCAATACTCACAGTAACACAATAAAACACCACACAAAGACACCATACCAAAAGCACATTCTCAGTCTCAACCATACTGAGACCAAACAGTCTATCCACAATCAGGCAGAAACACACAAATAAACTGGACAAGAAAATAGCCACTTTCTAAAAGTGCTTGTTGCAAACACAGACTTTAAAACCATACTTACCAAGAGATATATTATCAAATTCTGAGCTCAGTCCTATTGTCTATCTTATTCCTATGAAGGATATACTCGCACAATGTTACAAAACAAATTCTCCATTCCGTCCTATCAGCAGGACCGCCTTTCAATATTGAAAGAAGAATATGATATCTTTTCACCACCAGGGCACAACATACGCACACCAGCACACATCAGTACATATCCCGCTCTTCACACACACACTGCGCCTCACCCCAGGGGCCTTGACCAGCAGCTACTTATTTACCAGCCCTGGCACTATCTGTGCACTTCACGAGGGGTCTACTAGTAAAACCAATATGCCAATCAGGGAGAACTAAGCACGATATCCATTTGCACAGAAAACACTAGCACTGTGACACTGAGCAGCAGTGGCAAAAAACCCACAACATCTAAACCAACAAAAACGAAATCCAGCACAGCATCAAAAACATAGGAGGTAGAGGCAAAAAGTCATGTAAAACCACACCAAGGACGACGTGTCTAACACTATCTAACTGTGCTGTCCCTACAACTTGGTTGTGTGTCTGAAACAAAGAGCAGGGAACTACCCTGTATTTTAAACTTTTTATAGATGCCCTGTCTTTCTGCATGGTCCTAAAAGGCGCAGCGGAGCCTATATCTTTTGCCAGGCAATGTTACTCCAGCCAAAGACCTATTATATATATTCTATAAGCAATACTGCCAAAGAATGCGCTTTAGATCAGTGACAGAAAAATATTGAGCAGCAGAAGAAGCATAAAAATAGCCAGAGTAGCTGACAACTGGAAGGTCACATTCTATTTTTTTCCTTTGTACTGCACACAGGTCAGTCACGATTGCAAACACAATCGAATAAAGGACTATTACAATGTACCAGCCTTCTCCTCACCAGCACATTTTCTCAAGCAAATCCGGAATCATACACAACAAGGCTCATGAAATATGCAGGAATCCCAGCTCTACATCACCTGTTGCCCACAAAATGGGTGGCACATCCGCAAAAACTCGAGGGAAAACAAACACTACTAAACTTATCACATGCTCACCACAACTAGGCCTCAACTGAAATGAAAAATTCACAATAAAAAATCCAATGATCGGAGCAAGAGAGCACAAAACATGTGCTAAACTAATGCGTCTGAAATACCACCAATACACGCATAGCACTGTACTATGTTTAATACATAACAGAAGGAACCAATACAGACCAATCACTTCCCAATATCTACAACCAAGTCGCTAGTGCAAAAATACAATAAAAATGAATCTGCAAATAAACAATCAAATTCCTCTTTTAAGACACAGATCCTGTCCACTAAAATCTAAATGACACCTTCACTTCCTCATCTTTCCTCTGACAGCAACAACCAGAACAGCCTGAACGTCACTGCAGGGATAAAAACAGCAGAAAGAAAAGGACAGCATTTGCAAATTGACTTTTCTGAAAACAATGCTACAGCTGTCTCCGGCTGGGCCATTTTAAAATGTTTTGTGGGGCTTGAAAAACTCCGGTCATTGGTACCTGTTTCTGAATTGATATTTGCATTTGCTGAACTGGCACATTTTGCACCTGCATTTCTCTCTATTTTGCGCCTTTCCATTTGCTGCATCATATTTAAATTTACATTTCTTCTTCCAATGCTCAAATCTATTTAAAAGATGGCACAAGGATACTTTTTCCAAACCATGAACCTATTCTTCTAGCTCTTGTGTTGTTCCTTTAGTCTGTTCCCAATTAACATCTTTTCCTGGCATTCTGCCT
Organism: Calotriton arnoldi; assembly: GCA_963921515.1. Taxonomy (NCBI): domain Eukaryota; kingdom Metazoa; phylum Chordata; class Amphibia; order Caudata; family Salamandridae; genus Calotriton; species Calotriton arnoldi. The sequence goes on along the minus strand of CAWUFW010004596.1, from coordinate 790,827 downwards.
TTCAGACAAAAAAACCTGGCTCTGCGCTATGCAGCTCAGCTGCTCCTTGAATGAGCCCTCCCTTCACAAGAACACTCTTCCCAGCGTCTCTCCTGTCCTGTCTGCTGCTTTCAGTCCTCCTGCTCGATGAGCCCCCTCCTTGGGAATGCCTCCCTTATCACACCGAAGGTCATGGCAAGCCGGCCACAAACTGAATTCACATGCTATGTCTTTCAACTTTGAAAATCCTTTTTATTCAGCAAAACACTCACAGCCCGGAGCTTGAAACACTTTTTCCAAATTAAATACACGTTCCATTGTGGGCAAATCCAAATGAAACACACCCACTTAGCAGTTCGTGTCTGAAGCTGGAAAGCTCTAAATACAAACACAATGCTTTCCTTCCCAGAACTCCTGCCTCCCCCCCTTTTTCATAGAGAGAGAGCACATTCAGCGCTGCTGAATTACAAGCATGTATTTCACCTCTCCTTACTGCACCTTTAGAATACGTGTCTGTTGAGCACAAAGATATATTACCTTGAATCCTCACAACACTGTTTTTAATTTAAATGTGCATCCCTTCCTTACATTTTTCTCATGTTGCACTCTTCCTATGTCAAAACAAATGTACATCCTTGCTAATATTTCTGATCAAGCCATATTTCTATTTATGTATTATTATTATTTTTTTTTTTTTTTTCTTCTTCAAAATTTAAAGTGTCATCCTTCCAATGGGCATCTGCAGAACACAATGACAACAAGAGACCAAATTAATCTCATTCCAGACATTGTCAAGAAGGGGCCACACTCATCATTTTGCCTGGCAAAGGAATTTGCAAGTACTTTTCCCAAAGACGGTCGGTCCTCAGACCGTGTCAAACAAAAACCCACACAACACAGCTTGCTGAGGCAAGGCATCCTTACCGCCACACGAAGAGCACAGTCGCTACTCACTCAAACAAGCATTTCACAAGCACCACCACCGACGTCGGTCTACAAACCTCATAACACTCAAACACAACAATCAAATTACAAGTCATCTCGGAGACTGCATCAGAACAAAACAGTCCAAAGACTGCACCAAGACAAGTATACAGCCCAGAGACTGTACCAAGTTCAAGAAGACAGGCTCTAGCCCCAGACCTTTTGCAAGCATAGACAAAATTTCCAGTTGGCCTGGCAGATTGTTTGCAAACAGTCCCAAACCTTTTCGAGCGGGGGCCAAATTTCCAGTTGGCCTGGCAGACTGTTCACGAACACTATGTGTCTTTTCCAAGGGTCCGCAAACCCGCCAAGTACAAACCAAGATGATATTAAACCGCACCAAGACACAGTCCGTCGACTCGTGTCGTTCAAGCAAGGCAGTTCACAAACTGCACCCAAGACAGTCCAGAGACTGTACCAATACAAGAGGACAGGCCTCAGCCCCAGACCTTTTCAAGAGCAAATCCAATTACCAGTTGGTCTGGCAGATTACCTGTGAACAGTCCCGGACCTTTTCACAAAGAGGCCAATTACCAGTTGGCCCGGTAGACTGCTCACAAGCGCTCTGTGTCCCTCGTGGGTCCGCAGACCCACCAAGTCCAAGACAAGACAGTCAGAGACTGTACCAGAACACTCATGCCGTTCAAGAATGGCGCCATTTTCCCAAGAGTAAAATCACTCACCTGGTGCACACAGGTCAAGCAAGTTATTCTCCACTGCCGACTCTTCAGACCAAACGGTCAGCTCCAAGGTTTTGCCTTCTCAGGACCCCAGCCAAGGGCCACTAGCTGAAGATCCGTCTGATCGGGAGGGCGGGGCAGCTGCGAGTACCAAGCTCGTTCTTGTATGTGAGGGGCCCCGATCCGCCTGACCGACCAGACATCACCCCGGCCCCTACAAACCCGATTATGGGTGAGGGTGCCCTTTTGGGGGGTCCCTGTTCGGGCGCCAACTGAAGGATGGGGCCCTCTAGGGCCACGCGGGTACTTATGACCACCTGCTATGCCTTCCCAAATGAAGAGTCGATCAGACAGTAGAGAATACAAACAAACATTTATTACCAATACTCTGCAGAGGAGCCTGTCAAGACCTGCACCCTAAGATGACCGGAGATGGACTGACCCTCCCAGGTATAGGAATAACAATTATACATTTCAGCAGGAGCACAAGACACACCCACCCAGTACCTTTCTACAGAAGGCAGCAAGAGACAAAGAGGGGCACACAAGGATGAGCTAACACCTGCCAGATGGGTACACTCTATCAGTGGTCCAAGGCCACTATGCCGAGTCTCAGCGTCTCCTAACGTGGGAGCAGAGTAACACATTGAGATTGGAATGTGGAGACAGAACATCAGCTCATTAGCAAGTCGGGTTACAGCCTTGAACAGGAGAGAAAATAATAACGAAGTAAAGTGTTCTGCTGAAGCGAGCAGATTTGAAGAATGAGGCCTAGTACAAGCACAGCCCAAGCAGTCTAATAACGATTGCGAAATACAAAATGGAGTCACACTGGCTAGTGAGGCCTGCATACTGCGAGGAATACTTGACGGGCTACTGTATGCGAACATCAATACATGTAATTTAGCCACACACTGCTAATCTAAAACAGCACAACAGAGGCATCATGAGAAAGGGAATTTTAAATTTAACACCCAGGTCTTGCTCTTACTGGTTTCCTACCCAACTGAAGCCCAGCCCCAAAGATCTGCAAACTGCAAAGAAAAAAAAGAGCTCTCAGAGCTAAAGGCAGCCTCAAACTAAAACATTTTCTTTGTTACAAATAAAACAAACCAGAAAAGGTTTCTGATGAAGTGTATGTCTGAAGTGTTGATTTATGGCCCAAGCTGGGAGGCCTCCTGTCTTCCCCAAACCATTAGAGTTTTCAGCACAGGCCTGTCTAAATAGAAAAAGCAGTGTCTAGAATGCAGTCCTCTTTCTTAACTGTGATTGGCTGTTGCCAACCAATCAGAGAGAATGTGTGCATGACAAAACTGAAAGTGTGTTGGTATAATTGAGAGATGAGAAATAACAAGTAGGGATGATGAATGAAGTACTAGAAGTAGGGATGATGGGTGATGGATGAGAAGTACGTATGATTGATTGTTCATGAGAATTAGGAATAAGAAATAGGGATGATGGATGAGAAGTAGGGATGAGAAGTATGGAGGATGGATGAGAAGTAAGGAAGATTAATGAGAAGTAGGAAGGAGAAATAGGGATGATGGATGAGAAGTAGGGCTGATGAATGATTCATGAGAAGTAGGCATAATGGATGGTGCATGAGAAGTAAGAAAGATGGATGAGAAGTAGGGATAATGAATGAGAAGTAAGGATGATGGGTGAGAAGTAGGGATTATGTATAAGAAGTAGGGATGAGAAGGGGATGAGGGATGAGAAGTAGGGATTATGGATGAGAAGTAGGGATGATGAATGCAAGAAGCAGGGGTGAAAGATGAGAAGTAGGGATGAGAAGCAAGGATGAATGATGAGCAGTAGGGATGATGGGTGAGAGGTAAGAATGATGGATGAGTAGTAGGGATGAGAAGTATGGATGATGAATGAGAAGTAGGGATGAGAAGGGGATGAGGGGTGAGAAGTAGGGATGATGGATGAGAAGTAGGGATGATGAATGTGAGAGGCAGGGGTGATGGATGAGAAGAAGGGATGATGGATGAGAAGTAGGAATGAGAAGTAATGATGAATGATGAGAAAGTGGGGATGGTGGATGAAAAGTAGGAATGATAGATGGTGAGTAGGGATGATGCATGAGAAGTAGTAATGAGAAGTAAGGATTATTGGTGAGAAGTAGGGATTAGGTATGAGAAATAGGGATAAGAAGTAAGAATGATGGATGAGTAGTAGGGATGAGAAATGGGGATGATGGATGCGAAGTAGGGATTATAAGCAGTGATGATGAATGAGAAGTAGGGATGATGAATGAGAAGTGGGGATGATAGAAGAGAAGTAAGATGAGAAGCAGGGATGATGAATGAGAAGTAGGGATGATGAATGAGAAGTAGGGATGAGAAGTAGGGATGGGAAGCAGGGATGATAGATGAGCGGTAGGGATGATGGATGAGAAGTAGGGGTGAGGGATGAGAACTTAAGTAGGGATGATGGAAGAGAAGTAGGGTTGATGGATGAGAAATAGAGACATATGGATCAGGAGTAGGGATGAGGAGTGAGGAATAAGGATGTCCTAAAATAGATAGAACATTAAAAATTTTATTAGCTAGATTAATATGTTTAGGGATCCTTAAAATGAACTGTGTACTATGTTAAAAATTAGTCGTCAGTTGTTTGGCATGCACAAGTAATGGGTTTATATTTGTCCTCAATTCAGATTTAAACGCCCCATTGTAGTGCCTGACTCTCATAGGGTAGCGTTGCAGAGCAGTCCAAAGCCTACTGAAGAGAGGTGGTGTGGGCTAGCAATCAACCTTCACAGATACACAATATTAACATTCAATAAATGGTTGTCAAGTCTTTGCTTTTTCTTTTGAAAAAGGGAAAAAGTACATTTATTACACACACACTACTCAATACTATACAACAATTTACAAATATACTCAAGCTGATGGTAATACTTTTGGATGACATTGCATAATCATTCTTGTCCAGGACCTCTGACCTCCTGGCCAGGGGTCCGCTCTCCGCCCAAGCAGCTCCCCTGTAGCCTCGCCTGCCGCTGCCCCAGACACCTCTCTCCCTGGTAGGTGTTCGAGGCCCTCCTCCACCTGCAGGCTCCTGCCTGCGCCTCATCCCTGGTGGTCCAGTGGGAGAGCCTTGCTCTTCTGATCTTCCACTGTTGTCTGTCTGCCTTGTTGTGCCCGTTTTGTCTTTTTGTCTTTGTCTGTCTTTTTTTATTGTATTTGTATAGTGATTTCTGTGCCTGTTTATCTGAGACTCTGTTTTTAGCCCTTCTTCGTTTTTTGCCTGTGCCCTTGTTTTTCCTCCGTGCCCGTTCCTCGCCGCCCTTTTCCCACCTCTGCTCCCCCGCGACCCCTCCCCCCTGCCGCTCTCTCCTCCCAGCTGAGCTTTTCTCCCCTTCCCTATTTAATGGTGGCCGCTGCTTCGGTGTATGAGCAGGACCTCTGACCTCCTGTCCAGGGTCCCGCTCTCCGCCCAAGCAGCTCCGCTGTAGATTCGCCTGCTGCTGCCCCAGACACCTCTCTCCCTGGTAGGTGTTTGAGGCCCTCCTCCACCCGCAGGCTTCTGCCTGCGCCTCTTCCCTGGTGGTCCAGTGGGAGACCCTTGCTCTTCTGCTGTTCCATTGTTGTCTGTCTGCCTTGTTGTGCCCGTTTTGTCTTTGTGTCTTTGTCTGTCTTTTTTATTGTATTTGTATAGTGATTTCTGTGTCTGTTTATCTGTGACTCTTTTTAGCCCTTCTTCGTTTTTTGCCTGTGCCCTTGTTTTTCCTCTGTGCCAGTTTCTCGCCGCCCTTTTCCCACCGCTTCTCCCACGCAGCCCCTCCTCCCTGCCGCTCTTGCCTCCCAGCTGAGCTTCCCTCCCCCTTCCCTATTTAATGGCGGCCACTGCTCTGGTGTATGAGCAGGATCTCTGACCTCCTGGCCAGGGTCCCTCTCTCTGCCCAAGTAGCTCCGCTGTAGCCTCGCCTGCCACTGCCCCAGACACCTCTCTCCCTGGTAGGGGTTCGAGGCCCTCCTCCACCCGCATGCTCCTGCCTGCACCTCATCCCTGGTGGTCCAGTGGGAGAGCCTTGCTCTTCTGCTGTTCCACTGTTGTCTGTCTGCCTTGTTGTGCCCGTTTTGTCTTTGTGTCTTTATCTGTCTTTTTATTGTATTTCTATAGTGATTTCTGTGCCTGTATGTCTGTGACTCTGTTTTTAGCCCATCTTTGTTTTTTGCCTGTGCCCTTGTTTTTCCTTCGGGCCCATTCTTCGCCGCCCTTTTCCCGCCGCTCCTCCCCCGTGGCCCCTGCGGCTCTCGTTCCTGCCTCCCAGCTGAGCTTCCCTCCCCCTTCCCTATTTAATGGCAGTCGCGCCGCTGGCGCGCCAAAGGCAAGCCCGTCTGCACCCTTCCGTGACCCGACCGCAACCAGCACCAGGGACCCTGGATCTCTGACCTCCCACCGCTACGACTCAACTCCCCTTCACGTACTCAACCCCGGAAGGAACAACAACTGCCAGCTGTCCACGCCGAACACCACCCATGGCCAGTTCTCCTGCCGCCACTGCTGCTGAACCTTCACCACCCTCTGCACCGCCACGGCCGCCACCCCACACCAGATGCCAACTCCACTGAAGCCCTGAAGTGCATCTTCCTCAATGTGCGCTCCCTGCACAGACATGCCATAGAAATCTGGGACCTTGACAACACCCTCTTGCCAGACGTCGCCTTCCTCACGGAAACCTGGGCCAGTGCCTACTCCGCCCCCGACATTGCCACCGCCATTCCCGACGGCTACAAGATCCAGAGGAAGGACCGCCCCAACCGCCCAGGAGGAGGACTCGCCATCGCACACAAGAGCTCCCTCCAACTCTCTACCTCTACCACGAGCGACTCGTCCGTCACCACTGAACACCTTCACTTCCAGATCCAGACCAGCCCTAAAACCACTCTTCGCGGCACCCTTGCCTACAGATCCCCCGGTCCCCGCGCTTCGTTCACCATTACTATTGCTGACCTCTTCGCACCCCAAGCCATCGCCTCCATGGACTACATACTCATCGGAGACCTGAACTTCCACCTCGACAACCTCAGTGACCCCAACTCCACCGCCCTCCTGGACAACCTCGGACTGAAACAGCTTGTCACCACCCCCACCCACAAGGCAGGACACACCCTCAACCCCATCTTCTCAAGTGGGAACAACATCGGCTTCAGCCACACCATGCAGCCCCTCTGGATGGACCACCACTGCGTACACTTCTCTTTCAACACCGCCACTACTCTCAAACCCTCTCCTTGACCTCCGCGAAGGAACTGGAGCAAGGTCACATAGGAGCACCTCAACTCCACCCTCAGCCGCGACCCCCCCGCCTCGACTGATGCCAACTCTGCAGCCAAGGAACTACACCACTGGATCACCAACTGCGCAGACAAGCTCACACCCCTCCGCACCACCGAAAGACAACGCCCCCTGAGGGCCAACTGGTTCACCACCGTCCTCCAAGAAGCCAGGCGCTCCTGCAGACGTCTCGAAAAACGATGGAAAAACAGCAAAACCACGGAGGACCTGACCACCTACAAGAACGCCATGACAGACTACCACCAATGCATAAGATCCACAAAGAAGACCTTCATCCGGAACAAAATCCTCACCACTTCAGCAACTCAAAGGAACTCTTCAACATCATCCAGCAATTCACCAAGCCCCACAGGAAAGCCACAGACGTCACCCCCTCCCAAGACCTCTGCAACTAGCTCGGCTCCTACTTCCACCTGAAAATCAAAGCCCTCTACGACAATTTCAGCGAGCAGACACCGGAAACCACCCTTCCCTCAGCAACGACAGCCGGCCCACCATCACCGCCTGGACCCCGGTCACCACCGAAGATACCACCACAACCATGAAGAGCACCCACTCAGGAGCCCCCATGGACCCCTGCAATCCTCACATCTTCCACAGAGCCACCTTTGAATCCGGCACTTTACCCGACGACTGGAAACGAGCAGAAGTCAAGCCCCTCCTCAGGAAACCCTCTGCAGACCCGACGGACCTGAAGAACTACCGACCCATCTCTCTCCTTCCCTTCGCAGCCAAAGTCACGGAGAAGATCTTCAACGCCCAGCTGACAAACTTCATCGAAGAGAACTTCATCCTCGACCCCTCCAATCCAGATTCTGCAGCAACCACAGCACCGAGACTGCCCTCCTCGCCGTCACAGACGACATCCGCACGCTCCTCGACCAAGGCCACACCGCAGCCCTCATCCTACTCGACCTCTTCGCAGCCTTCGACACCGACTCCCAGCGCACCCTCACAGCCAGACTCCACGACGCCAGAATACAGGGAACCGCCCTCGACTGGCTCCGCTCCTTCCTCGCCGGAAGAACCAAAAGGATCAGCCTTTCCTCTCTGAACCCACAGAGATCAACTGTGGAGTACCACAAGGATCATCGCTCAGTCCCACGCTCTTCAACATCTACATGGCCCCCCTCGCCGCCATCATCCGACAGCATGGACTAAGCATTGTATCCTACGCCAACGACATCCAGCTCATCCTCTCCCTCATGAAGGACCCCGAAACCAGCAGACTCAGCTTCCAAGAAGGAATGAAAGACGTTGCAGCCTGGATGAGCAGCAGCTGTGTGAAACTCAACTTGGAGAAGACAGAAGTCCTAGTCCTTAGACCCTCCCCCTCGGCATGGGACAATTCCTGGTGGCCCTCCGCCCTCGGGACCCCTCCACCCCCTCGGACCATGCCCAGAACCTCGGCATCATACACGACTCCTCCCTCACCATGACCCGACAGATCAACGCCGTCTCCTCCACCTGCTTCAACACCCTCTGCATCCTCTGCAAGACCTTCAAGTGGATTCCTTCGAAGCCAGAAAGACCGTCACCCACGCACTCATAACAAGCACACTGGACTACGGATATGCCCTCTACGCTGGAATCAAAAAATCCCTGCTATGCAAACTCCAGATCATCCAGAACACCGCAGCAAGACTCGTCCTCGACATCCCATGGCATGAGCACCTCAAGACCTCCACTGGCTCCCCGTCGAGAAGAGAGTAACCTTCAAGCTACTCACCCATGCCTACAAATCCCTCCACAACATCGGACCCAAATACCTCAACGAAAGAGTCGCCTTCCACGTAGCCAAAAGGAGCCTCTGCTCCGCCGACCTCGCCCTGGCAGAAACCCCAGGCATCCGCAGAACCAGAGCGGGTGGAAGAGCCTTCTCCTACATCGCAGCCAAAGCCTGGACGAGCTCCCAGTCAACATCAGACACTCCCCTACTCTGCACACCTTCAGGAAGAGCCTCAAGACCTGGCTCTTCGGCTGATCCGGAGCTGCACCCCCCCTCCCCAGCGCCTTGAGACCCTCACGGGTGAGTAGTGCACTTTAAATCCCCTGATTGATTGATTGGTCCCTCCCCAAAGGAGAATTCGACCCACAAATCATGTGTCAAAAACATTCACTTGTATTATTATTATTATTATTATTACATAACTTTATTTCAGTTTGATGAACCATAAAAGTACATAGTGCAAAAAGCATTTATAAATACTTAAAAAACATGAAAAATACAAATCGTAGCTCTTATCAACATAACATAAGACAATACATCATATTGCATCTATTGCCAAAGTACTACCACAGAATTAGAAAACAAAAAAAACCTAGGAACAAAAACCTCAGAAAATGTCCAAAGAAGTGAACTCGTTAAGGGTCCGCTATGTCACCCAGGACCTCTGTATGGAATTCAAATTCAAAATCTATGTTCAACCTATAAATAGATTATAGAAGAAGAAACCACTATACGATAATACAGATGCACATAAAATGCCTATAGATAAAAGAATACATTAAGTTCATACATATGCTTAAAACTTCCTGATGCCTAATATCTGGAGTATCTTAAGAAAACAAAGTAAAAAGTTGTGGGGCATTGCAGAACCAGTGTGCAATTACCATAACTTTGTTTTTCTTACCCTAATAGCTGAATTCAAAATGGTACAGACACAGTAGCAAATTTCAGGCAAACTTAAAAACTGTAAATAGAGCAAAGCTACTCTACACCGTTGAAAACCTAATTTGCGTAGCAGAGGTTTTAAAAAGTGCTTACGTGACTGTTAGAAATGGGATCTCTAGTTGGCAAGGGCTTGCACCTTTGTCCAAGTAGGGACCCTTCTTCCTAGTCAGGGTAAGGGTTGTTACACTCGTGAAGTAACCCCTGCTCACCCTCGTGGTAGCTTGGCACGAGCAGTCAGGCTTAATTCAGAGGCAGTGTGTAAAGCATTTGCACATAACCAACAGTAATACAGTGTAAGCACTACAAACGGACACCACACCAGTTTAGAAAAATAACCAATATTTTATATACTCAAGACAAGACCAATTACGACAAAAATCCACAATACTATACTTTACGAATGAATACTTGATACGTTAACTTCTTCTTTGCAGGAATAGCACAAAAGCAAAGTTCGTACGAGTCGGTAGCTCCGCCCGAGTCTACCGTGATGCTGAAAACCACAGAGCCTAACAGTTCCAGCCGACCGCGTCGATACGGGCCAGCAGAGTCATGAACAGACTCGGTCACAGTACCTTTTCTCGTTGTGGCTGGTACGGAGTGTACGAGCCGGTCGGCGTTCGTCGCGGTTGCGGTGCAAGACGGAGCGATGCAAGGTGCGGTGTCCCTCGATGCGGTGCAGGCAGCGGCCCGATGAGCGTCGTGCAGACGGAGTCGGTGAGTCCAAGGCGTGCGGTGCAGGGTGAGACGATGCTCGATGCGGTGCTGACAGGTTGCGATGCAGGCGACCTAGCCGGAGTGCGGGAGCTGGCGTCGGACAGCGGTGCGAGTCGGAGCGGTGCGTCGCAGACGTGCGAGCGGTGCCCCAAATGCGGTGCGGTCTCGACTCTTGAGCCAGTTGCAGCGACCTCGTCGGTCGGGTCCGGTTGGTTCAGTGAAGCGATGCGATGCGAACTGCGGTGCCCACAGGTCACGGTGCAAGCAGCGGCTCGATGTTGGCGGCGTTGGACGTTGCCCACGGTGAGACCAGGGTTGCGATGCGAAGTGGGGCGATGCGGTCTGCGGTGCAAACAGGTCACCGGCCAGGGATGGATTCGGTTGACGGAGTCGGTTGCGGTTCCCTTCCTCTGTGGCAACTGAAACAGCGTTCCAGAAGCGGTACCCAGAGGCTTGTGAAGTCTTTGCAGTCCCTGAGACTTCTTAACAGGAGGCCAGCTCGGTTTCTGGCCCTTGGAGATACTCAGCACAAGTTTGGAGAAAGTTCAGTCCAGTCCTTTCACTGCCCAAGACAGAAGCAGCAGCTGCAGGCCAACCCAACAAAGCAACAACACAGCAAAGGGGCAGTACTCCTCCTGGCAGCTCTTCCAGCGCTTCGTCTTGGCAGGTTCCTTGATTCCAGCGAGATCTAAATTCATGGGGTCAGGGCCCCAATATTTATATCCCAAATTCCTTTGTTCTCTGAAGGCAGAGAGGCCTTTGCCTAGTCCAAACCAGTTCTGGAGCACTTTGTTGACAAGTCTCCGTCCCTTCTTTCAGTGAGTGGGCCAGGGACATCAGACGCACCACAGGAGGTGGAGCCAGCATTGTGGAGGGAAGGCACTGTCCTATTCAGGGCCCAGGTGCGACCCCTCCCACCCATCTACATGTAGATCTTGCTATTCAGCCCTGTGCTGACTCACCCTGTCTCCTGGTATCCCCCAGCCCCTGTCACTCACATTCCAGACACGGAATACACAACCTCGCAGAGGCAGGCTTGGATGGTTAGACAAGAAAATACCCACTTTCTAAAAGTGGTATTTTCAAACACAGAATGTTAAAACCGACTTCACTAAAAGCTGCATTTTATCATTCTGAGTCCAGGCATACTAAACTCGAATTTCTACCATGTTCCCGGGGTCAGTTAGGATTATAAGCTGTAATAATCAAAACTGCCCGTTCTGGCCTAGGGGGAACAGGTAGCCTTGCAATAGTGAAAAACGAACTAGGCTGTAATTCACTATCAGGACATGCCGCACACACCCGGGCATGTCCTACCTTTCGCGTACAACGCACCCTGCCCACAGGGGTACCTTGGGCCTACCTTAGGGGTGACTAACATGTAGCAAAGGGAAGGTTTAGGGACTTGCAAGTGTGTGCACTTGCCAAGTCGACATGGCAGCCCCAGGCTGCGCACAGGCTCTGCGATGGCAGGCCCGAGTTACACTTTACGGGCTGTTTGCGTGGGTGGCACAATCCAGTGCTGCAGCCCACCAACAGCATTTGGTCTATAGGCCCTGGCACTCGCAGTGCACTTTACAAGGGACTGACACATAAACCAAATAGGCCAATCATGGAAACACCAATCCATAACACATTTTATACAGGAGCACTTGCACTTTCCCACTGGACCGCAGTGAGGAAAGTGCGCAGAATCATCACACCAGCAAAAACAGAGTCAAAACCGGGAGGTCAGAAAGCAAAAAGTCAGGGGAAACACGCCAAAAGATGCCAAGTCTAACACATGTCCCCTCCAGCTGAAAGTAGGGAGAACTACCCAACCCCATTGGAGTTCTCTTCACTAAGGCGGAAGAACCTGGACAGACCATCTGCGTTGGCGTGTTCTGTACCAGGACGGTGTTCCACCGTAAAGTCCATTCCCTGTAGGGAGATGGACCACCTCAGCAGTTTTGGATTCTCGCCCCTCATTTGCATCAACCATCTGAGGGGCCTGTGGTCTGTCTGAACCCGGAAGTGAGTCCCAAACAGGTATGGTCTCAACTTCTTCAGCGCCCAGACCACAGCAAAAGCTTCCCTTTCTATGGCACTCCACCTCTGTTCCCTGGGAAGTAGTCTCCTGCTAAGGAAGACTACAGGCTGATCCAGGCCCTCTTCGTTCAGTTGTGAGAGCACCGCTCCCACACCATGCTCTGAAGCGTCAGTCTGCACGACGAATTCCTTGGAGAAGTCAGGTGCCTTGAGCACGGGCGCCGTGCACATGGCTGCCTTCAGGGCATCAAAAGCTTTCTGGCAGGACTCAGTCCAGATCACTTTCCTGGGCTGCCTCTTAGAGGTCAGCTCTGTTAAGGGGGCAACGATGGTGCCATAGCCCTTAACAAATCTCCTATAGTAACCGGTGAGACCTAAGAAGGCTCTCACCTCTGTCTGGGTCTTGGGGGGCTCCCAAGCCAGAATGGTGTCAATCTTGGGTTGTAGGGGCGCCACCTGGCCGCTTCCTACCTGGTGTACTTCTACCTGGTGTCCCAAGTACACCACAGAACCCTGCCCGATCTGGCACTTACTGGCCTTGATCGTGAGGCCTGCACCTTGCAGAGCCCTCAACACTTTCTCAAGGTGCTGTAAATGTTCTTCCCAGCTGGAACTGAACACAGCAATGTCATCCAGGTAGGCGGTACTGAAATCCTCCAGCCCAGCCAACACCTGATTGACCAACCTCTGAAAGGTGGCAGGGGCATTCTTCAACCCAAAGGGCATCACCCGGAATTGGTAATGACCTTCTGGGGTTGAGAATGCTGATCTCTCCTTGGCCCCATCGGTTAAGGCAATCTGCCAGTACCCAGACGTCAAATCAAACGTGCTGAGGAACCGGGCAGCTCCGAACCGATCAATGAGCTCATCAGCTCTGGGGATGGGGTGCGCGTCAGTCCTGGTGACGGCATTGAGCCCACGGTAGTCCACACAAAACCGGAGTTCTGGAGTGGCACCGGGCGCCGCAGCCTTTGGGACCAAGACCACTGGGCTGGCCCAAGGACTGTGGGAGGGCTCAATCACCCCTAACGCCAACATCTTAGAGACCTCCTCCTTGATGCTGGCTCTGACCCGGTCAGTCAACCTGTAAATCTTGTGCTTCACAGGATGGCTGTCACCGGTGTCCACGTCATGGGTACACCAGTGAGTAACACCGGGGTCAGAGAGATCAGCGGGGCGAACTGTCCCAACAACTGGCGACAGCCCCCTGCTGCTCCTGAGTCAGAGTAGGGGAGAGGATCACACCCTCTACTGACCCATCATGCTCCTTGGTAGACAGGAGGTCAGGGAGAGGCTCGCTCTCCTCTTCCACCCCATCATCTGTCGCCAAGAGCATACTCACTTCGGACCTCTCGAAGTGGGGCTTGAGGCGGTTCACGTGAAGGACCCTCAAAGGGTTCCTTGGAGCCTGCAAATCCACCAGGTAGGTGACGTCACTTTGCGCTCCTTTACCTCATATGGCCCAGTCCACTTGTCCTGCAAGGCACAAGGTGCTACTGGGGCCATGACCCACACTTTTTGTCCAGGTTGAAATTCGACCAGAGTGGCGTTCTGGTCATACCATCTCTTCATTTCTTCCTGGCTTGCTTCTAGGTTCGCCTGAGTGAGTTTCCTGAAGCGGGCAGTTTGGTTTCTAAAGGCCAGCATGTAGCTAAATACATCCTGGGAGTTTTCCTGGGAGCTGCCTCCCAGCCTTCCTTAACCAAACTCAGAGGTCCTCTGACAGGGTGGCCATACAGGAGCTCAAAGGGGCTGTACCCAAGAGACTTCTGAGGCACCTCCCTGTATGCAAAGAGTAGGCATGGCAAGAGGACGTCCCACTTACGCCTCATGGGTTCTGTTAGACCCTTGATCATGCCTTTCAAGGTCTGGTTGAATCTCTCCACCAGACCGTTTCCTTGTGGGTGGTAAGGAGTGGTGAACTTGTAGGTTACCCCACACTCCTTCCACAGGGATGTCATATACTTCGATATGAAATTGGTCCCCCTATCAGAAACCACCTCTCTGGGGAATCCCACACGGGAAAAGATCCCCATTAACGCCCGGCCCACCACTGGCGCCGTCGTTGTCCTGAGAGGGATTGCCTCCGGGTACCGGGTGGCATGGTCCACCAAGACCAGGATGTACCTGTTGCCCATGGCTGCCTTGGGATCCAGTGGCCCCACAATATCCATCCCTACCCTTTCAAAGGGTGTTCCAACAACCGGAAAAGGTTGGAGAGGAGCTTTGACCTTCCTCCCACTCTTACCACTTGCCTGGCAAGTTTGGCAAGACCTGCAGTGTGCATCTGACTGCCTTCGCATTTGGGGCCAAAAGAAGTGGGTGACAAGCCTGTCAAAGGTCTTGTCCTGCCCCAAATGTCCTGCCAAAGGCACGTCATGAGCCAGACCCAGTAGGAAGGTCCTGAAGCGCTGGGGTACCACCAGCACACGGGCTGACCCAGGCTCAGCAACCTTAGGCTCACTGTATAGGAGACCACTCTCCCAGTAGATCAGATGTGACCCGGACTGATTACCAGCTGCCTGGTCTGCAGCCTGCCGCCGCAGACCTTCCAGAGTAGGGCACTCGTTCTGCTCCCTGCAGAACTCCTCCCTGGTGGGACCCCCTTCTTGCTGCCAATGGGTCAGCTCAGAGATGTCTCCCAGTTCGGCTACTTGCTCCCCTGTAGGCACCGGGGCGTCCCCCTCGAGGTCCGCCTCCTCCCGGTCCGTGGGAACTTCGGGGGCCGGTTTCCCGCGCCCCCTGCCCTTTCTCTTGGCAGGGACTTGGGTCACTGTTTCAGGCTCCAAGTCCTCTTGATCACCCTTTCTGGCCGCCATTGACCGAGTAGACACGCATGCCCACTCTGGCAACCCAAGCATCTCCAAGTGGGACCTGAGCTCAACCTCCTTCCATGAGGACTGCTCCAGGTCGTTTCCTAGCAGACAATCTACAGGCATGGTAGGGCTCACAACCACCCTTAAGGGACCTGAGACCCCCCATTCAAAGGGAACCTGCGCCACCATACATTGGCGCTCTGAGTTGTCAACAGCAACTACTTGGTGGAATGCTCCTGGGACTACTTGCTTCTCAGACACCAGGTGACACCGGACTGAGGTCACACTGGCTCCAGTATCTCTGAGAGCCTCTACCCTGTTCCCATTAATGGTCACCCAGGTGCTATATTTCTTTGTGTTAGGGGGCACCTGGTTTCCTGGGACCATCTCACTGTCCCCGAGTGAGACAAGGGTCATTTCTGCGGGATCCCCACCCTCCTGTGGGCACCCCTCCTCCCCAAGCGCTACACTAGCCAACACTTTGGACTGTCCACCGGTGGGTGGCTGTGTCCCCTTCGGGCACTTGGGGTCCCCCTTAAAGTGACCTACCTGGTCACATGCATAACACTCTGCGGGGGCCGGTCTCAACAGGCTTCCCTGTAGAGACCCCTTTCTTCTTATCACCGGGGGCTGGGAACCTTTACCCTGGGTACTAGTTTGGGGCCCTTTAGAGAACTCCTGTGCTTTACCCTTGTCCCCCCACCTTTCTGCTGGGGACCCTGCCCACCTTTGGCGGAGTCTCCCCCAAACGCTTTCTTGTGGACCCTGGTACTCACCCAGCGGTCCGCTTCCATAGCAAGCTTCCTGGGGTCAGTTAGCTTACTATCAACTAGGTGCTGGCGCAGATCTGCAAAACATAGACTAGACAAGTGCTCCCATGCAATCAAGTTGTAGAGCCCCTGAAAATCTGTTACACTACTGCCCTTCACCCAACCATCCAGAAACCTGCAGAACACATCCACACATTCCAACCAAGTGTTGACATCAGACTTCTTACTGGACCTGAACTGATCCCTGTACTTTTCAGGAGTAAGACCATACTTCGTGAGAAGGGCATCCTTCATGTCAGCATACGTGAGGTGATACCCCTTACCCAAAGCTATCAGAGCATCCCTTGCTTCTTCCGGGAAAAGTGGCCACAATCCTGCTCCCCAATTCTCCTCAGGGACCCCATTCATGTGTATGGCTGCCTCATAACCCTGGAACCACCTTTGTATGTCATCCCCCTTCTTGAACTCCTTGCCTACGTTCTTGGGAATGTGCACAATCCTGTCTGCCTTTCTGGACGAATTGCTGCCACCATCTGAGCCTGACTTACTCCTAAGTTCCAGCTCCTTCAGTTCTCTCTCATGCTCTAAGAGCATCTTCCTCTCTTCTATGGCCAATCTCTTCTCCTCCCGCTCACTCTCCAGCCTGAGCTTCTGCAGCTCGAACTGCCTTGCCTCCCGCCTGTCCTCCAGCTCCTCTGGGGACAGACTGCTGCTGCCCGACCTGGCGGGTTCCCCCTACCCAAAAGCACATCCACCCTGGAAATAGGCTCCTCCGCCTCCTCACTGAGATCACCAGGCTGCCCATTGGCATGTCTGGCTGCTACCCAGGCCCTCAGCGCCTTCTGTAGCTCCTCCTTCCTTGTGAGGCCTTTAATTTGGACTTTCAGGTTTTTACAAATCGCTCGTAACTCCTTTACGGTGTAGGATTCCAACCTGTCCTCCTCAAAGATAACTTCCAGAGATGCAACGGATGATGCAATTGATTCAGGCATGACAAAAGTCGTGAGTTGAAAACTGGCAAGATCAAAAATAGGCCAAAAGAAAAAGAACCAGTATGTGGTACGTAATGGTCTGCGATATGGTAGTAGTGCACACCAATCACTGTAAGTCAAGTGCAAACACAAGTCCTATCCTCACCGCTGACAACCAATGTTAGAAATGGGATCTCTAGTTGGCAAGGGCTTGCACCTTTGTCCAAGTAGGGACCCTTCTTCCTAGTCAGGGTAAGGGTTGTTACAAGGGTGAAGTAACCCCTGCTCACCCTCGTGGTAGCTTGGCACGAGCAGTCAGGCTTAATTCAGAGGCAGTGTGTAAAGCATTTGCACATAACCAACAGTAATACAGTGTAAGCACTACAAACGGACACCACACCAGTTTAGAAAAATAACCAATATTTTATATACTCAAGACAAGACCAATTACGACAAAAATCCACAATACTATACTTTACGAATGAATACTTGATACGTTAACTTCTTCTTTGCAGGAATAGCACAAAAGCAAAGTTCGTACGAGTCGGTAGCTCCGCCCGAGTCTACCGTGATGCTGAAAACCACAGAGCCTAACAGTTCCAGCCGACCGCGTCGATACGGGCCAGCAGAGTCATGAACAGACTCGGTCACAGTACCTTTTCTCGTTGTGGCTGGTACGGAGTGTACGAGCCGGTCGGCGTTCGTCGCGGTTGCGGTGCAAGACGGAGCGATGCAAGGTGCGGTGTCCCTCGATGCGGTGCAGGCAGCGGCCCGATGAGCGTCGTGCAGACGGAGTCGGTGAGTCCAAGGCGTGCGGTGCAGGGTGAGACGATGCTCGATGCGGTGCTGACAGGTTGCGATGCAGGCGACCTAGCCGGAGTGCGGGAGCTGGCGTCGGACAGCGGTGCGAGTCGGAGCGGTGCGTCGCAGACGTGCGAGCGGTGCCCCAAATGCGGTGCGGTCTCGACTCTTGAGCCAGTTGCAGCGACCTCGTCGGTCGGGTCCGGTTGGTTCAGTGAAGCGATGCGATGCGAACTGCGGTGCCCACAGGTCACGGTGCAAGCAGCGGCTCGATGTTGGCGGCGTTGGACGTTGCCCACGGTGAGACCAGGGTTGCGATGCGAAGCGGGGCGATGCGGTCTGCGGTGCAAACAGGTCACCGGCCAGGGATGGATTCGGTTGACGGAGTCGGTTGCGGTTCCCTTCCTCTGTGGCAACTGAAACAGCGTTCCAGAAGCGGTACCCAGAGGCTTGTGAAGTCTTTGCAGTCCCTGAGACTTCTTAACAGGAGGCCAGCTCGGTTTCTGGCCCTTGGAGATACTCAGCACAAGTTTGGAGAAAGTTCAGTCCAGTCCTTTCACTGCCCAAGACAGAAGCAGCAGCTGCAGGCCAACCCAACAAAGCAACAACACAGCAAAGGGGCAGTACTCCTCCTGGCAGCTCTTCCAGCGCTTCGTCTTGGCAGGTTCCTTGATTCCAGCGAGATCTAAATTCATGGGGTCAGGGCCCCAATATTTATATCCCAAATTCCTTTGTTCTCTGAAGGCAGAGAGGCCTTTGCCTAGTCCAAACCAGTTCTGGAGCACTTTGTTGACAAGTCTCCGTCCCTTCTTTCAGTGAGTGGCCCAGGGACATCAGACGCACCACAGGAGGTGGAGCCAGCATTGTGGAGGGAAGGCACTGTCCTATTCAGGGCCCAGGTGCGACCCCTCCCACCCATCTACATGTAGATCTTGCTATTCAGCCCTGTGCTGACTCACCCTGTCTCCTGGTATCCCCCAGCCCCTGTCACTCACATTCCAGACACGGAATACACAACCTCGCAGAGGCAGGCTTGGATGGTTAGACAAGAAAATACCCACTTTCTAAAAGTGGTATTTTCAAACACAGAATGTTAAAACCGACTTCACTAAAAGCTGCATTTTATCATTCTGAGTCCAGGCATACTAAACTCGAATTTCTACCATGTTCCCGGGGTCAGTTAGGATTATAAGCTGTAATAATCAAAACTGCCCGTTCTGGCCTAGGGGGAACAGGTAGCCTTGCAATAGTGAAAAACGAACTAGGCTGTAATTCACTATCAGGACATGCCGCACACACCCGGGCATGTCCTACCTTTCAGCGTACAACGCACCCTGCCCACAGGGTTACCTTGGGCCTACCTTAGGGGTGACTAACATGTAGCAAAGGGAAGGTTTAGGGACTTGCAAGTGTGTGCACTTGCCAAGTCGACATGGCAGCCCCAGGCTGCGCACAGGCTCTGCGATGGCAGGCCCGAGTTACACTTTACGGGCTGTTTGCGTGGGTGGCACAATCCAGTGCTGCAGCCCACCAACAGCATTTGGTCTATAGGCCCTGGCACTCGCAGTGCACTTTACAAGGGACTGACACATAAACCAAATAGGCCAATCATGGAAACACCAATCCATAACACATTTTATACAGGAGCACTTGCACTTTCCCACTGGACCGCAGTGAGGAAAGTGCGCAGAATCATCACACCAGCAAAAACAGAGTCAAAACCGGGAGGTCAGAAAGCAAAAAGTCAGGGGAAACACGCCAAAAGATGCCAAGTCTAACAGTGACAGATTGTGCAATTTTCAAAACTTGTATGCAACTGCAATACCTGATCATAACTTTGGGTGAGAGCACACACTTACTACTGGCAATCAAGCATGCACACTTTGATCACGAGTGGCTATCAGCCTCATTATTTCATGAAACAGTTGCATGTAAAATGTATAGGCATGTCTGAATGATTTGAGCTATCACATTCACTTTAGGCATGAAATATTCAAATAGCCACAGTCCCTAAAGGGCATCATATTTATAATTACAACACTATGCAATTATAGACTTTGGGCCATATGTATGAAACCAATTTGCGATCGCAAACGCCGAAATTCGCAGAATTTCAGCATTTGCGATCGCAAATTAGCAGTGTGCAATGTAGCACTCTTAAACCCCCTCGCAAAATAAGGAATCGCAAAATTTGCGATTCCCTATTTTGCGATTGCATTCAAGGAATCGCAAATAGCGATTCCTTAAATGCAATGTAAGAAGCACAAAAGAAAGTGCGATTTGGCCTTAAGGAATCGCAATTTACCACCAACTTCAAATTGGTGGTAAATTGCGATTTCACTTAAAAATGCAAATGTTTGCATTTCTTAAAGTGCCATGTGGCGCACATACATGTCCTTAGGGCATGTATGTGTGCCACATGCACACACATGCACATTTCAGGGGTGCAACAGGGTGTCCTTTTGACAGCCTGGCACCCTTGAAATTGCATTCTCAATTTGCGATTCTCTAATTGGGAATCGCAAATTGAGAATGTCTTCCCATTCATTCCTATGGGCCTTCTAGCCCATAGGAATGAATGGGAAGGTATTCCTTATTTGCTAATCTCAATTTGCGATTCGCAAATAAGGAATATGTGGGATTCGCAAAATTATTTGCAAATCCCACATACATTACATTTGCGATTCTCAAATTGCGATTCGCAGAAAATCGCAATTTGAGAATCGCAAAACTGTATTTTGTTACATATGGCCCCTGGACCCTTAGTGGGTGTTTGCAACGTATATCTTTATTAACATGCTGCACTTTAAACATAGTCCCTAAAGGAAATCCCTTTTGTAACTACACCAATGCACATTTACCAATCTTCACCCTTAGAAAGTGATTACACAACATGATTTTTTGCATTGAGCAGTTCAGGCCACCAGGAGTGCATCCATAGTCTTTGTCTTTAGAAGGCGCAACACTACCAGCGGTGGAGCAAAAGCTCCAGCCTAGCGAATGCTTGAAAACTTATCGAAACCCTGGAGTGGTTATCTTTTTTGAGCCCACCCAAACTTAGGTTGGGGACTTTTCAGTTCTTTTGAGGGGGGAGGCTGCACAGCTCCTGCAGCTCCCCACGCACTTTTGTTACATGCTGGTAGTGACCCTGCTCTCCTCGGGCCACCACAACGCCAAAAAGAGTGTTGTTGAATCAATAATGTGGCAGGCCACGCAAGGCATTTTGGGGAGCTCCTCACACTCTTTCATAAAGTTTTGAGCAGCGGCTCTCCTGCTGCACTGGGAAGAGCCGCTCTGACTTTCCTTTATCCCTTGCTGTTTTTCCTTCCATAGGGGCCATGCGGCATCGCATGGCTCAGGGTGCTTGGTCCCACCAGAGCACCCCGCTATGCTCCCATGATGCGGGACAGCCTCGGGAGCCCACCCTGGGCTGGTCTGAGTGGCTCCCTATGCGGATTGCACTCCCATGTGCATCTTTGGGAGCCCGCTGTTCTTGCTTGTCTCCCGCTCCTTAGGACAGATGCAGACAGTGTGGCTGTCCCTCCCGCTGCCCCCAGAAATGGGTGCGGGGAATATGGACCACGCAGCGGGAGTGTGGCATCACTTCCCCCTCACCTTGGATGATGTTGGAGCCCAGGGATAGGGTCCTGGACCCTTTCCGGGAGTCGCAAGGGGGCGCGACGGTGCTCCCTCACATGCGTCTTGCTCACAGGGTACTGGGATGGGGTCCTGGACTCTCCTCTTTGATTCACGGGGGCACGACAGTGCTCTCCTGCCCACCTTGCTTCTCGGGCCCAGGGATGGGGTCCTGGGCCCCTTTCCGCTCTTATGGGGAAAGTGCAATGACGCTTCTCCGCCTTGTCTTCTTCTTGGGGGCACCCTGTGGGGGCCTGGCCCCCCCTCAGAGGATAACAATCTTCTGGCAGCGGAGCTCCATATGCTCATGCTGGCCAGTTGGGGAGTCAAAGTTTGCCAAAACTTTGAAAAGCCATAACTTGGGCACCATTGGGCCGATTTCGACAATCTTTGTCTCATTTTGCTTCTGGTGGTGAGCCCTAGCCACCTGGAGCTCTTTCTCCGCGGCTTCTGGCCTCAAAGGGTGACAACCTTGGCAGGGAGCTGGTTTCACAGGCTCTCTGCACCACCCTTTCACTTTGTTTTTGTCTGGTCCTCTCCTCCTCCTTGCACAGAAGCCCAGTCCTTTCCCCAACCAGTCCTCATGGTATGTATTGGGACCAGCACCCCTGGTCCTGGGGTCAATCAGAGGCAGAGTCCTTAGTCCAGATGACAGTCAGGGGTTTTTCCTTCCACTTGTCCATGGTATCAGCCTCCAGTCCCAGTATTCATCAGAAAAGCACATTCAAGAGAGAGCGGGAGAGTCCAGCGGGGCTGCACCTCTGGCCATCACTGCCAGGGCTTTCCACAGCAAAACCTCAAAGGAGCCTCCCTACTGGTTTGGCTCCAGGGTCTGGACTCCCTCCCTTTGCTTGTTGGGCTTGGACCTGCCCTCTCACTGGCACAGGATGACAGCTGGCTGATTGATACAGAACAATCCACTGCACCCCTTCCTTCTGAGGAGCTGACCTAATTGCTCCCTATTAGAGTCTGTATAATGCTCTTATGAAGTTATGATGTTTAGACTTCTCTTCAGTACTTAGTAATGGTTTGGGAGCCAGTGTTGGGTTTATCCTGTCTGTTTGTGGGGGGAAGGTGAAAAAATGCCTGGGCTCTGATCCAGAGAAACATGACCTTCCTGTATGACCCATGCGCTGTACAGATATTACTTTGGACTTTACAGCCTTGTTCTTTTCAGACAGGTCACACTGTACATGGGCATGACTCTGGTGTCCTTAGACCAAGGGGTAGCGGAGCTGCACTCTAAGGCTGACTTCCCCATAGTGTATAATGGAGTATCACTGCAGATCAGACAGTTAAGCACACTGACCTTCCTATCTGTGTGCATCATCATCATAAGGCCTATCCCAGGTCAATACTCAACCCTGCAGAGTCTCTTCTGCGCCAGGCTACCTGTGTGCAGTTCATGGACTGCGTACAACAGGAGTCTCCCGCATGCAGCCTTCACACGTGTACACACATGTTCACATGTTCACACAGTTCTTAACAAGGGATACCACTGAATTCTCCTTACTACAATTTGATAACACCACACCTGATCAGATTGCAAACCTAATCTCTTCTGTGAAATCAGGCTCTGCTACTGACCCTTGTCCTCCGGCTGTACTTTTACCAGTCACAGAACATGTGGCACCTGTTCTATCTAGCATTTGTAATACTATGTTTGCTTCAGGCATATACCCCACGGCCTGGAAGAAAACTATTATAAAACCACTGCTAAAAAGAGCAAACTTAGACCCTAATGACACAAAAAATTACAGGCCGATAGACAGCTTGCCTTTCCCAGCCAAAATCTTTGAAAAGGTGATGAATACTCAACTCTCCAAGTACCTTGAGGATCATCATCTGTTAGACGACACTCAATTTGGTTTCCGTAAGGGCCATGGAACAGAGACCGCACTCATTAAAGCAGCTGAAGACATCAGAATCATTCTGGATCAGGGAGGCACGGCTGTTCTTATACTGCTGGATCTCTCAGCAGCTTTTGACACGGTCGATCACACCAACTTGATCGACCGTGTCACTAAAATGGGTATCCAACACAATGCAAGAGCACTGTTGACCTCCTTTCTCACCAATCGGACACAGTCGGTAAATTTTGGCACCTTCCAATCTGCCCAATTGGCCCTCCCATGTGGTGTCCCGCAAGGGTCATCCCTAAGTCCGACACTCTTTAACATCTATGTGTCGGACTTAGCTAGAGTAATCAAGGTACATGGGATGGGCCTTACATCGTATGCCGACGATACGCAATTGGTGTTGACTATACACAATGATGGTGAAAAGGTAGCAGCCAACTTTCAAAAAGGCATGCTTGCAATCAGCAGCTGGATGACCAGTAATTGCCTTAAGTTGAACTCTGATAAAACAGAGGTTATGACATTTGGCAAGCTATCTCCTATCTGGTCCTCCTCTTGGTGGCCTGCCTCACTTGGCCCCCCCCCACTCCCAGTTACGAGGGTTAGGAACTTGGGCGTCATATACGATGACAAATTGACTTTTTTGCCTCATGCTAACTCAGAGGTCTCAGCCTCATTCCACAAGTTACGTGTGATAAAAAAGATTTTACCATTTCTGCCTCTGACTGCAGGAAAAACTCTGGTTAGTACACTAGTCATGTCTACCATTGACTACTGTAACGGGCTTCTTGTAAACGCCCAGAACAAGGTCATTCATAAGCTACAGTGAGTGCAGAACGCAGCCGCCAGGATGCTATCAGGAACCCCTAAATACAAGCCAATCTCTCATGTTATTCAGAAGTATCACTGGCTTTCTGTGAAGAACCGCATAAAGTTCAAGGCCTTGTGTATTGCTTACAAGGCTTCCCGTAACACAGGACCTCAGTTTCTAATCAAGGAGCTAGCGACCTATATTCCGGCCCGAGCCCTTCGCTCATCCACTGCTTTTTTGTTTAGGGTCCCACGCACTAAAACTGCCTCATGGGGCGATAAGCGTTTTATAGTCGCCACTGCAAAACTCTGGAATTCTCTTCCACTAAAGATCAGATCTTGCCAATCTTTGCTAACCTTCAGGAAAATGACAAAGACCTGGTTGTTTAATCAGTAAGTTCCTCCGGTATGTGGTATCTGCCTGCTGTCCTCAGCGCCGAGACACCCATGGGTAATTGAGCGCTTTATAAATCTCATAAACATAAACATAAACATGTAACCAGCCAAGTGCCTCTTACACTTGCTGCATCGTAGCAGCCTAATCTTAAAAGGCGGACACTGGAGGTAAACAGTGCAGTCCATTTTAACACGAGTTTACTGTGTGCGAATCACAGGTTATGAGGCTCCCCCACAGGAAAAAGTCAGCAACCAGGTGATCAAAAAGCAAAAAATCCAGGCAGATTGGATGGTCAGAACTACCTTCTCACACACTTTGTTTCCTGCTTTCATATTTTCTACATTCTGTTCATTCATGTTTGCTACTATTGTTCTGATATTTGTGATAACAGTATTTCAGTTAACACATTTATTCTGCACTAAACTGGGCTTTAAATAAAGCCTTAAAAACAATGTGGTGGATTTCTAATATGTAAGACTTAGGGCAGAAAGGTGCCTATAACTCACAACTATAAATCAAAATGCCTGACGGTCTGTGCTAGGGTTTGTTAGATGCATGCTCTCCAGGTAAGTTCAGAGAGATATGTGGGCCATATCTTGTCCTTTTTCTCTGCTCAGCTGGTAAGTTGGTATACCTGTGCTTGCTGTATGGCGAAGGAGAGTAAATTGGGTTGTGCTCAGGAAATAATCCTGATAATGTATCAAGGGCACATATCCCACAAGCTCTGAGCACAGTGTGGAGCTAAGCTGAAACCCTACAACTGGCTTACGTAACAGGACAAAAGCAGGCTCTTGCTTACCTATCAGTATAGGGATCCCAGGCAGTGTGCGGGGCATGATCACACCATACCCAAGCTTGACAAGCTTGGGGGAGGCACATGGGAAGAACCCATGCCCATCCACCAATTCCAGGGGAGGGAGTACATAGCAAACCAGAGGTTCACAGGCTCTCCAGACAGGATAAACCCAACACTGGCTCCCAAACCATTACTAAGTACTGAAGAGAAGGCTAAACATCATAACTTCATAAGAGCATTATACAGACTCTAATAGGCCAAGCAGGGGACAAGAACAAACAATAGCTAGCAAGAGGTAACAAGACAGTGAATACCCCGCGATCTCGGCAGGGAGCAGAGTGGAAATCTGAAGCGCAGCCCGCTACGCTGAAAGAAAAAACAGACGGGGCCATTCATCTATCCTCTAGTGAATTGGAATCCGACAAACAGGAACAGCATAGCCACAAGCCCAGCAAGGAGCACAAACAGTGAAAAGCAACATCAAGCCTCTCAATCCTGGGTGAGGCTAGGGCATCCATTTTCAATTACAAAAGATCAAACTAACATCTTTGATCCATTGAAAGGCAGGTTAAACACCAGTATACCAGAAAACCCCATACAAGTTCTGTATGGAGGCTGAGACCATCTATATCCGAACATCAGTGGAAACTTGAAAACAACGCAAGACCTCGCAAGCCCCCAGGCTGCAATCGAGCAAGTGGGAAGCCCATGCCCAGCTCACACCTCAGGCAGAGAAGATGACACCTGAATGTCTACTAGCAACTGGGGCTTCAGTACTGCGATCAGGAACACTCAAGCACCAAGCCCAGCTGGGAGCACATACCGAGAAAGGCCCAAACCTAGAAACGATACCATTGTGGAACAGGGGGGACTCCACATCCATTGATGGAGGCTGATGGCAACATCCAGAAAAGCAACCACAACAGCCACAAGTTTAGAAGCAAGCTATGGAATGGCAGGCCAAATAGTGGAAAAAGCTCCACGGCCCCTTACCATCCTAGCATAGAGGGGGGTGCAAACAAATCCAACAGAAAGAAGGCTGCAGACCAAGCAGGTGTCCAGCAACTCAACGAAATTCAGGAAAACAATCCAAACCACAAGAAGA
The DNA here is from genome assembly GCA_963921515.1 of Calotriton arnoldi. Lineage (NCBI taxonomy): Eukaryota > Metazoa > Chordata > Amphibia > Caudata > Salamandridae > Calotriton > Calotriton arnoldi. The sequence continues at coordinate 764,491 of CAWUFW010004596.1, read as the reverse complement.
AAGACCAAGCAGAGCCCTCAAACTAAGCAGGAGCTCCCAACCTCAAAAACGTCTCTTATGTGCGTGGAAATAGAAGCAGACATTTCTCACAAGTTTCTAGCATAGCCACCTTTAGTCACTTTTGAGGTGATCGCTTAGGTTTTCTTAACTCTACACTGAGTGCTAATCTCACTTTAGATAATATCCTAGGCTGGACTGGGACTAACACAGATACACTGCCAGTAATATGATTCTAAAGTTTTGTATTTTACTGCTAGCAATTTAGCTGGATAAACTTTACCTCTGGCGCGAAAGAGTCAGTCTAAAGCAGTTTTTCATTGCATCACAGAAATTACGCTGACACCAGGAAATCACCTCAAGCATGCGACCAGATGGATGCGCCTTTAATCTCTATTATGTTCACAGAGATGTTAAATCGCATCTGTTGTGCATGCATGAGTGCACACATAAGTACACAACATAAAAGTGCATGCCGTTCTCTAGCCGACTGAGCCATAAGAGTGGTAATGTGTGACAAGACCTACATAATATATGGTGTTTTAGTGTGTGGCAAAAAATGCACTAAAGTAAAGTTGTGCAGTGAAGCACAGTGTGACCACTGAAATACAAGAACTTCTTATTTCGATTTTCTGTACCCTCAAATGCGAACCTAGAAACTCAGAGGGGCATATGTACAAGCCCCTACCGCCACCACAACGTCACTTTTACCGATGTTGTGGTGGCGATAGAGGCTGCACCTTATGTACAAGGCTTGTACATAAGGCCCCCTTTCACGCTATGGTTAGCGTGAAAGGGGTGGGCAGTGGGTGTTGCAGTGGGCGTTCCACCGCAACACCCATTCATTTTGACGCTGCCCTTTATGTACAAGGGCAGCGTACATAGGAGGCAGCGCCACAATTAAGACCAGGTAAATCCTGGTCTTAAGTTGCCGAAATGAGGAGAAATGTATTATTTCTCCTCGTTTTTGCTTTTTCCATGTGTGCTGCCTTGTGCAGCACACATGGACAAAGCAAAATGCCATGGTTTGTTTATGTGTAGGAAGTTGTCCCTTCCTGTACATAAACAAACCTTTAAAAAAATGCCATTTTGCCACTGTCATGTGTGCTGCATTAAGCAGCACACATAGAAGTGACAAAATGGCATTTCAGGGTCGTTTATGTGCAGGAAGGGACACCTTCCTACACATAAACAATCCTCCCCTGCACGCAGATGCAAGGGTGCCTGCGTTGGCGCTAAGTTGCTAAACTTAGCGCCATCGCAGGGGGAAACGCAAGGCTGCACCACATTCTTGTAAATATGGTGCAGCCTTGCATTTCAGAAGTGGCGGAGCGCGGCGTTAAGCCAAAAAGGCTAACGCCGCGCTCCGCCACTTCCTTGTACATATCCCCCAGAGTGTTTTATATGAGTGCATGAGTGAATGAATGGATATCGAGTTACAAATAACTAGCAGTAATAATTTACGAACAGTGCTTCATTGATCAAAAGAGCATAACATGGATCCTATTTAGACCTGATGAAAGCCAGGTGACCCCGATGGGCATACAAGTAATTGGCTGAAACTTAGATGTGGGAGAACTAATTCAATCACTAGCATCTATGACTTGTTTTTATCCTTGCCAAAGGACCTTCAGAATAACATACTAGACATTGGGTATTCGTTTAAGCTATTTTATTGGGTAGCCTCATAGATCCTTTGTCAAAATCAATTTCAAAAGAGCTCCCTCTATCACATTCCGGACAATGACTCAATGATGACGCATGCCACATAGGAGTTGTGAGTATGAGTCTTTTTAAAATAACTAACATTTTCTGAAGGATACAGACGGCAGCAAAAACCAGGGACCTTGATAATCATGTATTGTCATGACCTCACAAACTATCACGCAATTTGAACCAGTTCGGGTGTGGGCTGTATCTCTTTGTTTGATAGTTTCTGGTTGGAAGTGGACTTACCCTACCAAAACTAAAAGCTTATATCTCCCCTATAGATACTGATATTACATTAACACTGTTTATACTAAGTTTAAAATGATGGAGAGATTAAACATGTCTCATACTTTGTACCTGCTGGAGGAGTTTAATTTTTTTTTGCGCAAAGCCCCATCTACCTCTGTGAGTAGATTGGGCCTTGTGTCAAAAAACATGGGTGGTAGCATGGGAATATTCATGTACCACCCATGAGACACTTCCTTGATATAGCGAAAGCACTACTTTGGGTTCATCTTTGTCAACAGTTTTGCGCTGGAAAGTAAAAAAACAATCAAATCAGCTCTTTGCGTCTCTTTTGGTGACCTTGCACCAGTGCAAAGTGTGGATAAACCTGGCCCTTTGTGTCCAATGATTTTACCTTTTGGAGGCCAAGAGAGGGGTTTTCTTGATTCCATTTGTATAGTTATGTCCCATGATTAAGCTTCTCTTTGCTACATAAGGGTCCTGAAGTAATAGGTACATTTAAAAAAAAAAAAATGAAATAGAATATTGAAAAACAGCAGTGACAAAGTTTTAGAGTATCTCCAAACCTTATAATTCGAGTTGCACTCATTCCTACGGCTGTATCATGAACAGCATGCACCTGTGGAAAAAGTTGTTTGCATACTCAACTTTGCACACTTGCAGCCACATTGTTCTTATCTGTATGCATAGACACAAGTGTGTGCACAGCCTCAATGTAGTGGTTAGTACAGATGACAATTATTACATTTTTCGTTAGTGCTCATTTAATGAAGTTGTGTCTAAGTCACAATATGTGAGAAAAACTTTTTTTAACATTAAACTGGAGTATACTGTTCCATTATACCTATCCAGGTTACCTATAAGAGTCCTGGTAGTGGTCACTGGGAGTGTCTGCTCTTAGAAGCAAGTGCCCTCACCCACCAAAAGGTGGCATGCTTCATCATGGGGCCTGCTCCTCGTTGGGCTGGTGCTGCAATGCCCAACGGGCCCCACGAGGGACCACTTTGCCGGAGATGTTGTTAAGAATTAACACTCACATTTATCACCAGCATTAGTCAGATGGTAAATGTGAACTAGAGAGGCAGATGTTGGGGCAGGGATGGGAGCGAGGGAATTGTTAGGATAATGGAGGAAAGGGGAAAATGGTACCCTGGCAGGAGGAATCATTGCATGCTTCCCACTTGCCGAAAATACATTTTCAGTGAGTTATGGGGACAGAGGCTTGCCTGATGCTGCAGCCAAAGCCTCATGCAATTTTGCCAGCTGTTAAAATCAGGGCTGGTGTTTCTGCACTATGGAAGACCGTGTGTGGGAACACTGGGCCAATAGTAATCAGACAGTGTGGTGTCACACCCATGAACCAGGGATACCACTCCGCCTCACTCGCAATCAATCCCTTAATAGTGTATCAAGAAAACAATTAATTGCATAGATGAAATATTCTAAGTATACATTCAATGTGTACATGAAAGCTACATTTATGACTGTAAATGCAAGTACTATATACACATAATAACAACATCGCTTCTAAAATTCTGTTTCAGCTTAGACATGGTTTTTGTTAGTCTAATGGTATACTATTTGATCACTTCAATTCTTCCTGTGTTTTTGATTTTTCCCCTTTTGCTGGCACGTTATGTTATGTCAGGGGTCTCCTACCTTTTCAGCTACTTATGTTCGAGGTACTAATATTATTAGTGTTGTAATACTGACCAAATCAGACAAGATTATATCAGTGGACATCCCATACAAGATGGTCAGTAGTGATCACTCAGCAAATCAGGCAGAGTTGCCTGTAGTAATGCAAAAAAGGCTTTATCAATTTGGAATGCCTCTACATGGGTAATAAATGACAGCCATAGCTGCAGTGTCCCTGAGACCAAGGTAATATGTCTCCCCAGTGCCACACTCAAGTATCAGCTTTAGATACATTTTGGAAATTCAACCATTTTTATCCAAACATTATTTTATGAGTTCTGAAAATATACACATTATCATCTTAAATACACACTTTCAATTTTGAGATTCACATAGAAATTCAACCAAACAAAGCTAATTTGGTAGACTAGGCCGCACACAGGGTGGCTACTTACAGGTAGCTGGAGAGCGGCCAGTAGCTTATGATTTACTCGTTGGGGAAGTCTATGTTATGTTATAACATACTTTTGAAGCACACCAGAAAGTTCTCTTGGTGATGAACCATTGATCAAAGAAATTGAGAAATCAAGTGAAGGGGAAAGATTTTATTTTTTTCAGAAACAGGCTGAGAGACGAAGTGCACTTCGGATGTAAAATTAGAGAATTCGAAAGGCCTGAGAAGAGAATGCTCTCCGGCTCTAAGATGGTATTATACAAATAGGATGTGCTAGAAGAAAAGCTGTTAAGTACAAGGAACGAGTTGGAACCTATTCTCAGATTTTGGATTTCAGAAACTGAAGGACGCCTTCATAGAGGCATTTGTGACCTAAATATTGGGCCTGATTATGATGTCGGGTGAACGCAAGTCTGGAACCGACCGACCATAGGTCAGAAACATTCATTTCCCAACGGCAGCTTGTGCAGTGGGCGGAAAAGGCCTGCAGCACAAGCTACCATTGAGAAATGGATGTTTTCCAACATGGGGCCTGCCACCCACACAAGGCAGGGATGTTTAGGAGGCCCCATAGCGGAAGGCCAGGGGTGAAGGGGGCCCTGCTAGGGGCCCCCAAAGACACTTTCCAACAGCCTTTCAATGTCAGAAAGGCTTACATGAAAAGGCTGTCGGAAAGTGCCATCATAATCCCGACGGCGGAGCCGAGCCTGGCTCTGCCGTCATTAGGGGATTATGGTGGCTTCTGATGCTCGGTAACACATTGGAATCCCCCCACAGGTTTCACTCCGACCACCATCATCCTAATACAGTGGTTGGACTGAAACCTATGATGTGGGGCGGAAAACCTTCGACAGCTAAAGTATAACAGTATAAACAGGAGGGCCTGCCCTGTGATCCAATCTAATGCCCATTTTCTTCTGATGTGGCCCTTCCAAAAAAAGTCCCCCTTGTCAGCTGCACACACATTTCCCTGGTGCTGCATCCCTTGACATCCATGTTACACCAAAAGTAACCTAGTATATTGAATCTGTGCCCTGCATGCCCTCCTGGACATATGTCTGTGGGGAATAACCTTCTACTTTTCCACAAATCCTGCACCAGACTCATCCCAAGGAAAGAACATGACACACATCAGTCATCCATCAATTGTATAAGTCCATTCATGAAGATCATACATTTGGACCACCCTTTGCCCTTTCACTCTTACCCCACCCTTAGGACAACAATAGGATCAAGCCAGATGCATCATCAGTGTCACTGGAAACTAAGCCAGCTCTTTCACCCCTACACACCCAGCTGAAATAATATCCTTTCTTCTTGCAAATTCAAACAAAATTTGTCAGCAGCTGGACAATTCTTTGTATTCCCTACATTGCTGCTGCTGCTCAAGCACCTATAACATGTAAAAGAATCCTTCTTCTCAGTATTGTCTCTGTTTTCCTTTTTGTACTTATCCACATTGACTCTCTTAGTCTTAATGATGATGCTCACCTTCAGATTCATGCCTCTCACCCTCCTGATTTCCTCCATAAAATTCTGTGAATGTTTTATACCATATGCGAGGTCTATTGCCTCCAAAAGTGTGAGATTAGGCACTCTTGGATTTTCTTGCTTTAAGTACACATCAATATTTGGTCCGGTAACATATGTTGCAGTCAATCATTTCTGACTCACAATTCATTGCCAAAGTCCTGAGGGCAGCGACAAAGTCCTCGGTGCTCGCCCTTTAGTCCTGTTTCCTAGAGTCAAATTTGAACCATTCCATTCCATAACGGCGTTGATTTTACAAGCGTATCTGTTTCAAAGTATCATCAAAGACATTCAGATCAGCTGTATCATTGAAAGCAGGCAACAATATCTATTGCTTTAAACCTTCCCCTCCCAAGCACTTTTTCACTTACAGTTTTCTTTGTTGAGTGCATTCTTCACATTCGAGTACCACAATATATGTTAAAAACATTTGATACCAAACATCCTATTCAATTACTGGTACCCCTGAAGTTAAGAGAAAAAAAGAGGGATGTTTAAAATTGTTGCAATAATTTTTCTCTTTCTTTTTTTTTAACTTTTAAAACGTTTTATAATAAATGTTTTTTTGAAAGTATGTATATGTAATGTTTCTTTAAAAAAATAAAAGGTACATTTTTTGGTAGTATTCTCAATATATTATATATTATATAAATTTTGTGTTTTTTTGGGATCATGCAAATGGATTTCTGTCATGCATTCTTTGTAGTGAAATGACTATTATAAATTTGTGGAAGTCGATCATTTTGAAATCTAAAAGTACTGCATTTTCCCAAAGGTCTTTGGGCTTGGAGTGGCCATAATAAATGTGATCCCTCCAAAGCCCAGCACTTTCCCCAATATGGTTAAGTTTAGAGTTGGGATAGTAAATCTGAACTTCCCAAAGACCAACAGTTCCGCAATGTGGTCAAGTTTGGAGCTGGAATAGTAAATCTGAACTGCCCCATGCCCAACACTTTCCCTAAAGTGGTTACATTAGGAGTGGAAATAGTAAATTTACCCACTCCAATGTCCAACGCCTTCCCCAATGTAGTTATGTTTGGAGTTAGAATAGTAAATCTGAACTACCCAAAGTCCAACATTTTTCCAAATGTGGTTAAGTTTGGAATGGGAATCATAAATCTGAACCCCGGAATAAGTTTTTGGTGGAATAGTAAACAAGCCTCTCAAATTCCAACACTCTACAACGTAGTTAAGTTTTGAGTTGGAATAGTAAATATGAACCTCTCAAATCGAACAATTTTCCCACTGTGGATATATTTGAATTGGGAATAATAAATTTTAACCCCTCAAAGTCCAATACTTTCCCCAATGTGATTAACTTTGAGTGGCAGTAGTGCATTAGACTTTCCCTAAATTATAACACTTTCTCCAATGTGGCTTAATTTTTATTGGGAATTCTAAATGTGATGCCAAGAAATTGTTAGCATTAGTTTGTATGTTCACTTTGTACATTAAAAAGCTGTACTCATTTATAGTATAAATTGTTTTTGTGTGTTTTAAGTTGTAATGTCCTTGCGAAACCTTTGTACCCAAAAAACAGCTTAGAGACTGTCCCTTACTTAACATTACAACCAATTGGTTGGCTTGCACATCGCTTTCATTTCCTTGATTCTTATTGGTGAGTGGCTTCATGGGCTTCCTGCTTCCTCCTGGGCTATGAGTTTCTCTCCTCGTATAGGAGCACGAACAAAGTTCAGTTTCTAGTCTGCAGTCATTGTCCTTCCACTGGCCGCGCACTTTCAGAGGTACTTTATTTTTACATTTACACATGCACTCTGTAAGAGTGCATGTGTCTTCAGTCTCTCCACCCTCCCCCCCACTGTCCATGTTTTCCTGACTCCCTCCATTCATGGTCTTGTCCCAAACCTCACTCTCCACCCCTCTCATGTTGCTAGCTCCAACACCCCCTACCTCTGTCCATTTTCTTTGTGCCCACCAACCTGCCTTTGTCCCTTACCTTCCACCAACTCCCACCCAATTCAAGTGTTCCTTGCCTTTCCAACCCTACTCCTCCCTTCTGCTGTCCAACCCCACCATGGCCCTTCCATCGGCCACAATAAAAAAAATTAAGAAAGCTATTTGGCTTTGTTAATGTTATGCCATGTCAACAGTGGCCGAGCCAGAGTGCTTTGTTTTTATTTACTTTAAGCCATGTTGCACAGCAGCCCGTGCTGCTGTGCATTGACTAAAAAACATTAACAGCGCCAGTAGATCTTGCATAGGTGAACACTATTGGCTTTGGCAGTGCCTGATTACATATTTTTTTATGAAGTATTAGTATAACACGTTATTGTTATATACATTTTCTACACATCTCTTTTAGTAAATACCATTTTACTGTGTATTATTTTTCACTATTAGCATCATGTTTTTTGGAATATTTTTTATTTCCAAGAAAAAAAATATTCACTTATATCAGAATAATTGTAATTACATACTTAATATAGCTGTATAGTGTATACATTTTTACTTGAAGTTATACAATTTTTAAAACATGTAATCATTTACATTGCTTCCATTTTTTGAACATTTTAATATATTAAAAAGAACTTTAAAAATGGTTATATAATTTATCAGTATTTTAAGCTATATTTATATATAAAATATTTTTGCTAATTTTTAAATGCAGAATTTGTTTTAACATGTTTAACATGTTGTTTATTGATTTATGAATGTTAATAAATAAAATACATTTTTTAACATATGTCTCTATAGGATTGAAGTTTTAAAAATTTATTTGCAGTTTTTATCCAGTGTTTGTCGTTTTGCAGTCTTTTTTAATCATTTTGGACTGTTCATGGCGGTTGCTTCATGGTGTCCCATTGCTGGTCTTTTGTTTAGGTAAGATTATCTTAAACTTAATTTCTAAAAGTTTAGTGGTAGGGGAAAGTGTTTCGATTTAGTTAGATTAGTCTTTAGGGCATATTCACAAGGACTTATCGCCGAGTTATCCACACTTTAGCGCATCAAAAGTGGAGATAGATTTATCGCCCCATTCACAAGCGGGTGCAAACTGCAGACATCGCCAGTATTCCCGCGATAACTGCCCCAAAATTGATCTCCACGGGTGACACCACCAACTAACCCTAATGAGATGCAGAGTAGGCGTTCCCGTGCAAAAACACACGAAAACACCACTATACCACTTTCACAACGAACTGCCAGATCTGCGATGCGAACCAAAAACAGGCGATACCGCGGTAGCAGCAGGGATTTAACACCTGCCTTCTGCTGGTATTAAGCAGGACGACTACCTACAGAATGAAAGGGAGCCCACAGATGCCATGGAGACAATGATCATGCAGCTCGGAGACCCAAGAGGGCCACAACACCCACCGCCACCACTCCAAGGCTCCCGTCGACCCCCCTCCCCAGACAAACACATACCGTGCACAACACAAGAGCCACAAAAAGCGCATGATGTCGCACAATGACAACAAGAAACATACATGTGTGGTCAGAAGAATGAGAAACAGTCACCTATCATTTAAGTAACAACAAAAAACTTTATTGAAACACAACACAAAATACCAATGCGGACAACTCCTGTCTTGTCCGTCCGGGACAATCATGATGTCACGGCCTGGAAAATAAAGCACAAAATCAGAACGTGTGTCATGCGCACATCAAAGGAGCGAGACACAGAGAAAGAGAGAAGGAATGAAAGGCAGAGAGAGAAAGAAAGAAAGGGAGAGGGAGGGAGAAGGAGAGAGAGAAAGGAAGAGAGGGAGAGAGAGAGAGAGAGAAGGAAAGGAAGGCAGAGAGAGAGAGAGAGATGAGGAAAGGAAGGCAGAGAGAGAGAGAGAGAGAGGGAGGGACACTGCCGCCCGCGCACCCAGGCCCCACTGCTCACCTGCTGCCACCGGTGTGTCTCCAACCACGTGCCGGCATACACTGCAAGCCACCAGGTCTGCAATCTGTAATCGAGGCCAGAGTCAATCATGGCAGAGTCCATCTCACTGCACACGGCAACAACGCCTGTCCGCCCCTGCGCACACATGCAGCCGCACCCTAGCCCCTCCCGCCGGCCAGCGCTGGCTGTCCGCCCTTGCGCACCCAGGCCCCACTGCTCACCTGCCGCCAATGGTGTGTCCCCCAGTGGGCACACCACGTGCCCGTGCAAGCTCCAGGCCCCGGCCCCGCGACCATGGCATGCTCCACATCATGCGGACCCGCACCGCGGCCCAGCAGGTCCCACACATGACGCTGAGTCCTCAGGCATCAATGGCAGAGACCACATCAGTGCACACATGATCATCGCAGGCTGCACACCCGCTCAGCAATTCCGGTGCCACTAACCCTGTGCAACCCCAGTCAGCGCCACGTGGTGGTAGGCCCATGACGGCCGCATGGCTTTGGGTGCCACTAACCCTGTGCAACCCCAGCAGCGCCACGTGGTGGTAGGCCCGTGACGGCCGCATGGCTTTGGCACCCACTAACCCTGTGCAACCCCAGTCAGCGCCACGTGGCGGTAGGCCCGTGACGGCCGCATGGCTTCGGGTGCCACTAACCCTGTGCGCAACAACTCATGGGCCCTTTATGATTGAGAATTGTGGAACGTCCGTCATCCAGTCACCTCCGGCAGTGGGGAATGTGACGTTGTCGGCCCCTTATATTGGCGGGGTCACATGGCCTGTGACGCCTGTGCCGGATGGGTGTGGTGTGTGTGCAAACCTGCCCTCAGGGAGTGGCCGTGACATGCTGACAACTAGACCAGTGACCTACAGACCACTAGCGTGTAAACCTGCGACATGTGGCTATGTGGCCCCCCCTCGGAGCATAAGCGGAGTGGTCTGGCCTGGCGTACGCCGGACCAGCGCAGTGCTTGCAACAATGACTCGGGGACTCTGGGCGTGGTTCAGTCCATGTCCGGACAAGGAAGTGACTGATGCGTGTGTCCCTGTTGTAATGTCTACGGCACCCGGAACGCAATCGGCAATGTAGCACACTGTGACTGGAATCCCACTAGATGAGCATCATTGACGTTAGGGGGAATAACTGTCCCTACATTCATCCACACATTCATACTTGAATGATGAAAGACATGACACAGCAGTGCGTTTCTGAATGTTTAATGCACATCCAGTGGAGTTTTGCAGCTGGAGCAGTACAGGGCCCTGCCAACCCCACTTCACAACATGGGCCCGTGGAGGGCCAGCCAGAGTCCATCGGGGAATGACAAGTACAGTGGAAGAGGAAGAGTACAGTCCGCAGTCTAGTCGCCGTGTCATTGGTCACCAAACAGGATATGGCAGTCCATGTCGCGGTCCAAGGTGAGTGCAGCAGAGTGTATCGGGGGTCAGTGGAAGGTCATGGGGCCATGTGCGGCACCAAGCAGCAACAGGCCAGGTGGCGGAAATGAATGCTAGTGCCTCCTTCTGATCTCAATCCCATCCACTTCCTTGGATGTGTGCTCTGCCTCACCTGTGGGTGGTGCAGTTCCGGCTGCAGCACTGTGTGGCAGTGACACATCAGGTGCCGGAGTGGAAATGTCTGCTGCACTGTGAGGCACTGACACGCCAGGGGGCGGAGATGTGGATGGTGTAGGGCAGCAGCATTCATCTGCGCCACGCCTTGTGGCAGCAATGCCATGAGGAGGATCTGCAGGGCATGGTAGATCCCAGCTACATTTTGCTGATGTGCAGCGGTGGCTGCCATCCTTTCCTCCTCCATCCGCACCATGTCCTCCATGAGCCTCCGCATGTGTGCCAGCTCACGGCTGAGATCGCCGGAGCCACTCTGAGTGGACAGGTGTTCTTGTCTCCGAGTCATGACTCCAGCGATGTCAGCCAGGGCTCGTTGGAGACCATGGAGCGGCCTGTGGGTGTCCGTTAGGGACTGGAGGTGGTCCCTGATGGGACTTAGACACCCATGGATGGCGTCAAGTTTGGTAGCCATGAGGTCGAACCCCACCCGCACCTGCTCAGCCATCTCCCTCTGGCCCTCCAACACACGGCGTTGGAAGGCCATGTGTTGTTCAGGGGGTCCTGGGACACAGCCGGGTTGTGGGTGCCTCCTGCTGGGTGGTTTGTGGAGTGGGTGGGGTCTCCTCGATGAAGCTGGGCTGCCCTGATCCTGGAGGTGAGTTGCGGATGATGTCAATGATGTCTTGGAGGGCTTGGGTGTCGATGCTGGGGGTGTCCTCCTCGTCATCAGTGAAGAGTGGCTGGGACTGCTCTGCAGGAGGAGTTGACGGTGCCTCTACAATGTGAAGGGGAGATGCTGTATTACAATGTGTCCACATGTATGTAGCCACATGGTACATGTTCACATTCAGACAGCATGGCAATGTACATTGTGACAGTCTGTAGATCAGGGCCATGATCCAGAGTCATTGTGGGTGTGCACTGTGCTCTGCTTGATTGTGCATGTGTGCCATTGTGGCCATCTCCCCCTGTCCCCCCAGTACCTGGTGGTTACTCACCCTGTTGCTGTTGTGTTGTGTCATGTCGAGCAGTGTCCGCTCCCCCAACTCCTGCCACGGTCTCCACACTGATGACTGTCGACACCAGCTCCTCCATGTCATCCAGCTCCAGCTGTGGCGCTGGACTCCCACCTCCGGTCTGCATTGCTGCCTTCAGGTTGCCTGCGAGTTTCTCCTTGGTTTTGCGCTTGATGTCAATCCATCGCCTCTTGACCTCGTCCATTGACCTCTTGTGCACTCCGACGGCATTCACCTTGTCCACGATGGACCGCCATATTCCAATGACACGTTGGAGGTGACGAACAGTTCTTGATGGTGTTCCATCACCTCCGTGACCAGGATCCTATTCTCCTGCGGACCGAACCGCGTCTTCCTCTTCTTCTTGTCCTTGCCCTTCCCTGTCCCCGAGGTCCCAGGGTGCTCGTCCTCTGCGCCTGCTCCGGCTGCCTCCATGGTGCTTCGGTGTTGATTATTTTGTGTTTGTGGGTTTTTTCTACTTTTGTAGTGATTTTCCCGCCTGCCGTATGTGTATTGCAGGCCTGGTGCTGCTTATCGCTGATTTTCTCATCGCAGTTTGGGCCATTGCATGTTTTTTTGTGTTGGGGTTTGTGTTTTTATCGCCGTCGCGGTGGTTGTATCGCGGACATTGTCCGTGTTTTCGGGAACCTATCGCATGGTACCGCCTTGTTGTGAATTCCACGTTAAGACGGGGTTATTTTCCCGCGATAGACTGCGATGTGTGAAGTTGCGTTAACCTTTTTTGGCGATGTTTAGCGCACGTTCTTGTGAATATACCCCTTTGTGTTTGAAAGTTGCTTTTGTTGAATTTTTTTTTAGTGTAGTATGTATTACTTAGTTTACAGTAGTCCTTATTAAAAAAATAATAATAATTTCATTTTATATGTATGTTCTAGGAGTTTAACATTGATTATAATGATTTTTACTGCACTTTGGTTTCTACTAGGGTTTTAAGTGTTTTTTCTGTGATTTAATTTTTTTTCCGTACAGGATTTTATTTTTGGATGCCAGATTTTAATTTTAACCTGGATGAATATTAAATTTGTTTTTCAAGGAAAAAAGCGGTGGTTATTTTTTTGACTAAAATAGTTTTTGACTTTTTCCTTGATTTTTGAGTTTTTTTAGAGCATTTGTGTTGTATTTTTTGGGTTTTTGATAGATTTCTTGAATTATTAATCTTGAATTAGATGTTGTATTATCTTACATTATTTTTTGATATTTTTCGGCAGAGCATAGTCAATGTTCATTGTTTTTGGTAAAGAGATTATTGGAAAGAAACCTTTGGCACTGTTAGAGACTGCACTTGACTGAATCAAATCAAAATAAATGGCCGCCTCACCTTTGTAGGTGCAAAGCACTCAGCGATATCTCTCATCATCAATGGTTCATTCTTCATGGCCTTCTGCCCCGACATTCTTCACATGAAAGCAGCAACGTACGTGGACATCCTTTAGGGGTCTCTAGCGGTCACAGGTGCGACCTCTGGCTTACCCCTTGTGTCCCCCAGCACTGCCTTTGTGACCCTTGGCGCCAGAGTTGGCAAAGGCAGTCCCAGGAGCAGAATGTAAACAGTGTTCTGATGAGCACTGTTTATTTTCTACAGCAGACACTAGGAACTAGAAATGTCAAGTAGTAGTTAATTTCAGCCTTTGCGGCCCACCGACATTCATTGTAGGAGACGGGCACCCTTTTGTTTCAACAACTGTGGTAGTCCAGTGGAAACATTTATCTGCAGCCAGCAGTGCTGCTGCCTTTATAAGCCACCCAGGGGGATATTCTCAAGAACGTGCGATAATCATTGCAAAATTAGCTTAACGCAACTTTGCACATCGCAGCCCATCGCGGGAAAATAACACAGTGTTAACGTTGTATTCTCAACCCGGCGGCACCATGCGATAGTCTCACGATAACGCGCCAAATGACCGCGTTAAAATCAATGCGACGCCGAAAAAATGCGAAAAACGAACGCGAAAAAAGTTGCGATGCCCCAAATCGCGATACAAAAATCAGCGATAACCAGCGACAGGCCTGCAATTCCCACGAAACATGCGGGAAAATGCACTATAAAAGCAGAAAAAAAAAGCGACAAAAATAATTAAACTGCGTAGCACCATGGATGCACCCGGACGGACTGCAGAGGACAACGCGAACCCCACAAGCCCCACAGACGACCAGCAAGGAACCTCGGGGTCGGGGAAGGCCAAGGAGAAGAGGAAGAGGAAGACGCGGTTCAGTCCGCAGTAAAACAGGATCATCGTTACGGAGGTGACAGAACACCACCAACAACTGTTCGTCACCTCCAACGTGTCATTGGCAACAAAGACGCAAACATGGCAGACTATCTTGGACCATGTGAATGCAGTTGCAGAGGTGAGGAGGACAATGGAAGAGGTCAAGAGGCGCTGGAATGATGTGAAGGGCAAAACCAAGAAGAAACTCGATGCCAACATGAAAGCAGCAACGCAGATTGGAGGTGGGGGTCCAGCGGCACACCAGGAGCTGGATGACATGGAGAAAATGGTGTCCACAGTCATCAGTCGGGATACGGTGCCAGGAGTAGTGGATCCGGACACTGCTCAACATGACCTGACACAACATCAACAGGGTGAGTACCGAACAGGGACTGGGGGACGGGGGAGATGGGCACAATGGCACACATACACAATCAAGTAGAGCACACTGCAAACCCACAATGACTCTGGATCATGTCCCTGAACTCTTTGGCATACTGCAGCACACATAGAAACAGCAAGTAGGGCCCCGTCGACAATGTGCCCGGAGGGGGCCCTACCCACACATCACCAATCTCACAACCAACCCATGCACATGTGCTGAACCCAGCAAAGCTGCGGGTCCATGAGCCACACTGACAATGCAAGTGACACTGCATGATGATTAGCATGGCTGCAGTCCAATTACCATGACATGGTGCACGCCACGACACTGAGGTGACTGAGTGTGGACCACATCCGGAAAGGAGCAGGTCACACTCTGACAAAACCACGTGCACAAACAACCCCTGACGTCAACAACACATCTGCGGACAAACCATGCCCAAGAGTCACAACTCGACCAAGAGCCCAATTTACCCAAGCCTGCAACATCTCAGCACTGTATAAGCACAGAAGTCAAAGGCACACCGCCTGAAAGGGAGATGGGGCAGCCAAATCAGAGCTGCAGGGGCAACTCACCCACAATGCAGCACACACACATAAGAATAAGAGCACCTCAACATTGATAACAATGTGGTACAAACTGCAACACTTTCACAACAGAACACAGGACACAACTGGTGCCACATGTGTGTACAAAATGGCCAATCACACCTGGCATAGCAGGAAACTGTGAGATGACAATGTACGAGTACAACCTCACATCCGTGATGTAGTACAAATGTCCACTGTCCCGCATCAAAAAGGCATCTCCTCACAAACAGTCACAATGTACATTGTCATGCAGTCTGTATGTAAACTCCGCCAATGCGTCAACATACATGGAACACACTGTGAAACTGCATCTCCCCTTTACATTGCAGAGCAGACCCTACATCACGTCAGTGATGATGGAGACAACCCCCAGGACATCGACTACGATGAACTCCAATGGTTCATGGACAAACTCCGCACCCCACCTCCAGTAGCAGGGCAGCCCAGCACCATCGAGGTGATCCCACCCCCTGCACCGACCACACAGCAGGAAGCACCCACCACCACGTCTGGCTCCCAGCACCTCACCGAAGAACACATGGCGTTCCAACGCCGTGTGTTAGACTGCCAGAAGGATCTGGCTGAACAGGTGCGGGTGGGGTTCGACCTCATGGCAGCCAAACTAGATGCCATACGTGGGTGTCTAAGTCCCATCCGGGACCACTTACAGTCCCTAACGGACACCCACAGTCCGCCCCATGCCCTCCAACAATCCATGGCTAGCGTCGCTGGAGTCATGACTCGGAGACAACAACAACTGTCTAGTCAGAGTGGCTACAGCGATGTCATCCGTGATTTGGGAAACAAAAGGAGGGTCATGGAGAACATGGAGCGGATGCAGGCGCAAAGAATGGCTACCACGGCTGCACACGAGAAAGCTGTAGATGGGATTTTCCATGCCCTGCAGATCCTCATCATGGGAGTGATGCCACAAGACATTGCGCAGATGAATGCTGCTGCTACTCCTACATCCACATCTCCGGCCCCTGATGTGTCAGTGTCACACAGTGCAGCAAATCAAACACCACCACCCACATGTGAGGCACATGAAACGTCAGAGGACGAAGAGGAGGATGAATCTGCCTTAGTGGTAAAGAGGAAGCAGTAGCATTCATCTCCGCCATATGGCTTGTTACTGCTTGGGTTTGCCCTCTGCATCATGCCCTGGAATAACACCTTCCACTGTCCCCCGACACACTCTGCGACACTAACCTTGGACCTCGACATGGACTTCCATATCTTGTATGCTCAACAATGACACAGCAATCAGCCTGCGGACTGGACTCTTCCCCTTCTGAGTAACTTGTCAATCCCTAAAGGACTCAGGCTGGCCCTCCACGGGTCAACATTGTAAAGTGTTGTCTGCATGGCCCAGTACTGAGACAGCCTCAACACTCCACTGAACGTGAATAATACATTCTGATATACACAGATGTGTCATGTCTATGATTAATCAAGTATGAAAGCATGGACGAATGTAGGGGCAGTGATTCCCCCTTACGTCCATGTAGCTCATGTTGTGGGACTTGAGTCACAGGGTGCATACCTGCATCATGGTGGTACATATTTGACCCCAAAAGAAGCCCTGTTGTCAATTGTTGGTCACAAATGACAGCCTATATGTAATGATTTGGGACACATATAAAACACTGATGAGTGGGATTCCGTACTATCTTTGACACACAGACATGGCATTTTGAATACGTGACACCCAAACAGCCTCTCTGTACAGAGGTGACACACCCACCATCTATTTCCAATTAGTGAGATTGTTAGCACTACATGTTGCACTTACACTTGTCAGAGTGATGTGATTGTACAGAGGAGTAACCTGCACACAGGGAATGTGTGTTGTAATGAGTTTATTTGCACATGCTGTGCCTGTGGTCATTTTGTACTGTCCCATGATTGCTAAGGACTGTGACAATGTGACGTGCTCATGTGAAGAAATTGTCAATGATGGTGTACCTACGGGCTAGTACTGCTGCTGCTGCAGTGGGGTGTGGTCCACCTGCCTTATCTTCCTCATCATCGTCCGGTGCATCTGGCACTTGTAGCCATGGGGCATTGGTGCGCACACATATGTTGTGCAACACACAACATGCAACAATCATCTTGCACACGATGCCTGGGCTGTACAGGAGCCTTCCACCTGTGATGTCCAGGCACCTGAAACATGACTTCAACACGCCAAACGTGCGTTCCACGATGCCCCTGGTGCATTTGTGGGCCGCATTGTACTGCCTCTGGGCCTGTGTGTTCGGGGCTCGGAGGGGTGTCATCATCCAAGGGCAGAGTGCATATCCTTGATCACCTGTGACAGTGCATAGAGACATGAGTCAAAAGTTGGTTTTGCATGATGTGTTGGCAGGCTCACTAGTTCATTGGTGTGTGATATGTGTGACTTAGTGATTCCTGTTTGACAGGTACTGCTTGTAGCAAATGAGCGGCATCAATGTGTATTACGTAGCCTCACTGCTGCTCCTCCCTCCCCCCGAGCCTATTTACTAGTGTGCGCAGCGCGGTTGCATCACTTGCGCTTCTACGGCACACCATTGTCATGCCTGTCTGCGCATGTCCACAAGCCTGACAATGACACTGTGATGTTGTGCGTTGAAGGTTGGCGGCCACGTGTGTGTAGGCCTATGGTAAGGTTAGGGCGGACACAGATATAGAGTTCCTGGCTGGCTGAACTCGCGATGCGGTTGAGGGTAGACCTGTGGCCTATGCTGTGGTAATAGCGACAAACACAACAGTTGGCATGTATGATCCCGGACCCCGAGCGGGCTTGCGCTCCTTCATTTATCCCTTCGGCCGAGCCCGCACTCCGGGGGCATGCTACATCGCGACATTGTCCATTGCAGGACGGGTGGCGCCGACACTACAACAAAGACACACGCATTAGTCACTTCCTTGGCAAGGCCAACACTTAGCAACGCCCAGAGCCCAGGGCTGATTATCCACACCCCTACGCTGGACTGTCGTACGCCAGCCCCCTATGCTTACGCTTACAGGGGGGTACGACACAGCTACATGTCCCAGGTCTTCCCCACTGCCTGAGGTGACATGCTTGCGTCCGCTGTACACAGCACAATGTCAAGTGGTAGGGCCCGGGGCCCTCATGCATACATAATGACCACACAGACACACTTAGATAGTTTGTGGAACTGGCTACGGGCACGTGCGCCTGGCCCCTTTTATTGTCAGGGCCACATGTCCAGTGACGCCTGTGCTGGATGGGTGTGGGGTGAGTGTAAGCCAGCCCTCAGGGAGTGGTTGGTGCTGGCAACAACTACAACAGTGATCAGACAATCAGAACTTCAAAGTTCAAACAGCAAGGGTCCATGACTTGAGCTGCACAGAGTTAGTGGCCCTGGATGCACTGCGGCCGGCACAGGCACACCGCCACAGGACGGTGACTTTCGGTGCACTGAGGTAGGGCCACGGGAGCTGAGCGGGTCCTCATCGGTGTCGAAGGTGAATGTCGCGCAGTGTTTCGGGGGACAGTGGAAGGTGTTCTTCCAAGGCATGATGCAGAGGGCAGAACCAAGCAGAAACAGGCAATATGGAGGAGATGAATGCTACAGACTCATTTTTTACACCAAGTCAGTATCAGCTACATGATGATGAAGACAACCCCCAGGCCATAGACTCAGATGCCACCAAAGTTCAACCAGAGAGTGTCCATGAATTTCGGGGCACAGAGTTAGTGGCACAAGAGCTGAAAGGGGATGCAGTCTGCGATGAGCCCTGTACAATGGTTTAAACTCTGCCATAATAATATCAAGACTCAGTTCCAAATGTCTGACCCACTTGACCGCAGTGTAGGCCAGAGGCAGTGGTCAGCAGGGGCCCACAGCCACGTGTCGTTGGCTTGCGATGCCCAGAGTTAGTGGCACCAGAGCAGTTGTTGGTAGTGTTCGATCACCTCCATGACGATGATCCTTTTTTCCTCCGGACTGAACCGCGTCTTCCAATTACTCCTCTCCTTGCGTACAATGATATGGACTCGGCCATTGCATAATCAAGACTCAGTTCCAAATGTGTGACCTACTTGACCGCAGTGTAGGCCGAAGGCAGTAGTCAGAAAGGGCCCACAGACACGTGTCGTTGGCTTGCGATGCACAGAGTTGGTGGCACCAGATCGAAGGGAGTACAGTGATATAAACGCTGCCATAAACATATGAACTTGGCCATCATGAAATCAAGACTCAGTTCCAAATGTGTGACCTACTGGATCGCAGTGTAGGCCGGAGGCAGCGGTGGAGTATGTCAATGAGAAAGGAGTGCTGGGGGCCTGTGTCGCGGAGGCCGTGATGGTCCGAGGGGGCTGCCATGGTCGCGGGCCTCGGGCCTCGGGCTTGGACCTTGCACCGGCACGTGGTGGGCCCTCTTTGACACACGCCGGTGTCGGCAGGTGAGCAGTGAGGCCTGGTTGCGCAGGGGTGGCCAAGGCGGGTCTGGGGACCAGCGGCCTGGGGTGCAGCAGGCGCACAGGATCGCAGGCACTGCCGCCCTGGCAGACACGTTGGCCATTCCGGAAGAGAACCACGCCCAGAGCAACAGGCTTTTTATTCACACCCCTACGCTGGCCTGGCGTACGCCGGGCCAGCCCACTCCGCTCACGCTTACAGGGGGGGACGTAACAAGCTACATTTCCGCGATCTTCCCCACTGCCTAGGGTGATATGGTTGCGTCCACTGTCCACTACACTCCAAACACCAGCAGTATGTGTCGACATGGACATGTCTGTGGTCTGCATACTGCAGTCTGGCCAGCACATCAACGCCACACTTGGCATTGTGTACATTCTCATTCATGGGTCACTTGCCTCCTTCGCACATGCCTGGTTCCCACCTCTCCCCACATTCTGATATTGTGTGGCTGAGGTGCCATGCCATTGATGGCTTGTGTACATGGCTAGCCCAGGTTACCACAGTAAGTTGTGCTGTCGTGTCTGGTAGGTGGGCATGTTGTTTGGCATGTTGTATGTGAGTTTGTAACGTGGGCATTCCCAGAGTCGTGAGTTGCATGACTGTGGAGTTGAGGTGTGTGGTGTGTTCATTTGGTACTTACCAACGAGCAATGCATTCCCATAGGTGCCAGCCTCAAAGCGCTGGTGGATGATGGACTGTCGGAAGTTGAAGGAATTATGCACACTGCCTGGGTAGTTGGCGACGACATTGGTGAAGAGTCCCCGGTGGTCCACTATTGCCTGCACATTGATGGAATGTGTGTGCTTCCTGTTGCGGTAATTGTGTGCAGTGTCGGCAGGGGGCACGAGGAGTACATGTGTGCAGTCGGTTGCCCCCAACACGTGCGGGAAGACAGCTATGGAGAAGAAGCCTTGCTTGGTCTCCAGCTGTTCCTGCGCAGTGTGGGGGAAGTGAAGGTACTGGGGTACCAAGCTGGTGATGGCATCCAAGACAGGTGTGACGAACTTGGATAGGGCTGGCTGTGAGACTCCTCCGACTCTGGCAGTTGTGGGTTGGAATTTACCAGAGGCCAACAGGTGCAGCACAGCCAGCAGCTTTGTCTGCGGAGGGATGTTGGTTGTCCGCTGTGTTGGTACCGTCAGCCTGTGGGCAATGTGGGTCAGGATGCGGAGGATGGTTGTCCTTTTGAGCCTGTAGTGGGCAATGACTTCCTCTGGCTTTAAGTCTGTGAGGCTGGTGCGTTTTCTGTAGGTCCGCTGTCTTTGTCTGCGCTGCCTCTGTGGTAGTCCGGGGGGGCGGGGGGGTCCGGGTGGGGTTGGCGGGCCTGGGTGTGGTGGCTGTGGGTGTTGTGGCCCTCTTGGGGCTCCGAGCTGCATGATCATTAGCTCCATGGCATCTGTTGTTCTTCAGGTGTGGCTCTGGTCTGGGCTCCCTTTTGTGGTGCAGGTTGTCGTCCGACTTAACACCAGGTAAGAGCAGGTGTTGAATCCCTGCTGCTAACGCGCCTTATCGCCTGTTTTGGGTTCTTATCGCCGATTTGGCTGGTCGTTGAGAATATTGCGAAGTGGTGTTTTCGTGGCTTTTTGCACAGGAACGCCTACTCTGCATCTCATTAGCGTTAGTTGCCGGTGTCATCCGTGGCAATGTTTTTTGCGCGGCTATCGCAGGAAAACTGGCGGTATCGGCTGTTAGCACCTGCTTGTGAATGGGGCGATAACTCTATCGCCACTTTGGCTGAGATAAAGTGCCGCTAACTCGGCGATGAGTCCTTGAGAATATGCCCCCCAGTGTTTCAAGTTGGGCATGCAAGATCCACGAGTAATGTAGAAAAGCCACTACACCTCTGTGGTCCACTAAAAAAACAGAAGAAGCAGTCACGCTGTGCGGCAGCCCTTCACTCTCTTTGGATGGGCGCCGCAGGTGGGGCTGGCCAGGGGATGAGCCATACCATGAAGGCTCCTGATTTCAGGCCCCCTGGCTTCAGTAACATATGCAGCTGTAGAAAGAGGCCATGCAGTAATTGTCGGTCAGTCAAGCATTTCTTCACCCGTGCATCCTCCTGCTCACTTATATGGTCAGACTGTTGTCACGTGTTTCTGCATTTACTGAGGACAGCACTGAGGTGGATCTTTGTATGACGCCTTGGAAGGTTCCATTTAACGTTGTGAGTCCTGGGTGGTACTTAATGTTCCAGGCAGGGCCGGTGTAAACGAACATTCCCACAATGGTCATAGAATAAAGCGCTGGCCTTTCAATTACGCACCGATAAATTCCCAGCTCATGATTTTAAATCTTGGCAAGGCTGACGCCACCTTCCATCATTCCAAAGTGTTATGCCCTGCATAGTACTCTTATATCTTGCAGTTTACCAGTCCACCTGCTGCTCAACCACTGTGTGTTTGGAGTAGAATGTTGGGAATGCTGTGCCGCGTGGAATGTTGGGTGTCTGACTGAGTGTAGTATGACAGTTACAGATGGGCTGAGCAGCAGGCAGGCTGCTCCTGGTGGGGCTGCTGTGGCATACGACCAAGGGCTGACTACTGGGCTAACCTACATCATTATTACTTGTTTATCCGGTCTACCTAGCTGATGTACCTACTTACCATCTTGCTGTACAACTGGAATAAAGGTACTCAAGAACTTTATTCTGCTACCAGCGTTTATTTGTACTACAGAACATAACATATTTTGGCGACGAGGATGGGATGTACCTACTTGCCTCTACAGTTGGTCAGGTAACCAGAAGATGACATCTGCACAAGTCCACATGGTGAGAAGTAGCCACAGGTCTAACTTGCCCAGACAGCATAGAAACAACGCATCCTTAAGCATACTAAAGGCAACATATGAAGAGACTCAAGAGGTTCCAACGCAACACAGGATGCCACAAGCAACTAAAGAAACTGGCACAGCATTCTCCGCAGCCCCACCAGTGTCCTGTATATCGGACAGCCCCAACAACAGCGTGCTGTACCGTGTGGTTGTGCGTACACCCACAAGTCCTGCGCCTACAAGGAAAGTCCACTCCTTGAAAATGACTTCCTACGTGAGTACACATTGCATGGACGCAAACTTCAAGATTTACATGGACAATTGTCCTGCGCCAAATCCGTCTACTGCCAGGTGTTGGCGCTACTTTGGAGGTGCCTGAAGAATGACTTTGAATGATGCAGGTTTCTACAACGTGTGCAGAGATCGCAACACATGGTCTTGCACAACAAAAAGGTCATTCTTCAACATACATGCAGCTCTGTATAGAGCGCACATCAAGAGGTACATGGCCTGTTGACCTGCGCAAGGTATTTATTTCCAGATGTGGGCACAACGTGGAAAGTGCCTGCATATTGTCTGTCTGCTTCCTCTCATCTACAAGGTGATACACGTCTACTTCAGGTGCAGAGATTTCTACACACGGCCCTGCACTTCAAGTGAAGCAAGTCTGGTGTGGTGACCGTTTGGTGTATTATTGTCTTTCAACCATTCTTGTTACGGTTGCATTTGTGGACTTCTGGGGTAAGTTTACTTTTATTCATATTTGGGCCCCCAGCTGCCCCTTCGACATTTGGCAGTTCAACTGCCTCTTTCAAATTTCCTCACGAGCCTGGCATCTCGCGCTCACCTTGCGCATGCAGCTTTTAAAAAGTGCGCGTGCAGCCATACCTTCCTCACACGACCCAGCGAAGCCGTCACTCATCCCATGATGTTCTTGGGATCGTCTCCTACGTTGTGACGCCTTCGCCGCCCACGGCTACTTTGAGACATTTTGGTCCTCAGACGCACCGTGAGCCACCCTGCAGCGACGTCGACAGCGTGCCACCATCTTGTGGTTGGCGGCCATTGGAGGTTCCTCCCATCCACTCTGCCGGGTTTCCAACCACGTTGTCTGCCATCCACGCTGTTGTAAACTTCTTTTTATGTTTCCTGATGAGGTAGTTTCTGCTGGAACGTCCCTACCGCTTTCTCTTCACGCTGGCGTAAACTTTCACTGTGGCCTCGTGGAGTCCTTGGACAACGCGGCGTGCTATCACCGTTTGGACATGGGTGGCACCCTCCGTTTCATGTATGTCGGAGGTATTGTCACATTGCCGTACTTTCTTCCCTTGTGTTTTCTGGCAGCCAGGTTCTCTCGTTTTTTAACCTTTGGTTTTTTTTTCTAACGGAGTCCTTTCAACTGGATGTTTGGTGCTTATTGGTCTTGTTTGATTACATGCTGCACCTAAATCGTTTTCAAGCTGCCGTATGTTGCTCCTGTAGTCCTTTGCCTAGCGGTGTTTTTTTTCATGTATTACGTTCCAGCAGTGTGTCTTAATCTACCTTGCAGTGTGGTTTGGGGGCAATGTCAAATTTTTCACGTGTCTCATTTCGCAACATTTTACTGTGGGTGTGTTCTTCAGTGATTGCTTTCTATGCCTTGCTCGCTTACAGAGTTAGCATTATTTGCATTATTACGTTTGAAGTGTTTTAGTTCTCAGTGTTCCACCTTCCACATGTTTAGTTCCCTTATGCAAGGGACGGCCTAGTCTTGCCGTTAGTGGGTAGCTGTACAACATTCTCCCTTACATGAGGGATAGTCATGGGTTTAGGTACATGTCCTTCTCCCATAAAGCGTTACATGCGGCCCCTACACAGGGGTGGAACCCTTACATGGGGTATGTTCTCCCTTACATGAGGGATGGTCATGGTTTGGTTACGAGCCCCTTTCCATAGTGCGCAACACGCAGCCCCTACACAGGGATGGGTACTATTCCCATTTACAGTTGGTTGTTTTGGTAACCCTCACACGGGGTGTGTTTATTGGGTACGTTCCAATCATCATTACAGTTAACCTTCACACAGGGTTGGTCAATGGGTCCTTTCCCATCTCACTACGTCACGTCCAATTCCTACACAGGGTTGGTTTGCATGGGTTGGGTCCCATCTACATTTATACAATGGACATCCATACACAAGATGTGCTTCCATGGGTGTTGGACCCATATACAGTGGCGGGGTGTTTACCTTTTGCCTTACGCAACAACATATTTAGTGGCGGGGTGTTTACCTTTTGCCTTACGGAACAACTTTTTCTCATTTTATCTTTTGGGAGAGGATGGGTTACTGTACTCAATTTTTCGGTTGTTGTATTTTATCCATTCTTTCTGCTTTGAATGGCTCATACCCTCTCGTGTTGTTCACTTAATTGCACTTCCCTGGGTTTTGAACCATTCCTTACATTTGTAATTTTGCAAACTTAGCAAAATTAGTAATCTGTGCATTGTGCAACAGAATGTTTTATAGTTTGGGACTAGTGTCGCGGGGTGTGTTTACCCATTGCTATGCTCCACTTATTGTCTCAATTATTTTGTCTTCTTTTGGGAGGATGGGTTATTTTGCACTCTGTATTGTTTCATTTCTTTCTTCTCTGGTTTTATTGCTTCTGATTCTTTCGTGGTGTTTAATAATTTTATGCATCCCTGAGTTCTGAATTATTTCTTGCAAATGTACTTTTCCTTGTGTATAGTTTTCTCTTTGCATTGTTGTTTTTCCCTGGTACCAATGTCACTTTCGTTTTTCATTTTAAAAGGAGGGGGATGTGTTATGCCCTGCATAGTACTCTTATATCTTGCAGTTTACCAGTCCACCTGCTGCTCAACCACTGTGTGTGTTTGGAGTAGAATGTTGGGAATGCTGTGCCGCGTGGAATGTTGGGTGTCTGACTGAGTGTAGTATGACAGTTACAGATGGGCTGAGCAGCAGGCAGGCTGCTACTGGTGGGGCTGCTGAGGCATACGACCAAGGGCTGACTACTGGGCTAACCTACATCATTACTACTTGTTTATCCGGTCTACCTAGCTGATGTACCTACTTACCATCTTGCTGTACAACTGGAATAAAGGTACTCAAGAACTTTACTCTGCTATCAGCGTTTATTTATACTACAGAACATAACACAAAGATTGCCAATGGATTTTTATTAAACTGGATAACACATTTTGTAGAAGCGATGGAAGTGTATTATGAATGGAGTGCTTGTCACATGGTTAGGAAATGCTCAGCCTGTGAGACATCGACTGTTCCATACTTTACAAATATTTACATAATTTTTTGATGCTTAGGTATCCCGGAACACAGGCACAGCCCACCTTTCACAGGGGGTGGTTTAATGTATTTCTTCTAAGTGAGGGATTAGGACAAAGGATGTTTATTGGGCCAGATTATAGAAAGTTTACACCAACATTTGCCTCAACTGATCAATGCAAAAGCATTGAACTGAATAACATGGGCTTTAATTGCTCTCTGTGCAAATGTTTGATTTAAATGTATTTATTCTGACCTCAGGGTTCACAATCAATGTGAGAATATGCAGAGCTCAGCAGAGCAGATACATGCAGGCCTGAGACAGAGCATGCCTTAAAGCAATAAACGAGAGAGCATGATTGGAGGGAGAGGTGAAAGGAGGTAAAAGAGAGAAGGGTGGAATGGAGGGAAGAGATATAATTTGTGTAAAGGAGAGAAAAAAGAGATGTAGATACAGAAGAAAAAGAGCAGAGAAGGAATAAAGTGGAGAGAGTGGCCATGAGCGCTAGATGAGAGAGTGTAGCGGGATGAGAGAGCAGATCATAGATAGAAGGGGAGAGGAACGAGAAGCATTAGAAGGGAGAGAGAGCACATTAGAAATACAGAGAAAAGGATGAGAGACCAAGGACCACAAAATGTTGTTTTACTAATTTATGGAATTCACGAATTCCGATTGGAATCACCATGGAAAGCTGCACCTGGCACAGGTTTCCATGCAGATTCCTTGAGAAAACACATGATTTCCAAGATGGAAATCCACAGTGGAATCCATTTCCACTGTGCACAGTTCACTGTAGGGGAGAACTCTGCACAGAAGGAATTGTTTCCCCTGTGCAAATCTAATTTCTATGTTTCTTTCTTATCTGCAGGGACAATATTTTTCCCCACTGAGAAACCCTTTTTCCTAAACCCCCATCAAATTTGCAGTGATCCATTCCTCTTCTGACCCTGGAAAGTGATTTACACTAGCACTTACCACTTGGCTGGAGGGAAAATATGAGTTTTTGTAGACTGAAAGAGGAATTATAGGAGTTTGTGAAGTCCCACAAAAGTACTAATTTGTGTGCGCTCACAAACCTTCAAGGAATACCACACCATGAAACGTCAAGGACTGCGGTCTATCCCAAGAATTTAGGGCCAGATTACGAGTCCGGCGGTCCTCGGACCGCCAAACTCGTGGTGGCGCTACACTGGTGGATCCAGGCACTCCAGCACCTGCGGTCTGACCGTCCGATTAAGACTCGGGCACTCGGTCCGCACTAGGACTGCCGGCTCCACCAGGGAGCTGCCGTTTCCTGGCATACGAGCGGCGGTCAGAGGCCGCAATATGCTTGGCGGGACCACCACGGTACTGCTAAGCATATTATGAGTTTCCTTTCTGCCAGGCTTTTCATGGCAGTTCCACCGCCATAAAAAGCGTGGTGGAGAGGAAACAAAGGGGGTCCTACAGGGCCCCCTTGTGCCTCAGACAGATATGGATGCACACAGGGGGACATAACATGTGCCCCCCTGTGTACATGCACATAGGTTCCTGCATGGCATGGTCCATGCCGTGCAGGAACTTTGTGAGGAGTTCCCATTGCGGTGCCTTTTTAAAAGGCACCGCCGCCTTTTAAAGGGCACCGCAATGGGAACCGCCACACCGCCAGACTACGAATAAGTCATATCTGCATTGCCGCGCCACCGCTCCACCAAATGTTCGTAATTTGGGCCTTAGTGGGATTTAAGGGTGCGGAGAAGTCCACACTCATAGCAGAGATCTCCACACCTGTGAAAGGCTTACGTCTGCTAGGAATCCTTTGGTGAATTTCTGGCAGGTGTAAGTGAAGTAAATTCACTTGTAAGCTGATGTTTGCAACTGAATTTACCTTTGTAATCAATATCTATTAATATAGGTGGAGATAAATACTGTGTTTTTTATAATCTCTTTATTCATCTCTCCCTATGACTTATCATTACATTCCCTTTGAGAGAACCATTAAATCATGATAGTTTGTGGTATAAATAATAGAGGTTCCAAGCGTTGTTCTGTGGCACGTTATCCTCCTCTGCAAACAGATGCATAATTTTTCATGTAAGACAAAGAGAAATTATTAATGTTCTGTTGGCATAGCATGTCAGAACCTTAATTACGATACACAAGATAGCTAAAATACACATTTATCTGAATTGTATTATTATATTACTCATTCTGTTGTTCTGGAACTTTAGCAATGTCAGTTATTGTGATGTTATTAGGGGTTAGGTCATATGATGACACCTCGGGAAGATTCAGCATCAGAGGTCATGACGTCACTTCCTGTGATGTCATTGAGGTCAAAGGGTGGGTAATGTCACTTCCATTACCTCTGGCATTTTGTTGAATCGGTAAACGCAGGATTCCTGGGTTTCAGCACTGCAGCCTTTACTCGACAGCTGCAGTGCAGTTTTCGTGTGCTTCAGTACTGCAGTCTCAACACCAGTACTGCCTTTCTGCGCTTCAGCACTGCACTGGGCTTCATCAATGCAGCCTTTGAATGCCAGCAGCCACAAAGAGTTCCTTGGCTTCACAATTCCATCCTTTAGGTGACAGCAGCACGGAAGACTTCCAGCCTTTAGTCATGTAGCAGCAGTTCGTTGTCAGCAAGCAGGTGTAGGTTTCACATTATTAAAACCTATGGGGCATATTATCAACGGCCAGCGATAATTTACGCTGGCCGTGCTTAGCGTTAATAGTCCTATCGCAGGCTATCTCTGGAAATTATCGCCCTGGTACCGCGTTATTAACAACGCGTTTCACCAGGGCGATAAGAATTCCAGAGATAGCGAGGTTATCGCCGTTTTGCAGGGAACATCGCTGGTTTTCCAGCGATGTTCCCTGCAAAACGGCGATAACCTTGCTGATACGACCCTGTGGTCGTATCAGCAGAATCCACCCCCTATGTTAGGGATGGCTAAGTCAGGATTTCAGCAGACGTTAGATTTTGGCGAAAACGGCCGTTTTCGCCAAAATCTAACCTCTGCTAAAATCATGTGGGCTGCCTTGTAAATATCGCGATGTGAACATCAGCGATATTTGCAACGTAGTCCATCAGGGGTACGCCCAGTAACGCCCACTGTGCATCTCATTACGGTTGCAAAGATGGGCGTTGGGGGAAAGGGCGATAATGCAAGGATTCACGCGATAGCGTGACCTTGCTGATTAGGCGATAAAATTATCGCCGCTTTTCGTCCGAAAACGGACGCAAAAGCGGCGATAATTGTTTATCGCCTCGTTGATAATATGCCCCTATGTTTCAAGTCCATTTTATGTGAATTGCTGATTGAATGTATTCAGCGTTTAAATGTATTCATGGGCAGCGATTGTTTCATTTTTTAACTAGTTCTATTGTTAAAATGTCAAACTATTGCTAATTGATTGTGAAACACCAATATTTCTGATTGGAGTCCTTTTCATAGACCTGCAATGGACGTTGCGACTGTCAGACTCTACCCAGAGCTGTCTAACTCGGTTAAAAACATTCAGATTGAAAACTGTGATTCAGAAAAAATAAGTAGGGAGGGACAGGTACATATAGATCTTCAAAATTCTAAATACTAAGGTTTTTTTTCAGTGTAAGGGCCCAGCGCTGCTCACACCCTGAGAGGTCTGTAAACCCCCCTGGTCTGCACATTAGTATTACGTTGCCTTACAGGGGCACGATTGGTTCTTTTAAAGTCTAATTTGAGGCTCACTTTAAAATATACACTCATCACAACATTTTCACAATTTTTACATTCATTTACTATTTTTCTGCAACAATATATATGTACGCAATTGGTCATTGGAAAAATTCACTACGTGTTTACAGTAAAAAAAATAGTTTTTGGAACGTGTCCTCAAATTCTATACAGAAAAAAAAAATATTATATTCTTAGGCATAAGCCGAACAAAATTTCACTGACAAAAGATACATTTTATAGACTGAGCTAAAAAGTAGGAATGATGTTAATTCACATATTATTCATGGAATGCAAATTTGCTTTTGAAGGGGCTCACATGATATACAATGATCATAAAAAATGTTTTAAGTATAAGGGTTTTTGAATTCAATGTGTTTGGACGAAGGTTTCAGGTGTGATTTTACGTAATAGGTATATCTTTTATTGTGTTTTTAAAAATATACAAATATGGTATGTATTGAAATTGAATTGTTTTTATTTTATAAATATCTATGTCTTATAGCTTGCCCTCATCCCGAATGTAATCCAGAATGATATGAGGCTAACAGATCAACAAGAGCCCTGAAGAAGTGGAAGGGTGCCGCAAAACACTGTTATCTTGCTTCCGATTTAGCTCAAGTCATATAAAATTATAAGAGGAGCTATTTTCTATAAGAATGTATCTTTTGTCAGTGATCTTTGGTTCAGCTTCTGCCTAAGAAAATAATGTATTTTTCTAGAATTTGAGGACATGTTGCAAAAACTACTTTTCTTATTGTAAACCAGTAATTAATTTTTCTAATAACCAATTGTGTACATACATATTTTTGTAGAAAAATAATAAATCAATGCAAAAATTGTGAAAATTTGGTCTTTATTACATATTATAAGATTAGCCTAAAATTAGATTTTGAAAGAACCTATCGCTCACTTATAAAGGAATGTAATTCACACAGATCTTGTATACACTGAGGGATCGGTGCATACACATGCACAGCAACACTGCGTTATTTTCTCATAAAAGGAAGCCTTGGCTCAGAGACTATTCATTATAAATATTATTACAAATGATTAGCAATGCATGGCTGAAAAACACTATCTGTAAATTTTCCCGATGATATGATGTCTCACTAAAGCTAAACTAATTTTTCAGAAAGCGATGCATGTAGTCATTCACCTAAAATGTCGACAATTGTAGTTTAAAATCAATTTATTATGAACGGAAACATAGAAAATTTAATATAATTATAACTGAATTATACCTGCAACATTTTCGAGTTAAATCTCCCAATGGGTTGTCAAATTTTTAATTATTTTTGCGTTGTTGGTGACAGAATGTTTTTCCTGCAAGAAAGAAAGTAAATTCGGAAAAGCACAATTAAATACATTATTTCCGGGCAGCACAGTTCTTTTGCAGCACCATTAATAAAATACTAAGAGCAAGGAGAATGATGTATGTCAACAGAATTGCAATATATTGGAGTATTAAGCTATAACTAATAGTACCATTGGACTCAACATTTTCACAATTTCCGTGATTTAGGAAAGAAAAATGCATGACCTCTTCTTTGAAAACATAAATGAGGCCATACCGGTACTATTGCGCCGCTGGCACGTCGCTTTTTTTACATTCCGGTGGCGCAATGTGCCACTGGCATATAATAAATATGCGCAGAAAACTGTGTGAAAGGGGCGTTCCATGGGTGTTGTTGGGGGCGTTCCCAGCAACATCTATAGCTTTTTGACACTGCCCCAGATTTATGAGAAATCGTAAGTCTGAGGCAGCGTCAAAAACTTATGCCTTCCCAGGGGGGCGTAAGGGAGGCACAACAAGGAGAAATAGCTTTATTTCTCCTTATTTTTCCTCTTTCTATGTGTGCTGCAGAAGAGGAAAAAGCCTCTTCTGATTATTTTTGTGCAGGAAGGATTCCCTTCCTGCTCAAAAATAATCATCCCCACAACGCAGGCACCCTTGCACCATGGTGCAAAGGTGCCTGCGTTGGCGCACGGCAGCCCATTGTGCCGGCGTAGGGGAAAAGGACAGGAATGCGCTGAATGTATTCCTGCCCTTTTCTTTTGCCGTAGGGCAGCGCAGCAGCAAGGTCTGCTGCGCTGCCCTACGGCAAAAAAACCATAAATGAGGCCCATTGAGTTTGGAGTAATACAATGCCTCATATTGGTGTGTGTGCATGTTCTTGCTGAATGTGTGGACACTGTTACATACATCTAGTATGTTGGCATGGTCATTGTTTGAGCACTGCATGAATTGGAGAGCATGACATAAGTGGTAGGGTCTTGGATCTTGTTTTCAATAAGGCTTTTATTTTTCTCTGCAGGTTTACAGATTTTGTATGTGCTAAGTTGTCATGTAGTTCTGCAGTTCACATTGCAAAGCCGGAGAACGTTGTTTTCCTTTCTCCACAGCACTTCCTGGTATCAAGAGATCTGCAAGCAGTTTGACCCTGCACACATTCTGTGATGGGGACTAGAAGTTTCAGTACAGCTTCCTTGGTACCCCTTAAAAACTAAATAGAAGCATGGTTTTCTGTAAGGAGCAACAAATGCAGGATCTCAAAGCAAGGAGCCTTCCCTTGCTCCGTAAGCCTTAGAGCAAGAAAAGGGTATAAAAGACCTTAGGAATTTTACTGGGGCAAACAGATGGACAGAGAGAGATTCTGACAATTGTGATCTTGATGTAAGGCTACTGACATGCAGGTATGCATTACATGACTTCTCAAATATCATGCTATATACTTCAAGCTGTATGTCTTACAGGAGTAGCACATCATCACTTCTAATGTTTTATAAAATGCAATTATTTGATGTGGGGACTCATTCTGAGGATCAAGGTGGGGCTCTGCTACATCACCTGAAGATGTAAGAGATTCTCCACCAGATTTGCCTGACTCCTTACTTTGATTGGTGGGAGAGACAATTGATAGCTTTCCTCTCCTCTGAAAAGGCATCATCTCCTTTTTGGTTTCGGGTCATCTACTGGGTGTGAACTCAAATATCTCGGGTAGGTGATTGCATGATATTGCCCATGGTGACAAAAGTGTGTGATCAGACAGTGTATTTCCCAAATTAATCTTTCCTGGGTGGGTGGATGGAAAGACGAATGGTTCACTAAATGGTTTCACAAAGAACCAAAAATATAGGTTAGCTCAAGGGCAGACATTGGCCTGTCTCTGGGCCAATCATCTCTGGTATAGGCATTTTGCTCCAAAATTTCAATGTTTGTCTTTATGTGCATCTCTATTTAACTTAGACTATTTTACTCTCTGAGGGTAGAGTGGTCCAATAGCATTATAGGTATTCTGTCTGGGGCATACCAGGTGTTAAAGGCTGTTTCCCTCTCTATAGGCCCTCACCTGTGACTCGGCTGGGGGCTTTAATGCTATAGTAGACACAGGAAAAACCAAACAACTTAATGGAGTCAGGGAGTTTCTCATCCACGCATGTGCAGAAGTAGAGCAGAGAAAAAAATGAAGTAACACGGAGTAGAATCTCCGACCATGATACAGTGAATTCACCAAGGCTATTTTGAAATACATTTATTGTGAGGGAGTAACAAAAAATGTTTACTCTGATATTTGACATTGGAGCGCCGTATGAAAATGCACTCGACTGTTAACAAAATGGGCAACAGGGCGTGCAACAGTTTTGCAGAAACCCATGGAGTGGAATGTAAATGTCACTAACTGAAATATCACTGGTCTGAGACGGAATGTGTTCCAGAGCGCAAGGTTAATCTAAAAGAACAATTTATTCCACTCTCAGTTCATTATGATTGTGAAATATGTTGTATTTTCACCTGAAGTGTTTTACAAATAAAATGCGTAAAATACAACCGTGAATTTGCATTTTAATTTTTTCCTTTTGCTGAACAGATTGTATTGTGTTCTTGGACGCTTCAGCAGCCAGCTGTTGGCTGCAGGCTCTAACATCTATCACAGCCGACAGCTTCACCCTTGATGTGGAAAATGGGCGCCATCTTGCATGCACCTAGAGGGGCTTTTTTATGAATTCGAAACTCGTGATGAATGGTGTTCACGGGCAGAGGGGGGAAGAAGGGTCTGGGACAGACCAGTAGTGACATTCCAGATACTTTGAGCGGCACCCATCGGAATATACAATGGATCTTAAAACCCACACTTCCTAATGAATTCTTAAAACGTGTTCAGCGTTATCTATGGACTTGCAGAGGTTGTACAATGATGAGACGTTCCTTTCTGCAAACTATGCAAAGCTCTAAAGGTAAGTCTGTAAATTTCACGAAATTGCAACCTTTTTGCTCCGGGGATTTTTATTCACAAATCCATGAATTTAGTGAGCTGAAAATTGCATTTAATGGAATACATTGGTGCAGATGAAGTCATACTTCACTGAAAATGGTTATACCTAGAGTTTAGCTGTTCTAATTTTCATCTGCACATTTGACAGATGTATGACCTCCTCCATATTGGCAGTGACATTTCTTCTAAGTTGTGTGAAGTTGTGTGTTCTCTGTCCTGGCACAGGGGCTTTCTCTTCCAAAGGGCCAAAGAAGTAAGCTCTTGTAATTGTTTGATGTTGGAATTTCTGTCATCAATGATGCAGCTGCAAATGTATATCTGAACAGGCGTGGGGGCACACATCTTGTCTCTCTAACATGCTGCAGGTAATTCCCAGCAAACTAGGTTAACTACAGCAATTTTTAATAAAAATACATCATCATTTTCATGGCAGTATTTTACAGGGCTTTTTCCGCCAAGAGGCTCATATTCTAAAACGAAAGGCAGAACCACCAGCTTCTTTGGCAAAATTAGCACCACACATGGCAGATCAAATGGTGTCTCTGTTGGTGTGACACACAGAATTGACACAACTCTAAATATAGGATTTAGCCACTGGATGTGAAGACAGCGGATCCTTTTTTGCATTTTGCATGTTACTGCACTCCTACGGGGTTGTTTTTAATCCTACACAAACCAAACTGCACCATTTACATGTGAAAAATAGTAGCTGCTTTATTTAAATATTAATAAAATTTAGTCTTAAAGAGAAAAGAATCTGGATTTACTGAAAATAAAATAGAAATTTATGTTAGTGCGAACCCTGAAACAGCCTCCCACTGGCAAGGCCTAAGGCCGTACAGGAAACCAAAATCAGTCCATACAAGATGTTCAAACAAACCCAGAGCCCACAATGGTGTAGTTAGATTGCCATAGGCCCTAGTGCAAGCAAAGTAACTAGAGTGATATCTCAGTCTCTCAGCTGCCCCTGATACTCCTCAACCTCCTTCGACGTAGCCTGCATCTGCCATGTTAAACCTCACTACCATTCTCGTACACACTATTGTATTTCCACTCCCTAAACTGCTTTTCTGCAAGTCAAAGACCTAAGCCGTACAAAACATTGCCAAAGCCAATAGGCTTGGCCCTTGTAAAGTGCATGCATACAAAGACATAATATGCAGGTACCCCATACTCACACTACTGCCCTGATACAGGCATCTCCCTCATGCTGCACTCACACAGGCAAACGGCTCACTCTGCACTCACACAGGCACAATTTTCAACTTTTAGACCTCTTACCCGGCACTCACAAAAGACAATGCTGCTCCTGCTTTCACATAGGCACACCTCTCCCAATGAACTCCCAAAACATGGTGACTATTCTACACTCACACAAGCACACTGGTCACACACAAGTACACCACTTACTAGGAAGGAGCAGAGTTGGGACAGATGGTGGCATAGGAGGCACATGTTGAGTATCTGGTGCTTTGGTCCTCTAGTAAATTTCAAAGCTGCTGAGGTAACACTGATGCCTCAATGTCCACTGAGGTTCTTAAATCTCACTACGGCTATGTGAGTCTGATCTTTGTCGACATTTGCAGGGAAGAGTTCTGACATCTATAAGAGTCCTACATGCCTTCTTAAAAAAAGGTGG
Source organism: Calotriton arnoldi (assembly GCA_963921515.1). Lineage (NCBI taxonomy): Eukaryota > Metazoa > Chordata > Amphibia > Caudata > Salamandridae > Calotriton > Calotriton arnoldi. The sequence goes on along the minus strand of CAWUFW010004596.1, from coordinate 729,160 downwards.
TGGTTTCCTTTCTAGTGCAAAGTAAGGATGGAGGGAGGATGCCTTCAAATTTTTACAATTCCAGCAAATACTTCACACACATAAATTGAGGGTGCAATTGAATCCTTGGTGGATAAACAGATCTCACAAACATGATACCATGCTTTTGGCAGTTGTAGTTCACACCAACAAGGTACATTTATCGAGAGCCATTTCAGTGTCCAGGGTCAGTAATATCTGCCAATTCCTTTGTACAGTCCTTGTGGGTTAGACATCCAAATAGATGACGGAGATTATATCTCATGACCCTATGGGGCATGAAGCCTGATTGTTCAGGGACCACAAGGGAGTCAACAATCTGCATCACACGGTTCACCCAACACTTTTGTCTCCATGTTGAGGAGTGCTATCGGCCAAACCGAGGTGGTTTCCCTTTCTTGTGAATGAGTACTCTGGTGCCCTGGTGTAGATCCCACAGCAGGACTCCTCTTTCTCTGGCTTGATTGAACATAGCTTTCAGGACTATTAGTGAGCATATGAATTTAAAACATTTGGAGAGAAGCCCATGTGGGCCCAGAGACTTTCTGTTCTTCATCTGGGACAAATATTCCATGATCTCAGTGACCGTAATGTCTGCTTCACAAGAGTTTTGGGCTTCTTCCCAGAGAAGCAGGACCGGGATGTCTCAGATGAACCTCTGCAGGTCACTCAGGTCCAGCCCAGTACAAGACAGGTGCAGACCTTCCAGATACCAACAAAGGCCTGCGCAATGCCTGTCGACCTCTGGAGTAGGACTCCATCTATGGAGCCTACTAATCCACCTTTGCCCTTCCTCATCCCTCATGCCAGAAAACGTGTTCATGTCTTTTTGAAGAAAACACAGAAGCACTTTTTCATGGAAGAAGATAAATAAGAAGTAACAATGCATGATTAAAATTTTCTCATCCTGCTTAAAATGCCTAATCACTTTATGACTGCACTTTTTCCATTTTATCATACAGATACACCAACAGGGAGGGAGGATAGTAATAAAGGTTAATAAATTGCTTCACTTACAACACAAAGAAAAAAAGCCAAGACATTTTTAGAAAGGTAGGTCTGTGATCCCAGCTAGGAGCTCTGAATGTTCCCAGTTGGTGCTAAAGGAATACAGGATTTGCGATTTTTTGTGTAGTACCCTGTGTACTATACCACCTCGCTGCATATCACGGGGTGGTCTTGATGTTTGTTACCCATGTACGTGGGGGTTTTGGTAGAGTTCTGTGCTCCATGTAAAGGGTGGAGAAAAGTGTTTGTGCGTGGCAACAGTAAGTAGTCAGTCACTTGCCAGCACCAAACCAACCTGTGTTCCTTTGTCCTTTTGTAACGCCCGATCCCTAAGGGCCTACACACGTTTTGGGACTGCTCCACACTGGTGACGAGGCAGGTATTTACACCCATGCCCTGCTGCCACCGGTGGAGTATGTTAGCGCTGGAGCCGACAGCCTGCTGGTTTGCAAGAGCGTTGTCTGCGGCCCACAGCCTGTCCCTAGCCTACTTCCAGCCCACCGAGCGTGACCTGCATCGGCCGCGCTGACTCCAGCCATCCTGACCTACATGGCGGGAATCAGTCAAACCATCTCCAGCCCTCACAAGTGGTGATAAGGGGCCAGGAGGTGCACATGTTGCACATGTGCACAGCATGCAGCGGATCAGCATAGAGAAAGGTGGGTGTTCCCTACTTTCCCCACCACACCTGATCTCCGCTCTACAGCTACGTGACACCCGACCAGAAGCACTGCAGGGCTACACTGCATGCCCCGCCTCCCGGTTAGGTGCTGTGGAACTCGCTCCACCCACCAGTGCTCTCCATAACGCAGAGGGTAGAGGCCCAGGACAAGTTTGACCACAGCAGCATGTATGTGGCAGTGCAGGTGACCCATAATAAGGCCCAGTTTTGCACACACCATTGTCAAGGGGGCACGGACAGCCCTAGTACACACCACCCTGATAGACTGGGTGGCACAGAATAAGGCCCACTTTTGCCCACACCATTATCAAGAGGGCACGGACAGCCCTAGCACACCCTGATTGACTGCATCCCTCGGTCAGGGGGCTATGGCACACCCTCCACGTGGTGACAGTGCTTGTGCCGTGAGGGGACCACAGCATCCAGCCATTACATTTCGGAAGGCTCCTTTGCCACAGCACAGCCGCACGGCATCATAGCCTCAATTCCATCAATAAAGCCATTTACTGTTGACAGCGCACCATCAGCTCTGGGACCCAAATAGAAAAACTGGGTAGAGCGCCTCCAGTGTTATTTAGAGTGTGCCAGCATAGCAGTGGAAAGGTGCTGAGCCCTCCTATTGAACTGGGGGGGAAGGACATTCAAGAAATATACAAGACTTTGGTTGAGGCGACACCCAAGTCATACCCAACTTACTCAGGGCTCTCAATGCACATTTTGAGTCGATGGCCACCAGGGATTATGAAAGATTCGTGTTCATCAAGCACGTCAGGAGCTGGAAGAATCACTAGACACCTTCCACTGTCAGCTCAAAGAGCTTGCAAACACCTGCGGTTTTCGTGACGAACAGGAAGAAATAAGTGGCCAAATAATACAGGGCTGCTCATCGGCAAAACTGAGAGAGACAGTTCTCCAGGAGCCTTGGAAATCGCTCCAAGGCATTTTGACACTGGGTCAGTCAAAGGAACTTTATAAAGCCAGGGCATCTCACATGGAAGCCACCCGGCATCGACCAATCAAGATGGAGCCAGTCAAGTCCAACGAGACTACCACACCCCGGCAACGCAGAAATGGCAGCAGGAAAAATGAAAAGAATGTGGATACTGTGGAGGACCACCCTACAAGCTGAATTGATGTCCCGCCAAAGGTCGAAAATGCTCCGCCTGAGGAAAATATAACTGTTCCACAAAGGTTTGACGGTAATGAAAGAACAAGTCCCACAAAGAAACAGTGCAGGCCGGCATGAGCGTTCCTGACAAACCGGAGGACATGGACGACGATATGGAGGAGTACACGGTCCACATGGTCTTTGCGGTGGGAGTGGCTAGGTCAACTTGCAGCCCTGTCCCACAATGACAACTGAAAGTAGGGCCTCACAATGTCACTGCAACCATCGACACCAGGGCTTCCATCGAACTGATGTCAACGGACACTTACGTGCCCTAGCCAGATCCCCAGACCTGGAGAAACAAAGAGTGAGGGTTTTTGTGTATCGACAGGCGCAGCCCATACCCCTGCTAGGGTGTTACAAATTGCCAGTATCCCACAACGAAGTAAGGGTTGACACCACCATTGATGTAGCTGATGTAGGACACGGCATGCAAGTCACTAGAACTGATATCCTTTCCCTTCGGAGTACAAGTGGAGAAACCATCCACAATTGTTGATGAATTTGCTGAACTATTCAAAGGCATCGGCTGTTTCATAGGAAAAGAGGTGAAGCCTCGAATCGACCAGTCCATCTAGCCGATAGCACTGAAACACCGGCAGATTGCTTTTCATCTCCGGCCAAAGGTCGAGGAAGAGCTGGAGAAGATGGAACGTGCAGGCATCATCAAAAAAGTAAGCAAACACCACAAGGACCTGATCAATACGGGCTAAATCTATTGTCATATATAGGATTCGGAATGGGTATTCAACTTGTATTCCCCATCAAAAAAATTTCTTTTGTATTGTCCCAAATCCTTAGAGCCCAATAGGTTATTACTTTTCTAAAAAATCTTTAAGGTTGTCAGTCACTGTTTTCCAGATATACCCCCCACTTAAACAGGTGTATATATAACAACAAAAAATTGTGAAAAGGCGAGATAGCACCTCACATGCGCTACACCATAGGAGCTTACTGGTTGGTTCTCACCAGTTGTGCCCACGTTTCTAATCATAGGTGGCTATCTCACCTGTGAAAAAAAACAGACCAGTGCCCAGAACAAAAAGGTGAAAAAAGTGTTTTGTGTATATCACAAAAAAGAAGAAAGAGACCCCGTAAAGTTAAAATTGAGATAAGCCACATGTACACCAAATGCCAATTTTATTCAAAACCTGTGAGCCTACTCAAAGTTAAAAACAACTGCATGTTGCAGACCAATTGAAGATGGGCCGACATGTTTCATTGCCTGTTTTTCTTAGTGGCAATTTCGTCAGGGCTCGAGGTCTTTAATCACCTTTTTTGTTGTTATATACACCTGTTTAAGGGGGGGGGTATATCTGGGACACAGTGACTGACAACCTTAAAGATTTTTTAGAAAAGTAATAACCTATTGGGCTCTAAGGATTTGGGACAATACAAAAGAAAATATTTTGATGGGGAATACAAGTTGAATACCCATTCCCAATCCTATATATGACAATAGATTTAGCCCGTATTGATCAGGTCCTTGTGGTGTTTGCTTATGTTTTGAGTGGAGGGCGACCTGATCAATTTTTCCCTCTATAGCTCCTTACTGTGAGAGATCATCAAAAAAGTGACAGGCTCCACCCCAAGTGTCTCTCCGATCGCAATTGCAAAAAAAGCAGAAACAGCCCGGGTTTGTCCGCATCTGTGTGGATATGTGACTTCCCAACGTCGCCATCAAAAGGGAACGCCATCTGACCCCCCACTGTAGATGAGATCCTCGGGGTACTCAGCGGAGCAAAGTAGTTCTCAGAAGTCGACCTTCGCTCAGGATATCATCAGCTACCACTCCACCCTGAATCAAGGTATGTCACCACATTCTCAACTCACGTCGGACTGCGGAGGTATCGCCGCCTCAATTTTGGCATATCCAGTGCTGCTGCAGTCTTCCAGAACACGGTCCAGGAAATGCTTGGTGGCTTGCCAGGACTCATCAATGTCAGTGATTACATTTTATATATATGCCAAGTCGCTGAGGGAACACCACAAAAACCTCCACGAAGTCCAACCAGAGCATCAAGGACTCAGGGCAAACTCTCCATCATGAGAAATGTGAGTTTTTGAAACAGCACATCAGTTTCTTAAGGTATACTTTCTCGGCTGAGGGGGTAGCTCCAGAACCACAGAAGGTGCAGGATGTACAGGACGTCCCAGTGCCCACCAACATATTTGAAGTACGGAGCTTCCTCGGTATGGTGAATTATTGTGGGAGGTTAATTCTAGACGTCATGGGCCTTACCCAACCGCTTCGTGAACCCACCAAGACAAATGCCACCTAGGCCTGAGGGCAGAGCAAGAAGACGCATTTTGAAGGACCAAAGAAGCCCTGTAGGCCAACACCACTCTGTTCTATTTTGATCCACAGAAACCAACAAACATTGCGGTGGATGTCATCCAAAAGGGCTTGGGCTGTTCTCACCCAGCAACAGCGACATGAAGGTTGGACCCCTGTGGCCTACGCCAGCAGGTCCCTTACAGAGACAGAACAGCGATACTCACAAATTGAGCGGGAAGATATCACCATACACTGGGCCTGCAGACATTTTCACTTATATGTGTATGGACACCCATTCAGAGACAAAACAGACCACAAACCCCTGTTGCCCCTGATCCAGAGATTGCATCCAAGCCGCCACCTCGGATTGAGAAATGGATGCTTCAGCTGCAAGAGTATGACTGCCTTGTCTAGTTCTGGCCAGACACCACCAATCCAGCAGACTACCTCTTCCTGCCATCCCCATGCCACAACCCCCAAGGAAACCAATGAGGCAGAGGAGACAGAAGAGTATATCCGATACACTGTGAAGAGGTCCAGGCCACTCCCATTGTCACTGGATACTCTCCTGCAGGCCACCCAGGAAGACGAATGCCTACAAATGCCAATAGGTGCGGTCCAGTTTGGAGAGTGGAGAACGCTGAGAGCACACCTGCCACGAAGGACCTCAGAGGCCAAGAGAGACCTAGAATATCTGTTCAACATTTGCCAGGAACTCTCCACGGATGCAAGTGGGTGCCTGCTCAGAGGACCTCGCCTGGTGATTCCCACTAGCTTTACCAGCGAAGCCATACAGCTAGCCCACTGTGGTCACCAAGGGGTAGTCAAGAACAGGCTCCATGCAAACGTCTGATTCCTAGGCATGGATGAAATGGGAATATATGTCTTTACTACGCATGCGATACATCACATGCCATTACAACGATTGCGCTGTTACATCGCAAACCATTACATCGCAAGTCGTTACAACGATTTGCTGTAGGGGGCGCGCTGGACTTAGGAATAGTATAATTTACTATTCCTACTCCAGTTTGCACAACAGCAGGAAAGGTATTGGATTGTAAATCCAACACCTTCTGCCCCCTACAGCAAGTTGTTGTAACGACTTGCGATGTAATGGTTCGCGATGTAACAACGCGGTCGTTGTAACGACCACGTTGTAATGGCATGTGATGTATCGCATGCGATGTAAACGCTGTTTCCCATGAAATGGTAGAGGCAGGGGTAATAAGGTCGTGCCAGTGGTGCCAAGTAGCCGGGTCCCCAGAAGTTCCTGCCCTGGTACTCATCAAAGAGGGTCCCCAGCAGCCATGGAAGTGCGCGAGCCTAGATTTTGGCCACCTACTGGATGGAAGATACACGTTAGTTATTATGATAGACGACTACACCAAATATCCGGAGATCGAACTGGTTGGGTCACAAAAGGCCACCGAAGTTATTGCAAAGATGAAAAAGATGATTGTTACCCATCACCTCATGAGAAAGTTGCGTACCGACATTGGACCAAATTTTCATGGACAGTAATTTGCAGATTACCTCCGGTCCTGGGGCATCAAGCACTACAAGATAATACCAAGCTGGCCACAGGTCAATGGGGAAGTGGAGCTTTTTATGCACAACTTAAATAAAATGATCCACATTGCTCATGCGGACCTGCAACCGATGGAGAGGGCAATTTATGGTTTCCTGCGTGAGTATTGGCACACGCCTCACTCAACCACCGACCAAGCCCTGGGACATGCCAGCATGTGGAGTGTCATTACCGACACCATCCCACACTACCCGGAATGGACCCCAAGCCCCATTGACAATGCAAGAGTTCTCAGCAAGAGGATAGCAACCAACCAGCAATCCAGTGACAAGCGTAAGGCTCGGCTTTCTGACATCCAGCCTGGAGACTCTGTGTTTGTCAAGGACAGACACCCTGACAGCAAGTTCAGGTTGCCTTTTGAACACCAGCCTTGGTCGGTAGTGAGACGCCAGGGCACCATGATAACAACCCGCAGAGGTGATGAAGGGCTCACCAGCAATATATCTTTCTTCAAGAAGGTCAGAGGAACACCTAAAGAAACTTCTGACTTCTCCATGGACACTGATCCTTTGTCAGAGATTGGTGAGGTGCGCCATCCTTGCCTGCGGACCTGGCTCAGACCAAGGTCTTTCAGGGTCCGGATGAGACCCGGCCGAGCCCCGCATCTGCCAAAGGCCATCCAGGCAGCGCCTCGGCACGTGACTCCTCTGCTTCAAGGCCCTCAGGATGAAGTGATCATATAACAGTGGCGTAGCAAGGTGGCACGAGTGGCACGAGTTTTAGGGGCGGCAGCCTCCCCCCTCCCGTTCTTACCTGCCGCCGTGGGGTAGCAAATGCAGGGACCGCCATGGGTGGCCATAGGTCTACCTACACCATTTTCACCTAAGGTATCATTGGTGAGACAACCCAGTGCCATCCACCCGCCTGAAGAACTTCCTACTCTGAGACTCTGTGATACTGGGAGCTGGCCGTCCAGACGGAGGACAGTGACCCGGGGAGTGGCAATGTTATGAGGTGTTGAAGTGTAATGTTATGGGTTCGAAACTTTTGTTGTTATGTTTTATTAAAGTTGGGAAAGAATGTGCTGTACACCTTGCCGCATATCATGGGGTGGTCTTGATGTTTGTCACCCACGTGCAAGTGGGTTTTGGTCGAGTCCTGCGCTCTGTGCACAGGGTGAATAAAAGTGTTTGGGCGTGGCTACAGTAGTCAGTCACGCGCCAGCACCAAACCAACTAGTGTCCCTGTGTCCTTTTTTTAACACCAGATCCCTAACGGCCCACACACATGTTCAGGGACAGCTTTACACCCTGCCGAATCGTCTGAGGTAAATTGTCAAAGGGCTGAACCTTGTGCTGCAGGCGCCAGCATTTCATTGGGAATTGTATCCATTTCCACAAAAGAAAACTCCTGTAAAGGCCTTTTCAAAAGGACCACACAACACTAAAAAGTCGAATGTTTTGAATGCCTCTGTACAGCTACGACCTGACTTACTGTAGAATGAGAAAGGCAATTGCAGTCAACATATCAAAAACTTTTTGCATCGTCGTATGCAGTTTTGTTGTACAAAACAATTACAGGAAGTGGCTCCTCTCCAGATCATGTGGCCGGAAAGAGTCCAACTCAGCTCGCTTATTTGCCACATGCCCCCGTGCAGCGTGTTATCCTTTCATCTTTTTGTATATGAAGATGCAGCAGGGGAGTCGGGGAACCACAATCTGTCCTAAATCACTAAATAACAAGGACTGCAGAGACATATCCCATGGGTGTGCTTGGATTACATAGTAGGGAACGTCAAGAAAGAAAAGAGTGAATACAATCTAATTATTAGCAACCCTTTCATGTCTACTTCTGATTTAGGACCATGGGCTCAATTCACAAAGGTTTCTAAGGCCAAAACCTCTGCATTTGGGAACAATCATGATCCTCCATTTCTGCCGGAAAGCGACTCACAAATTATATCTGTCAGGAGTGATTGGAGTCTCAGCTTGTGAACGCCCAAACACGTGTAAACTTGGGGGCATACACAAATTCCTACAGGCATTCACCTACCCTTTCTTACCCTGTATACAGTTAGGGAATAATTTACAAAAGCATTTATGAGTACAATAAGTAGTACTTCTGGAGTCAGCGGTGTAGCTTAGTCAGTGAGATTGAAGGGGTGTGACTCTCAAATTTCCCAAATAAAAAAGCAGTGGGACACGGGGAGAATAGGTGGGGTGGCAAAGGCTCGGGATGAGCAGTGTCAGTACTGATTTGCATTAGTGGACTCTGGGGCTTAACTGGAGTTTAGCAGACAGGGTACTCAATTGTAACAAAAGCAGAGTATGCTGTCCGCCAAACTCAGGATTTTGAGTCGGGCGGACCACAGGTTTCAGACTGATAGAGTAAAATTTACTCTGTCAGTGTAAAACTTCTTCCAACAGCCCAATAGAGATTGGGGTCTTTGTGGTAATCATGGTGCCCTATTTAAAGTGGATGGTTGAATGGCTTTTTTTAAACTTTCCATCACCGCCACCTATATCTTGGCGGTGAGGGACAGTAAAAAAAAAAAGAAAAATGACTCTCACATCATGGGTGGAAACTTCCATTGTGTGGGGGTAATTTGTTATTTCGTTTTCAAAAACAAACTCCTACTGTCGGAGTTTCTTTTTGAAAAAACTTTGGACCCAGATGTCAAACCTTTCCTACAATGGCAGGAACTGCCATGACTGTAGCTCCCGCCAATGTATAGAGATGTCCAGGGGGCTAGCAGCCATCTCTAAATTTGGCAGGTGAAGTAAAGGCAGGTTTACTGACATAAAGTCTTCTGTCACTCTGTCTGCCTTTTCTCCATCCACCAAACCCTGAATCAGTCACTCTGCCTAGAGTGGCACAGTGGGTGAAAGCTGATGGGTGGGAATGTTACGCCAAGTGACTGCCAGTGGTTAAACTATTTTCAAGCATTCATCCCATCACCTTTTGCATTCATCCCATCACCTTTTGCATTCATCCCATCACCTTTTGCATTCATCCCATCAACTTTTTGGTGTTCGTTTGCCAGTAGTATGCTTGTAAACCTGAAGCCGGCACAGCTTTCCAAGCCTACCAATGGCAGTGTTTAGGAATTTCAAAATTTGCATCCATTCAAGGAGTACTTAGATGGGTGCAGATTTACCACCTTTTTGGTAGACCATCACTATATACATTTAGGTTCCTGATCAAAGAAATTAACCAGCTAAAACCCCTTAGTGAAATCAGGACAAAGAGAAAAGCCAACACAAACATAGTAGACCTAGTTCAGGGCCCCAAACCTAACTGCAAAGTCACAAGTGCATTTATTTGGTGGTTGTAACACTCCAAACACCCCCCCCAAAGCTATGCCTCGGTCTGGAGTACTCCTTTACATACTCTTTGCCTAGAATGACCAACTCTTATTTAAAATATTAAAAATTGAAGGCCTCATTTATGAGAAGTGTTGCATAGCTGTGTGAAAGCAGCGATGTGACACTTTTCAGTGCGCCCTCCTTGCGACATGATGGATGCGTCATATTTACTCTATGACGCATCATGTTGCAAGGAATGACAGATATGTCAGTATTACTGAAGTATCTGTCGGTGCAAAACTGGTGCATTGCTGGGGTATGTCTGAAAACAGACGCAACTCCAGCAATATGTTCTTTCACATGGGGCAAGCCCCATGTGAAAGGGCCTGCGTCACATGGCAGGCGTAAGGGTTTCACACAATGGCGTCCTAGAAGTGGCGCACTGAAATCTTATAGATTTCAAAGTGCCACTTCTGAATATGACACTTTACCCCACACGCTTTTACAACGCGTGACATTACGCCGCATTTTTTACTCCGTGAAATCTTTTACAACGCATGGCTTTACAACGCAATCCATCACAACGCATAGTCCATTACAACGCAATTTACTATTCTAACTCCACTGGGGCATTGTAATGGGGAATGTGTTGTAATGGTTTGCGGTGTAAAGCCCTGAGTTGTAAAAGATTTCGTGGAGTAAAAAATGCAGGGTAACGGCATGCGTTGCAACGCAGTCGTTGTAAATGATGTTTACCGCCACTTTTACGAGGCATTGATGCGGGGAACGCCCACCCTGCATACATTATACCTGGCGCAGGTATAGTGTAGCGCAGGGGTTTACAAAGTGACGCATCTGTCTAGATGCGTCACTTTGTAAATAGGGCATGACATGGTGCATTTTGACGCATCAGTAGCGCAAAAGTGTCGCAAGGGCTCATAAATAAGCCCCTGAAAGAGGAGTCCTTTATATTTTACTAACTGCATATGAATATTTCCATTTGGTCCATTTTTAAATTTATTGCGGATCATTCACAATGGCATGTAAGAGTACACAGAAGACTACAATCGGAGTAGTGCTTCAATGGGAGTAGTACTTTAATAGGAGTACTGCTTTAGTAATCCAAAATACCTTTGTGAATATGTCCTATAGAGTTTTAGCCCAGCAAACAGTTGAGGTAACTCCACTTCCAGGATGGCAGGGAAATTGATCAACCCAAAAATTGATAGGGATGTAGTAGAATGTCTTTCTTTATTCATTGGGAAAATGCTTTTGCAATGGAACCAAAAAAGAAAATAAATTGCATTTATAAATCGGACTCTTTTTCAGTATTCCATAATTGTACTTTGTGGGACTGATTCACAAAATGATTTATGAGTATACAAAGTGGTACACAGTGCATAGTTTTACACTTTTTTGTGAACCGGCCCGAACGGTCCCTATTAGTAAAAAAATGCAAGCAGGGCATAGTTCTTTCGATTTACACTATTATATACGGATATTCCCTGAATATTCCCATTTTAGAAATTTTAGGGTCTATTCAAATAGGAATATAACAGGTCATAAAATGTACAATTACGTGTTGAGGAAGTGGCACGTCGTAACAATGCCACATGACATTCCCAGTTGTATGCCTGGAAACCTGATCCTGGCGCTAAGTTCCAGGAGTGCTACTCTGAATCTTTGTAAATTACACAAAAACCTCAAAAGTACTTTCTTGGGGAAGTTTAATTGTAAAAAAGTGAAAAATTACTTTCAAAAAAAGGTGTAAATCTATGCACATGCTTTTAATTTTTTAAATTTTTTATTCAGGCATTCTGTCTTTGGGAAACCAGGCTTGGATGTGACTCTTGATTACGTGTTAGTATTCAAGTAGATCAAAGCCAGCCCTATTTACAAGCTTCAGGCATGGATGTAATACTATTATTTATTGTTGGTGTTCCAACAATGCTAACCGAGTCTTCTTAATAAATAGCGGCAAAAGAGGAGTGACAATCAACTATCTGGTGCAAAGTATATTTTGCTCTAAAAGCTGCCATGAGTGAAGTACGAAATTACCTTGCATGGATGAGCACCAACCTCCTCCGTCATGTTTGCAAATGGGGTATAAGAGGGTAGAATTGGTGTAACAACCATAGGTTTTCATATACGGCGAGATCTACTAAAAGAGCATGTCCTGGCTTTGCATGAAATCCTAGTGCCAAAGGAAACCAGCCACAAAGAAGGAGCAATCGGAATATTGCACGACATTCCCATGCTTAAGATAAATAATTACTGAAAAATTAAAACATTTATATGGGCTATCTTTGCCTATTGTCGTTGCACAGTTATGCTAATTGCACTGTAGGGTTTACCTTGAGTGCAAATCTCCTGCTAGACACCGTTGGGTTGCACTCGCCCCATAGCCAGGGCCACTGGAATTGTGTGGCAGGGGAGGGCCAAATTATGCAGCAGGTTTGAGAAAATTTAGCGGCAAGAAAAGGCAAATTGTGTGGCAGTATCCAGCACATTGTATGATAGTATCACTCCATTATTTTGTTGTTTTTAAACTTGTTGTCACTGTCAGGGCATTGCACCCAAATATAGCAATAAGCTACAGAAAGGTGACCGATCAACCTTTGCAAAGGGCCATCCACTGCACAGCAACACGTGTCACTGTGGTTTTAGTAACTTTTGAACCGTTTGAACTGGAAACAATTTTGTTTGTTAAAATCTGCTGATTATGAGGGATGATGGATTATGTGGTAAATGCGGCAAATCTATAATTTTGTGAAAATCGCATAATTCTAGTGGCCCTGCCCATAGCACAAGTCTTAGTATGGTACCGACTATGCTGTTCTTGCTTGAGGGAAGCTGATTACATTGTCAGCACTTGATTCTTAGTATATCTGGTGCTGTACAATTTTATACTGTTTGCCATATTTACTGCAGATTTTCACTGTTAGTACTGGGGTTTCTGGTTGTCAGAGTATGCACCCTGTACAAGCAGTAACCACCACTCTAGTCAGGGAAAGCTAGATACACACTAACAGATAACCTATGCTCATTCTCTGTTAACTTGGCACAGAGCAGTCAGGTGTATCTAAAGAGGCAATGTGTAAAGTATATGTGCAACACACACACAGTAACACAATGAAAACACCACAAAAATACTCCACACAGGGTTAGAAAAATAGATTATATTTTTATGAGTAAAAACAGACCAAAATGACAAAATCCAATAATTAGAACCGGAGTTATGAATTTCTAAAGATTACATCAAATTATAGTGCTTAGAGTCATACAGCACCAACTGGGTACAACCAGGGACAACTGGTCGCACTAGACCGGGGTAAATCCAAAGTTTAGGCTGACCGCAATGGAGGGTAGGCCTGCTACTGGACTCAGGTCCTGCTGAAAAAATATCTTGGATGGAAGTAGCGTCAATGTTGTAGACTCAAAGCGAGGAGCAGAGGAGGCGAGGCGTCATCGTCAATCCCATGGATGCAGGCGATGCGTTGGTTCCAATCCACACAGTCAATGAAGACTTCGCTGACGGACTCCTTTGCGATGCAGGTAATGCTTCGTCATCAAGCCTACCAGTCTGTAATCGTCAAGCAGTGCAATCCATCAAATCCCAGTACTGGATAGGCACCACTTGGCAGGACAGTACTCACACATGGCAGAGTCCAGGTGCTGTTGCAGGGTTGAACGAAGCTTTTGATGGCCCTGAGACTTCTGTACAGGGGGAAAGCCAGCAAGCCCTTGGAATCACTCTAGGGTCATATGAGATGGGTCCAGTCCTTGTCCTCAGCAGGGCAGAGATCAGTAGGAAGCAGGTCAGCACAGCAAAGCAGAAAAGCAATTCCTCCAGAGGAGCAGTAGGGCAGAGTGGCAATCCTTGTAGCACAGCAGTCTTTACTCCTGGTAGAGTTCTTTGCCGGTCCAGTAGTGTAATGTCCTGGTAGAGTCAGAGCCCCAGTGAGTATACCAAGTTGTGCCTTTGAAGTGGGGGTGACTTCAAAGAAGGGTCTTTTAAGTGCACACTGTCCCTTTCTTCCAAGCCCTGGCTCCAGACTACATGTAGGGGGCAATCAGCCCTTTGTGTGGGAAGCAGGACACTGCCTATTCCGGTGTAAGTGTCAGGTCCCCCCTTTTTTCCTGCCCAGGAAGAGCTATCAGAATGGAAATGAATGCAGATGAGTTCTCTGTCAACCTACCCTTCCTGTGTGTGTGGCTGTCTAGAGGGAATGCACAAAGTGTAGCTGTCACCAACCCCAGATTTGTATTGGAGACAGGCTGCTTGTTTCCGGTCCAGGGAGCTGGACTGTTCCCATGAGGAGCAGTGTCAAAACTGATTTGCATGTGGCTGGGGGCAAACTGGGGTGGCATAGTGAGCAAAACAAAAAAATGATGGATTAAACCCAGATCTCTTTACTAATGGTAAAAGGTTGAAAGGTTTCAGCATTCCGTCCATCATCTTGTTGTGTTTGCCACTTTCTAAAAGTGGCATTTTTCAAATAGTAATGTTAAATCCAACTTTACCTTTAACCCCTTTGCTGCTAGACCTTTTTCTCCCTCCGTGCTAAGCCTTTTTTTGGCTATTTAGGGTAGTTCACGCTTAGGCAGCCATAACGTTTTGTCCACATAAGGTATTCCATGCCAAACAACATCCTGGGAATTCTAAAGGTACCCAGAGTTTGTGGATTCTCCTGGAGGGGACCAAGAAATTAACCAAAATACAGCTACATTTGTTTTTTTGGATAAAAATAGGGAAAAAAGTGCTGCAGAAGTTGTTTTTTCCTGCAAATGGTATTTGCAATGGAAGGGTTTGTGGTATTGAAATTTCCATATTCCCACCTTTTAGGAAAGGGCAGACTTTTGTCAGAAAACCAAATTTTTCAACACAGTTTTGGCATTTTACTGGGACATAGCCCTTTTTAGGTCGAGCGTCAGCGCGCATGCGCTGTCTGCAAGACCTTTTGTATTTACTAAAAGCACTGCGATCCCGCCTCCTACTTACCATAGGTTGACTGCAGCATCGCCCCTCTTCACTGCTTCCTAATTGGTTCGGGCACCCGATATGTAATTTCCGTTTCTAGCTGCACAGCACTGCTCAAGTACAGATTAATTTAACTTGATTAGTGCCCCTCCGCTGATGCAGGTACTATTTATTGCACTGCCGATTGCCTTTTACCCGTCTGTCCATTCTGCCCCATCGCCTGTTTTCTCCCGTCAGTTTCAGTTATTATGTTTTTCTTTTATGCACACTCCGTTGTATTTTTATATTTATTTAATTATATCTTCAATATAATTAATGGCACACACTTCACAAATGCGCGGTTCGTGCAATGTTATTTTAATTAGTATTTTCATTGAGCACTTTTTTGAAGTGCCTGCTCCTTTAAATCGTGGCTTCCGTGTAGCTGCTGGACTTTCACCCCTCCCACTTTCCCATGCTGGATTTATCCTGGCCCCCGGAAGGAGCAGCTCCTCGTCCTCCCTGCCGCCGTTGATCATTCGGGACTCCTGTGACCCACAGCGCTCTTTAGAGTAAGTATTTGTACCTAACCCTCCACAGTTTCAAAAACAGAACACGCTGTGTTCCTGGCAATCCTCACTATGTGTGCTTGTGTGTTTTTGTAGGATGGGGTGTCATGCAGCATAAAGTGATTATGTGCATTTGTGATTTTCTGACTGACTTTGTCCGTGAGAGTCATGGTGATGGAGGGAGCAGAGGTCAGCCTGTTAATGACCCACATTTCACAAAATGGGCTGGCATGCTAAGCCTCAGGCCTGTGCATTTGAATTCCATAAGCGAATTCAAAACCCAAACCAGTGCCCTGAACTCAGCAGATTCCTAAAGAGGGAAGGAGATCGGAGTTAAACTTATCTTTTACATTTTTTGTTCTGCTATTTGTATTTTGCTAACCAGCAATCTTGCAGCACAATCGTTATCTGCGTGCCCTTTCGTTGTTTGAGAATGCTTTTTGTTTTGTTGGTGTTTGCTTTAGTGTGGTCATCAACCATTTATTCACTTATGTTTTGACTTGGTATATGTGTGAGTTATTATGAAAGTAAAAGAAGTTTGATCCAGGAAAACATGTATGGTGTTTGTGTGAGTTCGATGTGCCAGAGGACTATTTGTCTCTCCATTTAAAATGGATTTTCCTTTGGTCAGCTTTCGTGTATTGTTTTCAATATAATCAACACAATCCAGGTTCGTGTTTTACAATGCAATATTGTGTGCATGGGAGTGAAGTTTTGCAAGTTGTATATGTGATTTTCTAGTTTGTATGTTCGAGTTAGGGGGGATAGTCCAGTTGACTTGGCAACTGTCTGCCACTTATACAACGTTGATGCTGTATTGTGCACATGACCAGGTTCTGTCTAGAGTATGAACATTTGCAGGTCAAATTGGAACAATGATGTGTGGTGGTAATGTTGGGTATAAAGTGCTGTTGAATGCACAGTGAAATCCCAATTACAAGATCTCCATGGTACTGTTGATGCCTGTGGTAAGGATTGTACACAGTGTACTGATTGGGGGAATTTTCTAAATAACCACTGACAACTACCCATGTAAAGGGTGACTAGTCAACCCTGTTGGAGAAAAGCAAGACTAGCATGGCAGGCAAATAAAGTCAACATTGCAGTTTTCGGATCAGCATAACCTGCTTAGAAGAGGTAGAGAAACAGTTGTGAGAAGTGAAAGCTTTCTATACTGAGATCTGGTAGGAGCCAGCCTGTCCTGTGTGAGAATTTGCAAGGAGAGGCGGTGTACACACAACAATTCCCTGATTAATGACCCCCCTCGAGATATGAAATGTTTCTACACGATACTGTCCTGAACTACAAGCCAGGTATATTTCCATCTGAGTGATACCTGGAAGCTCTCGTACCACCATGTACACATAGCGCCCTGTGATGCCGCTCTGGTGGCTCAGAGCTTGTTTGTTGACACTTTTGTGAAAAAGATGAACAATTCCATACCCACATACATCACTCTTGACAAGGCACAGTTATTGATCTGTGGGTATAATGACAAAGGTCTTTCTACAGGACCAACTAAGGCGAGGACTGCTGCTGCAGCCATTTTGGAAATTGTGTATGGCAACTTGCAGAACTGCCATCATTGCAACACTCACATCTGCAGGAACAGCAGATATAGTGGTTGATAAAAGCCACAGGATAGCAATAGTTTTTGAAAGTGATTACTCCCAGTTCCCAATTCTCATTCCTCAGGCACTTCTCCCAGACGTGGTGTTCTCTGAAACATTGCAGAGTGAATTAATTTCATTGGATAGGGAACATTTTACTCAAAGATTTCAGAGTGACCCCCTTTTTGGCGCTTAAAGACGTCAAGAGACCTCAACCGGAGAACAATGTAAAGGAATCCAAACGATTGAAGTTTACTGTTATTTCAAGATGGAAGGCATCTATTGGTTGTGGTTCATATTTCTCTTTGAGGACGGACTAGCAAGAAGGGATCTAGGAGATGAATATTGGACATGCTGTCCGGTAATTCATCCAATTTCCCAAGACAGTGGCGGCGGCCCTGTGAATGATTTATTTATTGTCATGTTGTTGAGTGAAGGCACATTAAATCATCACATATGTATGCACAGATGTCTTCAGGACCTAGAATTAACAAACCATATTCTCTAGACCCCAGTTGAACATGTTGCACTTCATATTGGTAACTGTGAATGCTACGTGAGATTCTTTGGGCAGAAGATGTTTCCATCTAGAATGGGTTACAAGAAGAGAAGTTGATTTAACTCTATATTGAGAAGAAGGGTAGGGCTTCTTTCTCATTGCCCGGTTGTCAGTGAAGAGGCTCAAGATCCAGTATATGAACAAGCATTTGCAATGCAATATGTCTCACATTAGTCAAGGTTTAAACTATTGGCGTTACAAATTATTTTTAAAAAAAATTGCAGCTGAGCATATGTTTCCATTTGTTTTTATTGGAAGTGAGACACTAAATAAACAATAATGGCGCATTTTTTAAAACTCAAGCTAACAAAAATCTCACTTCCAATAAAAACAAATGGAAACATATACTCAGTTGCAATCTTTCTCTTTATAATTGCAGTAAAGGTGCAGTACCTTATGTGGCTAATAGAGGTCCCTTTACAACTCCACAGGGGCACCTGGTAAATGCCTGTGGTACTGCACTCTTTCCGTGCTTTGTGAATTTTCTTTTATTACTTATGGTACTGCTGGGATAGTTTTTGACCAAAAGAAATCTAACAAACATTATCATTTGCAAAGCCAATAGCTCAAACTTTCACTAATGCGAGACCTATTGCATTGCAAATGCTTGTTTCTTATTGTTGTCCTTTCAACCTCCTTCCAGTTAGTGGTAGAAATGGGTGTAAAACCAATAGTGGATCCCAGAAAGCTATACATTTCTGAAAAGTAGGTAAAATTCTGAATTCAGCAAGGGGTCATTTGTGTAGATCCTTTAAGGTTTTCTTTTAGAAAGTAACAGTTCAAATAAATAAAATATTAAAATTGAGTTGGAAAAATCAGCCATTTGTGCCTACGGTTTGACCTGTATCTTCTTATAACTATGAATATTTTCAAAAGCAATATACCGTTATGTCCATTGGGCCCTTAGGGTTGTAGGGTTATATAGGGCTTGTAGGTTCACCAAGAACCTGAGGTACCCAGAGTCAATAACTGAGCAGCACCTTGCAATGGTTTTTCATTGTGTACCGGGTATACAGCAATAAATCTGGTAAAATATAAAGAGTGAAAAATAGGTATCAAAGAAACCTATGTATTATCGAAATGGAAACAAAGTATGGAGTTTAGAAGCAGTGGTTATTTGCACATCTCTGAATTTGTAGGTACCTATTCTAGCATGTGAATCAGAGGGCCTTTTTCAAAATGACTTCTTGTTTACACACTGTCTTACATTTGGAAGGCACAAATGCAGACAAAAACAATTGGTAATAGCACTTGTGTTCCCCTAAGTCTCCCGATAAAAATGGTACCTCACTTTGGTGGATACATCTAGTTCCCGCAACAGGAAACGGCGCAAAACACAACGGGGATACATCACATTTTTTCACTGAAAACTGACCCTTTTTTTGGAATGTGCCTAGCTGCGGATTTTGAGCCCTAGCTCAGCTGGCATCTAGGGAAACCTAGCACAACTACACATTTTTAAAAACTAGACAACTAACGATTTCTAGGGTGGGCTGATTTGTGTGTCTTTCGCCATGTTTTTTTACCCAAAATTCCTTGCAAACCTTAAACTTTGAATAAAAAAACACATTTTCCTCACATTTCTGTGATGGAAAGTTCTGGAATCTGCAAGGAGCCACAAACTTCCATCTACCCGGCATTCCCCTAAGTCTCTTGATAAAAATGGTACCTCACTTGTGTGGGTAGGCCTAGTGCCAATGACAGGAAATGGCCCAAAACGTATTGTGGAGACACCAAAATTATCAATCACAAAATGACCTGTTTTTGCAAGGGGGTAACATACGTTTTTGGTCCTGGGCTCAGCAGCCATCTAGAGAAACCTACCAAACCCAGACATTTCTGAAATCTAGACACCTGGGGGAGTCCATGGAGGTGTAGCTTGCGTGGATCCCCTAATGTTTGCTTACCCATAATCGCCTGCAAACCTCAAATTTAAATCACATTTTCCTCACATTTTTTCATTGGAAAGGTGTGGGATCACCGGGCCAGCACAAATTTCCTACCACCCAGTTCTCCAGATAAAATTTCTACCTCACTTTTGTGGGTGGGCCAAGTGCCCGTGACAGGGAAGGGCTCAAAACCTATTGTGGAGGCATCAAAATTAACGATGACAAAACGACCTAGTTTTTCAAGGGGGTCACCTGCATTTTAGGTCCTGGGCTCGGCGGCCATCTAGGGAAACCTACCAACCCCACACATTTCTGAATACAACAGTCCAGAGAGTTGTGGCTTACGTGCATCCCTCAACATTTTCTTTCCCAGAATCTAGGTCCACTCTAAGCAGACACAGGAGGAAAGGAAAAACTCTTTCCTTTCCCCCTGTGTCTGTTTTTCCCCCACCAAAACCCCCAGGAGAAGGACTCCCCTTAGAGGCATCCTATCTCTGGACGCGCTGAAAGAAAATGGCTTCAAGCTCGTGCCTGACTGCATCTAATGTCAATGGTGCCTCGTGAGTGTGCAGACATCATCAGATAGCCAGGGAAGAGGGGGTTCGGAGTGGCAGAGGAAGGTTTCCGTTGCTATCCCCGGTGGGGGCCCATAGATAAGTGGCCCACGGGGGAGTGCCAGCACTTCCCCCGTGGGTGGGTACTAGGACGGAATGGTTCTGTCCTCAACACTTAAGCACTGTGGCTGAGGGCGAAACGGTTCCATCCATACCACCCAAGGGGTTAAGGAGGATTTATCATTACCATTCCAAAGATATAAAACATGATGCAGCTACTCCTTTCTGATCAGGAATTACGGGAATTCTCAATGCTAGCCTATGAGAGGAGTAGGCCTCACAGTAGTGAAAAATGCATTTGGGTGTTTGTCACTACTAGAACATGCAAAACTTAACAGTACATGTCCTACCTTTTACTCACACAGCACCCAGCCCTATGGGCTAAATAGGGTCTACCTTAGGGGATAACGTATGTGTAATAAAATGGGAATTTAAGGCTTGGCAAGTAGTTTTAAATGTCGAGTCAAACTGGCAGTTAACTGCACACACAGGTCCTGCAATAGCAGGCCTGAGACTGGTTTGAAAGGCTACTTGTCTGGGTTGCACAATCAGTGCAGCAAACCCACTAGTAGCATTTAGGTTACAGGCCCTGGGTATATGGTTTACCACTTTTCAAGGAACTTACAAGTAAATTAAATAGGTCAATTGGGTATAAGCCAATGTTACCATGTTTAAAGGAGAGAGCACATGCACTTTGGCACTGGTTAGCAGTGGTAAAGTGCTCAGAGTCTTAAAGCCAACAGAAAAGAAGGTCAAAAAAAGAGGAGGAGGAAGGCAAAAAGTTTGGGGTGACCCTTTAGAGAGGGCCATTTTCCAACATTCACATATTTCTGCCTTCCGTGTATGTTAGTAAATATGGACTCCAATCTTCAATGTAATCTTTCTCCCCCCCTCATCCCATGATCAGGTGAGTTTTATTTCTGCAATAATCAAAGCCCCTTATTTTTTATGCCACCTTAATAACTTATTCCATCTTTGATTCCAAAAACAGTTGCAACTTTCTACAGTGGAAACTCACAGGTGACATTGCCCCTGTACTGCTGTCCCTCTCCTTGCATGGATGGTTTCGACAGCTTCTCATTCTACATGCACTGCACAAAGTGCCTATGGCTCTTCCTCAATGACTGATAATCTTTCATGTCTCTAACCTTGTGGTTCTCTCTAAAGCACTGGTATTCTCAAAATTCGATTCTATCTATACTGTGTCTATGGCTCTTCTTTGACTGCTGGTAATTTTTTCAGCCTATCAGACAGCCTGCTTTCTAGGGTTTGGGGTTAGCTGCAGAACTGGCCTGGCTGTGAGGTTCAACAGTGGTGTAACAAAAAATGTTAGGGGGCCATATGCTGAATGTGATGAACCTGAATGGTTGCCTCCCTATGAAACAGGGGCTCTAGCTTCTTCTCACCCTCTCAGCACTGCAGGGGCCCAGGGACTTCTAGGGGGAGATTTTCAAAAAAGTCACGCAAAGCATTGCAGCCCCCGCGAGGCTGTGCCGCGTTGCGCGACAGGGAGGGAGCAGGAGAGCGCCATATCTTCAGAGCTATGGCTCTCTCCTCCCCCTTCCCTTGCTCCGGCGCTGATTTCAGCTGCCGTGTGCCATGCACACACCTTAGCGCCGCAGCGCTAGGGTGTGTGCATGAGTGTAGCATAGGTTTTGTACAGGGAGAGTACCCTTCCTGTACAAAATACTATGCAAGGCACGATGCAAAGCTTTTCCCACTTTGCATACATGCTGCACAGTGCAGCACGCATTGAAAGTCGGAAAAGCATGGAGAAATAAAAGCATTTCTCCTGTTAGCGCCTCCTTTGAAGGGGCGTTAACTTTTGGCGCA
Organism: Calotriton arnoldi; assembly: GCA_963921515.1. Lineage (NCBI taxonomy): Eukaryota > Metazoa > Chordata > Amphibia > Caudata > Salamandridae > Calotriton > Calotriton arnoldi. Next base: position 707,136 of record CAWUFW010004596.1, on the reverse strand, counting down.
AAACCATGTTTACAAATATTTGTAAATATAGTTTTGCGTCAAAAGGCATGGGTAGTTGCATGGGAACGCCCATGTACCACCCATGTAACGCTGCCTCGGCGCAAAGTAACGCAAAGCAGTGCTTTGCGCTGCTTTGCGCTACCTACAGTGCTTTCCAGCGCAAAACAAGTTTTGCACTGTAAAGAAAATAGCAAAAAAAAAATGTGCGCTGCTTTGCGTCACTTTTGTGACGCTAAACCAGCGCAAAAGTTTTGAAAATCTCCCCCCTAGTGTAAGGATGGCAGCATAGTAAAGATGCATGCAGCTGGAAGCTGATTAGTTCTTTATTACTAAGAACAAGCGAGAGGTATGGAACAGTCTGCAGCTCATACTGCAGTTCCCTTTTATAGTTTGACAGTGTAGTGTCGTGTGAGTTAGCAATGACAGAACCCTTTTGGCTCCTGATGGACTCGGTAGAACTGTGATGTAAGTGTTCGTGTATAGTGAAGTGAATGCAGGTTTAGAATGCTGAATTCATGGTTACACGCAGAAGAATAAAGATGTGTTATATTAAACTCCGTGTGTAGGGTAGTCATTAGCGGGTAACCAGGCTGGGAAGTATGCTACAACCAGTAACCAGGTAGGGGATAAGTAACCTGAAGATCAACAGTGCTCTCCCACAGAGTTTGCCATGGTCCAGCTAACTGCTTGTGCATGCCACACTTGCCTTGGTTAAAGTGCAGAATCGACACTTGCCGTATGTGGAGTCAAAGCGCAACTCCAGCCAATGTAAAGCATTTGAAGATAACGAAAACTTCACTGAGAAGTCTACACATCATTGGCCAGGAACCTGCTGGGAAGGGCATAAAGAGAGGTACGGTGCTACTACACAACTTAAAGATATACACCATACGGAGTGATAAAGTTAAAGGCAGATACAACTAGATTTTGAAAGAGCAGCAAATAGCGACAGAAAATTGCAAGATAGCGCTGTGATCAGAAGCACTGCGAGACAGAGATCAACCAGGTGTCGGACAGTACAAAGAGATGGTTAAAAGCAAAGCAATTAAAACACAAGGAATGGTCATCTGCTTACCAGAACTGAGTAATGAGAGTCATCATACCACAGTGACGACTGGAGTAGCCCCAGAGAAAGTTTTGTGCTTATGGAGCCGTCCATACATGAAGCAGCACACCACCAAAGCTGCAGGGTGGTGGCTCGGAACAACTCCAAAAGTTCCCATAAAAGTGAAGCCCTCCAATGAAGATCAAGACGGAAGTCAAGGTCCCAGATACTGACCAAGATGATCTGGAGGCCAGCATAGCACAGGGCCTTAGAGATGGTATGAATGAAGCAGGTCTTAGCGGACAGCAGACAGTGTCAGAGAGAACTCCACTCTGTGTCAGCCAATCTCATAAATGATTACAATGCTGCCGCCTTTCTGAAACCACCACTACCTTTCAATGCCGCCAAAAATCTGAATATTAGCGGCAAATGGGCTACTTGGATAGAGACATTTGATGATTTAATTAATTCGCCAGAAGAAACAGATAACAAGATTAGCAAATACCTCAAGAATCTAACTGGTGAAGGTGTAAAAGAAGTCGTTAGAATTGGCATCTTTGGCGTGGTTTCCCCTGACTGTTTGCCTCTACCTCCTGTATTTTTGATGCTGTGCTGGATTTTGTTTTTGCTGGCTTAAATGCTGTTGGCACTTTGCCACTGCTGATCAGTGTCAAAGTGCAAGTGCTCCCCGTGTAAAGTATGATTACAATTGGTTCTCCCTGATTGGCATATTTGATTTACTAGTAAGTCCCTAGTAAAGTGCACGGAACTGTGCCAGAGCCTGTAAATCAAATGCTACTAGTGGGCCTGCAGCACTGATTGTGCCACCCACATGCACAGCCCTGAAAAGATATCTCTGACCTGCCACTGAAGTGTCTGTGCATAGTTTTTTAACTACCATGTGGACTTGGCAAGTGCACCCTTTTCTTACATGTAAGGCACCCTTATGGTAGGCTCATGGTACCCTCCTGGGCAGGGTGCAGTGTTTGTGAAAGGTAGGACAAGTACTGGTGTATGTGACATGTCCTGATAGTGGAATACTGCCAATTTCATTTTTCACTGTTGAAAGGCTATCTTGCCCCAAAGGATAGAATGGGAAATACTTTGTAACATCTTAAAAGTATAACTTCCCATTGGGACAAGATAGAGAAATAAAGTTTAGGCTCTCGTAACTCAGAAATTATTGACACATCTTTTAGTAAAGATGGTTTTTAAATTGTGTGTTTGAAAATGCCACTTTTAGAAAGTAGGCATTTTCTTGTTTAACCAATCTGTGTGCCTCTGCCTGTTTTTTGTATTGACTGTCTGGTTTTGGATTGACAGTGACTGTGGATGTGCATTCACTGTAGACAGCCACTGGGGGGGGAGGGGGTTGAGGTGTGCCTGGCCCTTCCTGGATGACTCAGAGCTGGGCTGAATAGACCTTGGCTGAATTTAGAGTAGTGGGAGGAGATTTCCTTGCACCTGAATAGGGACTGTCTCCCTTGCACAATGCTGTCTCCACCCCCTGTGGTCATACTGCACCAGTGAGGACAGAACTGGTTTGGACTGGGCTCAGAGACCCTTGCACAAAGAGAACAAAGACATTTTGGGGTATAAGTATTAGACCTAAAACCCCAGAACTTTAGATCATTTCTGGAATTCAAGAGGAACCTTTGCCAAGGAGAAGAGCTGGAGAAACTGAAGAAGTACTGCCCCTTTGCTGTGTGCTGTCTGGGGTTGGCTTGCAGTAGCTGATTCTGCCAAGGAAAGGATAAGGACTTTGCTGTGTGCTGTGTCCCCTGCTTGAGGAAGATCTCCAAGAGCCTGTGTGTGCTGGCCTCCTGTTCTGAAGTCTCAGGGACACAGAGACTTCACCTCCAGCTCCCCTGAACTTCATTGCTAGGAGTTCTGACCTGCCAAGAGGTGCCTGTGAATGTGTTGGGCCTCTGGAGGTTGTTCCTGCTGTTGGGAGCTGTAAAAGCTACACAACTACAAAAAAATCAATGCGTTGCTCTTCTTGCAGCAGTTTTTCCGACGCAGCACCGAGGTGCGAGAAGAATCTCCATGTATCGCCGTGCCGCTGCTGAAACTGGCGCAGCGCCTGTCGCCACTGCAAGAACCGACGCATCGAGGGGTCGCAGCTGAAGAAACCTACGCAGCGCCGCTCATCGCTGCCGCATCGTTTGCCGAGGCATCCCGGATTTACATGCATCGTACCTGTGTGGCAAATTTTCCCGACGCATCACCCGCGGACCAGAGCCGTCTTGGAATCAACGCATCACTTCCCCTACAGACCTGATTCGACGCATCACTTCTCCTGCGTGCAGCAGAACTGTCGCATCGCCTCCCCATGGTCTCGGGAACTTGCGCATCTCTTTGTTTTACAACGCTTCCCATCTCTGCCGCTGTTTGGCCTTGTGAATTTTGTCGCAACTACAGGTACTTTGAGAGAAATCACGCATCCATAGTTGTCTATGGTCCAAGTTGTTTGAAACATTTTTAAAGTCCTATTCTTATTACATGTATGTTAGATTTTTGTCGTTTTGGTCTTGTTGAGTTTAGATAAAGATACTTTATTTTTCTAAACTGGTGTGGTGTCCATTTGTGGTGTTATCACTGTATTACTGTGTGTTTTGAGTACAAATACTTTACACATTGCCTTTGGGATAAGTCTGTCTGCTCGTGCCAAGCTACTCAGGGGGTGAGCAGGGGTCAATTAAAGTGTGTATCCCCCTTACCCTGACTAGAAGCAAGGGTCCCTATTTGGATAAAGGTACATACCGTTGCCAAGTAGAGACCCCCATTTTTAACAGAAGTCATAAAGAAAATGCTGTGATTTGACATAATCACAGACCGGCAAATCAAGGAAACCTTGAATCTCAAGTTCAATCCAATGCCGAATGTAAATTACGAAAGGTAAATTTTCAGTCAAGAATGACAAAAAGTTGGTGAAACAATCGATGAATTTGTCAGCAGCGGCCGGTGCAGGTAAGCGCGGTGGGCGGGGTGGGGGGATGTCGGCATGAGACGGAATAGGGAAAATTAATTAAATAAATCCTATTCCGTCATCTGTCAACATCCCCCGCCCAACCGCGCTTACCTGCACCAGCCGCTGCTGGAATTTATTGAGAGACTGGATATGGTCATCAAACACTGTAAGTTTAATTAATATAATGACGAGGAAGCTCTGTGTCTCAGAGTTATTGACGGATGCCTGTCAGATTCATTCAGATGACATATCCTGAGAGAAACTCTTAGTCTGGAGCGAGCTCTCATGGCTGCCAGAGCTGAAGAGCATGCCGAACGACAAGCTTCTGACATGGAGACCGGAGTCAGTTATGAACATGAAAAGTAAACCAAAGCACAAGGCAGAGGGACACAGAGTGATGTCTTCACGGAAAAAGAAGTTGTGTTTCCGGTGTGGATTTTTGTTTCCACTCAAAGGTAAATGTCCCATCTTTGGACAGATTTGCAAAGGCTGTGTGAAGGAGAACCAATTTTTAATAGTTTGCAAGGCGAAGGCCAAATGTACGTGCGCCACAGCGAACATTCCAGAAGAGACTTTCAACACATTCCCACAAGGCCAAACGATCACACAAGTTGAGGTAAGTCGACACCAAATGAAGTTGATAGTCATCTAAATCATCGTCAATCAGTCCTTCAGTATCAATGGCAAGTGAAAGTGAAGAATATGGTTGAGCATTGTTGACGTTTACCTCAGAAAGCGTGCACATGTTGGAATGGCCGCATGTGAAGGGAAATGCAGTTCAAAGAAAAGTCGACATGAAAAAGCACCAAAGTCATACAAGCATTGTCCGAAGATGTCACCAAGAGTAAGTGGTTGCTCAATTCCTTTTATTATCAACATTGGTGCATCAATAGCATTACGCCTGAGGAGAAATACAGTGAACTATCTCCATTGCCACAACTTACGCCATTATAAACTAAAGTGTATACATGGGCTGCAACAATGCCATTAAAAAGTCAAGGTCAATTTTTAGCCACGATGAAACACAAGAAAACAAAAGTACAAGCACCCATTCATGCACTTTAAGGTATGGCGTCAGGTGCCTGTTTACTTAGCTTCAGCACAGCTGCTGATATGGGACTGATATCAGTGAACTATAACATGAATGCTCACCATAAAATAGTAAGTCAGTTCCCTTCGTTGTTTAATGGGTTGGGAAAACTCAAGACTGTGAAAGTACAATTACACATTAATGAGGACATCCGTACTATTGCTCAAAGACACAGACGAATGGCATTTCATTTATAGGAAGCTGTTGAAAAAGAACTTGAACCCTTACTCAAACATGATATCATTGAGCATTTCACGGGTCCAACACCATGGGTTTACACCATAGTGGTAGAGCCTAAAATGGACAGTGAAGGAGCTGTACTCATCTACGTTGACATGTGTCAAGCGCACAAGGCAACTGAACGAGAACGACATCCAGGTCCGCACATCGCCGACATGATAACACAATTGAATGGTGTGAAGGTCTTCTCTCACCTTGATTTGAATAAAGGATATTATCATTTGGAACTTGAGGAGAGCTGCAGGTATATTACAACCTTTTCTACATATAGTAGTCTGTTCCGATACAAAAGACCATGTTTCGGTGTGTCATCAGCTGCAAAGCTGTTTCAAGATATCATTCAACGTATCATACAACCTGTCATGAATGTGTTTAATTAGGGAAACAGCCTTAACCACGAAGGCTGAACAACGATCAGCCTTAACAACGAAGAGCTGAACTACGCAAGCCCTACCGCGCATATGTCTTAACCACGCATGTGCGTGGTTAAGGCATATGCGCGATAGGGCTTGCGGTCGGACGGAAGCAGGAAGAGATCGTTGTGAGGTAAGTGGGGTTGGGGGGGTGGGGGGGTGGGGTGGTCGGGGTTGATTTGTGGGCTTAGGGTGGGTCGGGGGTAGTGTTCTGGGCTGGGGGTGGGTCGGGGTTATTTAAAGTTAGGCTGGGACGGGTCAGGGGTTGTTTTTTTGGCTGATTGTGGGTTGGGGGTAGTTTTCTGGGTTGGGGGTGGCTCGGGGTGTTTTGAGGGCCGAGGGCGGGTTTGGGTAGTATTCAGGAATTGGGGGGGGGTTCGGGATAGTATTCAGGGCACGGGGTTGACGTTTTAGGGTTCAGGGCGGGGTAGGGATCGAGATAGAACTTAGTACTTAGGGGGCAGGGTCGATTTTAGGGCTTAGGGGGTAGTTTAGTTTTCAGGGCATGGGGGCCGTTTTAGGGTTCAGGGTGGGGGGAGGGTCATTTTTAGAGAATAGGGGGTAGTTTTTAGGGATATGGGGAGGGCGGAGGTGAAAAAGTGACTAGGGATGGGGGAGTGGGGTACTTTAGGAACTCAGGCCAGGTGCAGGGGTCAGGGGATTAAATTCTTAACCGCAAATATGTATTTACCAAAAATGCCTTAACAACACGATTCGTTGTAAAGGCATGCGTGGTAAAGGCATATTCGTGCTTAAGAATTTCGTTGTTTAGACTTCGTGGTTCCGGAATGCGTGATAAACGCATTCGTGGTTCAATCATACAATCGTTTAATTATAATGATGACATTTTGGTTTTCGGAGCTGCACTGAAAGAGCACGATAAAGCCCTCACGCAAGTGTGTTGTTTACTTGCAGATGCGGGCTTGACTTTTAATGCCGATAAATGTGAGTATTTTAAGACAAAGCTAAAATTCTTTGGCCATATCTTTTCTGACGAGGGTATGACACCTGATCCAGCTAAAGTGCAAGAGTTGTCAACCATCAGTCCACCACAAGATGTTTCCATGTTACGTTTATTCCTTGGCATGACAAGCTACTGTTCTAGATACATATGAGACTTTGCCATCATGAGTGCTCCATTGAGAGACTTGATGAAAAAGACTGTTTCATTTCATTGGTCACGTGAAGGCGAGCAAAGTTTCAAGAGAATGCTACTGAAACAACATACTTTGATCCAAAGCTTCATGTAGAGGTTGTTGTTGACGCTAACCCAGTCGGGTTAGGCGGAATACTTGCACAGCAGACACCCAAATGCTTGGAAACATATTGTGGCATATGCAAGCAGAAGTTTGTCTCAAACTGAACGTGCTTATTCACAACCTGGGAAAAAAAGTTTAGCAGTGGTGTGGGCTTGTGAACATTTTCATGTATTTTTATATGGAAAGCCTTTCACGCGTGTGACAGATCGTCAAGCACTGGTGACCAACTTTGGCAATCCCAAGGCTAAGATTCCTCCTCACATTGAACGTTGGGGTCTACGATTGCAAGAAGACAACTACACAATTGTGCACCGGCCAGGGAAAGTTCAAAATGCTGCCAACCCCTTTTCATGAGTGCCTCTACAATGCCAGGGTACCCGTTTCAAGACGGCTGAAGACTACATAAATGTCATTGTGAAATTAAACACACCACCTGCCATTTCACTGGAACAGATTGTCACTGCCACGAGTCAAGATAGTGACATGTTAAAACTAAAAGACATTATTATGCATCAGTCTTGGAACCAGCACACTCGACCTCTTACCAGTGACAGTGAGTACCAGAAGTTTAAGAATGTCAAAGATGAACTTTCCATTACTCAAGAAGACATTATCCTCAGAGGTACGCGAACTGCTATTCCGGAGATCCTGCGACAACAGATAATTGAAGTGGCCCATGAAGGACATCGTTGAATTGTTGCCACAAAATGATCTCTTTGAGACCAAATTTTGTTTCTTCATCTCAATGAGAGAGTTGGACGAGAATTGAAGGCCTGTCATCTCCGTAACTGCCTTTCATTGAAAACCACCCAACACACCTTAAAGATGTCAGAGTTGCCAAAGCATGTATGAGAAAGAATTGCTGTTGACTTCTTCGGTCCTCTTGAAAATGGACATCACAAGATGGTGATTGTGTATGAATACTCCGTTTTCCATTGATAGAAGATCTCTCATCTATCACTCAAGAAAGAGTCCTAAACAGATTAGGCAGCATCTTTGAGACATCGAGTGTTCCTGCAATCTTAAAATCTGACAACGGTAGACCTTTTAACAGTTGAGAATTCAGAGACTTTCTCAGTCATCTTAATGTGAAGCATCAGAAGAGCACACCTCTTTGGCCATAGGCCAACAGCCTTGTTGAACGTTTCATGAGTAAACTCAAGAAAGCTGTTCAGCGTGCTGTATTGGAAAAGTTCGACCTTTAAACTGTCTTGAACTCCACTCTTCTAGCTTACTGTTCTACCCCTCACTTGACCACAGATGAAAGCCCAGCAACTTTGATGTTCGGGAGAGCCATGATGACCAAGTTACCTCGATGAACCAACAGAAGATCAAGTACTGAGGAAGAAACCTGTATAAGAGACTTGAATTGTAAAAGACAAATGAAGGCCTTTGCAGACAAGTGCCAACATGCAAAAGACGTTACGTTCACTAGAGGAGATCGAGTGCTTGTCCGTCAGCCTAGAAAATGGAAATCTGATGCTCCAATCGATACTGAGCCATTTCATGTTGCAACCAGCAAAGGGCACATGGTTACTGCCCAATGCCCTGGGAAGTCCATTATGCAAGATTCTTCGCATTTCCGTCATATGGCTCATCACTCATCAGGCACTGATATCAATGTAGAGACTGGGTCTGAAAGGACAATTGAAGAACCCCAAACTGCTGCTGTTCCTACATTGCCAACGCAGATCATGGACACTGTCCCCAGTATCCAAAGACATGGCTGGGACATGTGATCAGAGCACCACGAAGACTCATTGAAGAGCTATGATTGTACATATTTGTAAACATTATTTATTTAATAGAGCGGGAGATGTAGTGTTGTGTGAGTTAACAATAACAAAACCCTTTTGGCTCCTGATGGACTCCGTAGAACTGTGACGTGAGTCTTAGAGCATAGTGAAGTGAATGCAGGTTTAGAATGTTGAGCTTGTGATTACATGCAGAAGGGTAAAGACGTGTTATACTAAGCTCCATGTGTGGCATCATCATTAGAAGGTACCCAGGCTGGGGAGGATGCTGCAGGCAGGTGGGTCACAAAACATGTGTGTTCTGCGACCTACCCGAGATAGGGTAAATGAGATTGTGAAATCCAAAATAATGTACATAAATCCCCAAAACCTAAAATTGACGTGAGACATATCATCACATCTCCACATCAGGATAGTTTAAGATAGGTGTTTCATACATACAGTACCTAAAAGCTGCATATAATATGCCATCAGTTATTTCACTTTATAAAGCTCTGACACCTAGCTGCAGCTAATTTGTGTCGGTTCAGATAGGGCAATTATTTGTGTCCCGGGGTCAGCCTTTCTCGACTCCCTGTGCTCCTCTCTCCTGGGGAGGCCTTGTACGGGTCTCTGGCCAGAGCGTGCTTCTTGGACTTGTCACGCTTGTCTTACCCTCCACGAAACACATTTAAGGGCAAAGGGTATGACATCTGGTATGCCCAATCCAAGCAGCCCCCTTATATCGGGTGTAGACATCAGCACTTCCTCATTGCTTACAATTCTTCCTTTTTTACTGTAAAAGAGGACGGATTGCTCTATAAGGCAATCTTGCAGCGCCAAAAGCACTGGCTTGACATGCCAGTGTGTGGGCTGTTCTTTTGGCAGTTTGTGGACCTGTTTTATAGTCGTGTGGGCCAGTTTTTCTCTGGCGTTACCACAAACAATAACTGCAGCAAGCACAAATGCATGCAGTTGCCCATATCTTGCATAACACATGTACAACTTGTCTTTACAAGTTCAAAACTGCCATGATTCGCAAATGTGGGGCACTTTTTTTCACTATCTGATGCGTTAAAGAGGGCCATTTTTATTTTGGTGCCTGAACCTATTTTCTGTTACAGTCCAACCCCGTTGCAAAGACATTATAAATCTTGAATGGCGCTCAAGGAAGTAGCAAGCACTGAAAATGTAGTCTATATAAAGATACAAGCATTTCTTCAGTGATGTCTCCGAGTAATAGGGTGACCAGATGCTCCCACGTTTCACCATCTGTCCTGGAAAATGTCAGTAAATTTAGTTAAAAATGTCTAACATTATTTATTTATTTCACAGATTTATATATCGCATGGTCACCAAAGGTATATGGATAAGCTCTACAATTAACAGTGATGTGGCACAGGGTCTTACATAGAACAGAAAAATTATAGCATAATCAAAGAGGCCATAATAACTCAATTTAACATAATAGGTTTTAGAAGAAAGAAGGAGAAAGACTGGTGGAGAAGGGAGAAGCATTAGGGAGGGTAGCTAGATAATAAGCTTTTGGTGGGTCGTAAATACCCTCAAAGCCGAAAAGGGAGGACCCAAAATTGCAAACGGCTATCTTAAATACATTTGACTTTCCTTCCACAATGAAGCATGCAGATATGCAGCTATTAAATTCAGCATTGCCATTAATGATCCTCTGAATCAGGGGGATGATCCTTTGCAGGGCCTCCATTTTGAAAGGAATGTTCTTCACAAACTTGTTTAGGCTCTTTAAGTTGATAGCAGTTCTTGTGTAAATTTCTTTGCACCTATTCCTCCTTGGGTACTGGAATGATGAACTTTCCAGAAAAGGATCTTGATTGGAACTTGGAGAAGCTTTCCCAATTTTGTTGCTGTCCAGAAAGTTGATTAAAAAATGATTTTTGTCTGAAAGAATTTGATAATTTTGACTGCTGTTTTCTAAAAGAAGAAAAAAATTCAGGGGCATATTAGCAAGACCCATGTTAAAACTATCGCCGTTTTAGCGGCAGGAAACTGCCGCTAAAACGGCGATAATGGGCTTGCTAATATGCGTTATAGAATTCCAATAGAAGCCCAGGTTAGATGTGCAGGACATCTAACCTGGGCTTCTATTGAATTCCATAACGCATATTAGCAAGCCCATTATCGCCGTTTTAGCGGCAGTTTCCTGCCGCTAAAACGGCGATAATTTTAACGTGGGTCTTGCTAATATGCCCCTCATTTCCTTAAATATTTTGTGCAACTTGTCTTCTTTTTCAGCTCCAAACAGTCTTATTTGTTCAAATGGCATTCTGAGTGTCGCTGACGTCTGCACTGAAGCTGCATTCCACACTTTCAGAAAAGGTTATGCCGTGCTTTCACAGAAGCAATGCAGGCCAATGCTGAAGTTTTAACCGCAACAAAAGAGATGTCAGAGAGGAATTCAATCTGGGGTTCCTTGGTTTCCAGCAACTGTGAACATACTTGACCTTCCTGAGCCGGTTTGATCAGTTTCTTAAGTCATTCAAGAAAGAATGGGGAGCAAAAAACCCACAAACACCTGTCCTTCGAGCCAAATAGGAGCCAGAATGCATTTTATTTTAGGGCTGCACCTACTTTTTTCTCTGCAGGGTCTTTTAGAATGTTTTCTTCTTCCTTAGAATACCCCACCAACCATGCTAGCAACCACAGAATCCACATGTGCAGAATCTGGTAATTTGTCCTCTATTTCCAAAGGATAAAATTAAAACCTAAGCATACTTCTAGGAAGATTTATCCTTCCCAGGTCTTTCCATTTCTGTAAAATTACGTCTGATTACGCTAACTTGCACCCTTAAGTTCCCTACTAAGTATAGCGTAAGCGATCGATCTTTTATTTATCTAAAGTGGTTGAGGGGAAGAAAACATCTTAAACAGATACCAACAAAGTTGTCGTGCCTGAAAAGATCACTGACTCCGAAGTGCAGTTTGAATATTTATTATAAGGCCAAAAACAATTGGATGTAAATACATCTCAATAACAAAGTATATAGATACAGGAAAATTAATACAGAGCCGATCTTTCTAATATAAGTAATGCGGCCCAAAAGGCAAATGATTATAAATTCCAAAATCACAATGCAACACAAAATAGATGCAATATTTAACTCTCGACTCATTGAAAGAAATCAAAATCTTTCCCTACACTATTCTATATTAGGGCCCTTCCTGTCTCTCTTCTATCGTTCCCCAATGGTGTCAGCACGTGTGACTTCCTAAGAAGTACTCACGTCAAAATGGGTCGTTTAGCTTAAGGCTATGGAGCTCGCTCTATGAGGCTCTTTCTTCTCCGAAAGCTAGCAGAAGTCTGGTCTCTCTGTCCCTGCGCATCATACAAAAAGACAGGATTCAATCAACATTGCGTCACCATTTCAGAAACTTTCCATTAGACCTCTATACAGTAGCTAGTTCTCTTTCATGAAGCAAAATTAATCAAAGCTATCTTCTTCCAGTGGCCTTGGCTCCCAGTCAGGCCAGATACGCAAGATCCTCCCTTCTCGCTTCCCAGCCATCTTCAAAGACATTCCGGGTTTCTCCTTAACTTTGAAAATAACGATGTGTTTCTTTCACCTGCAGTAGGATGAGAGCATTCTAACCTTGAACCCAACAATCATTTAATTCATTATTTCTCGAGAGCAAGGAGAATCTTTGGGCCTATTTTTCAGACAACTTAAACAAATCACAATTGCGATATATATAAAATAATATTGTCCTACACATCATGCATGAAGGAATCATAATACATACAAAAGTTTATTTAATGCGTTTACTAATTCATCATTAAATGATTCAATTAAATGTTTCTTAATAATCAAAAACACTGCACATAATACGAATATATGGAAGTGCGTTTAAACCATGAGTATAGTGCACCCATACAAATAGAGTGCTATTTGCGCTCTATCAGTTCCCCCCTCTTATGACTAGTGTCATAACACCAATTCTCTTTTCTTTTGTAGTTTCTCCTAGTAGAAGAGACCGACCTAAACAGGAGCTGTAGCTTGCCGTCCCTGTCTGAATCGTTCTAACCCTTTAAGGTGCTGTTAATGACTGTCCTGCAGTCGCTCAAGTTGTTGCTCTCTCTTTCTTAACACAGTCTCCTGATGTCTTGCCCTTTGCCATTTGTAAGCCTTGATGGCTCCTAATAGGACGATTATACAAATGACAGCTATTATAATAGGTTTCTAAATATATCCTATTATTCCTTGTCCCATACTTCCAAACCAGCTGCCTATCTTGCCGATTCCTTTCCCCACTTGCTCCCAGAGTCCTTCAGCAGCCATCTCACGTAACTCTTGGTGTATATCTGAAATATTGTTAATGTATTTCCTTATATCCCGACTGTTGTCTGGAATGTAAGTGCAGCACTGTTGAACTTTCAACAATTTGTAGACTCCTCCGGCTTTTGCTAGCTGCACATCTAGGGCAAGACGGTTTTGCAAAACCAAAGCCCTTATCGAAACCATCTCCCCATCTACAAGTAGTAGAATCTGAGCTGTATTTATGGAGAGCTTATCCACTAGTGTTGCTAGCTTTCTGATTTTCAAATCATTCAGAATCACACCCATACTCGGTATCATAGCTCCAAATATGTCTCCAATCACTTCTCCTGCACTCGCACCACGTTTCCCTCTCTGAGGTCTCCTTCTCTCTAGAGACCATAAATCATTTACATGGAAAATCTTGGGAAATACGACAGCCAAATAGCAGGTGCCATACCAGTTCTTGGGCAACTTCACATAGGCATTCTTTCCACACACAAAATACACATTGGGCACTACTGTTATTTTATCTAGTAATGCTTTTCTGATTGATTCTTCGATCAAGAAGACGTGCTCACAATCACTCTCACCCACAAATGTCTTATCATAATATGTGGTCGGATGCCTAATGCACAATTTTCCTTTCTGCTGGAAATCTAATGCTATGGGTCCAAAACTCCCCCTTGCTTTATGATCTAATTCTTCTTTGGTCCATGGGGTAACCTTGTGCTTTGGATCTGGTCTAAATAGAGTCTGTCTATGTCGATCTTCTATCTGATCTATAAATTTCTTTTCGATGTCAGTTAATATGCAGGTCAAATTATGTCTATGTGCATAGGATGTATCTAAAGTAATGGTAGGTACAAAATACTTTGACATTCGCTCGACTTGCTTATAGTAATCATATTTATTCATGTATTTCAGAACGGGAACTTCTGAGAGTACCACATCATAATTAGAGAAATAGTACTCGAAGTGTGCCTTGCTATAAAACATGCTCAATAAGATACTACATGTAATGCCATAAGTCACAGGCAAATGATGATATCGAATGCCTTCCTCTACTGAGGCTGGTAACTGCATACACACATAGCAATCCTTTGCTTCCATGGTATCCACATACTCATACAATAATCGAGCATACGCATTCAAAGTGAAATCACCCTTTGACAGATCCACATGCAGTCTACGACTGGTTTCCTTAATCATTTCTAGGTCATAGGCATGTGCGTCCTCATCTATCTCAGAGCTTGGTGTAGTGAGTGTTGTCTGCACCCTGTTCTGTTCACCATTTTGATATCCAACTAGAGATACCACAATCACCACAGTTATAACAATAAGCACCACTACGATGAGGGTGCCAATGATCCACTTCTGTTTGCGTGTTGACTTTTCGGACCCCATGGTTTCTACTGATTGTTCTGAAGCACAAAAGGAAAAACAGTCTCTTTCTGTTTTCTTGTTCAACAATGCCTTTTTCACTTCTCTCCTTTCATACAATTAATGTCCAAGTTCATTCGATTGATACTAAACCTATTGAAGAGATGCAGTCAGCCCTACTCCTCACTCCATCATCTACTAGAAAGTCCCTAACTTTAAATCTTCTTAAACTGGGGTCTAGGTTATCTTCTTTCTAAGGCCTAATGCTTTCTTTGATTACAATTCAAGCTTCATCATTAATGACATTTGATCCAAGAATTTCGAGAACAAGTTGCAGAATCTCGGCACGGATGTCTCCCAATTCTAGCGCGGTGAGCCGCCGGCCAAATGCAGGGAACACAACCTCATTAAGGATAAGGTAACGCAATCCACTTAGTCTTGGAGGATTCGGAACTTGCAGAGTTAGTATTCCGAACGCTTCCACACCTGGGACCAGTAATCGTATTTCAATCGAGAGGGTGTTCTCTCCGTAGCTCACTGTACCAGGTCCCAACCTCCCGGACTTTGCTGGGCCCTGCATCTGCAGCAAGGTATGTCCACTCAGGAGATGCGTATCTTCGAGATGCTGTTCTTTCTCTTCGGGAACGTCTCAGACCATCCGGTCTTTCTTCAACGTCACTTTGATCTGATTCAGATGTTTCAGGAATCGGAGTGAGATCTTTCTCAGATGCAAGCCGTATATTCAGCCTTTCTTTTCTTGCTGGCCACTTTTCTGCTCTGTCATCTGTTCTCTCCACTTCCTCTTGATCTGATCTTTCTGCAACAGACAGTTCACTTTGATCTGAGGCACCGCTCACTTCTGCAATATCTTGAATTTCAGGATCTGGACTCAGTTCAGGAGCATTCAGCTCTTCTCCTTCTTGCTCACTTGGCTGTTTCGTTTCATCCAAATCTCTTACAGCTGAGTCTGTGCCGTCGTCGTTGTCTGTATCAGGTCCACACACACTCCTCGGACTCAGGGAACTCTCTTCTTCTGCAGGCGCTTGAACTTGACGAGTGTGGGAAGCGTGGATCCAGTTCGGCAATCCTCCACACTTCACAGCGGTACTTGTGACCAGTATCACTTGATAGGGTCCTCGCCAGCGAACATCAAGACAACTCTTCCTTACGTGTTTGCGCACAAGCACCCAGTCACCAGGATTAAGATCATGCAGCAGGTCTCTCGAGGTGGATGCAGTCGCAGCCTCGACCTGGTGGGATACAGAAGTAACCACATCAGCCAGTCCTTTACAATAATCCAACACTAAATCATTAGTGATGTTTATCAATGCTGTAGCTGGCACCATAGGTAAACGCATAGCTCTTCCAGTGAGGATCTCATGTGGAGAAAGCCCTGTTCTCCTATCAGGGGTACTACGCAGACTCATTAGCACCAGGGGCAACGCATCCGGCCACTTCAATGAAGTGGACGAACACACCTTTGCCACTCTTGACTTGATGGTACCATTAACTTGCTCTACTAGACCTGAAGCCTCGGGCCTGTAGCTACAATGCAGTCTTTGATCAATATGTAACGCAGAACACAGCAACTTCATTATTTCACTGTGGAAATGAGTTCCTCTATCTGTCTCCACTGATGTTGGGAAACCGTACCGTGGGATCAGTTCTCTTAATAACAATTTGGCTACTGTAAGACTGTCACATCGTCTAGTTGGATATGCTTCCACCCACCGTGAAAAGATGCACACCACCACCAAAACATATCTCAACCTATTGCACCTTGGCATCTCTATAAAGTCTATCTGTATCCTATTGAAGGGACCCCCAGACTTTCCAATGTGACTCATTCCAAACACAGTTCTTTTTCCCACATTCATCTGTTGACAAGTAACGCACCTGTGACATACCGTTTCAGCCCACACACGGAAGCGTGGATTAAACCACGTCTGCCTGAACACTTGCACCATTGCATCTCTTCCTAAGTGAACTGCTCCATGAATTTGCCTTGCCATTGGGCTCAGTAGGCAATTGGGTAATACTGCTCTTTCATCTGTGGATACCCAAATGCCATTGTCTCTTTTTGTGCAACCTGCTCTGACCCATGACGCAGCTTCTTCTTCTGTGACTTCATCCTGCAACCGCTTCACCTCATCCCAAGTATCGGCTATAGCTAATATCATGCTGAGCTCGGTCTCTTCTGTGCTCTCGCCTATATATTCTCCATTGAAAATACAAACATGTTCAGCACAGAATCGTGCTACTTCATCTGCATAATTGTTGCCCTTAGTGACAAAGTCTTCTCCCTTTCCATGAGCTGTACATTTAACAACTGCTATCTCTTTAGGCTTTTGCAGAGCTTCTAATAATTGGTGCACATATTCGCCATTAAGTATAGGTGACCCTGAGGACGTGAGAAACCCCCTCTGTGACCATAACTGCCCAAAATCATGAACCACACCAAATCCATATTGACTGTCAGTATACACAGTCACTCGCAGATCAGCTGCAATAATACAGGCACGTGTCAAAGCGACAATTTCGGCCACCTGAGCAGAGAATACTCTATTTAAACAGGTAGCTTCCACTACTCCCATGATGGTGCACACAGCAAACGCTGCTCTCAAATACCCTTCATTGTCTCTTATGCATGAACCATCAACAAAAAGTATCAAATCAGATTGGGGCAATGGTTCATCTACAATGTCAGGTCTGGGTTTGGTAGATAGATCAGTAACATCTAGGCAGTCATGCTCTTCACAATCCTCATCTCCTTCCTCCTGCGGAAGAGGTAACAATGTAGCAGGGTTCAGAGTGGTACAACGTCTCAGGGTAACATTATCAGCAGCCAAGATAACCTGCTCATACTTGGTAAGTCTGTTGCTGGTTAAATACTGTGTTTTTGTCCGGGTCATCAACAATTCTACAGAATGGGGCACATAAACAATGAGCGGATACCCCATCACTATGCTTTCACATCTTTCAATGCTGACACCAGTTGCAGCAACGGATTTCAGACATCCGGGCAACGCAGAAGCTACAGGATCTAACGTAGCTGAGAAGTAGGCTACTGGTCTACGGGCACCCCCATGTGTCTGCACTAGGACTGCTAACGCACATCCCTCCTTTTCACAGCAAAAGAGCGAAAACGATTTGTTATAATCCGGCATTCCAAGTGCTGGAGCACGACAAATGCTTTCTTTCAGCTCACGGAAGGCTTTCAAACACTCGTCGTCCCATGGTACCGGATCACTAACATCCTTTCGAGTCAGTTTCAACAGAGGCTTTGCTTGCAAGGAAAAGTTTGGGATCCACTGTCGACAATAGCCGACCATTCCCAAAAACATGCAGACTTCTTTTTGCGTTTTCGGAGTTCCCATTTGCAGAATCACTTCTATGCGATCTGGTGACACCCTTCGTTTTCCTTTCTCAATCCGATGACCTAGGTACTGAACTTCAGACAAACAATATTGCAATTTGTTTGGAGACACCTTGTGTCCATTCTCTGCCAAATGATTCAGCAACGCCACAGTGTCAATCCTGCAAACATCCTCAGTTTCCGAGGCGACCAAAAGGTCGTCGATATACTGTACTAAGACTGAGTTGTGGGCCATCACTAATCCTTCAAGATTTTTTTTCAGACATTGACTAAAAATGGAGGGACTTTCTGTATACCCCTGAGGGATTCGTTTCCATGTTAATACACGATCATCCATCCTAAATGCAAATAAAATCTGACTTTCTTCATGCAATGGTATGGAGAAGAAGGCGAGACATAAATCTATTACAGTAAACCATTCTGCTTTGCATGGTATCTGGAATAGAATAACAGCTGGATTCGGTACCACAGGACAACATGGGATCACAATTTCATTAACCCGACGCAGATCTTGCACTATTCTGTACTTGCCACTTGGCTTTTACAGTCCCATGATAGGTGAATTGCAGGGACTACCTCTTATCTCCTTCAGAATACCTTGGGCTATCATAGACTCAATCACAGGTCTGATGCCGGCTACAGTTTCAGGAGTCAACTTATATTGTGGCGTTCGTGGGAATTCAGCATTAGGTTTGATCTGTATCTTAACTGGCTCAACCCCTCTCATCAGACCTACATCCTCGCCCGTGAAATCCCACACTTTCGTATTAACTGAGTCTCTCAGATCATGTGGCAATTCTGCTATTGTGAGCACCACAAACATTTCTGCACACAAACTCATGTTAGCCATTTTAAAATCAGCATCTTCATCATATGTTTGCAATTCCACCCCTCTTGGAGTGCATGATATAGTACAATTGAGCTTGCACAGAAGGTCTCGTCCCAAAAGACAGACCGGACTTGAATTGCACACTACAAACTGATGTCTATCCCGGAATGGTCCTATTCTTACGGGTAATTCGGTTGTCAAGGGATTGGTCATTTTCTGATTACTAACCCCCACTACTTGAATCGATCGTCCTGAAAGAGTTAAATTCGGGACTACTTCAGTTCTCACTGTAGAGCGAGCAGCTCCAGTGTCTAGTAAAAAGGTAACAGGATATCCATTCACGTCTGCATCTACAAACGGCCCACTCTGATCGACTTCTAGAATCGCATCTAAGGTGCATTCCTCGTGCACCCCCCTCTGGCACTCCTGTGAATCTTGATTTTTATCAAATCGGTCTTGTATTTCAAAATAAGGCATATGATGGTATAACTGATTCTGCATGGGTATTCTAGGAGGTTGAGGTACTTGCACTTGTGGCTCATATCCTCCTCCATACATAGACCTGGGTCTTGTCATGGTATTGACAGCCTCGGTCAGCTGTCCCTCTCCTTCCATCGGTATCTGATTTGCTGGATTTGATCTACACTCGCGCTTCCAATGCCCGATTTTGTGACAATAATGACAGGCAGTAACTCTTTTCTGTTGAGCCACCCAATCGCTTGTACCTGAATCCATTCCTCTTCCTCTACCCTGACCAGGTTGGGTCACCACCTGTTGTCCCATTCCTCTTCCACCACCTCTACCTCTACCTTGACCTCCTCTAAACCCTTGTGTCATATCAGCGTTTCTCAACTGCACCAACATCAACTTGTCCTTCAATTTCTTCTGTGTCGACTCCACTTGATCACTGCAATACTTAGCATAACGCAGAATCTCGTCCACCGACTTATTCTGCCAGCATATCAAATGCTGCTGTATCATCAGGCTAATGTCAGATTTCAGTCCCAACACAAACTTTGAGACAAACTGTCCCATATCTTTTTGTTCAATTGTATCTAATCCACTATGCTGCTTAAAAGCCAACAACAATCGCTCGTAATAATCATGTACCGACTCTTTAGAGTCCTGGGTGGTACGATCAATTTTCAACCAATCAACAGTTTGAGGAGCTACCTTCGATTGCAACCATGTAATCACTTGCTCGTACTTTCTCATTACATCAGGCGAAGGACCATGAGTCAATGAATCTCTAGGCGGCTCTACAGTAGGCCACTCAATGGCAATCTTACACGCTGCCCACAAATCTGCCGGCACGACAATATCAAACAAAGTGTTCAAATCAATCCACAACACCTTTGAAATCTTTACAAATCTGTCCATTTGCTTATACCACTCAGCAGGCTTTTCCCTCAGCCGAGGGAAATCATTTGTAAATGCTGCCAAATCACCCCTGCTCCATGGTACATGTACATACCCTCCATTCTGTACCTCCCTAAGGGGGTAATTTCCTGCAGCTCCTGTCCCCCCACCCGGAGGCGGAGTATTCCCTTTTCCAGTCTGGAAGCTTTTCTTTTTGGCCCATTTATCTTTCCATCTGTCTAAATCCTTCCATGTCCGTATCCCCATCACTAGTTCTCTAATTTGTGCTTTCAATCCGCTCGTTCGCTTCTCTTCCAGATCCTTATTTGTGTAATTTAATCTGCAAGACCCCTGATTCAGCTTGGTCTTTGACAAATCAACCTCATATCTTTGTGCCAAAAGCAACAATGCATCATAAGCTCGTTTGGCCTTTCTTGTCATGTCCTTTGCTACGAACAGTAGTTCGCTTGAGTTATAAGTGTCAATTTTAATCAGGGGTAAATTACCTTCAATCACCTCGTCTAGCTCTGCCTTTAATCGTACTACATCTAACATTGGCACCTTCATTGCGCTTTTTAACACTTTCTGAATTTCCTCTTTTCGTATCTCTTCCCTGTCACAACTTTGGGTTCTCCTAAGAACTGCACCCTCTTCTGTCTTTTCATCTGGGCGTCTCTCTCTTTCACAACTTCGACTTCTCCAGTGGTCACCTGCACAAATCACCTGTGGCCCAAACAGTATTTAGGCGCTTCTTGTCTTCTGCTTATCTCTTCCCTCGGCATCATTGACTCTCTCACTGGTTGTACCCACATTCGAAGGTCAGACCTAGAATTCGCTAGAGCACCTGTCCGTCCTCTTTCTGTCCCACTATCCATTCTGGATGGATCAGCTGTAGCTGGCAGTGGAGTACTAGCTTCTACTGGTATTCGCCAGAAACCTGTCCCACTCATTGCGAGGCTCCCTCCAGAAATTGTCTCTTCTACTTCACTTCTGTGCTGATGACTGTCATCAGTTCTTTCTCTAGGGGTATATATCGAAACCACTGGCCCTATTGTAACTGGTATTGACAACGCATCTGGCAACTGCATGTTTCCTACAGGTGGTTCTGGATCACTGTTCGAATACCTTCTTCCTCCTGACCCTTCCGGAATGCGTACCATTGTAATCTTGCCTCTTACTCCTGCCATTTGTTCCTCTGAACCCAGTTGTCCCACACTTAACAGCTGTTCTGATGGGCGCGACCTCTCTGTCTCTGATTTAGAGTCGCACGGTGGAGGACGATCCGCTAGCAATCTGTCAAGAAAGCTGTCATCTGTATCACTGTCCCCCTCTGTCTTCTTTTTTCCTTCAGCCCCCTCTCCAACTGTAAGAAGTGGGTATAAGCGCTCTCCCTCTATAGTATCTATCCTCCATCTCTTCAACTGAGCATCCCATCTAGCGTCATGGTATGCCTTCATCGCCTTTTTCATCCTCCCATGTGAAGCCTCTCTCTTTTTTACTAGAGCTGCTCTCATCCATGCATCTAATGCTTCATATTGTGTGGGTCTAGGGGGAGGTTTCAATGCATTCATCACCCCCCTCAGCTGGGTCAGCACCTCCATACGGAAAGTCCCATATCGAGGGAAAGCCAATTCACCCTCTTTCTCTGTGAGTTTGTGCCAATTCTGAAGCCACACAATAGTATGAAGTCCTACATTCGTTGCCATGTAATGTGCCGGTGTGTCCTCGGGCGGAGCTTCTTCCCCTACCCGAGTCACTACCCCTGTGTCACCTCTACACATATCTCGCAATACCCTAAAACATCTCATTTTGAACTCGATCAATTGCAAGCTCCAAAGTTACGCTATTCCACTGCTAATGCACTTCCACCAATCCCAGCGCGGCGTTACACCGACCAACCTATCACAGCGCGGCGCACCCTGACGTCACTTCTCACTCCCTGCAGCTTCTCACCCGCCTTTACAATTTCACCGCAAACTCACTTACACACATTTGTACTACAAGTAACTGTATAACCAAAAGTTATTCAACCAAGTAACTGTTAATACACAATTACAATAACTTACAGTTACATAAACAAGTAATTGTCTGTCACTGAAGATTGATAGAACACTCTCACAAGAACATGCAGCCATAGTGACCCCCGACCTGCGTTGGTCACTCAATCGCTATAGTCCACCCCCGGTACCTGAGGCTTTCTACCGCGACCTCTTCATTCACACAAAGGTCCCTAACACAAGTGGATTGTTGATAGCGCTTCACAACACCCACATTTAATCAGACAATTACAATCCAAAACTATCCCGGGATCTTGGACTTCTCTTGAGTCCGTTTACCAAAACCAATACCACATTCACTCAACATACACCTCAACTCCGCAAGACATCACCCACTTACCGATTACCGCAATCTAACACAATTCCTTTCATACTCATGCCACCACTGTTTCCGCCGCACTGTCAACGTCTGCCAGTCTCCGGTCTCCTCCGCTCCACTTCAGGGCTCTCCGACCTTCCGAACTTCGACCTTACTACTCCTAAGTACTCCCCTCACCTTAGAGGTAAACCACTTTAAAGGTAAACCCTCCTCTGCTACCTTTTGATTACTCTAACTTGCACCCTTAAGTTCCCTACTAAGTATAGCGTAAGCGATCGATCTTTTATTTACCTAAAGTGGTCGACAGGAAGAAAACATCTTAAACGGATACCAACAAAGTTGTCGTGCCTGAAAAGATCACTGACTCCGAAGTGCAGTTTGAATATTTATTATAAGGCCAAAAACAATTGGATGTAAATACATCTCAATAACAAAGTATAAAGATACAGGAAAATTAATACAGAGCCGATCTTTCTAATATAAGTAATGCGGCCCAAAAGGCAAATGATTATAAATTCCAAAATCACAATGCAACACAAAATAGATGCAATATTTAACTCTCAACTCATTGAAAGAAATCAAAATCTTTCCCTACACTATTCTATATGAGGGCCCTTCCTGTCTCTCTTCTATCGTTCCCCAATGGTGTCAGCACGTGTGACTTCCTAAGAAGTACTCACGTCAAAATGGGTCATTTAGCTTAAGTCTATGGAGCTCGCTCTATGAGGCTCTTTCTTCTCCGAAAGCTAGCAGAAGTCTGGTCTCTCTGTCCCTGCGCATCATACAAAAAGACAGGATTCAATCAACATTGCGTCACCTTTTCAGAAACTTTCCATTAGACCTCTATACAGTAGCTAGTTCTCTTTCATGAAGCAAAATTAATCAAAGCTATCTTCTTCCAGTGGCCTTGGCTCCCAGTCAGGCCAGATACGCAAGATCCTCCCTTCTTGCTTCCCAGCCATCTTCAAAGACATTCCGGGTTTCTCCTTAACTCTGAAAATAACGATGTGTTTCTTTCACCTGCAGTAGGATGAGAGCATTCTAACCTTGAACACAACAATCATTTAATTCATTATTTCTCGAGAGCAAGGAGAATCTTTGGGCCTATTTTTCAGACATGTTAAACAAATCACAATTGCAATATATATAAAATAATATTGTCCTGCACATCATGCATGAAGGAATCATAATACATACAAAAGTTTATTTAATGCGTTTACTAATTCATCATTAAATGATTCAATTAAATGTTTCTTAATAATCAAAAACACTGCACATAATACGAATATATGGAAGTGCGTTTAAACCATGAGTATAGTGCACCCATACAAATAGAGTGCTATTTGCGCTCTATCACGTCCATAACAAATTGGCGCATGTGCCGACCACATTGGGAGATTTCTTGATTTGTCTCAATAGAGAGTCCCTGGAGAAACAAATAGACTCTTCTGCTTGAAATTCCATGTTCTCCTTAACATAGTTAAGTAAATCAAGCAAAAACTCATTAGAAATATACTTGCCCTTTTGATAAGGAAGAGGACGAGGAGAGGAACCTTCACTGCATTCTGAGCCCAACCAATCAGAACACAGACTAATATGATCCAATGAGTCTTTTTTGTTTTCTTTAGAGCTGTCAAAGTGTCCAAAATAATCCTTTTGATCCTTCACTCTTCTCCTTCAGTGCTCTACCCCTCTTGCTGCTCTTCTTAGGAGGAGGGGAAGGAGATTTCGAGGAAGAACAGGCAGTAGGAGACAAGTGCCTCATTGTTGGGACGGAAAAGCTTTCTACCTGGTAATAGATCTGAACCCCTGTCCTGAGTGCCCAACTGTACTGATGTCTGGATCCCTAATACTGATTTTTGTTGTCATAGATAAACACGGAACATATGTGTGCACCATGACATAGGCTTGTCTTATAGATTGCAGTCTTGTTGGATCTGAAGGGGCACCCAAAGCGCTACCCTCATAGTAGTGGATGGCTACCGCCTTCACCAGAAGTTAAACAGCACGACCACGGGGTGGCAGCATACTGTGTAGTGATCAGTAGGTGTGAAAAGGTCCTTGTTAACCTGTATCACTGTGTAACTTTTTAAAGTTTCACTGCTTTGTGCTTAACTCACCCTTGTCTACATTTGAGTGGCGTGAAGTTCTGCACAGCACAGAAGTGGAGTATCTGCCCTGGGTTTATGTGTGCCTGGGGAGGGGACAATACAAGGATACTGCAGTATGAATCAGGTCACTCATGGTGTATGCATGTATGGGAGGTGCATGTGCCTATGAGTAGTACAGTACCTGAAGTATATAGTGCTGTGCTGTGCAGTGCGTGCAGGATAAATGCATGTGCTGGGTGTATGTGTACCGCTGAGTGGTACAATACACAAGGACACAGAGAGTGCATGTTAAAGGCATTGTTAAATCCATATGTTGGATGTATGTGTGCCTCTGAGTAGTACCATACGCAAAGGATACAGTGCTGGGCAGTGCATGCATGCTAAAGGCAGATGCTGGATGTATGCGTACCTATGAGTGGCACAGTACATGGAGGATACAGGCCTGTGCAATTCTTGTACGCTGTATACATGCACTGGGTATATGTGTGCCTGTGAATGGTACAATACAAAGAGGGCCCTGGGTTCCATTTTGGGAGACCAAGGACTGCATGGTGAAGCTTGTAGGAGGTAGAGTTCCCCCCAGACAGATTTGTGGATTGCTGCATTCCTGTAAGCTGGGTGGCATACACACTGGTGAGGGGAGGACTAGGCCTCCCCTGCACACTTCAACGGGTGCTGTTCCATTTACTCAGAGATCACAAGGAAGGGGCTAGGGCACATCTCAGGAGAGAGATAGGGTTGATAAGGTTATCATAAAGAGTAGGGCTGGGGGCCATGGGCTAACCTTTTGATGTTCATGTCACTGTGGTTGACATCCAGGTGTGAACTCTAGTCCCTCCCATGGCTTGTATTGTGGGACTATCAGCTTTGGAGACACTCCAGTTGTGACAGACTGCTTTTCAAGAGGAAGATTGAAGAGAGAAGGATGTACTTCAAAAGAAGCAGAACCCCAACATCAAAGTTCAAAGACTCTGACTCTGAAACACTTTTGGTGCCTGGAAATGGACTATAAGAAAGGGAGGTTAAGACCCCAAAAATTGTCATCTGCCAAGCAGCCAGATGGGCTGCATGAGCAGGGAAAGCTCTGAAAGACCTCTGTCTATGATCAGGAGTGGGTTCCGAGGCCTGTTAGTCTCCCTGCTGGGCGAGGGGACATCTCCCAGGAAATCAAAGTCCACCTGCCCTGGAGCCTGGATCACCAGTGCCTGCCTTCCCTGTGAGAAAGAGGAGAGCATTCGAGCGACCGAGGTCGTGGGGAGCCCTATCGAGTATACTCCCTATGCAAGGTGTGAGGAAATGGCTGCTGCATCGGTTCGTTTGTAGGACTGAGTTGGTGACCCATGTATGCCAGGAGAGGGCCGCCGTGAAGTTAGCCATGAGGGGCAGCCGTGGAGAACTTTTGACTGGGCCAGAGCCCATTGACTGTGAGTTGTAGTGACCCCATATGTCTGAGGGGGTCACTGGGAGCACCAAGGACTGCAACTTGTTCTTTCCTGCCCTGCTAGAAAAGGTAGGATGCTGTGGGGAGCATCTGTGCACCTTCACATAGGTGAGGAACCCAAGACACGATCATCATTGCCACCCTCCATTGGGAGCCGAGTGAACACTTACCTTGCAGGAGGGGCTTCAGAATGCCTCCTGTCACTTCAGGATCATGGTCGCAAGTGGGAGGATCTGCTCCTGGGCTGCACACAGCTGACTTACCAGAACTTGACTGCAGCCACTATGAGTGCTGGCAGACTGGGTACACTCTGGAACTCTGGACACTCCACACCTACTGATGCGGGTAATACTCGTTTCGGGACTAACAGCCCTGGGATAACTTGCTGCTAATTTAAGCATGACTGCTCTCTAAAAGTGAGGCTTACCATGGATGTTACAGGTAAAACACTCATGCGCGAAGATCAGGGATGTCACAAAAGAAGGAAATGAAATGCATCACTAAGCACCAATTTGTGCATGCAAGTAGCAGAAAAATCCTGCCTATCACAGTACAGTAAGCATTATTTTTACCAACAACAGATCAATTTCAGAAAAAAAGCTACAGAATAGGAATGAACAGGTAAGCACATCATTTTATGCTTACCCATAACAGAGCTAGGAATCAGTTCAAGAGCTTCTCTGCTCTCAGGGGCGGCTGCTGTCAATCCGAGGTAGGGGGTGGTAAGAAAAAAAAATAATAATAAAAATAGAAATGTACCTTTACTGCCACTGCTGTGATCTTCTCCTCCCGCACCGCGCAGCTCCACTGCTCCCGTCCGACGACACTACAATTGCCCTGGGCACAGGCTCCCAAACCCCACCCAATCCCAGCGTTTCTCCCAGCATGAGAAAAATGCTGGGGTATGGTGGAGTGGGCTCGTTTTGAGCTCTAGCAGGGTCTTGGAGCCTGTGCCCCTGATTACTAGGATATCTCCAAGGGAAAAGCCTGGAGATATCCAAGTGTGCATGTTTGTTTGGCCGGCCGTGGTCGGCCGGCCAAACCCACATGCGCACTTTTAGTGCCTGTCTACCACCACTCCCCCTGCTGTGTGATGCTGCTGCCTGGCCCTGCCCCGCTCCCGACTCGGCGGGCTGGAACTAAAAATAAAAATGACAATAAAATAGTTTTATTGTCATTTTATTTTTCTTCCTACTGCTGCGTTTTAGCAGTGGGGTGGCGCTTCTCTGCCATAGCAGAGGAGCCGCGCCTTTCTGCTCTTCGTTCCCATGGAGAAAGTAAGGTTACCCCCAGGTCCAGCGAGGAAGAAATCTCTGTTTCTTAGTTTGGAGACCACAGCCTGGCTAATATAGCTCAGCACACCCTGGTCCTTGTCCCATGATACAAGAATAAAAAAAACCTCATCTAAAATAAAACACCTCACTCATTGTTCAAAGTTTGTACGTCTAAGAGACTTTGAACATTACTTACAAAGAACGAGCAAAAAAAATGGTTAATTCAAGCAAAAGTTCATGAGGACAGCTCATGAGCAGGCAAGAAAATCAGAATTTTCAAGTATACCGCTCTTGGTTTTGGATCCATTTAGCTCCAAATAAAACTAATACTGAGTAGGTGGTGTATTTTTCTACATGATTAGAAGCATGCGGTTAAACATTGAGACATAGGGGCCGATTCCGATGTCGGACGGACTCAGGTCCGTCCGACATCGTCCAGGAGCCGTGAACCGACCGACCTGCTGTCGTCGGTTACGGCCCTGCAGTACGATGCGACCGAACCCTGTTCGGTCGCACTCGTATACTGCACAATGGGAGCATGCATTCCGAGCGGAATGCATGCTTGCATTGTGAAAAGCAGGGGTGCAGTTCATCCCTGCACCCTGTGGCCGGCACCCCAAGGTGCCTGCCACCGGGTGCAGGGATCAACAGAGGGGCACCATAGGTGCCCCCAGGCCGCCATTCGGCGGCCTCGCACCCATGGGGGCCCTACTGGGGGCCCCCAAAGACAGTTACCGACTGCCTTTTCGTGCCGGAAAGACCGGCACGAAAAGGCAGTGAAATCTGCCATCGTACTCCCTCGGTCGTGAAGAGGCGGCCGGGGAGGTACTGAAGGATTTCCGGACGGTGGACGGGCTCTCCGAGCCCGTCGTAAGCCATCCGGAAATCCGAGTCGGATTCCTTTCCGACCGAGCCCATCGGAATGGCTCGGTCGGAAAGGAATCCGGCCGGCACGTTCCGATTCGGTCGGAAGGGCTCCGACCATCGTTCGGTGCCCTTCCGGCCGAAATCGGAATCGGCCCCTCTATGTGAGAAAAAAGTCTTTCACCCGCACTTGCTCTTGGGACTAATTTGCTACTCACCGTCCTAGGCCTCATTACTCATGGGCCAGTGTTCCTGACGGGGCCAGTACCCGACGTTCCAGCCCCATCTGGATTACAAGTCGCACGGCAACAACATGGGTCAGGGTGAAATACTAGGCAAAAACTTGCTGGAATCGGTGCTGAAACGCTAATTCCTACATGTTATTGTGAATAGCACTCGTTACAACGCCTGCGTTTACAACGCATGCCATTACAACGCAAGTCGTTACAACGATGCGTTGTTACATCGCATGCCATTACAACGCAAGTCTTTACAACGACTTGCTGTAGGGGGGGGCTGGAGTTTGGAATAGTATAATTTACTATTCCAACTCCAGTGTGTGCAACAGTAGGGAAGGTGTTGGATTGAAAATCCAACAAATCCAACACCTGCCCCCTACAGCAAGTCGTTGTAACGACTTGTGTTGTAATGGCTTGCGTTGTAAACGATGCGTTGTAAACGTTGTTTACAGTTATTGTCCACAAACATGATTCGAGGAGTAATTCCGTTCCCTGGAGTTACTGGTGCTCAGAAGAGAGATAATTCCAATTCTTGGCATTTTCCAGGCCATTTGTCATGGGCCCCTTAACACTTTAGGGGCCAGATGTATGACCATTCAGTTTAGCGAGTCGCAAATTGCGCCGAATTGCGACTCGCAATTTGCGACTTGCTAAACTGAAAGTACAACAGTGTCTCAGACACTGTTTGCAATTCCCAATGGGGTCACAAATTGAATGCCTCATCAATATTCATGAGGCAAGCGCAATTTCCAACCTCATTGGGAATGGCTAGCACTCACAGAGATGGTGGCCTGCTGAGGTCAGCAGACCACCATGTCTGGGACTGGTTTTTCAATAAAGCAGTTTTGTTTTTAAATGCAGCTCGTTTTCCTTAAAGGAAAACGGGCTGCATTTAAAAGAAATATGAAACTTTCAGTTTCATTTTTAAGGGCAGGCAGTGGTCCCTGGGACCATTGCCTGCTCCTAAAAATATTTTCGCACCCATTCACAAAGGGGAAGGGGTCCCATTGGGACCCCTTCCCGTTTGCAAGTGGTTTACCACCTACTTGAAGTAGGTGGTAAACTGCGAGTGATTTGCGACCGCAAATGTGGTTACAAAACAATAGTACAGTGGTGTTAGAGTCGCTATTAGGAAGGAACGCCCTTGGCACGCCCCTTCCTAATAGCGACATATGCAAAGGAAACAAATGATGGACGGAATTGTTCTTTTTGCCTTCCTAATAGCGAGTCGCAAATGCTATTTTGTGAGTCAGTGACTCGCAAAATAGTGTTTGTACATACCACCACCGTTTTTTGCACTCGCAATCGGGTTGATTTCCCTTTTGCGACCACAAAAAACGGTAGTACATCTGGGCCCATGTGTTCTTCATTCTCCCACATGCCAAAAGCAATGAATACATGTTTAACATGTGTGTCTGTGGTACCTTCTAGATGCAGGCCTGGTGCAAAGTTTAAGATCCTGGCATTTGAGTGCAAAGTTTTCAACTTTATTTCCTACACCTTACTGATGCTCTGTGTGACCTTAGGCGGGTTGATGCCTCTTTCTGTGTCTCCTGTTCTTATCTGTGAATTAAAAGTTAGGATTGGCTCATTGTGAGCGATATTCAGGGGGTGTAAAGTGTCCAGTCACTGGGGAATGGTGCTCTCTACATCCAGCTGCACTACTGGTGGACGTGTCTCTTTTCCAGGCCTCACCCATCCACCACCCGGCGCTATAATAAACGCACTATGAAATGGTACCATGAAAAGCTATTTCGTTTAATTCGGAAGCTATAGCCTTTAAATGCCCTTTTTATGGCTTCCTCTGCAGAAGTCACTAATAGTCTATAGATCTTCCAGGCAGCTGTAATGAGGCGGCTGCAAGGTAGAATCTTAATAAAGGCAATTGTTGCTTTTATACTCTTCCATTTACAGTTTGTGTGCTAAATCTGAATAAAGCTGCTCTGCCGGCATTACAGGAACGGCCAATGGGACGAGGATGAGTGTGAATGATGAAGAAATGGTTAGGTGGCAATCAAAGGGGGCACTTGCAAAGGCTCCACTCCAAACTGAATTGCCTTGTTACCACATGTAATTGCTCCCAAAGGCACTTGAGCTCGATTATCAACCTCGGAAGAATGAAAGGATTATTTAATCGTTTTTTAGGCTGCAGCAAGCATTCAACCAACTGGGCTTTCTCTTCTGTAGGATCGTTTTCAATGTGAAGAGGCAGCACACTTAAGAATCGTTCAACGTTTCTTTTATTTTGTAGCTCTATAGTCTATGTGATAAAGCGATTTGCCCAGGATCAAAGAATTATGTTAAGTGAGGTGCCTAGGAAAAAGTCTCCTGGTCTAGTATTACCAATTTAAACAATTTATCTTACCTCTTTTCTTCCTCTGGGAGTTTTGAGGTCTGCTCTAGGACTTCCTCAAACTTAACCACTGGGCTTTTTTCAGCTATGGTTTTTGCAGTTTAAACTTTGTCTTGAAAATCAGGTGAAGTATCCCCGCCATAGACCAGAGGGACAACAGGCTGCAGGGAATTACCTTCAAAGTTGTATCCCAACCACTCGGTGCTCCCCATAGCAGTCAATGGTAGTGGGGAATCACTGTATTATGTATGCACCATCCATGCCCCATCTCTGAAACTGCCACTCTATGATGCAGGACTCCCAGTGGGCAGAGAGTGCAGCAGTTTAGCCCAGGGAATGAAGGCTGAGCAGGGGCTGGGATGAGAAATGGCTTCTAGTGAGACTTGAGGCACTGTATTGCAGTGGGAAGGTTTTCCTGACGTCGCCCATGGCTCCTTTGCATACAGTTTTTAACAAAACAAGGTCAGGTTAATGCACCACATTATATTTGAACGTTAATAAAAATTATACAAACTTACAAAGACTTTAACATCACCATCTTTTATATCATTACTCCTTACACCCATTAAGAAGCTTGGCTCGAGCAAGGATGTATCCCTCTCTGTGTCTGAGGGAATTCATTTCGTTTTCTATATCACACAATTTTGTAACCTGCATGATATGTACTTATTTCCAAGAGCATAGCACATGAACAGAAATTGCTGTACAATGGCCATCTAAGTCAGGGGTGACCATAACTCGTGTAATTCTGTGTAGAATAATCATGCAGAATTACCCCAAAATTTTGCGAAATTATGTGGAATTACGTGAGAAGAAAAATTCTGCATTCAGCGCAATTGTTTGTGTGCAAAAATACCCCATTGTGTCCAAAATGGACACGAGGATGCATTTTGTGCTGAGTAATAGCACTAAATGCAACAGAGCATGAATAGCGAGCAAATGTGCACTTGGGTTTGGATTTTCTCTCAACTCGCTCCCGGCATTTAGTGCTTGCTTCTTAGCGCAAAATCCACCCTCCCATCCAAAATGGAGGTGAGGAAGCATTTTGCACTAAGAAAATAGCGCTAATCGCAACTGAACATAAACAGCAGCGTGATCAGCTGCTCACTAAATGTGCTCTTGCAGTAGGATTTTTTTCCCCAGAATTATTCTTAATTATGTGACCAGATGTAATCGCTTTATTATTGACAATTCCGCTTCAAAGAGTAATGGACTATTTGTATGTCGAGTGTCAAAGTATACACACAGGAAAAGTGCGATGGGCTGAAATGACATAACCCCAACATCGAGGGACCTGGAGAGAGAAAGGTGGAGATCCAAGGAAGGTTTGCTCAGCACTACCTGAGCAGGAGAGAAGGGACAGGTGTGTGTAGTGATGAGCTGTGGTGAAGGTGACAGAATGAGAACAGTCAGGATGCCGGCCAGTGGCTGTGTTGTGCAGGAGTGATGAATCAAGAGAACAGTTAAATGGAGGAACAGGAGAGGCCCAGTAGGTTATGGGTAAAAAGGGACATTGTGGGCCACTGGAGCAGCAGCTGTCCCAGATTTTAACCAAAAAAGGGCAAATGTGGCACAGTGGGGAAGTTAGGGGAATGATTATATTTGTTGTGGTCTTCTTGAGTAGAAGAGTGACGGCCTCTGTTTTGATTCACTGGGTGGTAAATATTGGGTGCGGGCAATTGATTGGAAACTTGAGTGAGATGGATGAGTGTGTTAGTAGATGGGTTACAGATTTATGAGTGAGGGGGAATGGGGCATGCTGTGAGTGTGAACAGGTGAGAACAGGAGGGCTGAAAATGTTCTTCTCGGCATATGCCTTGTGAGCTGATCATTATTTGGTATGTAACCCATGAATTGTGATATTGTGAGTTATTCAGCTTTGGCTATCTTACAACATCTATTTCCTTTAAATATATCTAGCCCTTTTCCTTGTTTCTCATTCTCTTTCTTGTACTTTGCTTTCTGTATTGTATTGTATTGTAATTGCATTTATATAGCGCTTACTACCCCTGACAAGGCATCAAATCGCTTTTAGGCGAGTAGCATGCTACACCGGAACCCAAAAAGGATTTGTGGTGAACTAGTATAGTGAAATATGAGATTAATTTGAGCGTTGGATATGTTAGTCTGTTATTTGGATTGAGAAGGATAATGGAGGGATAGAAGAGGAAAAGGTTTGTATTTATATACTGCTGGCTACCCCTGATGAGGTGTTGAAGCGCTTTTCGGCAAGTAGCACGCTACTCGAGAACCAGAAAAGGATTAGTGGTGAATTAGTCTAAGGAAATATGAAATTAATTTGAGCGGTGGACATGTTAGTCTGTTATTTTGATTGAAAAGGATTGTGGAGGGATGGAGGAGAGAAGGGTTTGCATTTATATAGCGCTTGCTCCCCTGATGAGGTGTTGTAGCACTTTTTGGCGAGTAGCAGGCTACTCCGGAACCCAAAAAGTATTAGTGATGAATTAGTGTAGGAAATATGAGATGAATTTAATTTGAGCGGTGGACATGTTAGTCTGTTATTTGGATTGTAAAAGGAATAGTGGAGGGATAGAAGAAGGAAGGGTCTAGAAAGTTGTTTTTTTGGAGTTCATAGCAGTAGGAGGGGGTTCGGGATGAGTAAAGGGGAGGTGGAGGGAGAAGAGCCAAAGGGAAGGGTTTAGAAAGGGTTGTTTGGGAGATCTGAATAGTAAAATAGCTATGAGAAGATGCAAGGAGGGGTAGATGAGGGAAGAGTCTAGAAAGGGTTATTTTGGGGATCATAGTAGTGGTATGGAGTTTGGGATGAATGGGAGAGTGGAGGTAGAGGATATATTGAGGGAGGTATAGGGTGAGAAATAGGGTAGTGCATTGGAAAGAGTAGTAGAATGAGGTTTGAGATGAGTCAGAATGGAGGTAGAGGTTATATTGCAAGAGATATAGGGTGAGATATAGGGTAGTGCATTGGATATGCTGAATTAGAAGCAAAGTAATAAATAGAAAGATACATAAGTATATGGAAGGTATATCATAAGTACATGGAAGGTATATATGCATAAGGAAGGTAATATATGTAGATTAAAGTTAATAAACTCAATCTTTCAAGTGTTGCTGTACTTTAAATCAATTTTTATTTTGGGTTGAGTGTCTATCTATAAAGTTTGCAAGGTTATGCCAGTGCAGTTAGTTTTGTGATAATCCTTCCTTGTGGTTATTGCATCGATTTACCTAGCTGGGCAGTTTTTTTTACGCTTCTCTGGGTTTTAGAGAGGAAAGAAAAGTGCTGCCAAGCCTATCCATTATGAAACCTATATTCAGGGAATCTCGAATTAAGTGGGAATAGAGACCACATTATTTGGCAGAGTGAACTACATCATGGGTCAAATGAAAGGCAAGTTCATTGACAAGGAAAGGCAAATTATGCGGCAAATTGTGTGAACAAAGCTAGTTATGCATCATATTCTGTGACATTGTTATCTATACATATTTATGTTTAACATACCCTAATAGAAAGAAGTTTGCTATTGCTATACAACATGTATCTAGTTCATAAGAAAGAGAACGAGGCACATTTGGCAATCCTGCTCAAAATATGGTTCACCATTTTGTCTGGCATGAAAGCCCAATAACCCCATTTTACGAGCCTTTCAATTTTCCAGAGTCAATTTCCAAAGTCAAACTGATTGTGAAAACGTATACAATGCCGCAGTCATCAGAAAACAAGTTCACATGTACATTCTTATTGCAAATAAAGGTGTGCCTTTTTACTAGGTCAAACTTGCGTTCTGTTGTGGGATTATCCTGCGTTCCCGGTATGGATCCTCTTCTGGAAGCCCCTCTTCTATTAAGAAGGGGGTCTTGGGGGGCAGCCGAGCGTAGGGAGGTCTGCCCCCCGGGATGTTTGGGGAATTGGGAGCGGCTCAGGCGTCTGCTCCGCCCTTTTTGGGCTTATTGGGCTGGTTGGGCTATTTTATAGCCCAAGGGATATTTATTTCGCCATTTTGGTGCAACCAGCCACCATTTAGTGGTATTCACGGTGGCTGGTCGTAGGCATGACAGAGTTTTTTGGCTTTCCCTTTCGTGTCACGGCACCCTCACGTTGGCCGTGCCTGTCAGTCACTGCTTCTTTTCCAGTCGGGCATCCTGGCATTTGCCGGGTGTCGATGAGGGCGGGAGAATTCCACAGGGAGGAGAGCCTCGTCGCTGCGGCGGCTTGCGTGTGATGCGGGAGAACTTCACAGGGAGGAGAGCCGAGTCGCTGCGGCGGCTTGCGTGTGACCCTCGTCGGTACTTGACCGCAGATGAGAATCGGGTTGCTCTCGTCTTCGGGTAGCGAACCTGATGCGGGTATTTTGGCACAACCCCTCCCTCCCCTGTTGCCCACACACCCCTTTTTAGGAGCGTATGAAGGCGTTTGAGGCCTTGGGGTATAGGGGGGAGGGGAGAGAATTTCCCGTGTGGGGGTAGAAGGGGAGCAGCCTGTTTCGGGCTCCCAGAGGCACATCTGGAGCCAAATTTGGTGCGGGGGCTACAAAAATTTCGGGGGGGGAGGTTTGACTCTTCCATCACCCTACAGAGTTTAGAGGCAAGGGTTCTAAAAAGGGGTGCAAAGCAGCAATGCCTCCTTACAAGTAGATGGTCTTTTTAGGACCGGTGCAGTATTTGGGTTCGGCTGTGCGTGGGCCCGGGCAGCTGCCTCTGCCCGGGCTGACACCCTCGACGGAGGGGGGTCGGGCCCCCTTTGAGACAACGGGCAT
Source organism: Calotriton arnoldi (assembly GCA_963921515.1). Taxonomy (NCBI): domain Eukaryota; kingdom Metazoa; phylum Chordata; class Amphibia; order Caudata; family Salamandridae; genus Calotriton; species Calotriton arnoldi. The sequence goes on along the minus strand of CAWUFW010004596.1, from coordinate 671,755 downwards.
TTCGCGCTTGATTCTGCCCCCACTCTTCCTTTTGAGATTTAATCTCGGTGAGCTACAGCAAGCAGAGGTTGGGGCTTTTCGGGGTAGGGGGCTGAAGGTGCTCTGCCCCTCTTTCTTTAATTTCCTGGCTGGCAGAGATGCGGCCACAGGAATGTGTCGGCATTTCACGCATATCTCATTACTCTGGGCATTACATCGTAGCATGTGAGGGGGTAAGCTCCTTAGCTTTTCCTCGGAGCGGAGTGGCATTTCCTCACCCACTCCCGGGGCACTTACCTGGATGCCCCTTTTGGAGGGTTAGTTAGGTAGGAGTAGGTCCGGGTACATTGGGATAGTTCTGGGAGCAGCACGATCCGGGGATGGCTTAGGGACTAGGAAGAGGCGTATAATTCGTGCGAGCGTGAAGGGGGGGTTCAGGTATTTTGGGAGGGGGTAGGTTTTTCCGAACGGTATGCCGGGAAAGGGACAGATCGGGATACAGGCAGGGACCAGCACACCGGACCATATATTTGCAGCGGGATCACTTCTGCAGCTTTCCCGACACGGGAGGGCACTGTACGGCTCCATTACCCCGTGGTGAAGAGAAGGCTGGGCCCAGTACGGCCAGGCTGGAGCGTCGGGGGACCACAAGATCACTGCCCCACGTAGGCCCCGTACGGCTTCGGCGGTGCACCAGGCCAAGGGGGACGGTACTCCCCCTGGCGGAAATCGACTCGGAAAGCAGCTTTTAGGGTATGGTATGGCTGGAAGGTTGTGGACCACAAGATCACTGCTCCACGTAGGCCCCGTACGGCTTCGGCAGTGCACCAGGCCAAGGGGGACAGTACTCCCCCTGGCGGAAATCGACTCGGAAAGCAGCTTTTAGGGTATGGTACGGCTGGAAGGATATGGTATGGTTTTTCAATGTAGGTACGAGGGTATACGGATAAAGGTGGAGCGCTTTGGAGGGAGCTATGGCACAAATGGTAAGTGGTGTGCATTTTGGGTCACAGGTTCGAAGGATAAGCGTTCGGTTCCTGTCGATGCTGTCAAAATATTATGAGGATATGCGGTTATGCACGAGGGTAGGCGGAAAATGCTGCCGCGCATGGGGGCGGACACATGGAATATCACGACCCGACCTATGAGGGAGTGTTAAGTTGAAGATAATTAGGTTGAGGTACTGAAGGGGGGGCGGGGGGTGGGGGATCTCACCAATTTGTTCATGACATTTTCCAGGTTCATTCAGCAGGGAAGCGGCGACAGAAAGGACAGTGGCATTAGGACAGCCGTGGAGAACCCGACAGGAGGAGAACAAATGGGGACAAAGGGCGGGCTCCAGAATGGACACCGGTTCTAGCACCAGGTAAAAGTGCAGCAGCATAATTTGGGTGTCGGGTGTAATTGAGGGAGGAGCTTCGGCGCAAGAGTCAAGATGGGTTTAAGGTGTGAGGGTAGGAGAATGCTGAAGTGAGGACCATAGGATTACACTAAGGGAAGGGCCCGTAGCTGTGGGTATACAGCATAGGCTGGCAATTAAAGAGAAAAGCTGATAGTGTTGGTGCTGGCGGGAGCCTTAATACCGGACGGCACACCAGCGATTTTTGTAGGTAGGCCTGCAGGCTTAAAGGCCCCGGGGGTACACCTTCTATTACCAATTATTATGGCGGAAGTCTGCAGGAACACAGCCACACAAGCAGGCGTATGGGGAGCAACTTCTAATTCACCTAGTAACTTGGACCTTTATATACTTTGGAGTGTGGAGGTATATTATCAAAAAATGACGTCAGTCACCAGGGTGTTAAGGGAAACTGCTCACGCGTGGTCGGGGGATTCTCAAGCATGGAAGAGTCAACATTGGTTTTCCATCCAAGGGTATTAAGCAGGGGGTAGCTCGCTTGGAAGTGTCGCACTGGAGGAGGCATGTGTTGCTTAATTCTTCAAAGTGTAATGTCATGGAGGACGGCATTTTGAGGTAACATGCCACTTGGGGAAAAATGTTCATTGTGGGGTGGCCGGTTTCCGCGGGATGGCTGGATATTTTGGGGCATTCAGGTGGGTCTTGGGGGTTTCCTTTGGCAATAGTGCCATTATGATGGATTCGGTGCACAGTGAGGCCAGTTTACTATAGTGCTACAGCCGACACGATTGGGGATCAGGGGTGATTTGGGGTACATGGGAGCACACGAGCAGACAGCTGGACACGTTTTGGGGCTGTCATCTTAGGACATTGAGATGCATCCTGTGGCCACGGAGGCCTGGTTATGGTGGTGATAAAGCAAACACAAATGGGGATAAGAAGGTGATTTGGTGTACATTGGGCACCCGAGCAGACAGCTGGACCCAGGTCGGGGGCTGTCAATACAGGGCGGTGAGATGGAGCCTGAGGCCATGGCGGCCTGGTTACTAATGGTAATAGAGCAAACACGTTTTGTTCCGAGGGCTGCCAGGGGACGCTAAACATGCTTGGGCAGAGTTGACCTTTGGGTACCATTGGCAGCATAAAAGACAAGTAGCCCAGTACGGCACTAGCACATGCTTGAGGAGCTTAGAGTTGACCTTTGGGGTACCATTGGCAACCTAAAAGATACGTGGCCCAGAACGGCACTGGCACATGCTTGAGGAGCTCTGAGTTGACCTTTGGGGTACCATTGGCAACCTAAAAGATACGTGGCCCAGAATGGCACTAGCACATGGACGGCACTAGCACAGGCTGGAGGAGCTCGGAGTTGACCTTTGCGGCACCATTGGCAACTTTGTAGATACATGGCCCAGAACGGCTTTAGCACTGGTTTCAAGGGCTGCCAGAGGTTGCTGGGCATGCTTGAGGAGCTCAGAGTGGACCTTTGGGGTACCATTGGCAACACAGCAGACAGGTGACCCAGAACGGCAATAGCCCATGCTGGAGGAGTTTGTGTTGATATTTGGGGTACCCTTGGCAACATATCAGTCAAGTGGCCCAGAACCACACTGGCATGCAGGGGCATCAACAATGATACGGTGGCCATGGAGGCACACGGGTTGAGGGTGATTAGAGCTGACAATCCTGTTACGCGGTGCCGGAGGAGGCTTGACTGTTATGGGAGGCATGGGTGAACCTGGGGAATAGTTGACAGCATGGAAGACTGCCGGATCAGCACGGCACAGTCATTCCGGGGGTATGACATTGAGTCTGTGACCATGGAGGTCCTGTGTACGGGTAGGGATTAGAGAGGATAAGCCCGGTTCCACGGACTGCCAGAGGAGGCTGGACAGTGCTGGGAGCTCAGGGGCACACTCAGAGTACTTTTGGCAACAAGGAAAGCAGCTGGTCCCAGTACGGTGCTGCCACCCATGGGCATTGTAATTGTTACCGTGGCCAAGGGGGCATACTTAGCAAGGGGTTAGATCTACCAAGCCCGTTTCCATGGGCTGCCAGAAGGTGCGGGACAGTGTTTGGGACAGCCAGGGCCTGGCTTAGGGGCCCGTTACAAAAAGGGCGGTCAGTGGGTCCCTATTCGGGGCTGAATTTGTTGCTGGGTTGGTATGCGCAGGTCAAAATTCGAGGGCATGTTAACAGCGTGTCATGCTTCGGGGGAGGGCTAGGACATCGCAAATGCTGTCTCCGGCTCACAGTTGGGTGAGTTCCTGTAAGATGTACTCGGTTACAAGGCTTGCGGTGCTGTCCTGCTTAGCAGGGAGCAAGGGAGACAAAAGACCAGGGTGAAGATTGAAGATGGGTACAGTTTCTTTGGCAGCCGTTTGGACAGGGATAGTCGCTAGTACGTGGGACAGCAGAAAGGTCCGCAGCCGAGGGTAATTTTCGGGGCAGCGATACTCCCCGTTGGCAGACAAGTGGGGTACAGGCTGTCGGGGGTTGGGGTGGGGGATTTTAGGAGTGGGATCCCCTCTTTGACGCCGGAGACTGGGGCATATGTGCAGAGGTTAGTCAATAAGTTATGCGTGTGTGGCTCTGGAGAACACTATGTTGGTTGTTCTTGTCCTGCTCATCTGGGAGGTTTTGGGGGGCTATTTTTAGGATATGAATTGTTCTGGTTAAAAGGGGTCAGTTTAGGGGAAGCCGCCCGAGGACAGCATACATACAGATTTTGCAAGTCTACGACAGATCGGAGAGGTCTTGGCAGCTGTAGGGCGTAGGTATCTAGTTTTTATGTTGCCCTGGGACATGTGGCATTTCCCTGTGAGAAATGTGGCACCGGGCAGAGGCTTGTTATGTCACAACGGTGGGCAAAGGGGCGACTTTTCCACTGTTCTCCGTACTGCTGGGGAGCGGCAGACACACAAGGTCTTGGTAGGCTTGCCTTGGGGTCGGAGCATGGCGGACATGAGGTCTTGGGGAGAAGTACATGTAATTCTGTTAGCAATGTGTACAGATCGGGGTGGAAGTGTTGCTAAGATATTTTGTTTTCTGAAATGTTATTGTTGTTTTTCAGGTTCGGCTCTAGTTGGAGGTCTCCGGTGTGTCTGTTTCGATACTGGAGGATTCTTTGGTAATATGGGAAGACCAGCAAGAAAAGAGGTGCAGACTCTGGGTCTCTTGGAATCCGCTCTGTATCGTTTGCACATGGGATCGTATAGGAGAAGAGAGCCTGGGGGGGGAGGTGGCCGCTACCCTTTTAAGATAGGTTATTGGTGGCGGGGGGGTAGGGGTTAGGAATTTAAATACAGGTGCGTTACGCCAATGGTCAAGCGGTGCTAGGTGGGTTGAGTTCTGGCCATGCGGGGTGTGGCATGGGGGCTATACATATGGAGGCAATGGGAAGGCATGGAAAGGGTCTTTGGTGTAAGGACGTTTTTTCACGAGGTTCATGCGGCTGGCTTTATCTTATGACTCGGAGGTATTTTTAGGGGGTTGTCGTGGTTTCCTTTTTTCTCATGGGCCGGAGTGTGTCTGGTGCCGGTCTCCCTTGCGGAGGCTCTGTCGGTACCTAGGTTTTCGGGGGGCAGAAAAAGGGGTAGTTCCCCCTCCCCTTTTTATGGGTGGCGGTTGGCAGTCAAGTTGGCATGTTTTAGCCAAGTTTATTTGTTATTGACAGAGGCAATCCAGGCTGAAAGGGAACGGGTAGAAAAGTTCACGAGGAAGGATCTTTAAGGTGCTTTAGGAAGTTAGGTTAGTTACAGGTTAATAGTCGTAAAGGTTAAGGTTGAAAGGTCAAAGGTGAAAGGGTAACGTTCAAAGGTTAAAAGGTCACAGTAGGGGTGAAAGGGTAAAAGTTCAAAGGTCAAAGTACAAAGGTCAAAAGCTAAAAGGTCACAGTAGGGGGTACTGAATTGCAGGTTTTAAATGTTGTGTGGGGGAATCTTAGGGGTGGGGGTAGCGTAACATAGGTAACAGTTTGTATAGTGAGGTTGTAGTTTTGTAAGGCATCAGGCCAAGGGCCTTTTAATTGTGATGTGCACCTGTTTCAATAAAAGCAGCCTTTTTCACACCATTTCGGTGTCAGTGGTCTGTGCTGCTCCCCATATTCCCCAAGGGGGTCTTGGGAGGCAGCCGAGCGTAGGGAGGTCTGCCCCCTGGGATGTTTGGGGAATTGGGAGCGGCTCAGGCGTCTGCTACGCCCCTTTTGGGCTAATTGGGCTGGTTGGGCTATTTTATAGCCCAAGGGATATTTATTTCGCCATTTTGGTGCAACCAGCCACCATTTTGTGGTATTCACGGTGGCTGGTCGTAGGCAGAACAGAGTTTTAACCCGCCCACCCCCCATTTTTTCAGTTCGTTTTTGGGGGAAATTAATTTTCCTGGCTAGCAATCTGGGTTTTTGGGTTGGCTTTGCATTGGAACAGGTGTACAGGGTATCTATGTGTTTGTTTTAGGGTTGTCGCTTTGAAGCAGGTGCACTGGCGGTTGGCAGTCAAGTTGGCATGGTTTAGCCAAGTTTATTCGTTATTGACAGAGGCAATCCAGGCTGAAAGGGAACGGGTAGACAAGTTCACGAGGTAGGATCTTTAAGGTGCTTTAGGAAGTTAGGTTAGTTACAGGTTAATAGTCGTAAAGGTTAAGGTTGAAAGGTCAAAGGTGAAAGGGGAAAGTTCAAAGGCCAAAGGTTAAAAGGTCACAGTAGGGGTGAAAGGGTAAATGTTCAAAGGTCAAAGTACAAAGGTCACAGTAGGGGGTACTGAATTGCAGGTTTTAAATGTTGTGTGGGGGAACATTAGGGGTGGGGGTAGCGTAACATGGGTAACAGTTTGTATAGTGAGGTTGTAGTTTTGTAAGGCATCAGGCCAAGGGCCTTTTAATTGTGATGTGCACCTGTTTCAATAAAAGCGGCCTTTTTCATACCATTTCGGTGTCAGTGGTCTGTGCTGCTCCCCATATTCCCCAAATATCCCTGCAGATCACCATCTGCAGTACGGGTAATGTTCCTGCGCAACCTTGAGTTCACGTCTGCACAGGGAAGTGCTTATTTTTGCAATTGGTGTACATTTGTGATCTGCAGCAGTCGTAACCAATTAATCGCGAGCCGCGGCACAAATTGAGCACGTGCACGTAATACGTAACAAGGCCTCCAGGTGCTGATGTAATTAACCATGCTGTATGCACCCAACACTCCTCCAGATCTCTGCATTTGCAGCTCTATATAAATATTTCAGCTCAAATTATTATTAGAACAGAAGATGGCGACTTAATTTGTTTAACGGAGCTACGCATGTTCTTATTTGTATCAATTTGCCTCAAGCCTAAAAAAAAATCATTTTTTACATTGGTGGTGCGGTGCCAGGGAAGATTACTGCAAATTGAATTACAGGAAGTAGATGGCTAGTCCGCTGCACCCTCTATTGGCTGGACGGGCTGCGGGCTGCATTGCAGCATGCAGCCCTGGAATTCTGTAACGCACCCACCCCTGAGGCGGGGGAGACTCCTGTTGGAGTTATACACGGCTAAACCTACAAGTGGAGAAGCCAGAATGGTATTCAAACTAAATATTGAGCTTGAAACATCATCCTATAAAAATATCATAGCCAATATATATCAACTACATCACCGTCATAAATATATAAATACAGATTTAGGATTCGTAATTCTGCATCTAATTTGCATGATGATCGATCTATCATCAAAGTCGGTATGCATGGAGTTAAGAATACACAATATTGTGGCAGTCGAAATTCTGTTACAAAGTTTTGTAGGATGATATTTTTGCACTTTATTTTCTGACATACAAAAATTTAAACCATACTGCTAAATGGAACAGTTTTAGTGCACATTCAACAGTTGGCCTACAATGACTCAAACAAATTGTGCTCGCTCCTGTTATGAGCTGTACTATTTTTACTATACTACTATACTATATTATACTTCTTTATAACTAAAACTCATTTTTAACATGAATGTATATTTATTTTCACCTATTTTACATAATTTAATGCAATATAACATTTCTTTTTTTTAATGTGGTTTTATTTTAGTCCCTACCTCCGTTATTTTCTACGAAAGGGTGTTTCAGAACCAGGGTTGGTCCAGTGTAGTGTTAGACCAACTACTGTTAAAAAAAAAAAAAATTATAACATCTTACACTCTGAGGGGTATATTCATAAGAACGTGTGATAACTACCGCAAGAGTGGCGTAACGCAACTTTCAATAACGCAGCCCATCACGGGAAAATAACCCCGTGTCAACGTGGAATTCACAACAAGGCGGTACCATGCGATAGTCTGCCGAAACCGCGGACAAAGTCCGCGATACAACCACCACGATGGAGATAAAAACACAAACCACAACACCAAAAAACACGCGATGGGCCAAAGCGCGATAAGGAAACCAGCGACAAGCAGCGCCAGGCCTGCAACACACACCTGGCAGGTGTCAAAAACCTTCATAAAAGCATAAAAAAACACCCACACACAAACTGACCCTCACACAAGCACCATGGAGGCAGCCGGAGCAGGCGCAGAGGACGAGCGCAACCCCACAAGCACCCCGGACGACCAGCCTGGGACCTCGGGGACAGGGAAGGGCAAGGACAAGAAGATCAGGAAGACCAAGTTCAGTCCGCAGGCGAACAGGATCATAGTCACGGAGGTGATGGAACACCATCAACAACTCTTCGTCACCTCCAACGTGTCATTGGGCACCAAAAATGGAATGTGGCGGGACATCGTCGACAAGGTGAATGCCGTCGGAGAGCACAAGCGGACAATGGACGAGGTCAAGAGGCGATGGAATGACATCAAGCGGAAGGCCAAGGATAAACTCTCCGCCAACCTGAAGGCAGCAACGCAGACCGGAGGTGGGGGCCCAGCGCCACAGCTGGAGCTGGATGACATGGAGGAGCTGGTGTCGACAGTCATCAGTGTGGAGACTGTGGCCGGAGTTGGGGGACCGGACACTGCTCGACAGGACACAACACAACTGCAACAGGGTGAGTGACCACCAGGTACTGGGGGGACGGGGGAGATGGCCACAATGGCACACATGCACAAGCAAGCAGGGCACAGTGCACACCCACAATCACTCTGGGTCCTCGCCTAGACCCACACACTGTCACAATGTACAATGCCATGCTGTCTGAATGTCAACCTGTACCATGCGGCTACATACATGTGGACACATTGTAATACACCATCTCCCCTTCACATCGAAGGGGCATCTTCAACACCTCCAGCAGAGCAGTCACAGCCACTCTTCAATGATGACGAGGAGGAGGACAACACCAGCATCGACATCCAAACCATCCAAGACCTCATTGACCACCTCCGCAATTCACCTCCAGGATCAGGGCAGCCCAGCTACATCCATGAGACCCCACCCACCAGCCAAACCACCCAGCAGGAGGCACCCACAGCCCCAGCACCCTCCCAAGACCCCCAGGAACAACAAATGGCCTTCCAATGCCGTGTGCTGGAGGGCCAGAGGGAGATGGCCGAGCAGGTGCGGGTGGGGTTCGAGCTCATGGCTAACAAACTGGACGCCATCCTTGGGTGTCTATGTCCGCCCCATGGTCTCCAGCGAGCCCTGACTGACATCTCTGGAGTCATGACGCGGAGGGCAGAATACCTGTCTGCTCACAGTGGCCCCAGCGATGCCAGCCTTGAACTGGCACACATACGAAGGCTCATGGAGGACATGGTGCGGATGGAGGCGGAAAGGATGGCAGCCACCGCTGCACATCAGCGAAATGTAGCTGGGATCTACCATGCCCTGCATATCCTTGTCATGGCATTGCTGCCACAAGGCGTGGCGATGATGAATGCTGCTGCCCCCACACCATCCACATCTCCGCCCCCTGGTGTGTCAGTGCCTCCCAGTGCGGCAGGCGTATCCACTCCGGCACCTGATGTGTTCCTGCCACACAGTGCGGCCGACAATCCTCCTCCGGCCCCTGATGAGTCAGTGGCACACAGTGCCGCAGCCGGCACTGCAACACCCACAGGTGGGGCAGGGCACACACCCGGGGACGAGGACGTGGATGGAACTGTGGTCAGGAGGACCAGGCACTAGCATCCCTTACCGCCACCTTGCCTGTTTCTGCTTGGTGCCGCACATGGCCTCAAGACCTACCATTGACCCCCGATACACTCCGAGGCACTCACCTTGGACAGCGACATGGACTGCCACATGCTGTTTGACGACCAATGACACAGTGGACAGACTGCGGACTGTACCCTTCCTCTTCCGCAGTACAGGTCATCCCGGGATGGACACTGGCTGGCCCTCCATGGGCCCATATTGTGTGGTGTGCTCGGCATTGCCCTGTACCGCTCCAGCTGCATGACTGCACTGGATGTGCAAATAAACATCCAGTGACGCACTGCTGTGTAATGTCTTACGTCATTCCTGTGTGGATGTGTGGATGAATGTGGGGACAGTGCCTTCCCTTGCGTCAATGATGTTCATCCTGTGGGATGCCAGTAAGGGGGTGCGACATTGCATCTTGTGTATTGGGTTCCGTGAACTCTGCAGCAGGGACACACGCATCAGTCACTTCCTTGTCCGGACATGGACTGGACCACGCCCAGAGCCCACGAGTCATTGTTGCAAGCCCTGCGCTGGTTGGGCGTACGGCAGGCCAGTCCACTCCGCTTACGCACCGAGGGGGGCACTCATTGCTACCCATCGCAACCGTACTCGCTGGTGGTGTGCAGGTCACTGGTCTAGTCATCAGCATGTCACGGCCACTCCCTGAGGGCAGGTTTTCACACACACCACACCCATCCGGCACAGGCGTCACAGGCCATGTGACTCCGCCAACATAAGGGTCCGATGACGTCACATTCCCCTCTTCCGGTGGTGACTGGATGACGGACGCCCCACGGTTCGCACTCATATAGGGCCCATGAGTTGCTGCGCACAGGGTTAGTGGCATCCGAGGCCTGTGAGTACGGCACAGGCCTACCACCACGTGGTGCAGACTGGGGTTGCACAGGGTTAGTGGCACCAGAGGCCTTGCGGACGGCACAGGCACCCCGCCACGGGACGGTGACTTTGGGTGCACTGAGTCAGTGGCACCTTGAGCTGCTGAGCGGGTGTGCAGCCTGCGATGATGCCCCGTCCCGGTGGTCCGGACAGCTCAGGTTTTGTGTGCCCTGCTGGAACGCAGTGTAGGCCAGAGCCAGCGGGCAGCGCGGGCCTACCGCCCCGTGGCTTTGCTTCCGGGATGCCAGAGTTGGTGGCACCCATTGGGCTGAGCGGGTGTGCAGCCTGCGATGGTGCCGTGTGCACTGGTATGTCCTCTGCCATGGAGTAATCAAGACCCAGCACCAAACGTGAGAGCTGGTGGCCTGCGGAGCGGGGCTGCATGATGTGGAGGGTGCCATGTCCGTGGGCCCCAGGCTTGTGGCTTGCAACGGCACGTGGTGGGACCTCCTGTCTACGCGCCGGTGGCGGAAGGTGAGCATTGAGGCCTGGGTGTGCATGGGTGGGCATGCTCCGATGGGCGGCGGGAGAGGTTGGGGTGCCTCTGCCTGGGTGTGCATGGGTGGGCAGGCGATGTTGTCTTGTGCAAGTGTGTGTACTGTGCCAGTCATGTATCTGGGCTCTGTTTCAGCTGACGGCTCTGAATCAGATGTGTGACCTGGTGAACTGCTCTACATACCGGCACGTGGTTGGAGACACACCGGTGGCAGCAGGTGAGCAGTGTGGCCTGGGTGTGCAGGGGCGGCACTCTCTCTCTCTCTCTCCCTCTCTTCCTCTCTCTCTCCTCTTCTCTTTCTCTCTCCCGCCCTCTCTTCCTCTCTCTCTCCTCTTCTCTCTCTCTCTCCCTCCCTCTCTTCCTCTCTCTCTCCTCTTCTCTCTCTCTCTCCCTCTCTTCCTTGTTGCTTCGAAAGTGAATGTGTGCTGGTCATTTCTGTGACAACACATCCATGTCACCAGTTGTGATTGTGCGGCATCAAGCGGAATATTTTGTACATGTTCAGGTGTGGCTGATGTGGCATGTCTTTGGTCGGGGGGGTGCCAGGGAGGGGTGGTCCTGGGGTGGTGGCGGTGGGTGTTGCGGCCCTCTTGGGTGTTTGGGCCGCATGATGTGTGGCTCCATGGCATCTGTTACCCTTCGGATGTGGCCCTGGGCTGTGCTCCCTTTTGTGGTGCTGCCTGCCGTCCGAGTTTACACCAGGTCAGAGCAGGTGTAGATATCCTGGTGCTAACGCGCCTTATCGCCTGTTTTGTGTTTTTATCGCGGATGTGGCTGGTCGTTGTGAATGTTGAGGTGTGATGTTGTCTCGACTTTTGGCACGGGAATGCCTACTCTGCATCTCATTAGCGATATTTGCGAGGGTCCTCTGTGGCGATGTTTTTTGCGGCTGCTATCGCGGGTAAACTGGTGCTGTGGGCTGTTTACACCGGCTTGTGAATGGGGGGGTAAATTTATCACGACTCTGGGTGCGATAAAGTGCCATTAATTCGGCGATAGCTCCTTGTGAATATGCCCCTGAGTTTGTGAATACTGAAAAGTAATAAACTTTCTCAAAGTGTTAACTTACTCAAAAAGTGTAGGTTGCCTTGGTGAATCAGGTCCTCCGTGTTTGAACGCATAGTATGCAAAGATAGACCAGTGCTTAATTTTAGCCAGTGATTTCAGGTGCTAGGCACCGGCACTTAATAGTCAACGCCAGTGCTTGAGACAGTCTTCCAGAAGGTGGCGCTGACCACATCACAATTAATTATTAATTCAATATACATTAAAAATTACTATTACTGCAGCCCACGCCCTTCTTACAGCTTTGGGGGCCTGAAATAGCCTGAATTGTCACACTTGTAGGAGTGTGATGGTTAGTATCGGTATTGTTACTCTCATTGGCAGCGTAGCTGGGGCAGTGTGTGGTGCAAGCTACAGTGGCCTCCTGACGAGAGCCCTGGTACTTATTTTTTACTAATTAAGCACTAGTTAGAGCTCTATTACAAACATGATTTTAGTTTAATCCTTCCTTAAGTTTTGTTAGAATTATGAGAGCAGCATTGTATTTGCCATACCCATTGCTTGATTTGAGTGAATAATGCTGATATCCCCTTTGGAAGAGCCATAATTGTAGCTAAAAAAATATTAAGATGGCGTGCTGCACTTAGCGCAGTTTAAGGATCACACTCTAGGACGCCATGTTCCTTTTGAGGTCAGAGCAGAGAGCTTTGCTAAGTCTGGCAGATTATAAAGGGACACCCAAGGCAGAGAAGAGGTAGTCCCTTCAGGTGAGTGAGCTATACATTTCTGCCAGATCTCTGGAACTGCACAGTATTTAGTGCTTTAATTTCCCGAGGCCGTTCCAGCGCTCTGAGAATTTAAGATTTAGGGCACACATGTACTCTGACACAAATACCATCAGCAAGATAATATTCGTGCACCAGAAAATAAATGTTTCAACAAGAGTGGAGTGCTTTTCACATTGATCTGTCCAGGGGATTGTTGGAAAGGCAAAAACCAATTTTAAGGGCAGGAATCACTTTAATTCTGCCACTTTATTACCTTCTCTTTTTACGCAGCCCTCCATATCTCCTTCACCAACTTAGTAGCTTTTCCTGTTACTTTTTCTGCCCGGATGTTTTTCTTTGGGTGATGTCAGCTGGAAGAGGTCGAAAAAAAGAAAAGGGAAGGGAAACCTGAGAGAGCCAGATGACTGTTGAGTAAAAGAAGAAGGAGAGAGGAAGGGTAAACATATATACATATATATATTGGGTAAAAGAAGAAGGAGAGAGGAATGGTGAGTATATATATATATATATATATATATATATATATATATCCTACTGGCGGTCGCCAGTAGGTAGTTATAGTTAGAACCTAGTTTCCATAGGAAAAGCGTTTTTTGTTTTGCCAATTATATATATATATATATATTCACTGAAAAAACCATAGGTTTTAGGGACAGTTATAGTTAGTTGGACATTTCACTCGTACAAAACCATAGAAATTCCCCTGTTATAGTTAGTTCAGCTAACTATAACTCACGCCCCCGCAATGCACTGCCGATGACGTCACATATTACATCACTCATGACATGGTCAGTGACATCACTGATGACATCACTGATGACATCTCAAATGACATCACTGATGACATCATCCACATGATAATCTGATGCACCTCCTCACACCCTAATATAACCTTTGATACACCCACTCTAAATTACAGACTGCCATTCGCAAAACCATAGACACTCCAACACCAATAACTACATACCCACTCACAGATTCTTAGGTCTACACACACATCCACTCACTCACCCGTACAGTCACTCATACTTACGGTCACTCAGTACAGGACTATCATATGCACTCATACTCCTATATAGACACTCAAACACCGCCACTCATCCATAGAGGTACTCACACACCTAGTCAGTCATGCAAATAATTAAACACACTGCCATTTACTCACCTATACAGTTATACACACACCAGCTCACTTACTCATACAAATACTAGCACATTCTTACGCTCTTATATAATCACTGATACAAGCACACACTCATCCATACAGTCACTCTCACAATCACACACTCTCGCTTATAGCTATTTATATACTCAAACACACATATATACTGCCTTTCACATATGTAGCTACTCACACATGTACCACTGGGACATACATTGACTCACTAACACACTCTTACACACACTTACCCACCCATACAGCCTATCACAGATGCACTCTTGAAACCATCCACCCAGTGAATCACCCACTCACACATCTATGCACAGAGTCGCACACACCCCACCCACACAAACACTCAGGCACCCATACAGATACTCAGACAACCAATCAATAACTCATATAGACACTCATGTAGCTATTCACAAACCTATGCAGCCACTTACACAGAAACAGACAGACAGTTACAGACATTCACCCAGTTTAGTCACTAACCCTTGCATTCAGTAAGATACGTTTAATCACTCACTTATAGAGTCAGTCACGCACCTACTAAATCCTTCATCCACACACTTAAACACCCACTCATTCTTCAATACACCTTTTCCTATATATTAAAAATATTTAAACTTTACAGAAACACAGTCACTGGATGATGTCATCAGTGATGTCATTTGAGATGTCATCGGTGATGTCATCAGTGATGTCACTGACCATGTCATGAGTGATGTAATATGTGACATCATCAGCAGTGCATTGCGGGCGCGAGTTATAGTTAGCTGAACTAACTATAACAGGGGAATTTCTATGGTTTTGTACGAGTGAAATGTCCAACTAACTATAACTGTCCCTAAAACCTATGGTTTTTTCAGTGAATTTCAAAGGTTTTTTAAATGCTAATTTCTAACTATAACGTGTCTGAAACCTATGGTTTTTTCAGTGAATTTCAAAGGTTTTTTAAATGCTAATTTCTAACTATAACGTGCCTGAAACCTATGGTTTTTTCAGTGAATTTGTAAGGTTTTTTAAATGCTAATTTCTAACTATAACGTGCCTGAAACCTATGGTTTTTTTCAGTGAATTTCAAAGGTTTTGTAAATGACAATTTTTTAATTGTATTAATTGTTATATTTATTTTTTTGATACTGATTTACAACATTTTTTTCAACTATTTATTTTTAGATATTTTATTTTTTAAATTACATTGTAATTACATTATACATTACATTACAAAATATACTTTCTCAGAATGAATTACTTTAGTTTAAATACTTTGCAAATAGGCAATAAACTTTTAAGTACAGTAGTTACAGTTGTTGCAATGGGCAACACAATTTCAAACACAATGCAACATTGAGCTCAATGTGAATTTCTAGTTAAATGCAATTAGTTACTTTATGGATTACTTTTCTAACCACAGGACTGGATCCTAGATTCAGTCCTGGGACATCTCCTGTAAACAGTTGAGTAAAAGCGTTTTGGTTACAGTAGTGATTTTTAAGGAATATTATTGTATTTTAAAAGTTAACACTTAGAAACTTTTTCACATAGAATCACCAATGTTATCCTATGGGAGGAAATTCACTTAGCAGGTAAGTAGTGTTATCGTTACTTTTTCTTACTCAGTGGTGGATCCTGTCTCCAGCACTGGTGCATCTCCTGAAAACAGTTGAAAGAATGCATTTAAGTCATACAGGCGATTTTTAAGGAATATTTGTAGTTTGTGAAAATCGACACTTTGAAACTTTTCTGCTGAAAACCAGACAATGGATTCCAATGGAAGGAAATACAAGTTACTGGTAAGTACGGTTAGAATTACTTTTCAGGGTCAGTGCTGGGCTAAAAGATGCAGCACTGGGTTCTCTCCTGATAACAGGTGAGTAAATCGGAATTCGTAGTTCAGCTGATTTTAGAGGAATATTATAAAGTTCCAAAACTCCACACTTAGAAGAATTTCCAAGTGAAACCAGTCAATGTTAGCCTATGGAAGGAAATTCAAGTTCCTGGTAAGTACGGTTAAAATTACTTTTCAGGATCAGTACTGGGCTCAAAGATGCAGCACTGAGGTCTCTCCTGATAACAGGTGAGTAAATCGAAATTCGTAGTTCTGCTGATTTTAGAGGAATATTTGTATGTTTCAAAAATCGACACTTTGAAACTTTTCTGCTGAAAACCAGACAATGGATTCCTATGGAAGGAAATACAAGTTACTGGTAAGTACGGTTAGAATTACTTTACAGGGTCAGTGCTGGGCTAAAAGATGCAGCATTGGGTTCTCTCCTGATAACAGGTGAGTAAATCGGAATTCGTAGTTCAGCTGATTTTAGAGGAATATTTGTATGTTTCAAAAATCGACACTTAGAAACTTTTTCAGCAAAAAGCAGGCAATGATATCCTACGGAAGGAAATTCAAGTTACTGGTAAGTACGGTTAAAATTACTTTTCAGGATCAGTACTGGGCTCAAAGATGCAGCACTGAGGTCTCTCCTGATAACAGGTGAGTAAATCGAAATTCGTAGTTCTGCTGATTTTAGAGGAATATTTGTATGTTTCAAAAATCGACACTTTGAAACTTTTCTGCTGAAAACCAGACAATGGATTCCTATGGAAGGAAATACAAGTTACTGGTAAGTACGGTTAGAATTACTTTACAGGGTCAGTGCTGGGCTAAAAGATGCAGCATTGGGTTCTCTCCTGATAACAGGTGAGTAAATCGGAATTCGTAGTTCAGCTGATTTTAGAGGAATATTTGTATGTTTCAAAAATCGACACTTAGAAACTTTTTCAGCAAAAAGCAGGCAATGATATCCTACGGAAGGAAATTCAAGTTACTGGTAAGTACGGTTAAAATAACTTTTCAGGATCAGTACTGGGCTGAAAGATGCAGCACTGAGGTCTCTCCTGATAACAGGTGAGAAAATCGGAATTCGTATTTTGGCTGATTTTAGAGGAATATTATAAAGTTCCAAAACTCCACAATTAGAAGAATTTCCAAGTGAAACCAGTCAATGTTAGCCTATGGAAGGAAATTCAAGTTACTGGTAAGTACGGTTAAAATTACTTTTCAGGATCAGTACTGGGCTCAAAGATGCAGCACTGAGGTCTCTCCTGATAACAGGTGAGTAAATCGGAATTCGTAGTTCGGCTGATTTTAGAGGAATATTTGGACAATGGTGAAGGGAGGGGCGGGGCCTGAGGTGACATCTGTGCAAACGTGCCCCATGGCGCGTTTTAAGTTGGGGGATTAAGTCCCCTTGAATCATGAGGGTCCCTGGGGTCCAACTAGCCCACCCTGTACCTCCAGTATGCGCCAGGGAGCTGCGTTGCAGAGAGGTGTTCAGAGGCCACGCCCTTTGCACCTCTCTGCAACGCAGCTCTGTGGCGCTTTCTGGACGTACGTGGTGGGCTAGTTGGCCCTAGAGACCCTCAGGATTGAAGGGGATTTCATTCCCCATCTTAAAATGCGCCACGGAGCCTGTTTGCACACATGTCACCTGAAGCCCCGCCCTCCCTTCACCACTGTGCAAACGCGCCCGTGGCGCGTTTTAAGTTGGGGAATGAAATCCCCTTCAATCCTGAGGGTCCCTGGAGTCCAACTAGCCCACCATGTACCTCCAAAAGCGCCACAGAGCTGCGTTGCAGAGAGGTGTAAAAAGGGGCGTGGCCTCTGTACACCTCTCTGCAACGCAGCCCCCTGGCGCATACTGGAGGTTCCTGGTGGGCTAGTGATCGTGATCGGGAGGGTGCGCGAATCCGACGCGGCCATAGATATATATGTGATTTTCATTTTGATTTTCACAGGAACTACTGAATGGATTTACACCATTTAACAAAAAGGGTTCTTTCTGAACCAAGAACTACCTCTATGCCAAATTTGGTGTAATTCCGTTCAGCAGTTCGGGCTGTAGCCGTGTCTAAAGTTTCCTATGGGAAATGAATGGGGAAAACACGTTTTGGGACCCCTTTTTTCTCGGCCCCCGCTTGACGAATCACCCCGAAACTTTCAGGGTAGGAGCGGACCGGAGCGGGCCATAAAGTTTGAAAATTTCGCAAAGATTCGTCAACCGACGCAAGAGTTATTTCAAATAGAATGTCGCAGATTTCCTATGGAAAATAGGTCCTAACTATAACTATCTACTGGCGACCGCAGTAGATAGATATATATATATATATATATATATATATATATATATATATATATATGTATATATATATATAGCTTCCACACGCCTGCCTTGCAATATGGACAGACTCCAGCACGCTCGAGTTCACTCTTCAAATGCGATTTATTGGCACGAACAACGGTAACGCGTTTCAACAGCCGTAGCTGCCTTCATCAAACCTATTGTAGTTGCCACCTTTTTTGCTTTTTATATACAGGTTCCTGGGTCTTCCACAGGTTATTTAAAGTAACAGTGCTAAAAAGTAACTATATACAATTTCTCTTAAAGTGACATGTGCATAACGCCGTTCGCTATGATATCTAATTCCATACATTGTGGAATATAGCGCTTAGAATGCTTTACATTGAAGGTTTTATATAGAACAGTTGGCTGAAATATCATTACCAGAGAGTTTGAATTAATTCTCTATACTTCATACATTTCCTCTGCTGTATCTAATCAAGGGCAAGTGCCCAATGTAACCCTCTAGTATCTGAACATGTGTTCCTTTCTGATCATTCAGTGCATGGCACCACGGTCAGGGCATGTGCCCCTTTACTTCCATGGTGTTGAACCACTATGTTATATTATGCTTATCCCTCAGCAATTTCAAGTGTCAAAGCCACTTTCACAGCAAAAAAAAATCATAAATTACATCCAACTCCCCAAAAAATTATAACATAACTCTGTGAAAATATTAACAAACAGTGAGTTTAAAAAAATTGGTCTGGATTCTCCTCTGAAACAATTTTACAACTATTACCATAATCATGATTTCTTTGAAAATAAATTGTATTCTGTCTTTGTGAACCATATACAGAAATCTGGGAGACCCAAACCATGAATCCTTCTTACTGGGGATCTCTCTGCAGAAACATACCCTCTTATAACTTTACAAATGGACATACAGATCCTCTTCGGTGTTAAGGCCCTGTGGAATTTTCGTATTGAATCTTAAGATGTAACGTGATTCGAGCTGCCTCAGACATTTCTCTCTATTGCCACCTCTAGGTCTTGCTAACACTTTATCCACCACAGAGTATTCTAGATTGCTAACATCACTATTGTGGACCTGCTCAAAATGTCTAGCAACAGGATACGCTTGATCTTTGTGTTTGATGGCACGAATGTGTTGTAGGATGCGCTGCTGTACTTTGAGAATAGTGCTCCCTATATATAGTTTTTGACAACTTCACCTCAAGATATAGACAGCATAGTCACTCCTACAAGTCAGTGGTTTAAGTATCTGCCACTTGATGTCTGTAAATGGCAGAGGCACCTCAGTCATGTTCACCCCAAAATTACAGGCTTTGCACTTATGGCAGCACCGAAATCCTTTGCTCCCTCTTAGCCAACTCTGTTGCTGTTTCAATCCTGGGGTATTATTGACCAGATCGTTCCTCATAGACCTGGCCTTCCGGAATGTAAGTAAGGGTCTTTTCTGGATTCTGGGGCCTAATGTCTGGTCACTACAGATTAAATGCCAATGCTTTTGGAAAATGGCACGGATCTCCCGATGCTTGTTGCTAAAGCCCGTGATGAAACTTATGGGTTGACCTGATTCAGTCTTTTTTTTTTTTTTTCTTTCTTTCTTTTATTGAAATCCATATAACAAAAAGTTTTTTTTTTTTTTTAATCCATACATACATCCATAAAATTAATTAAATATGTCAAATAATACAGAATTGTTAAATAGCACAGATTAGCCGGAAAACATTAAATCCTAAAATCAATAAAAGATAGAGAATATAACCATTTAAGCCGGAATTGGAAAAATGAAACGCATGATATCTTGGAACAACGTCAACTGCCAGATATTTAACACAAACTAAACAATGATTAAACCTTAAAACCTTAAGCATATACAGAGACATCAGCTAGTATGGCCAAAATACCAATTCATCCTGTGTTGATTAATATAACTTATTTTACAAGAAAATATGAAATGTCATATAATAAAGTAAAATGCTGATTACAATACATGGGAGTCGAACATGCTGAAAAGACCTCCTGAGAGATAAACTAGATTTTGAGATCTTAATCAAAATAGGCTGCCCAGACCTCTCAAACTTCTTAAGTCCGCCAATTCGCTGTGCATAGGCTCGTTCGCTTTTTTAACCTGCTTCATTTTCCGGACCCATTCATTTTTAGATGGTATAAGATCCGTTCGCCATCTCTGAAGCAAAAGAGATCTGGCATGACAGCCATTGCAATATATAGTAATTTGATCATCTTGTCTGAAAAAAGAAGGTCTGGGTCATAGCCAAACACTATCAGCCGAGTATTCAAACCTATTGTAACGAAACATTCGGCTTCCAAATAATGAAAAATGTCCTTCCAGAACCTCTGGATCGAGGGGCATTGTAGTATGATATGTGTCCAATTGGCTGAAGGATGGTTAAGACAACGAAAGCACTGCCCAGATTGGTTGGGGTAAACCTTAGATAGAAAAAGTGGAGTTCTATAAAGTAGCCATTTGCTAAAAAATAACATCCTTCGCCAATTAGCCCCCCTTAATGTACTAAAATTGAGAATATTAACTGCTGACCACATACTTGCTGTAATTTCCATCTCTTCATGTTTTCCCCATTTAGTTATAGCCTTCGCCTCGAGATCCATACCCTTAATAGCGGTTAAAAGATTTTCCATTCCCCAGGTTTCTTAAATGCAATATCTTCTAATAAATCATATACTAAGCATTTCCGTTCGATGATCTGGGCCAAATCAAGTTTACTCAAAAATTTACAAAAAATATTATATGACCCAAGAAGAAGGAAGTAATTTGGAATTAAATAGGACATTTCAGCTATATTTATTATTATTATTATTATTAAGAAGTTTGTAAAGCGCCATGGTTACTCCCAACGGACAACTGAGAACCCCAAACACATGCCACACTAATCGACTACCTACATAACCTCTAAGCAAGCCATCTATCATTCCTTAGAAAATCTGAGATTTTCCCAAAACCAGCCTTGGCCCATTTTTGTGTAATTACGGATGAATCCCTGATCCAAGATAGTAAGATAGGGTCAGATAACGGAGTTGAGGAGTTAATTACGGGGATAGAGTATCTTCGATAAAAGGCCTGACGTTTATGGAAAAACCACTGTATACATTTATACCGTACTAATTTAGGAGATTTAACAATTGTGAGTGGGCAGTGAATCTGATTCTCTTTGCAGATTAAATTCATAAAATAATTAATAAAAAGACCCGATTGTAATTCCGGCTTAAATCTGGACATATATTGTGCAAAATAAGCAAAATAATAATTCCTAAAATTCGGGAGAGCTAATCCACCATTTTCCAGCTCGTCATATAAAGTGCTAAGTGCAATTCGGGGGTCCTTCTTTCCCCACAGAAAAGATGTAAACATAGACTCTAAATTGACAAAAAAAGAGGGCATTAAAACACAGGGAATCGCAGAGAAAAGGAAATTAAACAGCGGAAGAACAGACATTTTAATCAATGCAGCCCTGCCCAAAATGGTTAATGGAAGAGAGTTCCATCGGAAGAATAAATCCTGGACTTTACCCAAAAGTGGGGTGAAATTTAAATCATATAATTCAGAAATTCGCTCCATGAAGTAAACACCCAGATATCTTTTTCGGTTTTGTATTTAGACGAGGGAGAATATCGAGATGTAAATTCGTAGGTGCGCCCCCACACTGTATAATTTGTTATTTTAAAATGTATTTTGTATCCGCCAAGCGACTCAAATTGCTCAATGATCTCAAAAGCTTTTGCTTGAACCTCCTTCTCAGGCTTTATAATGAGCATGATGTCGTTGGCGTATAATTTAAATGTTGCCATAGTTGGCAGTGGAGGGCAGATATCCATACTGTTCCTAATGGCAATCGCCAATGGCTCGATAAAAAAGGCGAATAGTACCGGGGACAATGGGCAGCCTTGTCTAGTCCCCCGTTTAACGTTTAACCTTGACTTGGCCGACCTCCTTGGCGTTAATGATAATGTTGGCTTCTGCATTCAAATATAATTTCTCAACCAACCCCGTAATTTTGGGGGGTATGCCGAAATTTGCCAGAATAAAAAATAAGATCTCCCAGACAACTAGGTCAAATGCCTTTTCGGCGTCTAATAAGAGGACCAGAGCTGGTATCTTCCGAGTCTCAAAGTAATCAAGTGCTTCCACTAAGTAGTGCGTATTGGTGCCGAGCTGCCTCCTAGCGATAAAACCGTTTTGATCAGGATGGATCAGGTGCGAGGCAATTCGATTAAAACGATTGGCTAAACGTTTAGTAATTATTTTATAGTCAGAATTTAAAAGCGTGATGGGACGATAAGAATTAGGGTCTTCACTATCCTTGCCTTTTTTTAAAAACTTACTATGTTTCCGTGTCTAAATGACAATGGTATCACTCCACCCTCTAAAATTGAGTTGGCCAACAACAAAAGATAATCCGAAATGGTGCTAGAAAAGATTTTAAAAAATTCTGCCGGTAGGCCATCCGGGCCACAGGCTTTACCATTCGGGAGATTTTTAATGACATCCCCCAATTCTTCTTTTGTGAAAGGACTCGCCATACTTATTTTTTCAACAACTGAAAGAACGGGCAATTCATGTCTCTGAAGAAAATCTCTCAAGGATGTCATATCAATGGTTTGTTGTTGGCCGTATATGTTCCTATAATGTTGTAACATTATTTCCCCTATGACTCCCAGGTCATCAGAGCGGGAAGCAGTTATAGGGCATCTTAAAGCGGTTATCTGATTAGTTACAGCCTGCTCCCTGGCCTGCCACGCGAGGAACCTCCCGGTGTAATTGCTCTCTTCATAGACCTTTTGCCTCTGGTGCTGATAAAAGGATTCACTTTTAACATAATATTTTTTGCTAAGATCGCTTTTAGCCTGATAAAACTGCTGTTGGTTAAATGCAGAGGGATTACTAAGAAATATATCAAAGGACTCTTGCACTTTCTGCTCTAAAATGCGTTTTTCTTCCCTAGCTTTCCTTGAATTATTGGCATCTTTTCCGATGGCTAATCCCCGTATAAAGGCTTTAAGCGAGTCCCAGACCACATGCGGAGGTGCTGAGCCATGATTTCGCTCAAGAAACTCTTCAATCTCGGTTTTAATAAAGAGCACCCAATTCTCTTCTACTAGGTATTGCCGATTTAACATCCATCTTTTAGAGGTCATTATATATTTACCTAGCTCTAATTCAAGAATGGCCATCGCGTGATCCGAAAAACCATTCTGAAGGATTCTCTGCTGGCTGAACGCCAGTTTCCTACAAATAAGAAAAAAGTCAATACGTGAAGAGGTACGAAATCTACCTGAGAAACAAGTATAGGCGATCTTAGTTAGAAATGCTGCCCTCCATGGATCAAATATGTCCAAAGTCAAGCCATAACTTTGTAAGACTTTTAGAGTTTTGGGTTTTAGCTGTTTTTTAGACATAGCTGAGGAGTCCATTTTAGGGTTCATTAGAAAATTAAAGTCCCCCCCTAAGATCAGTTCATCAGGTACTTAAATTAAAGATTGGAAAAATTCTTCATATGGAATAGGATTATCCTCAACTGGGGCATATATGCTAGCGAAAGTTAAGAGTCTACTTCCTAATTTACAGGTGGCCCAGCACCACCTTCCGCTCTGATCGTTAACAAAATTAACTACCTCGACCTGGAGTTTTTTGCTAAGGAAAATCGCCGTGCCGCGATGAGATGCCGAAGAGGAGGAGAAACCCCTATAAGCTGCCCAGGACCTAAACATTGGGAAGTCTGCTAGTTTCCCCGCTGGTATATGAGTCTCTTGTATGAGAATGGCCGCTGGATTTTCTGTCTTGATCCATGCCTCAATGGCCCGCATTTTCTTCTTATTGTTGAGGCCATTAACATTAAAAGAGACCACTTTTAAGATTTCCTTTTTATCCATTACATAAAGCAAAAATGGTATCCGAACAGCCTAATAGCATAGAAATGTGCTGAAAAAACTCTGACATCAGTCGATGGCCCCCTCCGAGGTCTCACAAAATATAAGTCTATTAATGATAAATGGATGCATCTGGATTTAAAAAATGGATTTCGTTTTCCCCCCATGCTCCCTTCACCAACCCCGTGACCCCACCCTCCACCCGTAGCCACCATGAGCAGACCACCGTCCCTGCTCACACCTGACAGGCTGTCCCGCCCCCCCTTAACTGGCACTATGACTTGGTGCCAAATGGCACGAATGTGTTGTAGGATGCACTGATGTACTTTGAGAATAGTGCTCCCTATATATAGTTTTTGACAACTACACCTCAAGATATAGACAGCATAGTCACTCCTACAAGTCAGTGGTTTAAGTATCTGCCACTTGATGTCTGTAAATGGCAGAGGCACCTCAGTCGTGTTCACCCCAAAATTACAGGCTTTGCACTTATGGCAGTGCCGAAATCCTTTGCTCCCTCTTAGCCAACTCTGTTGCTGTTTCAATCCTGGGGTATTATTGACCAGATCGTTCCTCATAGACCTGGCCTTCCGGAATGTAAGTAAGGGTCTTTTCTGGATTCTGGGGCCTAATGTCTGGTCACTACAGATTAAATGCCAATGCTTTTGGAAAATGGCACGGATCTCCCGATGCTTGTTGCTAAAGCCCGTGATGAACCTTATGGGTTGACCTGATTCTGTCTGTTTGTGTCTTTGAGTGTCCTCTGTGAATATGAGCTTCTCTCTCGGACTACTATTAGCTCTGACCCTTGCTGAATCCAATGTGGCCCTGCTATATCCTCTCCTTATGAACCTGTCTGCTAGCTCCATTTGTGCTACTGCAAGCTGTTCATCCTCGCTGCAGTTTCTCCGCATTCGGAGATTCCCTGCATAAGGTATGCTGTTCTTGAGCTTCGTAGGATGGAAACTCCGGGCATGTAGCACCGTGTTTCCAGCCGTGCTCTTCCTAAAGGTCTTGGTTTGCAGAGTTTCATCCTTCACATAGATAGTCGGATCGAGGAACTCAACCTCACTCTCACTGATATGTGAGGTGAATTGAAGATTGAGCTCATTGTCATTAAGTCTCTCCACAAATCTCATGGCTGAAATTCTGTTGCCATGCCATATGACGAATAAATCGTCTATATAACGTGACCACAAAATCACATCATCAGACATTTCAGTAGAAAATTCTTTTGGCATAGCTGGGGGCAAAGCCGGTGCCCATGGCCGTACCCCTCATCTGCTGGTACAAATCAAGTCCAAACATGAAAATGTTGTTACATAAACACCATTTAAGCATTCCTATCAACATTTCTGTATGCTTATATAGTGTTATTGGCCGAGAGCTCAGGAAGTGTTGTACTGCCCTCAATCCATCTTGATGTGAGATACTCGTATAAAGAGATGTCACATCAAGTGTGATCATAATGTAATCCATTCTCCATCCTATGTTGTAAATTTTCCTCAAAAAGTCTCCAGTGTCCCTGTTGTACAATAGCAATTCCTTAACTGGGACCTGCAAGAAATAATCCAAATATTTAGACGTGTTCTCAAAGAGACTACCTATAGCCGAGATGATTGGTCGGCCAGGTGGCACATTGATGTCTTTGTGCACTTTCCTGTTACTTTTTCTGCCCAGATGTTTTTCTTTGGGTGATGTCAGCTGGAAGAGGTCGAAAAAAAGAAAATGGAAGGGAAACCTGAGAGAGCCAGATGACTGTTGGGTAAAAGAAGAAGGAGAGAGGAAGGGTAAACATATTTACATATATATTTTGGGTAAAAGAAGAAGGAGAGAGGAATGGTAAATTTATATATATATTCGACTGCCAACATAGGATCAACATTTCTCCGCAAGAAATGCCTCGCCCAGGAGTCTGACACCCCTTGGTGACCGGGCACTGCTGACGCCTATGCCGAAGCGGTGAGGTTTGTTTGGCTCATCTGCAACTATTTACGCATCGGTCCCCCTCCACCCTGAGTTTGTGTCTGGTTTGGAAAAATGTTCCCCATGCTGTTTCTTCACGTAAGACATTGAGACTGGTGTTTTTTCACAAATGTCATATTTACGATCCCCATCATACTAACCTAATTAGGTTTGTTTTCCGGTCCCGGCAATATGTTTTTTTATGGATCCTGACTTTTTAATGTGACATTTGCCATTCATTTCTGCCATGCCTGCGACTGCCCTGTTGCATTATGGGAAGGGTAGTCTTTTTATTGATATGTGCAAGTGGTGGGTATTAGACATTTGTTTTACATGGACACAAATATGTACAAACTTGGTCCCACAGCACGAGAAGTTACAACCCTACCCGATTGCTCACTGTAGCACTAGAGGGGTTTGCTGCATCTATAGCTTGGCGACTAGACTTATGGCAGTCCGAGTCAGTATCGAATTACCGGTAGACCGTTGATCTAGTTGGTAATACAGTCCTAGTTAGTGGGGGTCGAAAATGTTATTCACCTTATTATTGTTTATGATATTACAGCGTGTTTTAACTTTGATTTAAAAAAAATATATATATATATGTATATATACTTGTTATGCAGTGCTAAAACTATGTGACACATTTAGAGTGTTTGGTGCATTATGTTTAATGTATGGAGTTTTCCCACTTAGGTTGGCGACATTAGGATTCATTGTATGCACTTATTCTTAACCCGGATCACAAATATATATGTGATTATGTGGATTTAGTATGTGCTTCACGCAACTGCTATTTATTTATTCATTCATTATTTTTTCACAGCATGTGTAGAAAAATAAGGGGTTTTAAGTGATGCATACATTTGAAAGTGTTTTGTCCATGTTTACTGTTGACTTAAGTGGGTGTGACTATATATGCTGCAAGTAAAATGGCGCCAAACAGATTGAGAAAGGCTTCATAGAAGCCGAAACGCGTCTCTTGTGTCTCGGGGTCGTGGGTGACCTGATTTAATGAAAGAAGCCGTATACTGACAACCTGAAGTCCGTGCCTTCTTCATGGGAGTTTCTGCTGAAGTTGGGTGGTTGTGGGGGCAGACATACAAATTGAATAAACAACCGGAAAGGATGATTGCGAGTTTCAAATGCCGTTTGTTTTTGCCCAAGAAGAAGGGGTTGTTTAACCTTGAAACGCGTTGGCAGCTGAAATATAATATGGAGCAGGAAGGCAGGCTGCATTTTTCTAAGCTGGATGGCAGAGCGATGTCGAGTGCGTTCCCAATGCTTCAGGGCAATTTGTTTGGAAATAATTATACACGGTGGTCCGGCCGTGGGGAGCTGCACCATTGCTAGTTGGGAGACAAGTATGCAACTGGCTATGCAAGGCTGCCGTTTTGAACTTTCATTTCTGGATCAGCACATCGTTCTATATGCGGATTGAGCCTGCCAGAATGAGCCATTACCTACTAAGGAAATAATTTAAAAGTGAATAATGACAAATGGAACATTTGAACTTACTGAAAGAATATTGTTTCTCGCATCAGGACTCAGTGTCCCATCGTGCACTTTAAGAGACTTGCACTAAGCACACACCCACTGGGGGCAGACATACAAATTGAATAAACAACCGGAAAGGATGATTGCGAGTTTCAAATGCCGTTTGTTTTTGCCCAAGAAGAAGGGGTTGTTTAACCTTGAAACGCGTTGGCAGCTGAAATATAATATGGAGCAGGAAGGCAGGCTGCATTTTTCTAAGCCGGATGGCAGAGCGATGTCGAGTGCGTTCCCAATGCTTCGGGGCAATTTGTTTGGAAATAATTATACACGGTGGTCCGGCCGTGGGGAGCTGCACCATTGCTAGTTGGGAGACAAGTATGCAACTGGCTATGCAAGGCTGCCGTTTTGAACTTTCATTTCTGGATCAGCACATCGTTCTATATGCGGATTGAGCCTGCCAGAATGAGCCATTACCTACTAAGGAAATAATTTAAAAGTGAATAATGACAAATGGAACATTTGAACTTACTGAAAGAATATTGTTTCTCGCATCAGGACTCAGTGTCCCATCGTGCACTTTAAGAGACTTGCACTAAGCACACACCCACTGGGGGCAGACATACAAATTGAATAAACAACCGGAAAGGATGATTGCGAGTTTCAAATGCCGTTTGTTTTTGCCCAAGAAGAAGGGGTTGTTTAACCTTGAAACGCGTTGGCAGCTGAAATATAATATGGAGCAGGAAGGCAGGCTGCATTTTTCTAAGCCGGATGGCAGAGCGATGTCGAGTGCGTTCCCAATGCTTCAGGGCAATTTGTTTGGAAATATATATATATATATATATATATATATATATATATATATATATATATCTACTGGCGGTCGCCAGTAGATAGTTATAGTTAGGACCTATTATCCATAGGAAATCCGCGACATTCTATTTGCAATAACGTTGGCGCCGGTTGACGAATCTTCGCGAAAGCTTCCAACTTGTTGGGGCGCTCCGGTCCGCTCCTACCCTGAAAGTCTCGGGGTGATACGTCAAGCGGGGGCCGAGAAAAAGGGGGTCCCAAAACGCGTTTTCCCCATTCATTTTCCCATAGGAACCTTTAGTCGCAGCTACAGCCCGAACTGCTGAACGGAATTACCCCAAATTTGGCAAAGAGGTAGCCCTTGGTTCAGACTGGTGCCTTTTGCTAAAATGGTGTAAATCCGTTCAGTAGTTCCTGTGAAATTCACAATTAAAATCACATATATATCTATGGGCGCGTCGGATCCGCGTACCCTCCCGATCACGAGCTGCATGCTAATTGGCTGTCAACACTCCAAATCAAGAAGTGTTGGCAGCCATTTTGTCCCTCGGTAGAACCGAGGGACAGAAACAAGTGCGCAAAGCGCAAAAGGGGCAGGGTAGAAACACCCTGACCCCTAGGGCTGCTCAGGGGGTCCCACAAGGACCCCCTGGGCAGAAAAAGCATTTTTTTTTAAATCGGCGGGATGCGCTTAGGGTGCGCGGATCCCGCCGAGAAAAAAAAGAAACAAGTGCGCAAAACGCACAAAGGGGGCAGGGTAGAAACACCCTAACCCCTAGGCCTGCTCAGGGGGTCCCACAAGGACCCCCTGGGCAAAAAAAGCATTTTAAAAAAAAAAAAAATTGGCAGGATCCTGCCGAAAAAAAAATCGAAGTGCGGTCTCCCGCGCTTCGATGTTAATTTGCCCCCGGGTGGGCCAAGTCCCGGGGGCATGCTGGGGGGTTTATTTTATGTATGGGGGGCCTCTAAGGGCCCCCAAACCCCGGGGACCGCCACCCCCGGGGCTTTATTAGAAAAGTTGCGGGAGGGCTCTGAGCCCTCCCGCAGCCCCGGGGACCACCACCTCCCCGGGGCTTCTTTATTTATTAAATTAACCTGTGTGGGGGGACTCCAGCCCCCACACGCCCGGGGACCACCACCTCCCGGGGCACTAACAAAATTGAAAATGGGGGTCCGTTTTGGACCCCCAAGCCCCGAGGACCACCACCTCCCGGGGCTTTGAAAATGTGGGGAGGGGGCCGCGCGGCCCCCTCCTGGAGCCAGTGATGGCCCTGGGGACCGCCACCCCCAGGGCCTGCTCCTGCAGTGTCCCGGGGTGCCTACCCCCGGGACACTGCTGTTTGCAATGACAGGACGGGAGCCTCGCGGCTCCCGTCCTGTCATTGCAAACTGCTTTGAATTTTGGAAGCGAGAGCAGGGAAAGCTGCTCTTGCTTCCAAAATTCAAAGCAGAATTGCTTTCCACATGGGGAGCTGCATATTAGCAGCTCCCCATGTGGAAAAGCAATGCCGCAGGAGGCGGGGAGCCAGCAGGGTCCGTGGGGGAGTTGGGGTCCCCCACGGACCCCAAAAGGATAGGGCCAGCCCCAGGGGATGGGGTCCCCGGGGCCTAAGGAGGCCTTAGGAGGGGGCCAGGCAGCCCCCTCCATCAAATAAAAAAAAAGGTGGCTATGGCCCGGGGGATGGGGTCCCCGGGTCGAAATTGGCCACGGGAGGGGGCCCACGCGGCCCCCTTCCCAGTCCT
The DNA here is from genome assembly GCA_963921515.1 of Calotriton arnoldi. NCBI lineage: Eukaryota > Metazoa > Chordata > Amphibia > Caudata > Salamandridae > Calotriton > Calotriton arnoldi. Next base: position 641,897 of record CAWUFW010004596.1, on the reverse strand, counting down.
TTTTTATTTTATTTTTTTAAAAGGGGGACAGGCCCTGGGGGATGGGGTCCCCAGGGCTCAAAAAATTACTAAAAAGGGGGCCACACAGCCCCCTTTAAAAAAAAAAAAAAATTTACAAAACGGCATCGCGAGGGAGGCCACGCCCCTCTTTGACAGCACTCTGCAAACGCGCCCCTGGCGCGTTTGCAGAGGGGAACGAATTCCCCTTGAATACTGGGGTCCCTGGGGGCCAACTAGCCCACCAGGAACCTCCAGTATGCGCCAGGGGGCTGCGTTGCACAGAGGTGGACAGAGGCCACGCCCCTTTTTACACCTCTGTGCAACGCAGCTCTGTGGCGCTTAATGGAGGTAGCTGGTGGGCTAGTTGCACCCCAGGGACCCTCAGGATTCAAGGGGAGTTAATCCCCCGACTTAAAATGCGCCACGGGCGCGTTTGCACAGTGGTGAAGGGAGGGCGGGGCCTGAGGTGACATGTGTGCAAACAGGCCCCATGGCGCGTTTTAAGATGGGGAATTAAATCCCCTTCAATCCTGAGGGTCCCTGGGGCCAACTAGCCCAACAGGTACATCCAGAAAGCGCCACAGAGCTGCGTTGCAGAGAGGTGTAAAAGGGGTGTGGCCTCTCTACACGTCTCTGCAACGCAGCCCCTGGCGCATACTGGAGGTTCCTGGTGGGCTAGTTGGCCCCTAGGGACCCTCATGATTCAAGGGGACTTAATCCCCCAACTTAAAACGCGCCACAGGGCGCGTTTGCACAGATGTCACCTCAGGCCCCGCCCCCTCCCTTCACCATTGTGCAAATATTCCTCTAAAATCTGCCGAACTACGAATTCTGATTTACTCACCTGTTATCAGGAGAGACCTCAGTGCTGCATCTTTCAGCCCAGTACTAATCCTGAAAAGTAATTTTAACCGTACTTACCAGTAACTTAAATTTCCTTCCATAGGATATCATTGCCTGCTTTTTGCTGAAAAAGTTTCTAAGTGTTGATTTTTGAAACATACAAATATTCCTCTAAAATAAGCCGAAATACGAATTCCGATTTACTCACCTGTTATCAGGAGAGACCTCAGTGCTGTATCTTTCAGCCCAGTACTGGTCCTGAAAAGTAATTTTAACCGTACTTACCAGTAACTTGAATTTCCTTCCATAGGCTAACATTGACTGGTTTCACTTGGAAATTCTTCTAAGTGTGGAGTTTTGGAACTTTAAAATATTCCTCTAAAATCAGCCGAAATACGAATTCCGATTTACTCACCTGTTATCAGGAGAGACCTCAGTGCTGCATCTTTCAGCCCAGTACTGATCCTCAAAAGTAATTTTAACCGTACTTACCAGTAACTTGAATTTCCTTCATAGGCTAACATTGACTGGTTTCACTTGGAAATTCTTCTAAGTGTGGAGTTTTGGAACTTTAAAATATTCCTCTAAAATCAGCCGAAATACGAATTCCGATTTACTCACCTGTTATCAGGAGAGACCTCAGTGCTGCATCTTTCAGCCCAGTACTGATCCTCAAAAGTAATTTTAACCGTACTTACCAGTAACTTGAATTTCCTTCATAGGCTAACATTGACTGGTTTCACTTGGAAATTCTTCTAAGTGTGGAGTTTTGGAACTTTATAACATTCCTCTAAAATCAACCAAAGTACGAATTCCAATTTACTCACCTGTTATCAGGAGAGAACCCAGTGCTGCATCTTTTAGCCCAGCACTGACCCTGAAAAGTAATTCTAACCGTACTTACCAGTAACTTGTATTTCCTTCCATAGGAATCCATTGTCTGGTTTTCAGCAGAAAAGTTTCGAAGTGTCGATTTTCACAAACTACAAATATTCCTTAAAAATCGCCTGTATGACTTAAACGCATTCTTTCAACTGTTTACAGGAGATGCACCAGTGCTGGATCCAGGATCCAACACTGAGTAAGAAAAAGTAACGATAACAGTTTTTACCTGCTAAGTGAATTTCCTTCCATAGGATAACATTGGTGATTCTATGAGAAAAAGTTTCTAAGTGTCAACTTTTAAAATACAATAATATTCCTTAAAAATCACTACTGTAACCAAAACGCTTTTACTCAACTGTTTACAGGAGATGTCCCAGGACTGAATCTAGGATCCAGTCCTGTGGTTAGAAAAGTAATCCATAAAGTAACTAATTGCATTTAACTAGAAATTCACATTGAGCTGAATGTTGCATTGTGTTTGAAAATGTGTTGCCCATTGCAACAACTGTAACTACTGTACTTAAAAGTCTATTGCCTATGTGCAAAGTATTTAAACTAAAGTAATTCATTCTGAGAAAGTATTTTTTGTAATGTATAATGTAATTACAATGTAATTTAAAAATAAAATATGTAAAAAAAAATTGTTTCTAAAAATGTAGTAAATCAGTATGAAAAAAATAAATATAACAATTAATACATTTAAAAATTGTCATTTACAAAACCTTTGAAATTCACTGAAAAAACCGTAGGTTTCAGACATGTTATAGTTAGGAATTAGCATTTAAAAAACCTTTGAAATTCACTGAAAAAACCATAGGTTTCAGACACGTTATAGTTAGAAATTAGCATTTAAAAAACCTTTGAAATTCACTGAAAAAACCATAGGTTTCAGGCACGTTATAGTTAGAAATTAGCATTTAAAAAACCTTAGAAATTCACTGAAAAAACCATAAGGTTTTAGGGACAGTTATAGTTAGTTGGACATTGCACTCGTACAAAACCCGTGAAATTCCCCCGTTATAGTTAGTTCAGGTAACTATAACTCGCGCCCCGCAATGCACTGCTGATGACGTCACATATTACATCACTCATGACATGGTCAGTGACATCACTGATGACATCACTGATGACATCTCAAATGACATCACTGATGACATCACTGATGACATCATCCATGTGAGAATTTAATGCATCTTCTCACACCCTAATATAAGTTTTGAAACACCCACTCTAAATTACAGACTGCCATTCTCAAAACGATACACACTCCAATACTAATAAGTACATACCCACTCACTGATTCTTAGGTCTACACACACACATCTACTCACTCACCCGTACAGTCACTCATACTTACGGTCACTCAGTACAGGACTATCATATGCACTCATACACCTATATAAACACTCACACAACGCAACTCATCCATAGAGGTACTCACACACCTAGTCAGTCATGCAAATAATTAATCACACTCCAATTTACTCACCTATACAGTTATACACACCAGCTCACTTACTCATAAAAATACTAGCACATTCTTATGCTCCTATGCAATCACTGATGCAAGTACACACTCATCCATATAGCCACTCTCACAATCACACACTCTCACTTATAGCCATTTATATACTCCAACCAACATATATACTGCCTTTCACATATGTAGTTACTCACACATGTACCACTGAGATATACATTCAATCACTAACACACCCATACACACACTCACCCACCCATACAGTCCATCACAGACGCACTCTTGAAACCATGCACCCAGTGAATCACCCACTCACACATCTATGCACAGAGTCACACACACCCCACCCACACAAACACTGAGGCACCCATACAGATACTCAGAGAACCAATCCATAACCCATATAGACACTCATTTAGCTAGTCAGAAACCCATGCAGTTGCTTACACAACAACAGACAGACGGATACAGACATTCACACAGTTTAGTCACTCAACCATGCATCCAGTAAGATACGTTTAATCACTCACTTATAGACTCAGTCACGCACCTACTAAATCATCCATTCAGGCGCTTCTACACCCACTCATTCTTCAATACGCCTTTCCCTATATATATTAAACATATTTAAACTTTACAGAAACACACAGTCACTGGATGATGTCATCAGTGATGTCATCAGTGATGTCATTTGAGATGTCATCAGTGATGTCATCAGTGATGTCACTGACCATGTCATGAGTGATGTAATATGTGACGTCATCAGCAGTGCATTGCGGGGCGCGAGTTATAGTTACCTGAACTAACTATAACGGGGGAATTTCACGGGTTTTGTACGAGTGCAATGTCCAACTAACTATAACTGTCCCTAAAACCTTATGGTTTTTTCAGTGAATTTCTAAGGTTTTTTAAATGCTAATTTCTAACTATAACGTGCCTGAAACCTATGGTTTTTTCAGTGAATATATATATATATATATATATATATATATATATATCTCCTACTGATGGTTGCCAGTAGGTAGTTATAGTTAGGACCTTGATTCTATTCAAAAAGTTTTTTTTCTTGCTAATATCTTTGGCGCCGTTTGACGAATCTTTGCAAAATTTTCAAAACTAATGCCCACTCACTTTAGCTGCTGTGTTGAAAATTTCAGGGTGATTCATTAAGCGGGGGCCAAAACGTGTTTTCTCCATGTTAATTTCCATAGGAAACTTTAGACACGGCTACAGCCCGAACTGCTGAACGGAACTAAATTTGGCAAAAAGGTAGCTCTTGGTTCAGAAAGCACTCTTTTTGTTAAATGGTGTAAATCCGTTCAGTGGTTCCTGAGAAATTTAAACATTTCTCAGATATCCATATATCTGGAGCTTGCAATCTGATTGGCTGCCAACACTTTAAACCAGGAAGTGTTGAACCGAGTCACAAGAAAAAAGGTGAAAAAAGGTTAAAAATCCAGAAAAGGGGGCGGAGTCATGTTGTTTCCATGAATCCGGGCGAAAATATTTTAAAAAACGAAGCGCGGTCTCCTGCGCTTCGTTTTCTTTAATCCCCTGGGTGGGCCAGGTCCCGTGGGCAATTACAAAGAATGATGCGGAGACCTCCACCTTCCCGGGGCTATGTTCATTAAATGCGGGGGGCCACACGGGCCCCTGCAGCCCCGGGGACCACCACCTGGCAGGGGCTTTTTAAACAAAAATGCATGGGGGGCTCCTGCCCCCCAAGCAGCCCCGGGGACCGCCACCTCCCCGGGGCTATCTTAATAGATGAAGTGTGGGGAGGCTCTAGCCCCCCACACAGCCCCAGGGACCACCACCTTCACGGGGCACAAATCAAGTAAATGCGGGGGTCCATTGTGGACCCCCGGTCCGGGGACCACCACCTCCCCAGGGCTATACAGAAGATGGGAGGGTGGTCTCACGGCCCCCCTCCAGGAGCCCTCCATGGCTCTGGGGACTGCCACCCCCCAGGGACAGCTCCAGCAATGTCCTGGGTTGCCCACCCCCGGGACATTTCAGTTTTCTATGGCATGGCAGGAGCACTGCTCCCACCATGCCATAGCAAACACTGCTTCGCTTCATGGAAGCGAGAGCATTGAAAATGCTCTGGCTTTCATGAAGTGAAGCAGAATTGCTTTTGGGCAAAGGGAGCTGCATTTTAACAGATCCCTCTGTCCAAAAGGAATGCCGGCTCCCGCAGGAGGCGGGGAGCCGGCAGGGACCGCGGGGGCCTTGGGGCTTCCCCCACAGTCCCCCAACCAAGAGCGAGCCAGGAGGCGCGTTTGCAGAGAGGTGGAAAAAGGGGGCGTGACCTGCGACCACCTCTCAGCAATCCCACTGTGTGGGGCTTACCGGAGATAACAGGTAGGCTAGTTGGCCCCTAAGGACCCCCAGCCTTGAAGGGGACTTCATCCTCCAACCAAGAGCGCGCCAGTGGTGGACAAAGGGGTGTGGCCTGGTATCAGAACTCGTGTATGTAAAGTAACAATGGGGTAACCCTGTGTCCCTCAGAACCTGGGTATCTATATAAAAAGCTACAATTGGTTCTGTCGGGTATGAACAATTGCTTCAGACTTATGAGCTCAATCATAAAACATACATTTTGGCTTTTAGCAACAATGTACTGGTGGTTAAGTTGGAACACAAAAAGACAGACAATTTTACACTATGTACAAAGTATTTACTTTTTGTTCTACAAAGAGGTATTATTATGCATTTTACGATGAGGCTGTCAAAAATTCAATTCAAGGTTGGAGTGACATTCAATATAGTGAAAGAAGGTGCTCGGTGACATGGGTGAAGTAAGTGTCATTTATGCATAGGTGAGAAAAACTTATGTACAAATTTTACAAGAGAGAAATGAGCTAGAATGGTCAGTATAACGAAGAAAACAGTGTCTCTGGTAGATTACACGGTTGCTTGCTAATTTAGGACCAGAAAGACCTGATGGAACTGAACCAAAAACGAACGTCGACGTTTCGACCCTGACGTAAGCATTTTTTAAGAATGCATCATAGCGGGTCTTCTTCAGGACAAGGTGAGATATGCAGGGGGAAGACAGCCCATTTGTGGGGACAATTCTACTAAAACTGCCTTAAGGGATGTCGGAGACTGGCCGGTTATCTGAAGGTTTCAGGAAGACTCCAAATTGTATAACATCTCAGAATGAGTCTGGAGGTAAGAGCCGTGTCAATCTAGGCGAATTAATTTGATTAATGTGGGGTATGACCACTGTGGGATTCAATCCGTCCTGGGGAGGAACTTAATTATTTTATTCCTCCATGCCCGGTCCATACAATTCAAACTGGGTCCTGGCAATAAGGTGCTCTTGAGTCACGTCTCACCCATTCACAGAGCCACACCAGTACTTACACACCCACTCAGTGATTCATTGATCTATGCACACATCTACTCGCTCACCCATACTGCCACTCATAGACCCACTCACTCACTAATACAGCCATTGACATATCCACTCTTACAGGCATACAGGTGCTGACACACTGAGTGAGTCACCCATAGAACTACTCACACACCTCGACACTCAACCATACAGTCAATCATACAGCCACTTACTCACCCAAACAGTTACACACCCACCCACTTACCTACTCATACGAATAGGAGCACAGACTCACTCAGCTATACAGTCACTTACAGAAGCCTGCACTCATCTATATAGCCACTCTTACATTCACTTACTCATGCATACAGTCACTCATTTTCCCCTCACTCACATATACTGCCTTTCACATACTCCGTTACTCACCCATACTGACACATGCACTCAATCACCGACACAGTCATACAGACACTCACTCACTCATACTACTTTTCACACACGCAACAGTACCCCATACAGCCACTGACTCACCCACTCACTGATCCATACAGGCAGTCACACAACTCCTCACCCACAAACACAGACACCCCGACAACCATAGACAAAGTCAGACAACCAATCAATCACCCATATAGCCATTCACGTACCCACTAACACACTCATACACCCACTTAGACATTAACTGACAGACAGATACACACATTCACACTAACAGTCACTCACCCATACATTCACTGAGACACCTAGTCACTCACTTACACAGTGAGTCATGCACCCACTGAGTCATCCATACAGTCACTCATAAACCCACTGATTCACCAATACATCTTGGTATATATATTTAACACTCATAAACTTTTAAAAAACACTCACAGTCACTGGATGATGTCATCATTTGAGATGTCATCAATGATGTCACAGACCATGTCATGAGTGATGTAATATGTGAGGTTAAAAGAAGTGCATTGCAGGGGCGCGAGTTATAGTTATCTCAGCTAACTATAACGGCTACATTTCTCTGGTTTTGTATGAGGGAAATGTCAGACTAACTATAACGTCCCTCTAACCTTTGTTTTTTTCCGTAAAAAAAAAATGATATATGCTTACCATTCCAAAGTGGGAGATAGGCTGTGTAAGCACTGGCATCTAGTTAAAAGGGATCCCATTCTGAGTGAAGTGTTGCCACGTAGACCGCAGCTAACGTTTTCAAAAAAGCCAAATCAATGAGAAATGAATTGGTTAATAGCAGCCCCGAAGTGAGCACTGGGGAAGGCTGGTTGAGATCGAGTCCAGGGTTCCATAAATGCTTTAAGTGTAAAGCCTGTAAAATCGCAAGTAATGAGAAGCAAGTCATATTACCGCTTAGGAAAAGTCCTTGGAAGATAAGAACCTCATTGAATTGCAGAAGTGAATTTGTAGTTTATGCTTTAAAATGCACGTGGTCAAAATTATACGTGGGTAGCACCATTCATATGGTACATATCCGTATATTACAACATCTGAGGGCAATCAAGAATAATGACAAAAAGTACCCTGTTGCACGACATATGAATGAAGTCCATAAGGAATATGTGAGTAAGTTGTCATATTTTGCAGTGGATCAGGTGCCCAAATTGAGGAGGGGTGGAAATCGAGAGGTGAAGTTGCGCCAGTTAGAATCAAGATATATATTGCTTTTTAATACGAAAATCCCATCTGGACTTAACGCAGATGAAGATCTACATGTCCATTTCGGTTAATCCAGATACCTGTAATCAGCGTTTTTAAATTTGACTTTTAATGTCTTCCAGGGTTTGAACAGTAACAGGAAGTTAAAAGAGTAGAGTAGCATAACTAAGGATGAAAGAAACCAGGAAGATTTGTCTTAGTATTGATTTCTTCAGACTCAAGGAGAAGTATGATTTTGGAAGTTATTTATGGAGAGCAATGAGTAATATAATTTTGACCACCTTTTCATAACACGGGCCCCCTTTCTTCTTTTTTTGATACACCAATTTGCCAAGTTGATCATGAATATAGGTATGCCGGGGCAGCTCCTCTAGAGTCCAGTGTATGTAGGCATTAGCACTTTATGTTCATTGTTATGAAATGATGCAATATTTGCACATTAGTTCTATAAAGCACTTGCACTTTAGAACTCCAATAAAAAAAAAGAATTTGCACAAATGCATTAGCGCTTTATTCAGGAATGGATTTTAGTGTTTCAAACAATCAACATAGTTTTAGTGCCTATATATCTCCTGTTTGATTCACCAATTTGCCAAGTTGATCATGAATATAGGGATGCCGGGGCTGCTCCTGTAAAGTCCAGTGTATGTAGGCATTAGCACTTTATGTTCATTGTTATGAAATGATGCAATATTTGCACATTAGTTCTATAAAGCACTTGCACTTTAGAGCTCAAAATTTTGCACACATGCATTAGCACTTTATTCAGGAATGGATTCTAGTGTTTCAAACAATCAATATGGTTTTAGTGCCTATATAGCTCCTGTTTTATAAAAAAAACAACTGATGGTTTTAAATTGCGGCTAGAGTATGCAAGCACTTGCACTTTTGATATTGTTAATGTACTTTGCACAAAGAGAGACCATATCGTAAATGTAGTGGAGCAGCCAAACATGACGTTCAGGCTCTATAACTTGCTGCATTATCAGACATTTGTTGGCATCAAGGCGTAAAGTTCTGTGTTTTTATGACATATAATTTCAGCAATCTATCCAAATTGTACTGTGGGAGCCCGATTTTCTACAATTTTAATCTTGTGTAGAAAAAAAGGGGATATAATTAAATTAATGTGAGTAAAAAAGAGAAAAAAAGAGAGAAAAATAACAACAATCCTGGAACCCCAGTAAAGCTGTATTACTGTGGGAACATCCAAAAGTGATTAGAATACACATTTCAAGACAATGGGAAGGTTGAAGACTCTTTGTATGAAATCGAGTCGAGTATCCTCCAAGCAGGTTAAATGAATAAACCAATAGCCGTAGTACTAATGTAATGTGATTTGACGAGCGACAATGAATTTTAATTGCCTCCACCTGCACATGGTATATTTTATTCGGATTGAATTGTGAAACTAGTGTAACATTTTAAATCTCATGCCTCCGATGTTTTGTATTTATTTAATGATATGTAATGTCACGAAAGTCAGGCATTACCCACATTTGTGAGTCTGTTTACCATGATCATTGTAGTAATGCACCATGTGATGTCGAGCCCTGTGTTTTAAATGGTGGAATCACAATGACGCTTTGTTGTGTGAGCAAGGCAGGAAGTGCCGAAACGCGTAGCAGTGGAGAAATTCAATAAACACGAACCGGATTGTGTGATTTAGCTGCTGTGTCGGTGTCCTGTTCTTTATCAAAGGAATTGGAGTTGGGGTGTGTATATATATATATATATATATATATATTTTTTTTTTATCCAAAGATGCGATGCACACCAAATTCCAGTTTTAAAGCTTATTTTATTTAGCTTTCTCTGGCTCCAACCAACGCGTTTTAGCCCAGCGAGGCCTTTGTCATGGTTAGTGAGTCCCTCATTTGTTTCACTATTTATACCAATCACATATTGCCTATAATGAGGCATTGTGGGAAACGTAGTGTATGTTTGTGTTATACATGAATATTTACAATATTTACAATAGTTGTCAGGTTTTAGGTGTAAATTCATTACTTTACATTCAATAAATTATCATTGCAAAATTTGAAATTGCCTTTATAATATGTTTAGTACATTGCCAGAGTCTTTTTTCTTTCGATTAGACCTTAGTGTCTGATCGTAGTATAGTATTATTCCAGTTCCATTTTTGGGGATTAGTTCCCGTTTCAGTGTCTTTCATTTTGGTTCCTATTTTATTTTTCAGGAGTTTCAATGCGTTCAGCTGTCTCAAACCAGATGTACAAATAGCTCCTCATCATTGTTAATCCCATGAGGGGTCTTGGTTCTTAATCTGATTATATATCTTGATTCAGTTTGGCGTAGTTTCTTGAATCTGTCACCACCTCTTTCATGGTTTTGTATGGTGTGGATTCCAAAGAAATGCATTGCTCTCCAGCCACTGTTTTGGCACACCATCATGTGTTTTGCTGTGGCATAAGAAGTGTCCTTATTTTTTACAGCTCGAATATGTTCAAGGATTCTTTTTTTGAGCATACATATAGTACTTCCTATATATTGCATGCCACAGTTGCATTGGATAACATATATTACAAACTTTGTTGTGCAGGTGATGGTTTGTTTAATCTCAATTGTCTTGCCTTGGAAGTCCAGTATCTTTTTTCCGTTCTCTCCTATTTTACATGCCTTGCACGTAGTACATTTTACAAATCCCTGTTGTTGTTGGTTTAACCAATTCATTGGTGTTTCCTGTTGAAAGTGACTTCGTACAATTACATCCTTTATTGATTTAGTTTTCCTGTAAGTTATCATAGGTCGTGGTCCAAGTAAGGAGCCAATGTCTGGGTCATTGGCTATCAGGTGCCAATATTTTTGGATATTTTTTGTAATGATTCCACTTTCTTTGCTGTATGTTATGATACATCTTGGCAGGTCTGTTGTTCTTTATCTGATGTCATTTTCTCCTTTTTGGTAATCAGAGTTTCAGTTCGTGTCTTCTTTAATATTTTTTGTCTGCCCTTACGTAATGTAGTTTCATTGTATCCTCGTGATCTTAATCTTAATGATGTTTCCTTTATTTTCTCTCTTGCGTCATTTTCTTTTGAGCAGTTTCGTTTCATTCTTGTAAATTCTCCGTAAGGGATACTTTCTAAAAGAGACTTTGGGTGAAAGCTTCTCCCATGCAATATGCTGTTTGTTGACGTTTCCTTAAGGTACAAGGTGGAGTGAATTTGGTCCCCCTCAGTGTATATCCAGGTATCAAGGAAAGCAATGCCTTGGGTGCTTGTATTGCATGTGAACCTTAGGCCTAAGGTATTTTCATTCATTGTGTCAAAATATTCCATGAAACTTCTTTCTGAACCGTTCCAAATAATAAACAAGTCATCAATAAATCTGACCCATAAAATTAAACTATTCACATGATCTTGGTTTTGCGTGTTCCAGGCTATTTCCTTTTCCCACCACCCCATCACGATATACGCGTAGTTTGGCGAAAAAGAAATGCCCATGGCAGTTCCGCACTCTTGCCGATATAGGTCATGATTAAAGAGGAAAACGGTATTTGTTAAACACAGTTCTATCATTGTCAACAGCATTTTTGTGTGCTCCAATTCTGATATATTTCGTTGTTGTAAAAAGTACGCACATGCCTTCAAACCTATACTGTGCTCAATTGACGTATAGAGCGAGACCACGTCTATTGTAGCCATGATGTAATCCGGACTCCAGTTTATTCCAGTGAGAATTCTTTAAAAATCTCCCGTATCGCATATGTAGGAGTTTAAACTTTGTGCGATAGGGGCTAGAAAGTGGTCAACATACTCCGATATCTTTTGATAAAGGGAGTTGCATGAGGAGACAATTGGTCTCCCAGGTGGCTGTTTTAATGACTTGTGTATTTTGGGCAAAAAATATATTGTGTATATATATATATATTCAAACAATCTTTCCAACTCATGAAAGAAAATGCACTCTGGGGCGGAAGAAGATCAGCATGTGTTTATTACATCAGGCCTCACCGGACAGATGCGTTTCGGCTGCGCAGCAGCCTTTGTCACCTAATGAGCGCCATCTTGTGAACAGTATATATACTTAAGTAAATAAAGACATAAAAGAAATACTACAATGTTCATTTAAAAACAACAGCGTTATCTGAACACGATTTTTTAAAATGCTCAGGGTAAGTATGTAATGCAAAAAATTCAACTCATTCTTTTTTTAATGGTTTAGATATTACTGCCCACAAGGTAAAATATCTTCAATTAGAATATGTCAAAATATACATACTGGTGGGCATTTGTCAACATTCCTTAATAGATATATATATAGTGTGTGTCAAATAGTCAATTTAATTATTTGAAGGGGACACATCCAGAATGACAAGTGTGATGAACCTGCCTCACACCAGTTTCTGTCGATAAAGGGTGAGAGCGGATTCTGGATGTGATCTTACGAAGAAATATTTAATTTGCATCAAGTTTCACAATGAAAAATGTGAACTGTATCACATATTCTGCTTTTCTGTTCTACATATGCTGTTTTGGGTAAACACTGGATGTTATATTTTCTTGCTCTGGCAATAATCAGAACATGGCGAGAAGACTGTTTTCTTATTTTAGGTTCATTCATAGAGGATCCAAGAATATTTTCTAACATAAAGACCCTGTAGGGCACTTGAATAAATAAGAAAGGTTCATAAAAGAGTAAAAATAGAAGCCTGAACAATTATGAAGTGATCTTGTATTCATACGATGTAATCATGCTATCATAAATTTGGATTGTTGGATTTTGCATATTTTGTGCAAATTCTTTTCTCCCCTTACACCACCTTGCGTAATTTTCACCCTCAAGAGACTGGTTCAAGCATGAAATGCCTAGAAGAAACTATGAGCCTGGACGCAAGCCTCATTAGCATGTCCTGCACTCACCATGTTCTCCCCTTTACATTTTTAAAACAATAAGGTTAAAACATTGAGTAGATTTCGCACATGACTTTTCTGCCCGAGGACATATGCCGTATATAATTTAAACCGTGACTGCCCAAATATACTTTGCATAAAAAGTGATTTTTTTTTCAAATGGTGACAATTTTGCATTTACAAAATGCATTTTGCCATGGCTTACCATTATGCATTTAGCATCAGATAAATTTATGGTTCAAGTCCAAAAGAATGTATACAAGATGATGACCAATTTCATAAAGATTTGTTCAGTTGCAGTACATGGATCACATAAATGAAAGAAAGGGACCTCAAGTGCACCTGGGAACTCAGCAACTTGACAAAGGAGAATATTCTAAAATGGCAGCAAATATTGATACTTGCCCATCATTTTTCATCATGTTACTCTGAGGGCCTTACATGTTTTAGAATGGGTTTTCCACTGCACAGATCTAAATAAAGTTAATGACTGTCCTTTGTGATACTGCAAATATGCTTGTGTTTTCTTTCAATTACACCAACACCAACGATTTCCTTCACAACCGTTCTAACAGGTTTCATCAGCTCTCAAACATTGTGCACCCAAAATGTGGCAAGCAATGTGTAGACATTTGTTGTTGCAGCTTTACAAACAGGAGAAACCCAGTAGCTACAGTGTAATCCACTATGGGCTGTGCTATTAGAAACCTTCTCAATATATAGTTTATCTGGCAATGATATTCAATTAAATCTTATTGGCAGAAGCCATGCACATTCATTATATAGTTGGGACTGAGTAGGATTGAGTGTGCTGGGAGACTGTTTATGCTAAATGACTACACTGATGACTAATGGTCATTGCTTTTTCCCCCTGACTCTTTTACTGTCATTTAACATCCAGTGATAAACGTGTTAGTACCACGGGCCTCGCTCACATTCAGAGAGATAAACCTGGCAGTTCATTCCCAGCACTAATTCTCTTTAATTAACCTGTCATTGCCATAGTAGGTCTGACTCCTTACCATAAATATTAAAGTGTCACTAAAGTACACTAAGATGACATCCAAGTGACACAAAATCTCGCTTAAAGTTTGGTAAAAAATAAAAAAATAAAACTCTAAGGGGCATATTAACAACGAGGCGATAGACAATTATCGCCGCTTTAGCGTCCGTTTTCGGACGGAAAGCGGCGATAATTCTATCGCCTAATCAGCAAGGTCACGCTATCGCGTGAATCCCTGCACTATCGCCCTTTCCCCCAACGCCCATCCTTGCATCTCTAATGAGATGCAAAGTGGGCGTTACTGGGCGTACCCCAGATGGGCTACGTTGTAAATATCGCCGATGTGCACATCGCGATATTTACAAGGCAGCCGACAGGATTATAGCAGACGTTAGATTTTGGCGAAAACGGCCGTTTTCGCCAAAATCTAACGTCTGCTATAATCCTGACTTACCTATGTTAGCCATAGGAGGTGGATTCTGCTGATACGACCCTGTGGGTCGTATCAGCAGAAGGTATACGCCCTTTTGCAGGGAACATCCCTGGAAAACCAGCGATGTTCCCTGCAAAGGGCGATAACATCGCTATCTCTGGTATTTTTATCGCCCTGGAGTAACGCGTTGTTAATAACGCGCTACCAGGGCGATAAATGCCAGAGATAGCCAGCGATAATATAATTATCGCTAAGCACGGCCAGCGATAATTATCGCTGGCCGTTGTTAATATGCCCCTAAATTCATTCATTTTATAGCGTTAAAGTAGGGCAATAAACCTGCTGTTGTCTAAAATCTTTAGTCACTGCCCAAACAGATAACATAATGTAGAGGCTGGCAATATGCAGGGGAAATCATATCCTGTTTGTGACTTCAGAATGCAAGGGGCTTCACTGCCCCAGTGCAGTCAGTGCTCTATAACAAGAGAGAAACATGCACAAAACAATCACTAAGTTCTTAAAAATATTAAAGATTAACAACTTACATTGCCAAGCCTCAGGTGCAAAATAGCAAAAGTCAAGAGTGTGTGAGGAGATAGGGACCAAAGGGATTTCACAGTGAGCTGCAAGAGTCAGTAATCAGCACTCCAAGTTGGCCCCTGCCCTGTGAGCTTTGTCACATACCTGCTGGACGCCAACGATTTTGACAGAGCTGAGGAGATTTTTGCTGCTTTTGGGTTTCAGCGGGCATATCAGTAGGTCGCAGGGACCCGACGGTGAGGTTTTCCCTTAATTTGGTTTATTTTTGGAGCAACAAGACTCCCTTGATGTGCTATCTTGACTTCCCTCATGCAACAAACCACTTTCTATGAAGAAGGTGGTCTGCAGCCTCTAATTATCTCAATCACACTCACCTCTCCAGGTGAGCTCGGTGACATAGCTGTACTTGACTCTGTTGCTGGCCGAGAAGATTGGATTGAGTGTGTGTCCTGCGACGTGTGTAGGGTCAATGACTAGTTGGTCTTGCTTTCGAGGAGGTTGGCGATGTTGCTGTCGTTACGGTCGTCGAGGTGAAAGTTGAGGTCTCCGAGGAAGATGTAGTGTTTGGAGTCAATGACAAGCGGGGGCGATGAATTTGGGGATAGGATCGCAGAAGCGGGGGCGAGGACCTGGAGGTCTGTAGGCAAGGAGACCCCTGATGGTGGTTTTGCCATCAGTTCTGACTTGGAAGTTGAGCTGTTAAAGGTTCGGGTGGTGTTGTCTGTGGTGATGGTGGAGCGGATGGTTTCTTTGTGGATGATGGCGATTCTACCTCCGTGTTTGTTGATGCGGTCTCGGTGAGCTATCTTGTAGCTGTCAGGCGCTGCTGAGGCGATGTCGGGCGTGGATGCAGGGTTGGCCCAGGTCTTGGTGAGGAAGATGACATCGGGGGTCAGGGAGGAGATAGTGTTCCAAATCTTGGTGGCATGATTGCACAGTGAACGTGCGTTAAACAGGAGGCAGTGGAGTTGTTCTGATTGGTCATGGTCAGCGTGGTAGTGATCGTCATGCGTGCGGGTGCTCCTGTGTTGCAGGAGAAGGGGTGGTGCCAGTAGGAAAAAAGGTCCTACCAATGATCGTGGATAGGTGCGGCAGCAGTTGTTGTTGCGTAGTCTTGGGTCCAGGGCTTGGTTCATGTCAAATGTGTCATCATTGTGCATTATCTGTATTGTCTCACATTGTTCTATTAACTCATGGTGGGTTCTGAAGTAAAGATACCCCTAGAAAGTTATATGAGTAATCATCGTCTTTATGTGCTTGGGGTACATATATGCCTTTTCCTCTGCACATGCAGAGTGAGAGTTACTGTTTTTTTATGAAAGATTAATGGCATAGGTAAGTAAAGGTCAGCAGGTAAAAATACATGAAAAAACAAGCAATCATCACTAACGAATGAGACATGAAATAGTAATGTGATCTCTGATATTGCAAAGGAAGATGAATCTATGGTGCAGGGGGTATACAGATTTTTAGTGCACAAGTTTGATCCTAGCCCCTTATTATCAAAACTGGATCACTCCCTGTTAGGACAAACACCTTTTTGTAAAAGTGGCATTTTCAAAATTGTAACTTAAAATCTGACTTTACCATTACAGACGATTTTTAATTACAATTTCTCAGACACCAAACATGAAACGTTTACCTGTTCCCATTCAAAAGGTAGCACTTATTAAATGTAATAAGCAGCTCAATGTTCTCCTATGGGAGAGGTAAGTTTCACAGTAGTGAAAATTGAATTTAGGAGTTTTTTACTACCAGGACATGTAAAACTTAAAAGTACATGCCCAGCCTTTTAAGTACAATGCATTCTGCCCTCTGGGCTACCTTGGGCGTGTCGTAGGGTTGACAAATGAAATAATAATAATACCAGTATTTGTAAAGCGCAAACAATTACCCGAGGGTGTCAAGGCCCTGGAGGCCGTCGAGATTAAGCGAGCTAATTGCCAGAGTCACATGGTGCTGGACTAACCTGCCGCCGGGGATCGAACCGTGAGCCCCCGTGTTCCGGAGTCCGACGCCCTGGCCGCTGCGCCACACCTCTAAAAGGGGAGTTTAAGGCTTGTCAAGGGGGATATATTGCCAAGTCGAATTGGCAGTTTAAAACTGCATTCAGGCTGCAATGGCAGGCCTGGGACATGTTTTAAGGGGCTACTTAAGTGGGTGGCACCATAAGTGCTGCTGGCCCACTAGTAGCATTTAATTTACAATTGCTGGGTATATGGTATACCGCTCTACAAGGGCCTTATAAGTAAATTAAATATGCCAATTAGGTGTAAACAAATTTTACCATGTTTTAGCAAGTGAGCACAGGCACTGTAGCACTGGTTAGCAGTGGTAAAGTTAACAGAGTCCTAAGGCCAGAAAAACGAATTACAGTAAAAGGTGGAAGGCAAAAGCAACACGTTTGGGTGAAGACCACACTAAGGCTGACAGGTCTAAAAATCAATTTGACACTCAGTCCAAAAATACCAGTCAATGTGGGAAAATAGGCGAGTATACAGACTCCTCCCTTATGTACAGATTGGCACGGAAGGAGAAGAAGAGAGAAAGAGAAGATTGTTTTAAGGTTTGGAACATTATGTAATTAAAAAGAGGTAATTTTTGTCAAAGTGAAAATTAAAAAAATTATGTTGAAAAGAACAAGATCTTTTTTATTATGTTGAATATGTTGAGCAGATACACAAACATTGAGACACCAGGAATCAAACTATTAACCTTTAGTCTGAGAGTCCAGGACCTTGCCATTAGGTCCCAAGTGATTCTATAGCAGGAACGGAGGCTTTGGATTAAGCTTCCTCGTTTTTTATTGAGAATTTCACAGCAGCCAATCAAAAAACTTAAAACTTTAAACTGCATATCCCATGAGCCCCAACAGCCCACTGTCCCATCCAATCACAGGGGTCATGCCTCCTTATATATATATCGATATGACCTTAGTCCTTCCTCTTTCATTGCTGCTGCAGCGGTCGTGCTAAGTGACTTTATTTCTATTGTTATTTGTATGTGCATTATATTATTGCGACGCTGTAATTGCCTGTGATTTTGCGCTTTATGTGGTGGTGACGGAGCAGACTCCACTCTTAAGGGCTCCTTGTATAGACATTGCCCCGTCACCTTTCCAACCTGGTGCGGGAGCGGGGAGTCAGAGCAGTTTGTCCCCTTGGAGAGAGGACACAGTCCTCTTTCTGCTTTTGCTCTCACGCATGTGCGCAAAGCCGAGAATGCCCGATTGGGTGAATAAATGCTGATTAAGGGCTCTGCCCTAGGGATAAGTGTAGGTGGCTCCCTCCACATCAATTTTAGCTGGTTTAGGCTGTTTTTGCCCTGTTTGTGACCTGTTAGGCTCTGCTACACCTGCTTTGGTCTCATATCCCTCCTGAACCTCTTCCAGACCCTCGCTACATTTTCCCTAAAGCAGCATGGTGTACTATGCTGAAGAGGAAGAAAGATATATGGAGTGCACAGAAGTGCCTTATAAGCACCAGGTGGAAGAGAGGTTGGTGGAAGCACTGGATACTCATGCACAGGATTCAGTTATTCAGGTCCTAACTAGGGCTTGGAGGCCTTTTACGCAACCCCTTGGTCCATTATGGGTGACGGGAGTTGGGGGTTTCCTTCTCTGGCAATGTTGTGGTCAATGATGTGGGCTTCGAGCAGAGAGCCTCAGGAGGGGGCTCTTCTACTTCTTCAATGGACTTCCTCTCAGATTGCTGCCTCAGTCCTTCGGGACCATGAGTATGGGAGCGATCCGCCCCAGGGTCCTTTGGGGATCTCGGTTTGTTCAACGCGCCACCTGACAAGCTTGTCTTCTACATCCTCTTCCGCACCATCAGATTTGGACGTCCCCCAGGATGATCCACAGCCGGTGTCAAAAAACAAACGCAAGACGCACCATGCCACTGCAGATTTACCTCTGGTAGGTCATAAAAATCTGCTGTTTGAACCTGAAAATATTGTTCACCTTCACTCCACAGAATGGGTGCACTGTATGTTGGTGGCGCACTATGTTCAAGCATGGCTGCGCAAAGTCTTTGAGTGTGGGGTGCGCAACACCCTGAGGTTGGACTGTCCTAGACATCTCTCCGTGGCAAAGTGGTGGAAACACCGGAATTAGATCCCAACATGGCGACCTTCCTTAAGAAGTTAGCAAAGGACCCCAAAAAAGGTCTAGACAGGGCACGGCATAGATGTCAAGATAAGTTGCTTGACCTTTCTGGCCCACTCATTAAAATTCTAGAATTGGCTGTTCAGACAAAGGAAGCAAATTCCCAATTGGATCCTGGAGAGTTCCTTGAATGGGCCCAAAGAGCGTTCTGCCTTTACGGCAACGTTAACTGTGCTATGTCCACTAAATGTCAGAAATAAATTCTAATGAGGATTGACCCGAAACTGGTAGAGTTGGCCTCTTCGGAGGTGGGCAGTATTGTGAATGGATTGTTATTTGGAGACAAATTTGTTAAAGACCTGGGGAAGTATGTCGGCACATTCTCCGCCTTGGACAAGACCCAGACGTCTATGAAGAAGGTGACCCCCACAGAGGCCTTTTTTGCCAGGGCGCTTTCAAGGTCCAAGCGCCAGCCCATGGATTCAATCAGGCTTCCAGAAGTTACTATCAGAGGGGAAGAGATGCTCTCTCCGGATCCGTCAACTTCTACCCCACCGGTAATAGAGGAGGTCATGGCCGCACCCAGCAAGGCGGATATTGGGATGGTAACAATGCCACCAATGCCACTTATGTAGGTAAGAGTTATTCTGCCCTCGGAAGCCTTGGTGGGGGGAAGGATACAGTTGTACCTGCACAATTGGGGGGTTATCACTCAGGATCCATGGGTGTTCCAGATAATTCAGGGGTTCAGATTGGAGTCTTACTCCACACCCCAGCAGGGGAGGCATCCAATTCCTCTTCTTGTGTCCCAAGCAGAGAGCAATATCATAGACGAAGAAATTTGAGCACTCCTTTCAACAAGGGCTATAGTGCAGACAATTCCTCATCCACAGTGCTTCGTCAGTGCAATCTTCTTGGTTCAGAAAAAGGACCGCAGATTTCAGCTGGTCCTGAACCTCAAGCAGTTCAACTCTTGGATAGTGTATCACCACTTCAAGATGGAGGGCGCACACCTGTTTTGCAATAATTTACAAGCTGGAGATAGGATGGTCTAGTTAGACCTCAAGGACGCTTATTTGGCGGTCCCCATCTTTGCCCCCCATCAGAGTTTTCTCCAATTTCAGTAAAGCCATCTTTGGTACTAGTTCACCACCATGCCCTTTGGTCTGTCTTTGGCTCCCTGGAGTTTCAGCAAGTTACCTCGACTGGTGGTCCAGTATCTCCAGGAGCGGGGAGTGCGATTGATTATTTATCAAGATGACATTCTCGTCATGGCGTAGAGCAGGGACACTGTTCTTCTTCATCACTCTTGGGCAATACAGCTCCTTCAGGATCTGGGATTCGTCATCAATTCAGAGAAGTCGGTCATAGTTCCTTCTCAGACTCTAGAAATATTGGGTTTTCATGTGGAGTCTGTCAAGGCCTAAAACCAGTTACCGTTGAAGAAAAGGATGTGTTTCAAGAAAGCATGAGGAGAGCGCTTGACTCACAGACTACATCATTGAGGATCCTGCTCACCTTGTGGGCCTATTAACGTCTTCCATCCAAGCGATATTTCTGGGTCCCCTGAATTATCGAGCCCCTAAGAGATTGAAAATCTTACATCTTTGGAAAGATTTTCCAATTCGGAGCGAATGGTGTTATTGGAAGAAGGCAGGATGGAGATGGCCTGGTGGCTGAATCACATGGATGCCTGGAATAGCAGAGCGATCTTTTCATTGGTTTCGGAGGTGATAATAGAATCTGATGCCAGCCGAAGGGACTGGGGGGCCTAGTGTGGCCTGGTGGAAACAGGGGGCAGGTGGTCCCCAGATGAGCTTCAACTCCATATCAATTGTCTGGAACTATTGGTGGGGTCTTTTGCAGTTCACACTCTATCCCCCGTGCCAGACAAGTTGTTGCATTCTTCTCAGAATGGACAACATGTCAGCGGTACGTTAAATCAACCGTCTGGGCATGACGAGATCCCATTTTTTGGTGGAGACTGCCAAGGACTTCTGGCATTACTGTCTCCAACACCAAATCTCCGTGATAGTGGAATATATTAAGGCCAGCCCAATGTGCTTGCACACTGGAACTATTGCTTCCTCCTAAAATCCAGCGATTGCGGATTGCATCCACAGGTTTTTCATGAGCTGAATCAGCTTTGGGGCTGGTGCTCGATCAATTTATTTGCATCCCGCCTGAATGCGCATCTCCCAATCTTTTACTCTTGGAGGCCGGACCCTCTGGCGACCACCTCTGATGCCTTTCTCTAGTCCTGGACAACGGGTCTTCTGTAAGCGTTTCCCCACTTCTCGATGATCCAGAAGATACTGTCACAGGTGAATCAGCAGATGGCAGAAGTGGTCTTAGTGACTCCTTGTTGGAAGGCTCAGTCTTGTTTTCCTCTAGCGATGTCTTGTACACAGCCAGTGCGGATTCTTTCCTTTCCAGATCTCCTCTCCGATGGGTCTCCCGCTTCCGTTGGTGTCTCAGGGGCTCCTGTCCCTCACGGAATGGAGACTTTCAGGCGATGCTGGCAAGTGCCAGGAGTTTCGCAGGACGCTATGTTCTTCTTGTCGCAAACTTGGGCTCCCTCTATGCACAAGTGATATGAGGCAGCTTGGCACTGATGGGTATGTTGGTGTGGTGAACGGAGTGTGGCTTCCTTGGGGGGCACGTGTCCATATGAATGTCAATTGCCTATCTGAATTGGCTAGTCAGGGTCTTGCCTATAGGACGGTTAACAACTTCCATTCTGCTGTTGCTGCTGGACATCCACATTTGGATGGTAAACCTGTCGATGAGCATTCATTAGTGTGCAAGTTGCTTAGAGGTATTTGGATGGTCCGCCCCCCTCAACCAAAGTACTCTTTGTTATGGGATGTTGATTTTTTGGTTTTGCATTTTCTCAGATTCTGGCCCACTAACGAGGATCTTTCTGTAAACTGTTGTCTGCAAAGCTAACACTTCTTTCGTGTCTAGTTTCCTGCAGACGTGCTTCAGATGTAAGGGCTCTGGACTTAGCAGGTAGAGTATTTACTCCCTTCGGGGTATCTTTTACTATTTCAAGATGTACAAAAACTGCATCACAATATATCAGATACCCTGCTTTTCCTCATCATCAGAAATTGTGTGTTAAATGCCTCAAAGCATATGAGGAATGTTCCTGTGAACTGCGGAGAGATTCCGCTGAACAATTGCTTATTTCTTTACAGAAACCTTTCCTGCCCGGTCTCTTCGGTAACCTTGGCCAGATGGGTTCAATGGTTGTTTGCTAAAGCTGGTATAGATATATCCATTTTTGGAGCTCATTCTGCAAGGGGAACCATGCCCTTTAATGCTTTTTCTGCTAGTTCTCGTTTAGAGGACATTATGGCTACAGCGGATTCCACCTTTAAGGTCTTTTATCATAAGCCTATTGTGGATGTTGCATCGATGGTGGTGGCTCAACTTTAAACTAGCATAGTCTGAAGCCTTCTGTCCTGCTATAGAATAAAAGATTTTCTAGCTAACGCGTCAAGAATGTCCAATTCTATTATTGACACAGAGGTGAGGATTTTTCCACCCTAGGACATTGGAATATCTTTAAATGGGGATTGTTAATTTTACATTTTAATTATACATGATGTTTTCATGTTATCTTGCTTTCTGTGATGCATTATTTCTTGCTGTTACTGTACCCATTTTTCCTACCCATGGTTGATTGAAATATATTTGTGGGATTGCTATTACTTTCGGTATGTTTATCTGAGGTACTGATGTTAAATTGGCTTGAAGCTGACTATCGTGTAGCTGGTGTTTGATCAGCTGTATTGCTGCAAAAGGAGTTTGCCTTCGCCTGTTGGATTCCGTTCCTCTTGTGGATTGGGCATGTTGGTTCAACTGCAATTTCATGTTGGACTCAGGTTTTGAGGCCTAATGCAGGCGTTTGCAAAGAAAGAGGAAGGACTAAGATCATATTAATATATATAGGGAGCATGATCCCTATGATTGGATGGAACAGTGGGCTATTGGGGCTCATGGGATATACAGTTTAAAGTTTTCAGTGCTTTGACTGGCTGCTGTGAAATTCTCAGTGCAGATAGAGAAGCATAATCCTCACCTCCGTGTCCTTAATAGAATTAAAAATTCTTGATGCGTTAGCTAAAAATAATGTTACTCTTTACTGTGCTTGATCAAAACAAAGCTATGACATGTGATCACAAAATGCCAGT
The DNA here is from genome assembly GCA_963921515.1 of Calotriton arnoldi. Classification (NCBI taxonomy): domain Eukaryota; kingdom Metazoa; phylum Chordata; class Amphibia; order Caudata; family Salamandridae; genus Calotriton; species Calotriton arnoldi. The sequence goes on along the minus strand of CAWUFW010004596.1, from coordinate 618,524 downwards.
CAATATGGGAGCATATGTGAGTATAAACTAACACTTACCAAAACCAAAGGGGATGATGGACGGAGTGTTGAACATTGCAAGCACTCACCCCCAGTCAACTGATCTGGGTTTAATCCATCATCATTCTTTAGCTCACTCTGCCACCCCAGTTCAGACATGGCCATATGCAAATCAGTCTGCCCTGTGCCTCATGGGAACAGTACAGCCCGAACTGCCAAGCCATGTCTTCCCTGGACCGGAAACAAGCATCCTGGGACCGGTTTCTGGCTTACAGCCGTCATCAGCCAAGCTATCTTGAATCCAGTGGCAAAGTGAGCAAGGGACCCACGTCTGTGCATACCCTGCCAACTTAGGGCGAACATAGCAAAAATGTTGCTCACTTTGCCACTGGATTCAAGATAGCCTGGCTGATGAGGGTTTTGAACCCGAAACCGGTCCCAGGATGCTTGTTTCCGGTCCAGGGAAGACATGGCTTGGCAGTTCGGGCTGGACTGTTCCCATAAGGCACAGGGTCAGACTGATTTGCATATGGCCATGTCTGAACTGGGGTGGTGGAGTGAGCTAAAGAATGATGATGGATTAAACCCAGATCAGTTGACTGGGGGTGAGTGTTTGATTTGCTCTAACGCTCCGTCCATCATCCCCTTTGATATCGCTTTGTTCGCCCTAAGTTGGCAGGGTATGCCCAGACGTGGGTCCCTTGCTCACTTTGCCACTGGATTCAAGATAGCCTGGCTGATGAGGGTTTTGAACCCGAAACCGGTCCCAGGATGCTTGTTTCCGGTCCAGGGAAGACATGGCTTGGCAGTTCGGGCTGGACTGTTCCCATGAGGCACAGGGTCAGACTGATTTGCATATGGCCATGTCTGAACTGGGGTGGTGGAGTGAGCTAAAGAATGATGATGGATTAAACCCAGATCAGTTGACTGGGGGTGAGTGTTTGATTTGCTCTAACGCTCCGTCCATCATCCCCTTTGGTATCGCTTTGTTCGCCCTAAGTTGGCAGGGTATGCCCAGACGTGGGTCCCTTGCTCACTTTGCCACTGGATTCAAGATAGCCTGGCTGATGAGGGTTTTGAACCCGAAACCGGTCCCAGGATGCTTGTTTCCGGTCCAGGGAAGACATGGCTTGGCAGTTCGGGCTGGACTGTTCCCATGAGGCACAGGGTCAGACTGATTTGCATATGGCCATGTCTGAACTGGGGTGGTGGAGTGAGCTAAAGAATGATGATGGATTAAACCCAGATCAGTTGACTGGGGGTGAGTGTTTGATTTGCTCTAACGCTCCGTCCATCATCCCCTTTGGTATCGCTTTGTTCGCCCTAAGTTGGCAGGGTATACCCAGACGTGGGTCCCTTGCTCACTTTGCCACTGGATTCAAGATAGCCTGGCTGATGAGGGTTTTGAACCCGAAACCGGTCCCAGGATGCTTGTTTCCGGTCCAGGGAAGACATGGCTTGGCAGTTCGGGCTGGACTGTTCCCATGAGGCACAGGGTCAGACTGATTTGCATTTGGCCATGTCTGAACTGGGGTGGTGGAGTGAGCTAAAGAATGATGATGGATTAAACCCAGATCAGTTGACTGGGGGTGAGTGTTTGATTTGCTCTAACGCTCCGTCCATCATCCCCTTTGATATCGCTTTGTTACGCCCTAAGTTGGCAGGGTATGCCCAGACGTGGGTCCCTTGCTCACTTTGCCACTGGATTCAAGATAGCCTGGCTGATGAGGGTTTTTAACCCGAAACCGGTCCCAGGATGCTTGTTTCCGGTCCAGGGAAGACATGGCTTGGCAGTTCGGGCTGGACTGTTCCCATGAGGCACAGGGTCAGACTGATTTGCATATGGCCATGTCTGAACTGGGGTGGTGGAGTGAGCTAAAGAATGATGATGGATTAAACCCAGATCAGTTGACTGGGGGTGAGTGTTTGATTTGCTCTAACGCTCCGTCAATCATCCCCTTTGGTATCGCTTTGTTCGCCCTAAGTTGGCAGGGTATGCCCAGACGTGGGTCACTTGCTCACTTTGCCACTGGATTCAAGATAGCCTGGCTGATGAGGGTTTTAACCCGAAACCGGTCCCAGGATGCTTGTTTCCGGTCCAGAGAAGACATGGCTTGGCAGTTCGGGCTGGACTGTTCCCATGAGGCACAGGGTCAGACTGATTTGCATATGGCCATGTCTGAACTGGGGTGGTGGAGTGAGCTAAAGAATGATGATGGATTAAACCCAGATCAGTTGACTGGGGGTGAGTGTTTGATTTGCTCTAACGCTCCGTCCATCATCCCCTTTGGTATCGCTTTGTTCGCCCTAAGTTGGCAGGGTATGCCCAGACGTGGGTCCCTTGCTCACTTTGCCACTGGATTCAAGATAGCCTGGCTGATGAGGGTTTTGAACCCGAAACCGGTCCCAGGATGCTTGTTTCCGGTCCAGGGAAGACATGGCTTGGCAGTTCGGGCTGGACTGTTCCCATGAGGCACAGGGTCAGACTGATTTGCATATGGCCATGTCTGAACTGGGGTGGTGGAGTGAGCTAAAGAATGATGATGGATTAAACCCAGATCAGTTGACTGGGGGTGAGTGTTTGATTTGCTCTAACGCTCCGTCCATCATCCCCTTTGGTATCGCTTTGTTCGCCCTAAGTTGGCAGGGTGTGCCCAGACGTGGGTCCCTTGCTCACTTTGCCACTGGATTCAAGATAGCCTGGCTGATGAGGGTTTTGAACCCGAAACCGGTCCCAGGATGCTTGTTTCCGGTCCAGGGAAGACATGGCTTGGCAGTTCGGGCTGGACTGTTCCCATGAGGCACAGGGTCAGACTGATTTGCATATGGCCATGTCTGAACTGGGGTGGTGGAGTGAGCTAAAGAATGATGATGGATTAAACCCAGATCAGTTGACTGGGGGTGAGTGTTTGATTTGCTCTAACGCTCCGTCCATCATCCCCTTTGGTATCGCTTTGTTCGCCCTAAGTTGGCAGGGTATGCCCAGACATGGGTCCCTTGCTCACTTTGCCACTGGATTCAAGATAGCCTGGCTGATGAGGGTTTTGAACCCGAAACCGGACCAAGGATGCTTGTTTCCGGTCCAGGGAAGACATGGCTTGGCAGTTCGGGCTGGACTGTTCCCATGAGGCACAGGGTCAGACTGATTTGCATATGGCCATGTCTGAACTGGGGTGGTGGAGTGAGCTAAAGAATGATGATGGATTAAACCCAGATCAGTTGACTGGGGGTGAGTGTTTGATTTGCTCTAACGCTCCGTCCATCATCCCCTTTGGTATCGCTTTGTTCGCCCTAAGTTGGCAGGGTATGCCCAGACGTGGGTCTCTTGCTCACTTTGCCACTGGATTCTAGATAGCCTGGCTGATGAGGGTTTTGAACCCGAAACCGGTCCCAGGATGCTTGTTTCTGGTCCAGGGAAGACATGGCTTGGCAGTTCGGGCTGGACTGTTCCCATGAGGCACAGGGTCAGACTGATTTGCATATGGCCATGTCTGAACTGGGGTGGTGGAGTGAGCTAAAGAATGATGATGGATTAAACCCAGATCAGTTGACTGGGGGTGAGTGTTTGATTTGCTCTAACGCTCCGTCCATCATCCCCTTTGGTATCGCTTTGTTCGCCCTAAGTTGGCAGGGTATGCCCAGACGTGGGTCCCTTGCTCACTTTGCCACTGGATTCAAGATAGCCTGGCTGATGAGGGTTTTGAACCCGAAACCGGTCCCAGGATGCTTGTTTCCGGACCAGGGAAGACATGGCTTGGCAGTTCGGGCTGGACTGTTCCCATGAGGCACAGGGTCAGACTGATTTGCATATGGCCATGTCTGAACTGGGGTGGTGGAGTGAGCTAAAGAATGATGATGGATTAAACCCAGATCAGTTGACTGGGGGTGAGTGTTTGATTTGCTCTAACGCTCCGTCCATCATCCCCTTTGGTATCGCTTTGTTCGCCCTAAGTTGGCAGGGTATGCCCAGACATGGGTCCCTTGCTCACTTTGCCACTGGATTCAAGATAGCCTGGCTGATGAGGGTTTTGAACCCGAAACCGGTCCCAGGATGCTTGTTTCCGGTCCAGGGAAGACATGGCTTGGCAGTTCGGGCTGGACTGTTCCCATGAGGCACAGGGTCAGACTGATTTGCATATGGCCATGTCTGAACTGGGGTGGTGGAGTGAGCTAAAGAATGATGATGGATTAAACCCAGATCAGTTGACTGGGGGTGAGTGTTTGATTTGCTCTAACGCTCCGTCCATCATCCCCTTTGGTATCGCTTTAAACTAACACTTACTGCATTTACAGAACGACAAGGAAGGAGGGAGAGAGAGAGAAAGAGAAGTTTGTTTTAAGCTTTGGGACATTCTGTACTTAAAAAGTATTTTTACACAAAATGAAAAGACAAAAATCACGTAAAAAGAATGACAATTTCTTTAACTATGTATGGTTGACAAAAACACAGCAATTCAAAAAATTAGAAGAGAACACTTGACCTGCAAAGTGAGAGTTTAAGACCTTATGACTAGGCCACGGGCAACCCTTTATTATGCTATATCAAAACATTACTTTGATATTCAGTCCAATATACCAGTCAGTGTGGGAATATAGGTGAATATACACTGACATCTATCTCATTTGCAGAATGGCATGGAAGGAGAGAGATAGAGACAGCGAGACAGAGAGCGAGAGTAGTTTGTTTTAAGCATTAAGGCATGATATACTTAAAAAGAGGTATTTTTAGATGAAGCTAAAATAAAAAGAAATTGATATTGAAATGAAGGAGATCTTCTTTCACTATGAATGTTCAATAATTGACTTACCATTGAGCTGCTAGGACTTGAACCTTTAAACTACTCAGTGAGAGTCTAAGACCCTATTCACTATGGCTCAAGTGACTCTAGACAGTAACCAAACAAAACATAACTCTGACATTCGAACAAAAGTTCCAAGTCAATGTGGTGCCATAGGTGAGTGTACACTGACAGCTACATCATTTACAGATTGGGATGGACGAGAGAGAGAGAGTGCGGAGAGAGAGAAAGAGAGGGAGGGAGCAAGAGACGTTTTTTAAGCTTTTGGGCATGATATACTTAAACAGAACTATTTTAGATAAAGCCAAAAGAAAAGGAAATTGCTATTAAAAAGAAGGAGATGTCCTTTCACTATGCATGCCAAATAACAGACTGACTATTGAGTCGCAAGGACTTGAACCCTTAAACTTCTCAGTGAGAGGCTGACGTCCTAATCACTAGGGCCCAGGGCTGTTGCTGGTCCTTCCAAAAGACTCTCCAGCCTTCTCAATATTATTGCAGCAAGCGCAGAGGGGCATGCAGTTCGAAGAAGAAGAAGAAAAGGTCAAAAGGTCGAAAGAAGGAAAGAGGGAGGCACTCTCAAGTCATAGCTACCAGTAGTGCAGCTGGTTGCGAAGGGGCCCAACTATAACAGGACTTTGAGCCCTGAGACGGCAACTAGGTGCTGGAAGTACCACCAACATAATAATGCTGGAGTTCGGAAGTTGAGTGAGCATTAAAGATAACTTTAAATGTAGTTTTTATGTTAGCAAATTTGCTGTGCATTCAAAGACAGAAATCAAATGTAAGTATAGACGTCTGACTAAGTGTTGCTTGTTCTTTTAGCATGGAGACTAGTGTTTTCTTTCTCTAACTGCAAAGTGTGAGGATTTTGTCAAGTAAACTATGCGACAATCATGCTGGTGAGAAAGGAAAAGGAAAGGCTGTAGGATGTCATTTTCTTCTGACAAAATTTTATATACCCCAGATGAACTACATAAATATTTAAAATTAAAGAAACTGTTATGAAAGCTGAAATGAATCCTGTTTTTTCTAATTCTATAGATTATAATAGATCAAAATACATCAAGACACCTTAATGGGTGATGAGCAAATGGCAAATATTCCCTGAGCCCCAATTTTCACATACTACTGTTTGCATGTAACATAGTTTTATCAGTATGTCTGTGCAAAAAACTGTGTATCTATACAAATGTAGTGGACAATTCAATGGGAAATGTGCCACCTGTAAATGACAGTGTGCTACCACACCATGCTTTAGTAATATATTTGTGATAGTGTGATCCTAAATGCAACACCAGTTATATGATACACCCTTCCAATCTCTGGCTGAAGTGGTGTGGCTCATTTGCGACACTTGTTCTTTGTGTGATGCTTGGATTTTTCAGAATCTCTATGACTTCAATGATGTGAGATTGATGGCAGTAACCATAGTTTGAAAGAAACTCTAGCTCCACTGCCTACTATGGCCACATGAGCTCCTACAGCACTGTGAGCTTCGTCCAGTTCCATCAGCTACAGGAGTCAGACTCCAAGCAGCATAATCCACTGAAGCACCAATGGGGGCACTCTAAAGGCATCAATGCGCTCACACTAAATACCAAGCTGTGCGCATGCTCACTTTTGTAAATGCAAAGTGGGCCATTCTGCTGTGGCTGCCTGCCACCAGCACAGGTCAATGAAGAAGTTATGCCCATGCTGCTGCATGACTTCTGCAGCAAAGACAGTCTTAGTAATCACTGCGTTCAGCTTGATGGGTGGCGGTCAGATGACGGTGGTTAATAGAAGAATATAGCCTTTCTTAGGACAGTGCTGAAACTGGGAAAATTGATCATTTAAGTATTGTTTGTTTCATTTATGGTAACAAATTGCAAAGGTAGCAACTTCTTGGCAAAGCTAATGCACAATTTTTCTCTATTAAAACCAGAAGTATTAATAGTTATCCTTCTGAGACCTGTGGAACTCAAGCAACTGTTATACACAGTACTGTAGTAGAGGTGAGCGAGCCAACAAATTAACATGTAGAGTTAAGCCAAGAGTCTGTCTTGGCTACAAGAGCCCATCTTGGCTCTAAGAGAGCAGGCACGAGCTGAGCCATGGTAGTAGCATTTGACATGGAAACAGTGCAACAAATAGTATGTAAAAATATGATAAAGTGTCTTCATAATGCAAGAAGTAAATTTCTTTAACAAGTTTCACCTTAGTACATACAAATATATTACCGAGTTGAGAGGCATAAATTAAAAGTGATAGTTTTTAGACATTAACTTAGAAACATTCATGCCCACATTGTCCAACAAGACGACAATAACATTTGTGAACTGAGAGGCAAGTCAGTGGTCGTGTGCACTCAATATGTGGGCTATATTTTTAATCTAAACGAAGCACCATTATAGTCCATGATGCCAAGTAGAAGAGAGATTATTGTACAGCACACATACTCAGGTATTTCAAGGTTTTCTCATATGCAATAATGAAAAAATAGGAGTCAAGATAAAATAAAATAATTGCCTTGGGTCACACAATTTTGTCACATGGCAAGCTGGGATTGATCCCAGAATTCTATTTTCACATTGTGTAATCCAGCCAGTATATTGGTATCCCTTTCTGGCTCCTCTTTGGTATTCTAGCTTGCACTGCTGCTGACCATTTTTTTTTTTTATCTCTGCTGTGTTTGAAGGGAACTTACACTGCAGCCAAAGGCTGTGCATTGTGTGTGTGTGCTTACACTCAGGCTTGGATTGCTGCTGGCAAGGGAAGTTTGCATTGATTCTGTCCAGAATGGTATGTGTTGTATGGGTGTGAGGGAAGCTTGTACTTCTTCCAGGTGATTTAACTGTTTTGTATGTGGAAAAGTTGCTATGAGTCTGAGTCAAGCTTGACTCATACACCCCAGTTCTGTTCGTTATACTTCTACTAAATCGCAAATGGTGCTTATTTGTTGTATCTAAGGGAGGTATTATATGGTGCTGCCCAGTGCCACACTTAATCCGTGTCTTTGAAGGAAGCTTGTAGTGGCCGTGCTGAGCCACACTTGTTCCATGTCTTTAAAGGAAGCTTGCACTGGTTGGCCCTGCACTTATACACTTGTTCCATGTCCTTGAAGCAAGCTTACACTGGTCCTGTAGTAATACACTTGTTCCATGATTTTGAAGGAAGCTTGCACTGGCCATGCAGTGCCACATTTGTTTCATGTCTTGTAATGAAGATTGCACTGGCCCTGCAGTACCATGTGTGTTCCAGGTCTTCGAAGGAAACTTGCACACACTGGACCTGCAGTAGTATGCTTCCCCCTTGTCTTTGAAGGAAGCTTGCAATGGCCAGCACTGCAGTACCACACTTGATCCAAGTCTTTGAAGGAAATTTGCACTGGTCCTGCAGTACCGCACTTGTTCCATATCTTTTAGGGAAGATTGTGATACTCTTGACCAGTGCTATATGTCTTATATGTGTGAGCCCAGGACCCGCTGTGCTCCTGCTCCATGTGCTCTATTTAGTTCTGTGTGGTTTAGATCTGACCAAAAGACTGTTTTGGCTGTCTCATCAGATTCACACTGTCTCGAATATAATAGATAATCTTGCTTAAAGAAAATGGGTTTTGGGTATGTTTACTTCAGTTATTCATCAGAGTGTCATTCACATATTGGTTCAGCCTTTAGCACAGCATGCATACAACTGGGCAGTGGATCAGCCCTCTTCAGTCATTCCCTTTGTTGCCAATGTTTGGCTCTGTTTAGTAGACAATGACTGGTCTTTCGGATTTCAGGTAGCCTGAGTAACAAATTGTTGCCTACTTACTCTGTGTTACTCTGCATCATTGGAGTCGAACATCAGGAAATATTTCCTTTAATTCAAACCCAGAACCTCCCCTGCAGCTGCAGACTGTTGCTAATTGAGTAGTAAGAGTATACCAGCAGCTCTAATGCAATTGCTACTGGACCACAACTTTCTTACGTAGAATACCAGGCTTCTCGGCTGCAAAATGTAAACCATGCCAGCATCTTGAAATGGAATTCTGCATACTCTATCATTTTTTACTGGTCTAAGATGACATATTTATATTTATGAGGCCTTGAGGCACTTTTACGCCGCTGTTGGGCCACTTTTTGTGACGCACCAGCGGTGTAAAAAATGCGCCACGTTGTGCCCTATTTACAAAGTGATGCATCTAACCAAATGCATCACTTTGTAAAGCCCTGCGGTACATTATACCTGCGTCAGATATAATGTATGCAGGGTGGGCGTTCCCCCGCAAAAAGCCTCGTAGAAGTGGCGCAGTGAAATCTATCAGATTTCACTGCACCACTTCTAGGATGCTACTGCGTCAATATCTTACGCCTGCCTCACAGCAGGCGTAAGACTGACGCAGGCCACTTCACATGGGGCTTTCCCCATGTGAAAGGACACATTGCTGGAGTTGCGTCTGTTTTCAGACACACCCCAGCAATGCGTCACTTTTGCGCCAACAGATACGTCAGTAATACTGACGTATCTGTCATTCCTTGCGACATGATGCATCATATGGTAAATATGACGCATCCATCATGTCGCAAGGAGGGCGCAGTGAAAACTGTTGCATCAGTGTTTTCACGCAGCGATGCAACAGTTTTCATAAATGAGGCCCTTAGTTGGCATTTCCTTCCTTTCTTCCTTCCTTCCTGCCTTCCTTGTATTTAACACAATACGGTGCATTCCTGCCTTTTATTTCAGTGCTGGTAAACAATGTGCTGCCTAGTGCCAACACAGGCACCCTCGCACCATGGTGCAAGGGTAACTGCATTGTTAGCAGGATTCTTTGTGTGCAGGAAGTGGCAAAACAAAGCAAAAACAATCTCCTGAGGCATTTTCCTCATTCTATGTGTGCTGCAGAAAAAGTTTAAAAACTAGGAGAAATAAAGATATTTCTCCTTGTTACGCCTCAGCTGGTAATGCTTAGCAGTTTCAGCACATTCCGAGGTCCACCCCTTATGGTAAATATGGGAATGCATCAGAATCCATGGGCTTTGCATAGGAAAACCCCCGCACCACCCATGGAAAACCTCCCTGGGGCAGAGTAACACAACGCAGCAATTTTCACAGCATTGCGTTACTCTGGATTTATCAAGCCACTCAGTGTTACGCAAGGTGGCCTTGCGTGACTTGATAAATGGCATTTAAGTGTTGCATCGCGCATGCACCCCCGTTGCATGATGCAGAACAGACATAGCCCTTTCATAAATATGGCCCTGTATTCTTGGTTTTATGAATTTCTGATTTATCTTTATTGTAGCCTAAAATCAAAAATGCAATAAAAAGAGTTACTAAAAAAATATACATGATTTATTTTCAGTGACAATAATTGATAATATTAAAACATTCTTAACAATTATGTTTTCTTAAAAATGTCATGCAATCAATAGCGACATTCTGGGAACAAACATCAGAATAAATTATTTCACACTCATCAAGCCAAACATCAAATACAATCACTCAATTCTATACAATTTGTCGAACAATTTCAATATATCATTGTGAGCATTTGCTTCATCAAATAGCTATGCATTGTGTCACAGTAATCTCCTTAAAATTAATTGACATAGCATTTCAGTAGTACAGTCCTCTTCCACTACACCACCGAAACGCTGAGTCAATACATTTTAAAGAGATAACTGATCACATAAAGCACAGTTATTCGATGAACCATATGTTCACAATGATGTACTGATGTCGTAAATAGAATTTACAGGAGTGAGTGTATAGTGTTTGATGTATTCTGTGATTAGAGGGAAATTAGTTATTTTGATTTGTATTCCCAAGTTGGTATTATTGATTGTATAAATTGTCAATCTGTCTGCCATCAAACAGACAGACCCACAAACACACAGCTATGATATAGCGAACCCACTGAGTCACATTCACTCCACTTTAATTTTTCTTTATGTTACAAAAATTTCATTATTGAAAATAATTTTTGGAGTGTGTTAAGATCTCCCTATTATTTAAAATCACCAGATATTAATATTGCCATTTGATTGTATCAATTTTCCAATTGAATAATTTTTTATGATATCAATTATTCATATCCCACACTATACCCATGCATTTCAGACATAAGTCCTTCGTCAGGGGGTATACTTTTGTATTCTATGGGCATCCATATCTGGAAATGTTCTGCTAAGAATTGAAATATGTGCACATATCAATGACCCCTCCAATGATCAACTAAACAATTTGTTTAACAAGCAACAATTTTCCCATAATCATAAATCCTGTTCCTTGTTAAACATATAAGAATGTTTTCAACTCCTTTGAATTATCTTAAATAAGGATTCATTGTTGATGGACATCATTACAATAAAAAAAAACTACGCTCAATGCTCTAGTCATAGTGTATTATGCAGACCATACTGCAATCAATTCTAATTTCCTAATGTAGACATCAAATATTATGTATCATGATCTCATGGGCTATATCCATTTCTCTGTACTTGTGCATGCCCATGCAATTAATATTGGATTATACTGCATGCTAAGTCCAATCAGATATCATACATAAAACTGTAATTTCATTACGCGTGCAATACCATAATGTACCTGTAACTGGAATGTTACTCGCATCTAACTATATCCAGTGCCTGTATAATGCATATTTCTTCATCTTTATCTAATCAGCGAAGATGCAGTTAGACTATCAATGCTGCAGTGGCTTCCCCCTGCATAGCAAGCTGTCCTTACTGGTGACTATACTTAAAATAAAAAGGTTTAAAGTGATTTTTAAAAAGTAATGCATGTGCATTTAAAGCAGAGATCTAATATTGTGGCAGCCGTGTCTTTAAAATGTTTAACAGCACGTGGTAAAATCAGGGAATCAATAATTTGCAGGCGTTATTGTCGCGCCCTTAATCATATTTATATCAACTCATCACAGCTACAAAACAGATGGCTACGATTGTGCCTAAACGAGTAGAAAACTAGAAGACTACCACTTATAAAATCCTTATCTTTATATACAAGAACCTAAATCAGTGGCTCTTAACTTGTGGTCTGTGTACCTCTGGCAGTCTGTGATGCCTTTTCAGAGGTCCCCGACTGTTTAAAAAATTAAATAACAAGTTAAATAAAGAATATATAAATAAAGAAGCGAAAGTGAAAATTGGAAACATTAAAACGTTCTGTAAATATGAAGGAATTTGAAATTAGAGTTTAAAAATAAGTTGTTATTCTTTGTTTGTTTAGAGCCGCACAAGAACAGCAAACAGAATATAGTATAGATGATGCGTGGCCTCTATTAAAGCAACAACAAAAAAGGCACATGCATTATAATCAAAACGGGCAAAGTGATATGCTTGAGTTTAGCATATTGCTTCATATTTAAGTCAATAAAAATAATTTAGAAAAGCTCCAACCTTTGCATTAAAATAAAAATTTTGATTTTTCTATATTTGATTGGGAATTAAATAAAATATATCCATATTTGTATATTTTTTGATGTATACTTGTTTCTGTATCTTTATGTATTGCTTTGAGGTTCAAATCATAGAAATTGCAGAGGCCAGGGTCCCCGACTTCCAATAATGAATTCGTGGGGTCACCAGATCCCAGTATTTATTCAGTGGAGGTCCACCAAAGTCAAAAGGTTAAGAACTGCTGGACTAGATGTTACCTGTGTGTTGCTGAAATGTGACTGTGGCTAGAAATGTTATCACGTCTGACTATCCTCAATCCTAGTGTAAAGAAGAAAACTTTCTCAGGTTCCAAACTGCAGGGACACGTTAGGTGTGCGGTGCAACTGTTGCTTGCACCTGGAAAGTGAGCTGGCCCTACTGGTCTCCATCATCTGAGTATTATGCTAGTGTGTGATGTTGTGAAAATATGTTAGTAAGTCAATTAAGTCATATGGATGTGGCAGCCATCTAAATCTGAGCATGTCATAAACTTTTACCATTGTAACTGAACCATGAAACGAAAGGCTATTATCCCATATCTATGACAGTCTTAAATCATGAATGCCAAAGCAAGTTCTAAATACTGTGAAGGAAAATGGCTGCTGCCTGCAACTGAAAGTGTATAAATAAAAAAACAAAGGGGCATATTTACAAGGGCATTTTGCCACCGGAGCGTCACTTTTTCGACTCTCCGATGGTGCAATGCATGCTCCATATTTACAATGCACTTTGCATGGCTTAACGCAGCCTTGTAAATATGTCCCTCCTTGTTGCAGTTTTCTGCAGCAAAGGGCGTGCAATGGGTGTTGCTGTATGCGTTCCCATACAACACTGATTGCTTTTTGACACTGCCCCTGATTTACAAGGATCTTTAAATCTGAGGCAGCTCAAAAAACTAACACCATTCAAAAGGAGGCGTTAGAGTGGTGCAACAAGTAGAAATACTTTTATTTCTCCTTGTTTTTTGCTTTTTCTATGTGTGCTGAATTAAGGAACAAAATGCCATTAATTATTGTTTTTGTGCTAGAAGTTGTCCCTTCCTGCACAAACACAATCATTCCTGTGAAGCAGGCACCTTTGCACCATGGTGCAAGTATGCCTGCGCTGGCTCTAGGCAGCTTTTTTAGCGCCAGTGTAAGGGAAAACACAGGGGTGCGCCGTATTCTTGTAAATACAGCGCATCCCTGGGTTTTTTAAATAGCGCCACACAGCTAAATTGCTTGCAGCACTGTGCTGCGCCATTTTATTGTAAATATGCCCCAAAGTGTCCATCGCTTCGCACAGTACCCTACATTTTATAGTCTGTCATTTCTGCTGTCGTTAAGATCTTTTGGATGTACAGTGTCTAGCAGTTTTATCCCCAAAATTTCCCTTTGTAGAAGTTTTTTCTTTATGTTCATGCCTGACACATAGTCAACGGTTTTCAATATTTGAAATCTGAGTTGTGTGACATTGTGGTCGATTCTGATGCGGGTTGGAAAAGCTTCCCGACCGAATCGGTTGGGAAATGGTTTCCGACCCACTCGGATCGGGAAAGTCCGACCGGCGGAGTAGGATGCATCCGGATGCTTCCAGATACGATTTGGTTGAACTCCCATTGACTTCAATGGGAACATTTGTTCCTAACCGCATCAGAATTGGGCCCTCGGTCGGGAAGACACGTTCCCGATCCGATTTGGAAGGAGCAAATGCCGTTAGGAGGCCTTCCTAACCGCATCAGAATCAGGCCCTCGGTTGGGAAGCTTTTCCAACCCGCATCAGAATCGGGCCCATTGTGTTTGAATTAAGGGAAGTGCACAGCTACTATGGATTAAATATTTTTCTTCCGAAAGTTCCATTTCCTGTTCCGTATTACATAGCTTGAGTGTTCCCTCTCTTTTGCCTATGTACAGAAGGCCGCATGGAAATTTCTAAGAGTAAATGCAGTTTTTGTGTTGCAATACTCTCTACATCTTAATTTGATTTTGCTAACCTTGTGAGATGAAAAGCAAATATTCCTGAAATTGCGTTATTGCAGTGTACACAGTTACAGCAAGGAACAGTTCCTGTGCGATAATTTCTAGCTAATTAGTTGTTTGTTTCTTGGTAAACAACATCTCTTTGATGTTCATAGATCGTTGGTATACAAAGGTCTTTCCAAGTACAGTGAGTCGAAATCTTGCTCTATGTGTGATATTCCCCATCTGGTGTTGATTTTCCTTTTAATAACCATGCTGTTTGTTGAAAACCTGGAAACAAATGTGAAACGTGACTTTGGTTGTTTGGCGTCTTAGTAGATTAGTTCTTGTATTCTTTTCACTCGCTTAATGGCATCTGAGATAATATCTTCAGGGTAACCTTTCTTTTGAAATCTCTTTGCATATTCAATTTCAATGTGCTTGTAACTCTCCGGCTCAGAAGTAATTTGCTTTAGACGTGTGAATTGCAAATAAGGTAGATGTATTTTCAGTGGATCAGTGCGGAGACTCTGAAAATATAGCATATTATTTTTGCATGTGGCCTTGTGGAAAACCTCATTCATAACTTCACTCTCAAGTACACCAGAACATCAAAAAATGTATTTTTATATTACTGATTTTATGGCTGAATTGTATGAGCTCGTTTTGTTGTTTGTTTAACAAGACATTCTTTGTTAGATATTCATGAATGCCATCCCAGAATACAAAGCTGTCATCTATATATTGCTAGATCCCCAGTAAACCAGTTTGTCGTGCGGGGGAAGCCAAGATAATACAAAGTACACCCCCTGATGAATTGTACGGGGGAAGCCAAGATAATACAAAGTACACCGTACACCCCTGATGAATTGTGAGTGGGAAAGCCAAGATAATACAAAGTACACCCCATGATGAATTGTACGGGGGAAGCCAAGATAATACAAAGTACACCCGTACACCCCCTGATGAATTGTGCAGGGGAAGCCAAGATAATACAAAGTACACCCCAAGATGAATTTTGCGGGGGAAGACAAGATAATACAAAGTACACCCCCGATAAATTGTGCAGGGGAAGCCAAGATAATACAGAGTACACCCCCTGATGAATTTTGCGGGGGAAGCCAAGATAATACAAAGTACACCCCCTGATGAATTGTGCGGGGAAGCCAAGATAATACAGAGGACACCCCCTGATGCATTGTGCAGGGGAAGCCAAGATAATACAAAGTACACCCCCTGATGAATTGTGCGGGGGAAGCCAAGATAATACAAAGTACACCCCTGATGAATTGTGCGGGGGAAGCCAAGATAATACAAAGTACACCCCCTGATGAATTGTGCGGGGGAAGCCAAGATAATACAAAGTACACCCCCTGATGGATTTTGCGGGGGAAGCCAAGATAATACAAAGTACACCCCCTGAAGAATTGTGCGGGGGAACCAAAGATAATACAAAGTACACCCCCCTGATGCATTATGCGGGGGAAGCCAAGATAATACAAAGTACACCCTCTGATATAGGACTGATGTCCGAACTGCATTGAGGATAGCGTGGAATATGAGGAATCATTTGTATCATAAAATTATGACCGATTTGAAAATTGATACGTCTTCATTAATATTTGGTGATGTAAAACAATTTTGACAACTTAACACACTTTTATTTTCAATAAAGAAAGATTTGTAAAAAAAAGTGGAGTGAATATGACTCAGAGCTTTCGCTGTATCATAGCTGTGCATTTATGGGACTGTCTGACGACTGGCAGTTTGGCAATATTTACATGTAGCACTCAGGAACAGAGAGGGTGCTCGCAGGAAGCACGCTAAACAAGGTCTAAAGAAGTACATCAACAACGACAGAGGGGAGTGCACTACAGGAACTTTCCTCGACGATTACTGAATATATGACGTTTTTAAAGGAAAAGAATATTGTGAAGTTTTTTAATACTATCACTGAGAATAAATAACATATTTTTTAATACAAGCCATTTGATGTTATTATGGATCTCTACATGTGGAGTATATTCGTTAATAATGTTGTAAAATAGTAAGCTGTGAAAGTTGGAATATATTGTTTAGTCGTATTTAAAGGTGCAAAATATCTGCATAATTTGCTTTTGTGTTATCTTGCGTAATTCTGCAAGATTTAAGAAAAATTACGTGAAATCATGCCAAAAGCAAATTCAGCATTTAGTGCTATATTTTAGCACAAAATTTGCCTGCAAGGGTGCATTTTGTACTAAAAAAGCACCAAAAGCACAAGTATCACAAATGACAGCTGCCCACCTTCTGGTAGTTTGTGCTATGCGCAAGCTCCCATGTTATAATTTTACAATGACTGCAGCCTAATTAAACAACATGGCATAATAGTATAAATCATGTGAACTGTGGTGGCTTAATTGAAATGTCGTCATATTACCCTGTCCCCTTTACCTAAAGAGGGAAATCTCTTTATAAGTGTTGATTATATCGCAAACATTCAGTGGCGGCTGGTGAGATTTCAAAGTGGTGCGGCGGAAAAAAATGATTGTACTGCACTGCAGCGAGCGAGCGATCCCGAACAACCTACGGAGGGTTCAGGGGGTTCTCCCCCGAGAAAATTTTGAAAAAAGAGTGGACAAATGGTGCAGTTTTAAGCAAATTTGAGAAAGCAGGAAGGTTAATAAAGCAATTTTTAATTGCCTCGCTATTTCCCTGTCAAGCAGCATCACACCCCTGTACATCTCCCTTCTATGTTCATTGCCTTGCTATGTCCCTGTCAAACACCAGCACAACCTTGTATGTCTCTCTTCTATGTTCATCGCCTTCCAGGTGTATGTGTTAATTTTATAATTTGTATATGGTTTGCTGGTGTATAAGACTACTCAATAACTATTCCTGTTGTATATCTACAAGGTTATTCTCTGTGTAAGCTTTACTAGTAACTAATTATAAATCTACAATAACTATCGGTTTCTTGCACATAACTATAAGATTACATAAAGTATAAATCTTGCTGGTGTATAGCTGTAGGATTACACTTTGTGTAACACTTCTTGTTGCCTAAATGTGAGACTTGACTTTGTGTAAGTCTTTCTGGTGTATAATTATAATACTACAGGTTGTGTAGGAGTCTCTAATTTATCACTTTAGTATTAGACTTGATGTGCAACTTCTCGATTAAAAACCGTATAGCTAAACAGTTAATAAAACAAATCTTGATTTCGTATTTACCAATATTATGAAAAGTAGGGTGCAAGCTGTTGCATCAACTCTGTTTCTAAGAACTAAAGAAATGAGACGTGTAAACGTAGTGATATTAAATGCTTTGTGTTAACAAATTTAAGAAGCAAAGGGTTACTTCGGGTTTGACCCAGCACTGTGTAATAAGAGAGGGTAATTCAAAATCTATTCAAGGATTTTGAAGTTTCGACATATGATAACTCATCCTAGCAAGCATAGCACAGCAGAATAGCAAAACACAGCAAAGCATATCATAACATAATTCAACGAAGCCCAACAAAATAACATACCACAACCCATTATAGCACACTGTGACTTAAAATAACATAGGTTAATGTGACACGTCACAACACATTAACATAACAAATGACTCGGCATAGCATAACAAAGCATGGTATAGTTTAAGTAACTTAACATAGCACAGCATAGCATAGCTTAAAGCAGCATAACAAAATGTCACATAATATACCACCTCAACATACCGCACAACTCAACAGAACACAACCCAACATAAGAGAAGCCGGCACCGGATTCAGCTTTCATTTCCTGCTGTTTTAACCACAAGTAACTGCGAGGCCGAAATGCAGGACACATCTTGCGTTTGCCCGGCCCTAAATGAATGTTGTGAAGTCAGACAGTGTCCACTATGGGACATCAGTGTTGACACAGTACACATCACCGTGGATGTTGGTTATAGACGATAACGTGTTTACAGCGAGCGGGGCAGCAGCAGCGGCTTTTAAAGGGAGTTTGGGGAGAGTTGGAGTATCACCATGTGGCATGTGTGTGTTAACAAATAATAAAATAACAGCGTCAACATTAAGCGGACACTCATACCAAGACCAACAACAGGATCTGAACGTGAATAACCATAGAAATGTATGAATCCAATATATTTAATGCCACCATTTTGTCCCCAAACATTAGCTTTCCAGTTTATACAAATACACATACTTTGCTATCAGAAACAGCGGAGAAGTTATGTACAACACACGCAAGTTTATAATTTCATCATTCCCCTGTAATGTGCACTACAGAGTTGCAAACACTTAGCTTTCCTGACTTTTGCACCCCTAATCAACACAGCGCGAGAAGGTGTGGAAAGAGGGTGAAAGTGTTAGTAGATACACGGGGGCCAGGAAGTATTTTTGGGAAACAGTGCCTGGCAGGGATTCCACTACAAATGGTCACTTGATGTCCCAAAAAACTGCATTTCTTATTTATGAAACTTTAGTGCTGAAATGAAAGGTTATGCTTTAAAGCACTGAAACGTTCTGTGTTAAAAAGCACAGAATCTGACCACTAGACAGCAATCATGCATCTCCAAGAGAATCTGTAGAGATATGGTGCAGTATGAGCAGCAGAAATAAACGTGGTCCAACTCCAGCCCCACCTCCCCACACACACAGACTCAATCTGCTAAAGCAGTGACCGCCTGAAAAAGGCAAACGTAGGTCAGGTTCTAGTCCAATTCAGTCCATGTCTATCCACTAGGACTGACAATACAGCCACCATTTATTGTCAATAGTGATACAATGAAGTTGATACTCGGGTAAGAGTTAACTGAGCAGAGATCAGCATTTCATTTCACGAAGACCATGTACCATCTGCAAAATGGTAATGACCCTCTGGTCTGTGCTGGACCAAGATCCCGGTAAAGTTTTGCTTTAAGTTTCTCTGACGCTGTGCCAGCTCATGGCAGTCAGACTTTGACCACTGATCTGCTGAGCACATCTGCTCGCACCCAAACAGTAAATGTTGCCAAATTTGGAGACATAAAACAGTTCAAAAGTCTCGGAATCTGGAAAGATCATTGTTACATGTCTGCTTCCACTAAATTTGTCAGGGTTATGCCAGAGTATATATAACTTGGGGACACCATGTCAGCCTGCAGTCATTGGTACATGTGCTTTTAAGGAGGGGTTAGTGGCTTGAAGAGCCACTGGAGTGCATATGTTTTATGTGTAAACACACAATCCTGCTTCCACAGACTTCCACAGAAGAAGGCACGTACTCGAGGCTGTATGGATAAGGCATTTTTTATTTTCTCAGGTCACCCTCGACCCTGAGACCAGAGAGATGCGTTTCGGCTTCACAGAAGCCTTTATCAATTTATGTGTATAGTACTCTGCTGAGCTTTATTTACCAATGCTGTTGCTAGGTAAAATGCTAATCATTATTCATGTGCAAATACACAGTGAAAAGACGACTGATACGTCACTTTCTTTTAAAAAACACCACAACACCTTCTTAGAGATGGGTTTCATGCGTTCTGAAAGGAGCATTAACTGAAGAGCTGGAGAGGAAACCCTGGCTTCTGCAAGGGCCCAGGGACTGCATGTACCTTTAACCTAATTTTCATGTTACTGTTTTGCATCACATTATTCTAGTCCTCTCAGAAGCAGTCTCGCGTTGAGAAAAAAAACAGGGCCAGGGCCTCTGGTGCTTAAGGGACACTGCAGGGTATGGTTCCGTACTGACTCAGGGGCCTATTCACAAGGACTTATCGCATAGTTATCGCCACTTTAGCGCAGCAAAAGTGGCGATAGAATTACCACCCCATTCGCAAGCTGGTGCTAACTGCCTACATCGCCACATAACCCGCGATAGCTGCCGCAAAAAACATCGCCACGGTTGACACCGCCAACTAACGCTAATGAGATGCAGAATAGGCGTGTCCGTGCAAAAACACACGAAAAGACAACACCGCACGATTCTCAACGGACAGCCAGATCTGCGATGCGAGTCAAAAACCGGCGATAAGCCGCGGTAGCAGCAGGTATTTAACACCTGCCTTTTGCTGGTGCTAAGCAGGATGACCACCTGCAGTATGAAAGGGAGCCCAGACCAGAGCCACACCTGAAGACCAACAGACGCCATGGAGCTACTGATCATGCAGCTCGGAGACCCAAGAGGGCCACAACACCACCCGCCACCACCCCCAGGACCCGCCCCACCCCTCCCCCCCAGACTACCACAGAGGCAGCATAGACCAAGACAGCGGACCTACCGTAAACGCACCAGCCTCACAGACCTAACGCCAGAGGAGGTCATTGCTCACTACAGGCTCAAAAGGACAACCATCCTCCGCATCCTGACCCACATCGCCCACAGGCTGACGGTACCAACACAGCGGAGAACCAACATCCCTCCTCAGACAAAGCTGCTGGCTGTGCTGCACATGGTGGCCTCTGGTACCTTCCAACCCACAACTGTCAGAGTCGGAGGAGTCTCACAGCCAGCCCTATCCAAGTTCATCACACCTGTCCTGGATGCCATCATCAGCCTGGTACCCCAGCACCTTCACTTCCCCCACACTGCGCAGGAGCAGCTGGAGACCAAGCAAGGCTTCTACGCCATAGCTGGATTCCCTCACGTGTTGGGGGCTATTGACTGCACATATGTCCTACTTGTGTCCCCTGCCGACACTGCACACAACTACCGCAACAGAAAGCACACGCATTCCATCAATGTGCAGGCAATAGTGGACCACCGGGGACTCTTCACCAATGTTGTGGCCAACTACCCAGGCAGTGTGCATGATTAATTCATCTTCCGACAGTTCATCATCAACCAGCGCTTCCAGGATGGCACCTATGGAAATGCATTGCTCGTTGGTAAGTACCAAATGAACACACCACACACCTCAACTCCACAGTCATGCAACTCACGACTCTGGGAATGGGCATGCAGCAAAACTACATGCAACATGCCACACAACATGCCCACCGACCAGACACGGCAACACGACTCAATTGGGAACCTGGGCTTGCCATGTACACAACCCAGCTACGGCATGGCACCACAGCCACACAATAGCAGAATGTGTGGAGATGTTGGAAGCAGGCATGTGCGCGGGTGGCAAGTGACTAATGAATGAGTACCTACCCAATGACAAGTGTGGCGTGGATGTGCTGGACAGACTTGAGTATGCAAACCACGGAAATGTCCATGTGGACATTAACCGCTGGTGCATGGAGCGTAGTGGCCAGTGGACGCTACCATGTCACCACAGGCTGTGGGGTAGAATGCAGTGATGACGCTCGTTACATCCCCCCCTGTAGGCGTGGGTGCAGTGGGTTGGCCCTGCGTACGCCAGGCCTGCGTAGGGGTGTGAATAAAAACCCTGTCGCTCTGGGCGTGGTTCTCTTCGGGAATGGCCAACGTGTCTGCCAGGGCGGCGCCTCTCAGCCCGCCACGAGGCTGACGCCGTGAGCGGCGGGGCCTGCAACCCTGTGCGCCTGCTGCACCCCAGGCCACTGGTCCCCAGATCCGTCTTGCCTGCCCCAGCGCACCAAGGCCGCTCCGCTCACCTGCCAACACCGGCGTGTGTCAAAGAGGGCCCACCACGTGCCGGTGCAAGCTCCAAGCCCCAGGCCCGCGACCTTGGCAGCCACCTCAGACCATCGCTGGCCTCCACCATACAGGCAGCAATCCTCTCTCATTGACATTCCGCACCGGCTTACACTTCGGCCCAGTTGGTGGCACATATTGTACTGAGTCTTGAGTTTTGAATGGCAGTGACCAAATGTCTATGGCAGCGTCCATATCACTATACTCCCTTCGATCGGTGAAGCCAAAGTCTGCATCGGAAGCACACGACACGTGTCTGTGGGCCCGTGCCGACCGCTGCCCACGGACCACACTGCGGTCCAGTAGGTCCCACATTCAGCACTTTGTCGTGATTCATGAATGGCAGAGTCCATACCAGTGAACGCACGGAGAGGAGTAAGAGGAAGATGCGGTTCAGTCCGGATGTAAGCCGGATCCTCATTACGGAGGTGACCGAACACTAGCAACAACTGACCTGGGGCCACTAACCCTGTTCAACGCAAGCTGGCGACACATGGTGCCACTAACCCTGTTCAACGCAAGCCGGCGACACGTGGTGCCACTAACCCTGTTCAACGCAAGCCGGCGACAGGTGGTGCCACTAACCCTGTTCAACGGAAGCCGGCGACAGGTGGTGCCACTAACCCTGTTCAACGCAAGCCGGCGACATGTGGTGCCACTAACCCTGTTCAATGCAAACCGGCGGCACGTGTTTGTGGGCCCCTGCAGACTACTGGCTCCGGCATGCACTGCGGGCCAGCCGACCTCACACCAATCACATCAAGGCGGGAGCAGCCAGGGCACGGCATCGTCGCAGGCTGCACGCATGCTCGGCTCTGGTGCCTCAGCCTCCGTGAGCCACACGTCATCGCCACATGACATTCCAACTCCGTGTGTGGGAGTACCAGGAGGAGCTGGCTGAACAGTGGTTGGCCCACGCACACCGCTGCCACAGGCCGACACTGCGGTCAAGTAGGTCCCACATTGGTGACTGGGTCTTGATTTCTGAATGGCTGAGTACACACCAATGTACCCGCCTCATCACAGACTGCATCCCTTTGCAGCCCTGGTGCCACTGACTCCGTGCGCCGTGAGTCATGGTCACTCTCTGGTTGAAGTTTGGTGGTGTCTGAGTCTGTGGCCTGGGGGTTGTCGTCATCATCACCTGGCAGGTACGGACTTGGTGTTTGGCATGAGTCTGTGGCATTCATATCACCCATGTTGCCTGTTGCTGCTTGGTTGTGCCCTCTGTATCATGCCCTGGGGGAACACCTTCCACTGTCCCACGATACACTCAGCGACAGTCGCCTTGGACATCTATGAGGACCCGCTCAGCTCTCATGGGCCTAACCCAGTGCATCGCAAGTCACCGTCCCGTGGCGGTGAGCCCGTGCCGGCCGCTGTGCATCCGGGGCCACTAACTCTGTGCACCTCAAGTCATGGTCCCTTGCTGTTTGTACTTTGAACGTCTGATTGAGTGATGACTGTTGTAGTTGTTGCAAGCACCAGACAATCCCTGGGGGCTGTCTTACACTCACCCTACGCACAGCCAGCACAGGCGTCACTGGACTAGTGTGCCTGCCGACACATCATGCCGAACCACCCATTGACTCATCTCTCTCTGCACTGTCACAGGTGATCAGGGATATGCACTCTGCCCTTGGATGATGACACCCCTCCGAGACCCGAACACACATGCCCAGAAACAGTACAATGCGTCCCACATACGCACCAGGGACATCGTGGAATGCACATTTGGCGTGTTGAAGTCACGTTTCAGGTGCCTGGACATCACAGGTGGAAGGCTCCTGTACAGGCCAGACATTGTGTGCAAGATGATCGTTGCATGCTGTGTTTTGCACAACATCTGTGTACGCTCCAATGCCCCATGGATCCCAGTGCCAGATGCACCGGACGATGGGGCAGGTGGCCCACACCCCACTGCAGCTGCAGCAGGAATAGCCTGTAGGAACACCCTCATTGCCAATTTCTACACCTGAGCACGTCACTTTGTGTCCGTCCTGTACAATGATGGGACAGTACAAATTGTCCACTGGCACTGCATGTGTAAATAAAACTGATACAGGTTACAGGTTGTACTCGTCCATTGTCATGTCACAGATTCCTGCGATGCCAGATGTGATTGGCCATTTTGTGCACGCATGCGGCACCAGTTGTGTCCTGTGTTCTGTTGTGGAAGTGTTGCAGTATGTACCACATTGTTGACGATGTTGGGGTGCTCAAATTCTTATGTGTGTATGTTGCACTGTGGCTGAGTTGCCCCTGCAGCTCTGAATTGGCTGCCACTCATCCCTTTCAGGCGGTGTGCCTTTCACTTCTGTGCGTCTACAGTGCTGAGATGTTGCTGACTTGAGTGAATGGTGCCCTTCGTCGTGTTGTGACTCGTGGTCATGGTCGGTAGGCGGATGTGTAGTTGACGTCAGGGGTTTTTTGTGCACGTGGATGTGTCCGAGTGTGACCTGCACCTTTGCGGATCTGGCCCACACTCAGCCGCATCAGTGTCGTGGCCTGCACATTGACATGATAGTTGGACTGCAGCAATGCTACTCGTCATGTAGTGTCTCTTGCATTGTCAGTGTGGCTGACGGATACGCATCTTCGCTGGGTTTCGCACGTGTGCATGTGTTGGTTGTGTGATTGGTGATGTGTTGGGTGGGGACCCCTTTGGGCACATGGTGGAGGTGGGTCTACTTGGTGTTTGTGTGTGTGCTGCAGTGTTCCAGGGGGATCAGGGACATGATCCGGAGTCATTGTGGGTGTGCAGTGTGCTCTGCTTAATTGTGCATGTGTGCCATTGTGCCCATCTCCCCCCGTCCCCCCACTCCCTGGTAGGTACTCACCCTATTGATGTTGTGTCAGGTCATGTTGAGCAGTGTCCGGGTCCTCTGATCCTGTCACCGTCTCCCGACTGATGACTGTGGCCACCATTTTCTCCATTTCATCCTGCTCCTGGTGTTCTGCTGGCCCCCCACCTCCAATGTGCGTTGCTGCTTTCATGTTGGCAGCGAGTTCCTTCTTGGGTTTGCCCTTCGCATCATTCCAGCTCCTCTTGTCCTCTTCTATTGTCCTCCTCGGCGCGGCAACGGCATTCTCATAGTCCAAGATGGTCTGCCATCTCAGCGTCTTTTTTGCCAATGACACGTTGGAGGTGACGTACAGTTGGTGGTGGTGTTCTATCTCATCCGTGACTTGGATCCGGGTTTCCTGCAGACTGTACCCCGTCTTCCTCTCCCTCTTCTCATTGCCCTTCCACGACACCTGGCTTCCTGGCTGGGCCTCCGTGGGTCTTGTGGGTTTCACGTTGTCCTCTGCACTAGGTCCGGGTGCATCCTTGGTGCTCCGCAGTTCATCTTGTTTTTGGTGTGATCTTTTTGGGTGTTTTTCTTGTGCTTTTCCCCGCATGACGCGTGGGACTTGCTGGCCTCTGGCTAGTTATCACACAGATTTTATCGCGGTTGGGCCCATCGCAACTTTTTTCGCGTTTGTTTTGCATTTTTATCGCCGTCGCGGTAGTTGTTTCGCGGACATCGCGTTCTCGTGCATTTATCGCACGGTATCGCCGTGTTGTGAATGCCACGTTGACACAGCGTTATTTTCCTGCGATGGACTGCGATGTGAGAAGTTGCGGTAAGCTATTTTGGCGATGTTTATCGCACGTTCTTGTGAATATAGCCCTCAGTGGGGATTTGTTTCAGTAAAATGTGAGGTAAAGTAAGCAGGAGTAATGATAAATGTTCCTGCTGAGTTTGCAAATGCACACATGCTTTCAAAATAAAGTCTCATGATAAGTGTTATTATATACATGTTTGTTTACAATACACATGGATGCGCTAAGGCAAAATCTGGAAAATAAGTATATTGGTAAATAGCCGAATCCAACATACTGAATAAAGTCTGTGTGATAAGAATTACATTGTTCACTTTCAATCAATAGCCAGTGAGCGGATTTTAATTCATGAGCTCAACTTAAAATCGTCAGCACTGATGATCCAAACAATGACTTACTTTATTCATTAACGGTGAGGATATTGGCCGCCTTCGTAGCTAGGAAGAAATTAGTAGTTTTATGAGACACACTAGTTAACCACCAGTTCAGAGACAAGGAGATGTTAAACTTGAAGAGAGAGATAATGTTACTTCCCTCAGGCAATGAATGGAGGCTTTGGTGGTGTGAGGCACAAGCCTTTGATTATCAGTCTGTGTATCTCTTTCATGTCGGTGAACATAACACAGGCCCTTCAGCGTCGGCTTCAGAAAGGAAGCTGCTCTTAATAGGCCAGACTGGGCCGAGCAATGCGGCAAATTAGCAACTTTGAGGATTTGAGGGAGGAGTCTGGTTTGAATGGGCCTGGCGTGTGCCACCAGGGTTTGTCACCGTAGCGCTTTGCAGACAATGCGCATATTAGTGCCCTCTCTAGGACTCCACGTGCATCCCGGCTGGATGGGCCACGTAGTGTATCTGCAGGCCACCGTATATTATTGCTATATGGAGAAAACGGATACCGTAGCAGCCTTACACCGGCTACACATGCTTCCAACCTTAGTACAGCTTCGAATTTAAGTTAAAAAAAAAAGCTTGTGCAAGTTGCCTGGTGGCCAACAGCTTGTCTTAAACCTCAGAACCCCTGCACAGATTCAATTACATAACCTTACTGTTTTTTAAATTCTGGCTCCTTAACGTTAATCTGCCCGTAGATACATGTCCTTTATCTGAGACATAAAGGCTTCCAAGCAAAACACAGGAAAGAATCAGTCGCGGCCGGTGGAACATGGCAGTCGCGGGTAGGGGACCCGCGGGTAGGGGTTACGGGGGGGGTTATAATTAAAAAAAATAAAAACTTACCTTACCGGGTCCTGAGTCCCGCGCCGCCTCAGCTCCTGGCAGTGGCGGGGTCCCAACAGGAAGCAAAGCAGCCACAGGCAGCCTCCCTCCCCTCCCCAAAGCCAATCGCAACGCTGCAATGGCAGCGTTGTGATTGGTGAGGCGCAGCGGAGATCGCCCCAGCTGGGCCATTTTCTCTATGCAGCAGTCTACATAGAGAAAAAGGGAGAGTGCGCATGACTGGGTTGGTCGGCCCTGGCGCCGACCAAACAGTCAGTACCCTCAACAGTGGGCAAGCCACTCCCCCCCTGCCCTCGAGAAGGACCGCCCACCCGCCCGCCCCCAACCAGGCACTTCTGCTTTCTCGCAGTGCGAGAAGCAGAAACATAAAATGGTAGTTTTACCATTTTATGTTTCTGCTTCTCGCACTACGAGAAAGCAGTGGGGCGACGCCCCCACGCCCCTATGGAGGAGCCGCCTTTGCAACCATTAGTCGAGATTCCACATGGTGATACTGTGTATTAGTCATACTGTGTGTTAGACATTCTTTTATTCCATGTTCACACTGTATATTTGATATATCCTAGTCTACAGTTACTATTGGGAATTAGAATATTTGGCACACATCCTATCTTATTATGATGCTGCATTGGGCACACACTTTCCCACTGCTCCAATGTCCAGATATAAATAATCTTGCCTACATCTTAATTATTCGGCTATCCGCAACCCTAGTAATTTTCTTTTCATTAAGCTTAGTCCAACATATAACTTTCTCTGGTGGGAGAGTAAGCTTTAGATGAAATGCATTGCGACAATGGACAGACATGGGAGAGGTAAGTAAGATCATGTTTTATGCAAGCTGTATGAAATTAGGTAATTTATTGAGATTGGTTAGAACTCCACTCATGTAACAACCACAATCCTTGTTCAGGTGAACCACAAAAGTCACTAAATAAACTTTTGCTGTACCCTCTAGTCCCTTGGCACAAAGCAGACAGGCTTAACCAGGGCCACTGGAATTATGCAATTGTGCAGCTGCTGAATTTTTCGCAGTTATGAATCTGATGCCTTTGCCATGAAATCCATCATCTGCAGCATAATCTGCAGATTTTAACAAAAAAATTGCTTCTTGCTCAAACGGTTCAAAAGTTTAAAAAATCTCAGTGACACGTGTTGTTTCGCAGTCTATTCCCCAGATGTTTCGCTAAAAAGTTTGGAGCAAATTAATACGGGAGAAAGATGGAGAGGTTTGGCAGAATGGGCAAACCATGGGGTTCATAGCATAGGAGATCTTTATACGGATGGAGAGCTTTTACCATTCAAGGATTTTTCAACCATATTTGAAATCCTCAGAGGCAGAGGGCAATTTCTATTGCAGCGGTCGGTAATAGCCAGGGTGCACCTCCAGTGGGGTATGAGTTTAGAGGTAAACAGCCTATACAACGAGGCTGTTACCCTGCAAGTCATTACATCACATGCGTTACAACGCATGCAATGTAACAACGCGTAGCCATTACTATGCATACCATTACATTGCATGCGCTTTTACAACGCATGCGATGTAATGGCTATCCACATCGTTGTGAGGAAACTGAGGCTGTTCCGTTTCCTCACAACGACGTACACCGCCCCGCAGACGACACTGGAACCAGGAGAGAGGAACCACGAGGAGAGAGAGGTAAGGGGGATTGTGCTTGGGGTGGGGGTTACTTTTTTAGGGTTTAGGGTAGTGTCCAAGTAGTGTTGTAATGTTTGTGTAGTGTAGAGTTGTGTTTTAGGATATAGGGTAGTGTCGGGGGGTCGTGCAGGGTAGTGTTATAGTGTAGAGGCCGTACTGGGGGTCGTGCCGGGGGGTAGTGTTTTAGGGTATAGGGAAGTGTTGTGGTGTTTGTGTAGTGTAGGGTAGTGTTTTAGGGTAGTGTCGGGGGGTCGTGCAGGGTAGTGTTAGAGTGTAGGGACCGGACTGGGGGAAGGGGAAGGGTCGTGCTGGGGGTAGTGTTTTAGGGTTTAGGGTAGTGTTGTGGTGTTTGTGTAGTGTAGGGTAGTGTTTTAGGATTTAGGGTAGTGTCGGGGGTCGTGCAGGGTAGTGTAGTGTTATTGTAGGGAGAGGACTGGGGGTAGGGGAGGGTCATGCTGGGGGTAGTGTTTTAGGGTAGGGTAGTGTTGTGGTGTTTGTGTAGTGTAGGGTAGTGTTTTTGGGTTTAGGGTAGTGTCGGGGGGGTCGTGCAGGGTAGTGTTATAGTATAGGGGCCGTACTGGGGGTCGTGGGGGTAGTGTTTTAGGATTTAGGGTAGTGTTGTGGTGTTTGTGTAGTGTAGGGTAGTGTTTTAGGGTTTAGGGTAGTGTCGGGGGTCGTGCAGGGTATTGTTAGAGTGTAGGGACCAGACTGGGGGAAGGGGGAGGGTCGTGCTGGGGGTAGTGTTTTAGGGTAGTGTTGTGGTGTTTGTGTAGTGTAGGGTAGTGTTTTGGGGTTTAGGGTAGTGTTGGGGGGTCATGCAGGGTAGTGTTATAGTGTAGGGGCCGTACTGGGGGTCGTGCGGGGGTAGTGTTTTAGGGTTTAGGGTAGTGTTGGGGGTGTCGTGCAGGGTAGTGTAGTGTTATTGTAGGGAGAGGACTGGGAGTAGGGGGAGGATCATGCTGGGGGTAGTGTTTTAGGGTAGGATAGTGTTGTGGTGTTTGTGTAGTGTAGGGTAGTGTTTTTGGGTTAAGGGTAGTGTCGGGGGGGGTCGTGCAGGGTAGTGTTATAGTGTAGGGGCCATACTGGGGGTCATGCGGGGGGTAGTGTTTTAGGATTTAGGGTAGTGTTGTGGTGTTTGTGTAGTGTAGGGTAGTGTTTTTGGGTTTAGGGTAGTGTCGGGGGGTCATGAAGGGTAGTGTTATAGTGTAGGGGCCGTACTGGGGGTCGTGCGGGGGGTAGTGTTTTAGGATTTAGGGTAGTGTTGGGGGGTCGTGCAGGGTAGTGTAGTGTTATTGTAGGGAGAGGACTGGGGGTAGGGGGAGGGTCATGCTGGGGGTAGTGTTTTAGGGTAGGGTAGTGTTGTGGTGTTTGTGTAGTGTAGGGTAGTGTTTTTGGGTTTAGGGTAGTGTCGGGGGGGTCATGCAGGGTAGTGTTATAGTGTAGGGGCCGTACTGGGGGTCGTGAGGGAGGTAGTGTTTTAGGATTTAGGGTAGTGTTGTGGTGTTTGTGTAGGGTAGTGTTTTAGGGTTTAGGGTAGTGTCGGGGGTCGTGCAGGGTAGTGTTAGAGTGTAGGGACCAGACTGGGGGAAGGGGGAGGGTCGTGCTGGGGGTAGTGTTTTAGGGTAGTGGTGTGGTGTTTGTGTAGTGTAGGGTAGTGTTTTTGGGTTTAGGGTAGTGTTGGGGGGTCATGCAGGGTAGTGTTATAGTGTAGGGGCCGTACTTTGGGTCGTGCGGGGGTAGTGTTTTAGGGTTTAGGGTAGTGTTGTGGTGTTTGTGTAGGGTAGTGTTTTAGGTTATAGGGTAGTGTTGGGGGGTCGTGCAGAGTAGTGTTTGAGTGTAGGGACCGGACTGGGGGTAAGGGGAGGGCTGTGCTGGGGTAGTGTTTTAGAGTTTCGGGTAGTGTTGTGGTGTTTGTGTAGTGTAGGGTAGTGTTTTAGGATTTAGGGTAGTGTCAGGGGGTCGTGCAGGGTAGTGTAGTGTTATTGTAGGGAGAGGACTGGGGGGCGGGGGAGGGTCGTGCAGTGGTACTACATTAGGGTTTAGGGTAGGGTAGGGTGGAGTCACTTACCTTGCAAACGTTTACCATGAGTATGCCTTTACCACGCATGCCTTTGCGTTTAAATGGCATGCGTGGTAAATCAATCAATCAATCAATCATTTGTAAAGCGCGCTACTCACCCTTGAGGGTCTCAAGGCGCTGAGGGAAGGGGGGAGCAGCTACAGGTCGAACAGCCAGGTCTTGAGACGTCTCCTGAAGGACAGCAGGTCCTGGGTCTGACGCAGGTGGATGGGGAGGGTGTTCCATGTTTTGGCGGCGAGGTGGGAGAATGATCTTCCGCCGTTGGTCGTTCGGGGGATGCGTGGGACGGAGGCGAGTGCGAGGTCGGCGGAGCGGAGCTGGTGGTTCCGGGTGTAGAAGGACAGTCGTTCGTTGAGGTATGATGGTCCGGTGTTGTGGAGCGCTTTGTGAGCATGGGTGAGGAGATTGAAGGTGATCCTCTTGTTGATCGGGAGCCAGTGCAGGTCTCTCAGGTGGGTGGTGATGTGGCTGTGGCGAGGGAGTCCAAGGATGAGGCGTACGGAGGCGTTTTGTATGCGTTGGAGTCTCTTCTGGAGTGTGGTCGTGGTTCCTGCGTAGAGGGCGTTGCCGTAGTCCAGCCTGCTGCTGACGAGTGCTTGGGTGACCGTTCTTCTGGTTTCGGTGGGGATCTATCTGTAGATCCTGCGGAGCATGCGGAGGGTGTTGAAGCAGGAGGAGGAGACCGTGTTGACTTGCTGGGTCATAGAGAGCGTTGAGTCCAGGATGACTCCCAGGTTGCGTGCGTGGTTGGTAGGTGTCGGGGCGGCACCCAGCGTGGCCGGCCACCAGGAGTCGTCCCATGCGGTGGGGTGGAGCCAAGGATGAGGACCTCCGTCTTGTCCGAGTTCAGTTTCAGCCGGCTCGTCTTCATCCACTCTGCGACGGCCTTCATTCCCTCGTGGAGGTTGGATTTGGCGGTGGCCGGGTCCTTGGTGAGGGAGAGGATCAGCTGGGAGTCGTCGGCGTATGAGACGATGTTGAGGTGGTGTGCTCGGACGATGTTAGCGAGCGGTGCCATGTAGATGTTGAAATGGGTCGGGCTGAGGGATGAACCTTGGGGTACGCCGCAGGTGATTGTGGTGGCTTCGGACCTGAAGGCGGGAGGCGGACTCTCTGCATTCTGCCGGTGAGGAAGGAGGTGATCCAGTTCAGGGCTTTGTCTCGGATCCCTGTGTCATGGAGGCGTGTGCGCAGGGTGTTGTGGCAGACGGTGTCGAAGGCGGCCGAGAGGTCCAGGAGGATGAGGGCCGCAGTTTCGCTGTTGTCCAGTATGGTTCTGATGTCGTCAGAGGCGGTGATGAGGGCGGTTTCGGTGCTGTGATTGCTGCCGGAGGTGGTCAGTCCAGTGGAGTTCAGTGGTGTGGCTGAAGGTAACGTGGTCGCTGGCGGAGAAGATGGGGTCGAGCGTGTGACCGGCGGAGTGGGTGGGAGTCGTGACGAGTTGTTTGAGTCCGAGGTTGGCGAGGTTGGCGATCAGCGTTGTGGAGTTGCTGTCGTTGGCGTTCTCGAGGTGGAAGTTCAGGTCTCCGAGGAGGATGTAGTCTGTGATGAGGTCGGCGATGGATTCGCTGAACTGCGGACTGGGTCCCGGAGGTCTGTAGATGAGTGTGCCTTTGAGGGTGGTGTTGTGATCGACGTGGATCTGGAAGTGTAGGTGTTCGGCTGTGCTGAGGGAGTCTTCGGTGTTGGTCAAAATGCTGATGGTGTTCCTGTGGACGATGGCGATTCCTCCTCCTGGTTTGTTGTTGTTTCGATCCCTGCGGGTGATCTTGTAGCCGTCCGGGATGGCTATGTCGGGCGCCGAGGAGGTGTTCATCCAGGTCTCTGTCAGGAAGGCGACGTCCGGGGCGGAGGAGTCGAGCAGGTCCCAGAGTACGACGGCGTGCTTGTGGACTGAGCGGGTGTTGAGTAGTACACAGCTGAGGTGGTTGTGGCCAGCAATGTTGGGGTGGGCAGGACGTGCAGGTGTGCGCTGGCTGGTGTAGCTGCAGTTTCGGCAGGTGAAGGGTCCGTGGGTGAGTTTCGGGGTGGCCTGGAAGCAGGTGGAGGATTGGCCGTCATTGAGCGCGTGGAGGATCGTGGCGTTGTAGCGGTGTCAGGTGTTGTGGCGCTCGCGGGGGCCAGGGCGTCTGGCACTGGGCGTGGTCCAGGCGCGGACGGGCGCAGACGGGCTTGCCTCTGGCGCGCCTCCGGCGCACCAGCGGTGCGACCGCACAGCGGTCGCCCAAAGAAGGGGAGGGGCGGGAGCACAGGTAGGGGGCGGGAGCGGTCTGGATCGGTGGGCGGGGCAGCAGTGGCGGGAAAAACAACACACAACACGCAGGCACTCACGGCAGGGCGGGTACAGAAATAACAGGGAGCAGCTAAAATACAGTCACACCAATAACAGCTAAATTACAGTCACACCAATAACAGGGGGCAAAAACAGTCACTCAGTCAGATGTGCAGTGCGGGGATACGGGAGGCGCGGTGGGGGCGGCGGCGGGAAAAAAACAGCGGGACTGCGGGCGGAGTGCAGGCACGAACCCTGCTCAGAGGAGGCTCAGAGGCTGGAGCGACAAGGTGTAGAGGCAGCGCTGCTGGGGAGAGTGCTGGCCTGGACCGGAGTCTAGGTCTCACACGTGCTCCCCCGCAGCGGTCGCCATAAGAAGGGGAGGGGGGCGGGAGCAGAGGTAGGGGGCGGGAGCGGGCTGGATCAGTGGGCGGGGCCGCGGGGCAGCAGCGGCGGGAAAAACAACACGCAACACGCAGGCACTCACGGCAGGGCGGGTACAGAAATAACAGGGGGCAGCTAAAATACAGTCACACCAATAACAGCTAAATTACATTCACACCAATAACAGGGGGCAAAAACAGTCACTCAGTCAGATGTGCAGTGCGGGGATACGGGAGGTGCGGTGGGGGCGGCGGCAGGAATAAAACGGCGGAACTGCAGGCGGATTGCAGGCACGAACCCTGCTCAGAGGAGGCTCAGAGGCTGGAGCGACTAGGTGTAGAGGCGGCGCTGCTGGGGAGAGTGCTGGCCTGGACCGGAGTCTAGGTCTCACACGCGCTCCCCCGCAGCGGTTGCCATAAGAAGGGGAGGGGGGCGGGAGCAGAGGTAGGGGGGAGGAGCGGGCTGGATCGGTGGGTGGGGCCGCGGGGTAGCAGCGTCGGGAAAAACAACACGCAACATGCAGGCACTCACGGCAGGGCGGGTACAGAATAACAGGGGGCGGCTAAAATACAGTCACACCAATAACAGCTAAATTACAGTCACACCAATAACAGGGGGCAAAAACAGTCACTCAGTCAGATGTGCAGTGCGGGGATAAGGGAGGCGCGGTGGGGGTGGCGGCGGGAAAAAAATGGCGGGACTGCGGGCGGAGTGCAGGCACGAACCCTGCGAAGAGGCTGGAGCGAAGAGGTGTAGAGGCGGCGTTTCTGGGGAGAGTGCTGGCCTGGACCGGAGTCTAGGTCTCACACGCGCTCCCCAGCAGTGGTCGCCATAAGAAGGGGAGGGGGGCGGGAGCAGAGGTTGGGGGCGGGAGCGGGCTGGATCGGTGGGCGGGGCCGCAGGGCAGCAGCGGCGGGAAAAACAACACGCAACACGAGGCACTCACGGCAGGGCGGGTACAGAAATAACAGGGGTCAGCTAAAATACAGTCACACCAATAACAGCTAAATTACAGTCACACCAATAACAGGGGGCAAAAACAGTCACTCAGTCAGATGTGCAAGGCATAGTCGTGGTAAAATTTTGCGTTGTAATGGTAGTCGTTGTAATTGACATCGCGTAGTAATACCCGCATTGTAATGGCATGCGTGGTATTGCTATGCGATGTAATGACTCATATTCGGGTTTAGAGGATCCTCAACTGCACTGTGCTTGTCAAATATTGTGCACTACATCTGGCTGGATCAAGGCGGTGATGTGTCTTTATCAGGCATTACGAAATGATATGGTATCACCCCTTGCAGGACTTAGAGCAAAGTGGTAAGGGGACTTGGGGCACCCTATTTCCGAAGAGGACTAGGCGAAAAGTCTGGTGAGTTCGACTAATGCTTCTAGGAATGCGAGATTAAAACTGATTTACTTTTTTACTTACCTAGGTCATATCTTCATATGGGGAAAATAGCTAGGATTTATCAGGATGCAGCAGTGGCGTGCCCTAAGTGTGTTGAACAAGGAGCAGAAATGATACATATGGTGTGGTCATGTCCATCATTGGTGGGATATTGGAGGGAAGTAGTGTTGTGTATTAATGAGGTGACTCAGAGAGCTATTGAATGTGCTCCTGTGGTCCATCTTCTAGAAGGATTTCCAAGACCTGCTAGACCAAAAACACAACAGGGTTTATTGACTTGGCCCTGGTACTTGCCAGATGGGAGATCACAATGCATTGGAAGGTGACTAGACTGCCCAGGTAGCGAAATGGAAACAGGAGCTAATTTGGTGGGTGGGCTATGAGAGTGCAGTGTTGTATGGTGAAGTAAGGAAAGGAAGAGAAACTATTGACAGGGTACGAGCATGGGATCATTTGTTAGAGTGCCTTAAAAATCTTGATATGGTGGATGAATCCGGGGAAGAAAGCATGTAAAAGTAGAAACAATTACTTCTGAAAGGGAAGACTAGGATTAGGGTACATGTATATAAAGGTTTGAAATGTACTTTGTGAATCAGTATGTATACATGATGTGATGGGGACTGGACTATTGGGGAGGGAGGGGGGTTAAAGGATTAGATATTGTAATGTTTTATTTTAAATGCTACTAAAACTCTGTTTAAACTTAACGTCTTGCTATGCAGTGGAAGGCCCTTTGAAATTATTTACTGGTCACATTTCTGTAGCTTATTGCTATGTTTGGGTGTTAAACTGGTACTAATTAGGTGTGACCTATGCCCAAACAGTGTTAGCAAATATAAAAAGGGCAATATAATGGAGTAATACTATCATAAAATGTGCCGCATTACATTGCATAATTGGGATTTTCTTACAGCATAATTTAGTAAACACTGCTGCATAATTTGGCTCTCCCCTGTCGCATAATTCCAGTGGTCCTGGGCTTAATTGCGTCGGATCGGGTGAAGCCTTCAGCTTTAGTTGAGCAGGGAAGCATGCACTCCGACTCAAGCCAAGGGTCTTAGACCTTCATGACAGCATTTTGGGGAGGTTACGACTCACTTCCACAGAGGCCAACAGAGAGGACCATGACCGATGTAATTGGGTCAGTTCAGCTGGATAGCAGGAGATGCTTCTGCAAGCTTGTTATGTACCTATAAATCTGACATGGGTTCATCCAATTGACCCTTGGAGACACTTCTGGGTTCTTGCCGTAAATGCAAGCAGATTCAGTCTTTCTCTTCAGACAGCAGGGCAGTCCTTATTCTGAATCTTCTCAGGTACAGGAGTATTATGATTTCAGATTTTGAGGGTGCCACGTTTATACCTACTCCCGGGTTGTGGGTGTGGGACACTCCTTTGTCTAACGCTAAAACTGGTTATGGTCTTTTCTTCCCTTTCCCCTGGGTTTGACTCCAGTCTGTCTAGTGAAACAAAGGGCACTTAGGCCCAGGCTTGGCTCCATTTGCCAGTGACAGGGTAGGCATCTTCTGAAGTCAAGAAGGGGCTGGGTACAGCCCTCAGGCCATCCTGCTAACTCTTCCCTACATTCAAGGTGCTTTAGTCTCCTATCTGGAAGGAACACACATCACACCACAGGGAAACCATTAACAGTACCGTGAACCTGGACACTGGCAGAAAGGCACTTTTGGATGAGACAGAAAAATGGCAACTTTCTAAAACTGGCATTTTCAAAATAGTAATTTAAAGTCTGACTTTCCCATTAAAGAGTGTTTTAAATTAATTACAATTCAAATGAGTTAATGTAGTATTTCTCTAGCTGTTCCCAAACTGAAGTTATAACGTATTAAATGTAATAGTGTAACCCAGTGTTAGTTTATGGGAGGCTCACCTTGCCACAGTGAAAAAAGTCTTTGGGGATTGTTCACTGCCAGGACAGGTAACACGTAAGCACATATGTCCTACTTTTTAACCATGCATCCTGCCCTATGAGCCTTTAGGGTGTAGCTTAGGGATGACTTACAAGTATTAAAAAGGATGTTTAGGCATGGCAAAAGGCTTATTTTGCCAAGTCGAAATGGCAGTTTTAAAATTGCACTACAGGCTGCAGTAGCAGCCCTGAGACATGTTTTACAGTGCTACTTTAGTGGGGGTCACAATGAGTGCTGCAGCTCACTTGTAGCATTTAATTTACATGCCCTGGGTACATGTGGTACATTTAATAGGGACTTATATTTAACCTAATTGTACCAATTAGGTGTATACTAATTTTGCCATGTTTAGAAGGGAGAGCAGAAGCACTTTACCACCAGTTAGCAGGAGTGAGGTGGTCAGAATCGTAAAAGCCAAACAAAACGGGTTCAGCAAAAGTAGGGTAGTGAAGCCAAAAATCTAGGGGATACCATGCAAAAGATGATCATTTCCAACACAAGCATATGGCGAAAATGTTTTTTTTGCAGTGAATAGTAGTATTACAAAAATATTACAAAAGTCCCATTTGTCAAGTAGATTGCTCCCCATATGTAGTTCACGAAAAACCTGCAGTTCTTTTAAGAATGATGTGTGCAATGCAAGAAAAAAGCTATGCTCACCCCCTAATTCTGTACTCCAGTGAGCCTCTTGTAATGCTGTGTACGTGACTCACCCTTTCCAGATCACCAACACTACAACTATGCCTTTGGATGTTTGGAGTTCTGACTTCCTGTAGTAAAGTTGTTATTTACCACACTTGAGCCTATCAAACCTCTAGCAGCTGTGGATTTTGACCCTTGGAATTCGATGATAATGCTACACATCTGCATAACTATACCCCGACCTCAAATGCAACAGCATAGTGTTTAGTTCTTTGAGTTTTGTACACCAGACTTGTTGAAATGTTACATATTTAGCAGGCTTTATGTCAGAGCTCCAAAACTACACCAGGGGGATTGACACCTCTGAGTTCTGGCTCTCAGTAGTAATGTGGTGTATTTAACACACATTTTTACAGGGCTTCATTGCCAGATTGGCCTTTTGTAGTGCTTGCTTCCAGTGGTAATGCTGTGCATTTGATTTGCATTTTTATCACAGATCTGCCATGCTACTTCTGGGGAGGTGATTACTTGCGGTATTGGATTCCAGTGGCAAAGCATCAGACTTCCAGCATAAGGGACTGAGCCGCTTTCTTTTTTTCGAATCACTCTTTCAGTCTGCCTCTATATTTTATTTTGAACTAAGCGCTTACCTTCTGCAGTTGCTGTACTCTTGCAAGCCACCCCGCTCCTGTGGCAAATTCTCTGGCTATATAAACTCCCTGAGACATCAATCAGCCATTGATGAGAATCATAGAGTGCATGATTTGATGTGATATGCATCGAGTCCATTTCCACCTATATAAACATATAAAATACCCTTGCATAACAAGCTGCGAGTGAGCAGCACAAGCGATGTAAAGTGTTTCCTAGCTGGCGAAGAAGGAAAGGTGTTTTAGGATGATATGTCTTAAAAACTAGATGTTGGAAAACACCCTTTTTGCAGTTACATCCCCAAACATTTTGCCTTCCTCCTCCCCTTTTTGCTAGATTCGTTTTTGTTGGCTTTAGGACTCTGTGCACATTACCACTGCTAACCAGTGCTAAAGTGCTTGTGCGCTCTCTTTAAACGTATTAGCAATGTCTTATCCATAATTGGCATATTTAATTCACCCATAAGTACCTAGTACTGTGCACTACCTGTGCCTAGGGCCTGTCAATTAAATGCTACTAGTGGGCCAGCAGCACTGATTGTGCCAACCATTTAAGTAGCCCTTTTAACATGTCTCAGGCCTGCCATTGCAGAGCCTGTGTGTGAAGTGTAAACTGCTATGTCGACCTGGCAAGTTAAACGTCTTGCCAGGCCCAAACTTTCCATTTCAATACATATAAGTCACCCCTAGGGTAGGCCCTGGACAGCCCAAGGGCAGGGTGCAGTGTATTTAAAAAGTAGCATTTGTACTTTTAAGTTTTACTTGTCTTGGTAGTGAAAAACTCTAAAATGTGTTTTTCACTACTGCAAGGCCTATCTCTTCTTTAGGATAACATTGAGATTATCGTAATACATTTTATAAGTGTAATTCACAATTGTAAAGAGATAGACTATTCAAGTTTGCTATCATTCACTGAACCCAGGGCGGTGAGGGCTTGACACTTGTGCGCACAAGTCGTTGTTCTTGGATAATATTATTCTCAATTCAAATAGCAACGCTAAACTCCCCGTGGCCCACCGCTGACAGGCCACAATCCTCAATGAAACAATACCAATAGGAAAGGAGCGTATCCCCTTCTTTCAATGTTATCAATCCATTATTGAATTTCTCAAAGAAGGTCCAGTCCACAGGCCATTTTTTCAGTTCCAAAGAATTTTTGTTCCAAATTTATTAAAGAAAGAACATCATATTTCATCAAATCTTTTCAGACAATCATCAAATATTTTCAGCCTACGCATTTCGTCCTAACCCGGACTTCATCAGGGCTGAAAAAAAGAAAATATATACACCAATCAATTCCATACAATGTGATTCATTATTATGTTATACATTATACTGATACAAAAACACTACTCACAAAAATCAATTGAAACCCACAATACTACATAAACTTTTAGATGCCTGCCTATCTCCATTCTAACAAACATACACCCAGGACGGGATTTCAATTAGTCCAATTGTCATTAATAATACACTTCATTAGTAAATCTTTAAAATTATCAAAATACTGTCTTCATATTCATAGACATTGTTAACCTCATTTTTACATTCTTACGCATTCGACATGATGATGACATTCAAATACCCAGGTTATTTACCTAAGAAAAACCTCCATTGCCTCATCGTTTCTCTCCTAAATACCAGGGACATCCCTGTTCTCTTAATTTGCATTATTATAAGCCCTTATTAACTATTGTTCACTGCTCATTAAGGAAGAGTCAGAAATTCTCCAAAAATATTCTAAATTTACCCAGAGGCCTACTGTGTAATTTTTTTAATTTAAAGCCTATTTATGCACCTTCCTATTACCCTTAAATAATCTTTGAAAAAAGTACCTTGTTCAATTCTTGTTGGACCTTTATTCATATCACAAGTCAAACGTGCATCTTTTTTAAGCGCTCCCATGAATAACCTCTGTGAAAGTTCAAACAACATCTGCAATTACCTCTTTGATTGTAAAATTTATCCCTTCAACTATTGCTATTTTTTAGAAAAACAACATACCTTTATTTCATGTAACCAATTTCTTATTCATTCTTCACGATCAATCCGTAATCAACGTCCTGATTTTCACACTGTCTCATTCACGAATACTGTGTTCTGTATGAAAATATATTTCCACCCATATTATACTCTAGTGCCGATCAACTGACAAAAAGCATAGATAATGCTTATTTCCCAATCAGGGTGCTACCCCTACAATTAACACTGTCTATATTTAAACTCCCCCTCCAACTGTTATCTATTTTAGTTTTTTCCAGCCCTGATGAAGTCCGGGTTAGGACGAAATGCGTAGGCTGAAAATATTTGATGAAATTGTCTGAAAACATTTGATGAAATTGAATGAATGACATTATATGATGTTCTTTCTTTAATAAATTTGGAACAAAAATTCTTTGGAACTGAAAAAATGGCCTGTGGACTGGACTTTCTTTGAGAAATTCAATAATTGATTGATAACATTGAAAGAAGGGGATACGCTCCTTTCCTATTGGTATTTATTCAAGTTTGCTGTCTCTGGAATCACAATTCTGAAAATACCACTAGAAAGTTGGCATTTTCTTGCTGTAGCCATTTAGTACCTGCTGCCTGTCTCTGATACGCATCTGTGGAGGGTGATAGCTGGGTTTTGTGTATTTTCCCTAGACAGCCACACACAATGGGAGCTTAGGTGTGATTTGATGGGCTGTCCTCGGGGATAGGAGGGGGAGCTGGACCCAGACTCACTTACATCTGAATAGGCTGTGTCCTGTCCCCACACAAAGAGCTGCATATCCCCTGTAGGGAGTCTGGAGAAAGGGCAGGAAGGGAGGGCATCTGTGCAGTTTAAAGGCCTATCTTTCAAGTCTTGCCGCTTCAAAGGCACCACTGGGTATAAATACTGGTTCTCAGACACCACCACTTTAGCACACTTTTGGACCTGTGAAGACTCTGCCAGGAAGAATGACTGCTGTGCTTCTGAAGGACTGCCACTCTGCTGGACTGCTGCTCTGGAAGAACTGCTTTCTTGCTGTGCTGACCTGCTGCCTGCAGCCCATCTGGTCTGCTTGAGAAGACTGGACCTACATCTCTTGAAACCAGAGTGACTCCCAGGGCTTGCTGGCTTGCCTCCTGATCTGAAGTCTCAGGGACATAAAAGACTTCTTCGACAAAATATGGGGATCATACTAATTCCCAATGCGCAGGATCAGGTAATGTTGATTGAGTGTGGCAGTGGAGGAGATTTCTTTCATGAATTTCCTCAAGTATTTAAAGAAGAATTAGGGTTGCTCGAAGATTTCAAGCATTGTATTGTGTCAAAAAAGGGTGCTAAACCTTGTGTACATAAACTGCGCAACATGCCTAACTTGATGCTTAAACCTTTGAAAGCGGAGTTAGATAAATTATTGAACTCTAAGAGCATTGAGGAGATAGAATCATCTGAATGGTTGGTGCCTGTGGTTTTGGCACCCAAGGATGCTGGGAGATCCATAAGGATGTGTGTGGACTTAAGGAACCTTAATAAATGGATCTGGGTGGATTGCTAACCACTCCCGAATATTTCTGAGTTACTAACCATGCTGAAGTGTGCTAACATCTTCTCAGTGCTATATCTTTCATTGGTCTATTATCAGACACAGCTGCACCAGGACTCAAGGCACCTCACCTCATTTGTAAGATTGTTGGGAGCTTACAGATTCATTAGGATGCTGTTTGGGTTGGCCTCGGCTGGCGTCTGTTTTCAGAGGATAATGAAGATGATCCTGGGATGGTTAACTAACATCTTATTCTTCCAAGGTGACATCCTCATTCACAGCAAGGATGTGAGTGAACATAACGGGGTTTTGAGAAGGGTGCTAGGTAGACTACGAGAGAAAGGTCTCAAGCTGAAGAAGCAGAAATGCAAGATTGGAGTTACTTCTGTCACCTACTTGGGTCATGTCATTTCAGGGGAGGGCATTCAACCCAATTTAGAATTAGCTGACAGCATAGTGTGGACAAGGAACAAGTGAGATCGTTTTTGGGGCCCGCCATGTTTTATTCTAAATTCATGAAGGGATTTGCTAGTGTGGAGGAGCCCATAAGAGCTTTGTTAAAAAAGGGAGCCCAGTTTGTATGGACGCTAGAGTGTCAAACAGCATTCCAGACTGTAAAATCAGGAATTAGCAGAATGCCCAGTATGGATGCCGGTCGAAAGGGACAAGGAGCAGTCCTCTCTTAGGTTGATGTTGGGATGGAGATGGTAGTGGCATTTGCCTCCAGGACCCTTAAAAAGGCTGTGGAGCACTACTCATGCATTAAAAGAGAGGTGTTAGAGATAGCTTGGGCAGTGAACATTTAAAAGTTATATTTGTGGGGCATCCCTTTCCTTGTGAGGACTGAACACCGACCGCTGGTCCAAATTTTCTCCTGCAACCACAGTGAAAGGATGGCTCCCAGGCTGAAACAATGGAGCTAAGGGTTGGAAGAATACAATTTTCAGGTTCAATATCTCCCTGGGTCAACCAACAAGATGACTGATTGTTTGTCGCGCCTACCTGTGGATAGCAAAAATGAGGTGATGCTTGAAGATGTGAAGTGTGTGAGTTGGGTAAGAGAACCCGCCATCACGAAGGATGAGTGGCTAAAGTGTAGTGAGGAGGATGAGGAGCTTACCATGATCAAGGCATTTGAAGTGAAGGGCTGGCCTGAATACAGAGGACTGGACCCTGAGTTAAAGGCTTTCTGGATGGTAAGGAACGAGCTCACATTGTATAAAAAAGGGTTCTGATGAGGGTGAGAGAGTAGTGCCACCCAAGGGGATGAAATCCAAAGTGGTCAACCTATGCCATGAAGGACACATTGGTAGCAGTCTCACAAAAGCCAGGGTTCGGGAGAGGTATTGGTGGCCGGGCATGGATCACCAAGTGGCACGGGTGGTGAAAGAATGCTATTTGTGTACATCCATTGACAAGACCCATGTAACCAATACTGCTCCTCTATCACCAGTTGTGGTGCCAAAGGAGCCTTGGACAAAATCGGGCTTAGACATCATGGGGCCTTTTGAGTAGGGGTGGGTGGAGCTTGTAGAGTTTTACTCCACGGAATTCTGCGGAGTTACCTTGAAACTCCTCCAAATTCCACGGTGTTCCACCTGCGGGCAGAGTATTGCTCGGCCACCCCCAGGGCTTTGTCCCATAATCTCAGCTGTCCGCAAAAAATAAAATCTCATTTCCTAATGTTTAAGAAGCTGGAGATTTGAACTTGTTGTGCACATTGATCTTGCATAGGACACAGTGCACAGCTCTAAGATCGGAGCAGGTTGCAGCGCATGTTTTTTGCACACATACCAGATCTGCACCCTGGGGTTTACGAATAAGTTCCAGGAGCGCCCGGCCGGTACACGCGTGGCCAGTGTTTCAATATTTTCACTTTTGAATGTCTTCTTGAAGTTAGTAGAGTTCTGACGGTCTGACTCACGCTTAAAACATATAATGAACATAAAAAATACAAAGAAAACAAAGAGTGGTGGGAGTTTTTCAGGGAGCAGTGAGGGTGTGCAGCTCTCCAGATGTGCTCTAAGATGAGGAAGCCTCCTCTCCACCAGCATGCTTCACACTGCCCTGCCATTAGCCCCTGTTCTACCATGAGCCGAATGAATCCACACCTTCCAAAATAGCAATTCAGTGACAAATATAGATTTACCACCTGCAGCAGGAATGTGGAGTGTGAAGGGGTGGCACGAGGGGGGGCAGAGGGTGAAACTAGAGCACACAAACAGTTGGCAGTGAAGAGGGGGCAAGAGGGTCTAGGAGATACAAAAGAGAGAGGACAAGAGAGCTTACAAAATAGTGACTGGAGAAACATGGATAAAGGTAGTCAAAGAGGAAGTG
Source organism: Calotriton arnoldi (assembly GCA_963921515.1). NCBI lineage: Eukaryota > Metazoa > Chordata > Amphibia > Caudata > Salamandridae > Calotriton > Calotriton arnoldi. Next base: position 575,068 of record CAWUFW010004596.1, on the reverse strand, counting down.
AAAAAGAAGGACAGAGACAGGAGATTAGGGTGAATTAGACACTGGATGAACAATATGAAACGTAAGCCATGTAGGATTGGGTCAGGGGGCATTGCGAGGAGTGATGGTGGAATATTTGCAGTTTTTTGAATAGTGCATACTCAACCCAAGGGCTTTGGAGCACTGTACATTTGCACCACTTACATTAAGCAAGGTTACATTCAGTTTCTTTTGTTTTATAGCACGGGGAGATTAAGTAATTTGCCCAGGATCACAGGCTGTTGATCCGATGCTTTGACTCAAACCTGATTCCCCAGGTTCAAAGTCAGCAGCTCTGGCCAGGATTAGGTCACACATCTCCTAAAAGAGCAATCGAGATCATATCAAATCAAACGTATTTGCAAGCACTGATGGCCAGTAGTCACTGGGAGCCATGGCGACTGCGTGCCTGTTTGATTAGAATACAAAGGTCGCCGGTACAATCTCAAGGATTTCCTAACCTCAACTTCTCTACACATGCATATAAAGCGGAAAAGCAAAGGAGACCCGCCTGCAACTTGGAGCCCCCATCTTCAGTTAAACTGGGCAGAGACACTTACAGCTGGCACACACACAAGGCTGTAGCACTCACAGACAATGAGCGGCTCAGGGCATGGATTCCACCCCCATCAAATTCGCAGAACACAATGGAGAAGCGCCTCTTCCCCCTTCGGGTTAAGAGTCCCGGGCCACCATCCATGCCTAAGATGAAATAGGTGAATAAAGTAACTTCTGATGAAAAGGCGGACATCCCTTTGTCTCTAGTCTTTCAAAGCCCGAGCAATGATATGCTGGTGTGTGGCTGACAGGCATGGCACATGGCTCCCACTCAGTGCATGGGAATGGGGAGATCCAGCCTGTGAAAGCTGTGACCACAAAACAACAACTGAGGCCTGGTGCGATAGTGCAAGGAAGTGCTTGTTGATACTCCACCCCTGCAAGAGGGCCTGCTTGTTACGGCAGAAAGTGTCTCGCACTCGCAACCGAATGTAGTTAGAGTGTTTTAACAGGTACAGATGCTGTGGTGCTGTCACAGTCACAAACACCAACATACATGTGTATGCTTTGTTAGAGAGAAAATCATGATATGAAAGGGGCAGTTGTACCTCCCAGTCTTCAACACTGGCTGGTCTCTTCTTTATTTTCACTAGCGCCTGGGTGTAAACTCCACCACACAGTGGAGGTGGAATTTTTTGCTGAACTCTACGCTCCAAATGAAGCGTGGAGTGGCAAAACTCTGTGAACTCTGCCAGCTGAGACGAGTTTACAACTCAGGCCTACTTTTGAGTTGTTACAGCCTCTAGAAAGGTTTGTATTGCTCTTGGTGGATTACACATCCAAATGGGTTTCCACCAGGTGTGTGAGCAATGTGTGCACCAGGACAGTCTTGGAGTTTATTAAAGATGAGTTTGCAGGGGAGGGTGTGCCCAAATATCTGGTGACAGATAATGGGGTGTAGTTTACCTCATGAGAAATGCAAGAATTTCTGAGTCAGTTTGGAATAACACAAAAGAAAACAGCTCTCTATGCGCCACAGGCCAATGGACTTGCTGAGCACCTGAACAGGATGGTAAAGGCATGTGTGCAGAGATCTATAGAGACCAGAGTACCACTCAAAGGCGTGCTTAGGTACATATGGTGGGCACATTGTACTACTCCTAACTGTTTAACACAGAGATCACGTTTTGAGTCTCTGATGGGTAGACTAGCCACTTCCAAGCATAGTCTAAAGTGGTTACCCATGAGAGGTTCTGCCAAATTGGATGTAATTAAGGTGAGTGCCAGTGTCGGGTCTATTCAGCAAAGGTACAAACAAAGGTTTGATGAGAAAAACTCAGTGAGGAGCAAGCAGTAGAATGTTGGGGATCGGGTCTTAGTAAACAAACCAAGGTGGGTATAAAGGGTTTAAAGGAGTATATGGGCCCTTTCACCATTATCTCCGAACAAAGGTGGTAACAGTTCACATGGGCTGTAGGTGGAGTATGTCTAGGATTGTGGGGTACTCAAGCAGTGAACCACTTCCAGGTTGTGTGGTTGACAACTCTTTGATCAAGAGTGCTGCAGGAAGGGGCCACTCCAGTTTACTTTCTGAACCTGAGGAAGGACTCTCAGAGGACTGCCTGCTGCTGTGGCCTGCTGCGTACTTCAGAAAACCGCTTTGCTGCACTTGAAAGGATTGCTCTGCTGCCTGAAGCCTGCCTTGAACCCTCAGAAGCCTGTCTTGCTGCTTGAGCACTGCACCACTTATTGAACCCAGGACTACCAGAGTGACTCTAAGGGGGCTAGTTGACTGGCCTCCTGATCAGAGTCTCGGGGACAGAAAAGGCTCCCTACATAGAAGAGTTCCTATTCATTTCAGAGACTATGTAATGAAATAACTTGTAGATATTTTTTTAATATATTGCTGTTTCCTTATTGTATTTCTTCCTTTCTCCCTTCCCTCCTGTTTTCTTCCCTTTTTGATGTTCCATTGCATTAGGATGTACTGACTTTCTTTTATTCCAATTGTACTGTGTCATTATATTGTTGTGTTATTTGTTTTGCATTGTTATGTTAGGGGTTGTGTTGTGGCTTTATTATTCTTGGCCCTTTAAGTGGATGCAAGGGCAGCTCATGCCAGAAATGTTAATGGTCTCCATGTGAGCAGGGTTCTATGGTGGACAGTTGGAGACTGGAGACTTATTGGATGGCTGCATCGTTGGTTGTATATTTCTTCATGCCAATAGACCAATTCTACAATCATATTGGCGCCATATCGTAACAGTAGTAGTACCCCAGACTTTTTGCCTTTACCCTCCTATTTTTGATTAATTTGTTTTTATTGCCCTTAGGACTCTGTGCACTTCACCACTGCTAACCAGTGCCAAAGTGCTTGCGCTCACCCCTTAAAACATAGTAAAATTGGCTTACAGATAATTGGTATATTTAATTTACTTATAAGTCCCTAGTAAAATGGTATACCATATACTCAAGGCTGGTAAATTAAATGCTGCTAGACATGGGTCCCGTGCTCTCCATGCCACTGGAATCAAGCTATCCTGGCTGAAGAGGGGTGAAACCCCGAAACCGGTCCTAGGATGCTTGTTTCCAGTCCAGGTAGGACCTGGCTTGGCAGTTCGGGCTGGACTGTTCCCATGAGGCACAGGGTTAAGACTGATTTGCATATGGCGGGGTTCAAACTGGAATGGCATGGTGAGCAAAAACGATGGATTTAGGCCCAGATCTCTGTACTGGGGTGAATGTATGACATTGTTCTGCATTCTGTCCATCAACTGTTGTTTTTGCATTTGTCACCCCGAGTGGGACGGGTATGCCCAGACGTGGGTCCCGTGCTCTCCATGCCACTGGAATCAAGCTATCCTGGCTGAAGAGGGGTGAAACCCCAAAACCGGTCCTAGGATGCTTGTTTCCAGTCCAGGGAGGACCTGGCTTGGCAGTTCGGGCTGGACTGTTCCCATGAGGCACAGGGTCAAGACTGATTTGCATATGGCTGGGTTCAAACTGGAATGGCATGGTGAGCAAAAAAACGATGGATTTAGGCCCAGATCTCTGTACTGGGGTGAATGTATGACATTGTTCTGCATTCTGTCCATCAACTGTTGTTTTTGCTAGAGGGGCAGCAGCACCTATTGTGCTACCCAGATAACTACCTCTTTAAAACATGCCCCAGGTCTGCCATTCAAGCCTGAATGCAGTTTTAAACTGACAATTCAACTTGGCAAAATAACCCTCTTGCCAAGCCTTAAACTCTTTTATGACATATAAGTCACCCCTAAGCAGCCCATGGGGTAGGGTGCATTGTAATTAAAAGGTTGGACGTGTACATTTAACTTGTAAATGTCCTGGTAGTGAAAACGCCTATATTTGTTTTTCACTACTGTAAGGCTTACCTCTCTCATAGGATAACATTGGGTTGCCTTATTACATTTAATACGTGCTAACTTTTGATTGGGAGTAAGCAGGACTATTATGTTTGGTATCTGAGAAATTGTAATTTAAAATCCTCTTTAACTGTAAAGTCGAATTTTAAGCCACAATTTTGAAAATGACTCTTTTAGAAAGTTGCCATTTTCCTGCTCTAACTATTTGGTGCCTGCAGCCTGTTTCTGGGTCACATGACTGGCTGTAGTTGGCAGTCGGACTTTGTTTATTCCATCCAGACAGTCGTACAATAGGGGGATGAGGTGTGTCTGGATGGGCCTTTATTGGCAGGATGACGTGGGCGAAGCTGGGCACACCTCACTTGCAAATCAATAGGCTGTTCCCTGCCTTCACACAAAGAACTTCACACCACTTCATTGTTCAGGCAGCCAGGGCAGGGGAGGCTGGAAACTCCAAGCAATTCTCTTGAAACTTCTCCTACTTCAAAGAAGACACCAAATAAAAAATAGGACCCTCAGGCCCACTCCAGTTCACTTTCTGAACCTGCGGAAGGACTCTCCAAAGACTACCTGCTGCTGTTGCCTGCTGTGTACTTCAGAAAACTGCTTTGATGCACTTGGAAGGACTGCTATGCTGCCTGAAGCCAGCCTTGAACCCTCAGAAGCCTGCCTTGCTGCTTGAGCTCTACTCCACTTATTGAATCCAGGACTACCAGATTGACTCCAGGGCTAGTTGACTGGCCTCCTGATCAGAGCCTCAGGGACAGAAAAGGCTCCCTACATCTTGAAACTGCACCAGGGCCCCACCTGAGTGAGTCCTGTGGTGCCTTCCCTGTCCTTTGGAAGTGGCGCTAAAGGTGCCCAGATATCCAAAATCCAAAACTTGGGACTTAAAAATGTATTGGCTAAAAACTGTGCTGAGAACCGAGAGGAGACCGGGACCAACATGCTCGTCTATCAGCCGAAGGTGCATCTCTGGTCGGCCTGACTTTGCGGCAGCTCCTGCTACATTCTTCTTTGCAGCAGTAAATCCTGTTCAGCAGTCCTTCGCAGAACTGATATCTGGCCTCGTGGAGCCCACGTTGACTACAGCTTCCAGCTGCATCCTGCTGGAGATTTTCGACTTTCAAAAAAGAGACTAAGTCCAAATGTGGAAATCTTCACCATGATTTTATCCATCGGCACTTCGATGATGATTCCTCCTCCTCAGACACTGCCTGCAGGCTTGCTCCACTGACCTTCTACCTTCTTAGACACTTTTTCACTGAATGTCTTCTAAGTCAGAAGGTACGTGCCGACCAGGCCCAATCCACATGTTGTATTTGACCCGTATTCCATTGTGGTCAGCCATATTTTATGACTTTGACTCGGGCAACTAGATGTCTGCAGTTGGCGCTTTGATCTTTAGGCGCAAGTTTTTACCCTAAACTTTAAAAATTCATCACCCCGGTTTTTGTTGTTTTGGTGTCAAATATTTTATAAAACTTTACTCTATTTTTCTAAATGGGTTCGAGGTTTTTCTTGTGTTGTGTTTTCACTTTCTTACTGTTTGTGTGCTGCATAAGTACTTTACACATTGTCTCTAAGTTTAGCCTGATTGTTTTTGTGCCAAGCTACCAGAGGGTTAAGCACAGGTTACTTAAGTGCTTTTAGTGGTTCACCCCAACAGGAATTAATCAATCAATCACAGAATTTGTAGAGCGCACTACTTACCCGCGAGGGTCTCAAGGCGCTGGGGAGAGGGAAGGGGGGGGATGCTGCTACTGGTCGAACAGCCAGGTCTTGAGTAGCCTCCTGAAGGTCAGCAGGTCTTGGGTCTTTCGTAGGCTTAGTGGAAGGGTGTTCCAGGTCTTGGCGGCGAGGTGTGAGAAGGATCTGCCGCCGGTGGTTGTTCTTCGAATGCGGGGGACGGTGGCGAGGGAGAGGTCGGCGGAGCGGAGCTGGCGGTTGGGGACGTAGAAGAAGAGTAGTCTGTTGAGGTAGGCTGGGCCAGTTTTGTGGAGTGCCTTGTGTGCGTGGGTGAGGAGTTTGAAGGTGATCCTCCTGTCGACGGGGAGCCAGTGCAGGTTCCTCAAGTGGGGGGTGATGTGGCTGTGGCGTGGTACGTCGAGGATCAGTCGTGCGGAGGCGTTTTGTATGCGTTGCAGTCGCTTGATGAGCTTGGCCGGGGCTCCCGCGTAGAGGGCGTTCCCATAGTCTAGTCTGCTACTGACGAGGGCCTGGGTGACTGTTCTTCTTGTGTCTGTCGGGATCCACCTGTAGATCTTGCGAAGCATGCGGAGGGTGTTGAAGCAGGAGGAGGAGACTGCGTTGACTTGCTTGGCCATGGAGAGCGTTGAGTCGAGGATGACTCCCAGGTTGCGTGCGTGGTCGGTGGGTGTCGGGGCTGCTCCCAGCGTCGTTGGCCACCAGGAGTCGTCCCAGGCTGAGGGGTTGGAGCCGAGGATGAGGACCTCCGTTTTGTCCGTGTTCAGCTTTAGTCGGCTGATCTTCATCCAATCGGCAACGGCCTTCATTCCGTCATGGAGTTTGGCTTTGGCGGCGAGGGGGTCCTTGGTGAGGGAGAGGATCAGTTGAGTGTCGTCGGCGTAGGAGATAATGTTGAGGTCGTGTTGTCTGGCGATGCGTGCGAGCGGGGCCATGTAGATGTTGAACAGTGTTGGGCTGAGGAACGATCCCTGGGGTACGCCGCAGATGATCTCGGAGGCTTCGGATCGGAAAGGTGGGAGGCGGACTCTCTGGGTTCTGCCGTCGAGGAAGGAGGTGGTCCATTCCAGGGCCTTGTCTCGGATCCCTGCGTCGTGGAGGCGTGTGCGTAGAGTGCGGTGGCAGACCGTGTCGAAGGCGGCGGAGAGGTCCAGCAGGATGAGGGCTGCGGTCTCACCATTGTCCAGCAGTATCCTGATGTCGTCGGTGGCGGCGATGAGGGCAGTCTCAGTGCTGTGGTTGCTGCGGAACCCTGATTGGGATGGGTCCAGGATGCTGTTTTCTTCGAGGTATCGGGTTAGCTGTTTGTTGACGATCTTCTCGATGACCTTGGCTGGGAACGGAAGCAGAGAGATGGGCCGGAAGTTCTTGAGGTCTCTCGGGTCCGCCTTGGGTGTTTTGAGTAGGGCGTTGATCTCTGCGTGTTTCCAGCTCTCTGGGAAGGTCGCGGTCTCGAAGGAGAGGTTGATGATGTTGCACAGGTGGGGTGAGATGGAGCTGCTGGCTTTGTTGAAGATGTGGTGCAGGAAAGGGTCTGACGGGGAGCCGGAGTGTATTGTGCTCATGGTCTTGATGGTGTCCTCGATGTTCACGCTGGCCCAGGCTGGCAGGGGGTCGTGGTCGATGGTGTGTGGCGGGTCTGGTGTATCGATCTTAGTTGGGGTTGTCTGGGTGTTGAAGCTGTCGTGGATGTCGGCGATCTTGCGGTGAAAGAAGGTGGCGAGGGAATCGCACAGGGGTTGCGACGGCGGGATGTCGTTGGTGTTGGAGCTGGGATTGGAGAGTTCCTTCACGATGTTGAAAAGCTCCTTGCTGTTGTGTGCGTTGTTGTCGAGGCGGTCTTTGAAGGAGATTCTCTTGGCGGACCTGATGAGGTGGTGGTGGTTACGGATGGCGTCTTTGTGGGCTGTGTGGCTGTCCGGTGTCTTATCGCTGTGCCATTTCTTCTCTAGTTTCCGGCAGGGACGCTTGGAAGCTAGGAGTTCCGAGGTGAACCAGCTGGCTCTTTTGGTGGTGTCGCTGTAGGTGAGCTTTTTCAGCGGGGCGAGGGTGTTGGCACAGTCGTCCATCCATCGTCTGAGGTTGCAGGCAGCGTCGTCGGTGTTGGATGGGTCGGAGGGAGGGCTGAGAGCGAGGGTTGCCCGGAGTTGGTCTTCGGTGACTTTGCTCCAGCAGCGGCGTGGGATCTGTTGGGTGCGGTGGTGTGTGGTGGGTTTCTGGAAGGTGAAATGGATGCAGCGGTGGTCGGTCCAGAGGAGTTCCGTGGTGTGGCTGAAGGAGACTTGGGAGCTTGAGGAGAAGATGGGGTCAAGCGTGTGGCCGGCGCAGTGGGTCGGTGTTGTGACGAGCTGGCTCAGGCCGAGGTTGGCGAGGCTGTCGATCAGGGTGGTGGAGTTGCTGTCGTTGTTGTTCTCCAGGTGAAAGTTCAAGTCTCCGAGGAGGATGTAGTCGGTAGAGGTCAGGGCGTGCGTGCTGATGAAGTCGGCGATGGAGTCGCTGAACTGGGGTCGGGGCCCAGGGGGTCTGTAGACAAGGGTGCCTCTAAGGGTGGTGTTGGGGTCCGTGTGGATCTGGAAGTGCATGTGTTCGGCGGTGCTGAGAGTGTCGTCGGTGCTGGTCGAGACCCTGATGGTGTTCTTGTGGACGATGGCGATTCCTCCTCCTACTGCGTTGACGCGGTCTCTGCGGGTGATCTTATAGCCGTCTGGGATGGCTATGGCGATGTCGGGGGCGGAGGAGACGTTCATCCAGGTCTCTGTCAGGAAGGCGACGTCTGGTGATGATGTGTCGAGCAGGTCCCAGAGCTCGACGGCGTGTTTGCGTGCGGAGCGGGTGTTCAGTAGGATGCACCGGAGGTGGTTGAGGTCCTTCTTGGCGGGCGCCTCGGTGGCTCTGAGGCTGGTGTAGCTGCAGTTCCGGCAGCTGAAGGGACCATGGGTGCGTTTCGGGGCGGCCTTGAAGCAGTTGTGCGTCCGTCCGGGGTTGAGGGCGTGGAGTGTGGTGGCATCGTATCGGCGTCGGTCCTCGAGGCTGGAGCGGGGGGCGCGCGGTCCAGGGGTTCTGGCGCTGGGCGCGGTCCAGTCGCGGACGGGCGCAGACGGGCTTGCCGTAGGCGCGGCCGCCATATATGGGGAGGTGGGAGGGAGGAGCAGCTGGGAGGCGGGAGGCAGGGGCAGCGAATGGGCAGTCAGGGGGGCGGGGCCGCAGGGGACACAGCGGCGGGAATGGAGAGAGGCAGCGGGGGCACAGAAGGAAAAATGGGGAGAAAACAAACAGAGAAATACGGGCACAGTACAATGGGGCAGCGAGGGGCACAGAAGGAAAAATGGAGAGAAAACAAACAGAGAAATACGGGCACAGTACAATGGGGCAGCGAGGGGCACAGAAGGAAAAATGGAGAGAAAACAAACAGAGAAATACGGGCACAGTACAATGTGGTTGGTGCTTGAGCAGGGTTAATACCCCACTAAACCACCCACACAATTTTTCACAAATATCAATTAGCTGTATGTTAATTACTTGCTTTATTATGCAAAGTAATTCACTAACTATCGAGTGTGAAACAGGGGTGCTTGTTGGACCCCCTGCTTTTTAACGTATTTATTTCAGATTTATCACAGTCCCTCAACGTCATTAACAGTCCCTCCTCAAAAGTTGGTGGCACCTCGATCAGCAACCTGCTGTATGCCGATGATCTAGCTCTGTTCAGCTACAGAAGAGTAGGCCTTCAACGTCTTCTTGACCAACTGTGTATTTATACAACTGCCAATAAGCTGGAGGTGAACTAGACCAAAACCAAGGTTGTAACATATGGGCAGAGAAGATATCAAGGAGGAGGATGGTCCTACGGTGGCAAAAGCATCACAACGGAACAGTCTTACAAATACCTAAGGGTCCACATTGACACCAGATGTTCCTTTGTGAAACAACGACAAGAGGTTGGAGCAAAAGCTCTGATGTTACAGGTGATGCTATCAAAACTAGCGAAACAGTTATTGAGCCCAAGCTTGTCTCCATTAACAACAGTCATGAGGGCTAAAATTCTACCCTCTTTAACTTATGGCCGGGAAATCATGCTAGGAAAAGATTACAGCTTGCTGACCAAACTCATTGCAAAAATGTATAAGCAAGTATTCCAACTACCGATATCCTCATCCCCTGCCCAGGTCAGACTTTAATTTGTCCTCTTAGACCAACGGGCGGCAGGGACTGGTGTTTATCTTAATCTGTGCAATAAGTTACAAAGGGCTAGGGCTGGCAGTCTGGAGGCATTGCTATGGCTTGAAATTAGCCGTAGCCAACCAGGTCAAAACACATTGCTGGTATCTATAAGCCTGCCCCAATGAGAGCACAACCTGCAAGGGTTGTGGAACCAGCGAGGAATCACTCGTACACGTAGTATGCCTTTGCCCAGCATTGCTTAAAGAACACAGGGCCAGTTTACGAAGAGAATGGAACATACTGGGTGTTCCTTATGTGCCGGCAGGCCATCATTGCCTCTTTAAACCCCGACAACACAGTGCTGAATATCCTGTTGACCAGGTTTGTCACCATTGCAGCCAATAAGTTCAGCTGGCGGAGGGTTTAAAACGCTGTTTCCTGTAACCCTGGCCTAGCAAAACTAGTTGTCTCATACTATTTGCAATTTACTGACATCTTCTGCTGTTATAACTAAAAACCACCCTGCCACTTTCAGCTACAAGGCAGGGGGTGTAAAATGCTATTTCCTGTAATCCTGGCTTAGGATACTTGACGACTACCTGTAAAAACCAGTTATTTTAGAGTATTTGCACTTTACTGATACGTTATGCTGCTACAACTAAAGATCACCCTGCTGCTTTCACCTACAATTGAATGACGTGATAGACTAGGCTACACTATAGCACCTGCACTTTATTGAAAACTTATGCAGACCGTCTCTTAGTCTGTTATTTTTTTTTACAGTAGACTACCTGTAAAAACTAGCCATTTTATAGTATCTGCACCTTAACAAACTCATATGCTGCTATAATTCAGGATCTCCCTTGTGTTTTTATTTATAACTTAATATTTGTGAAAAACCAAGCTACACCATAGTATTTACACTTTACTGAAATCACATGCTGTTATCATTAAGGACCTCCTTGCTGTTTACTTATAACTGAATAACATGCCAGATTAGGCTGCCATTATATTGCACTTACATTTTTATTTATCTCCTGCGCCCTCAAGCGCAATTTTAGACCACTTTTTATAACTTTAATTAACAAAAGCAGTCGTTTTAAGAATTTTGTATTTTATCCATGTTGCAGTAACCAAGGAATAACCTGTTGCTCCTACCTAATACTGGCTAAACAATCTTGATCAAGTGCTATTGCTAATTAATTGCTCTAACTCACTTGCACTGTACAGAAAATGTGTGCTACTTTTATTTACTCATAATTGAACCTGTTTAAATTTTATTTTGTGTCACTTGCAGGAATTTGCTTATGTTTATTTGTAACTGCTGTTCTAATATTGTAAAGGTTAGTGAATAACCATGAACAATAATGTCCCTAATTACGATGTCGGTCGGTCGTGGAAACGGGATCGCCCGACAAGGAGTCGGTGGTCCCACTTCCACTATTATGATGCGACCGCCTTCACGGTGGTCGAAAAGTGTATATTTTCTATTGAGGCTTGTTGCAGCACCAGCCTCAATAGAAAACATAGACATTTAAAACATCCATGCACCGTGTGGCTAACACCATGCAGTGCCTGCCACATGGTGCTGGGATGTTTAGGTGGCACTATAGGTGCCCCCAGACCCTATAGCGGAGGCCTCGGAAGGACGGGGGCCCTGTCAGGTATCCCCAAAGTCCGTTTCTGTCTGCCTTTCTATGGCGGTCAGACCGCCATAAAAGGCAGACCGAAAGGGACATCGTAATCCCTATAGCGGTGCCTGAGAAGGCTCTGCCCTTATTGTAGGGATTACATTAAGACCGCTGGGCTCCTCGAGCTTGTCGGAACAGCAGCGGTCGGTCTCTCCACATGCTGCCTACGACCACCGCATCTTAATGCGGCGGGCAATACGCAGGGGCAGAAGTCGGTAGATCGCAACCGACAGGCCATCTGTTGCAATCCAACCAACATCATAATCAGGCCCAAAGTATTATTATTATTAATTCACTGACTACTTTTAAAATGAGTTAGTTTAGAAACCCTACACATTTTGAGGTAATTTTAAGAAAGTTATTAGGAAACACAAATGGGCTCCCTAGTCCTTATTTTGACTTGAAATTTGATTTAACAATAGGGCTCTTGAAATACAGTCAGGGGCTGGTAAAACATGTGAGGAAGACATACATTCTTTCAAACATTCACTTGTAGCATCAAAATGTACTTTTCAATCATGAAAAAGGCTACGAAACTGATGTCACAATAGGGTCAAGCCACAGGCTTCACTTTGTGTGTCCCTCAGTCCATGTAATGATTTTGTTACAGTGTAGTTATTAGAAAGAAATCCAAAATTAAAGTAAAATGTGGTACATACCTCATGTCCAGGAGAATAGTGAAGAAAAATCCAAGGACTACAAAGGTGTACTAGTCTAATGCATTGGTGGCTTAGTTGCGTAGTCTGCAGTTAACTGTTAGGAACCATATCTAGCACCTTCAGTGATTCAGAAATGAACTCTGAGCCACCACTTTTAATTTTCTGAGTGAGGTTTTAATAGAAATATTTTAACATAGTGCAACCAGTGTCATCTTAAGGATTGTTGGGGCCCTGGGAAAGACATACTTTGGAGCCCATTCTCCGAGCAATTTTATTATCCATTCAAACCCTTGAGACAACAAACAATATTTACATTTTAAACTTTCAGAAACTGAGGCATACAAAAGAGGTGAAAGTTCAAGTTGGCTGGTGTCCGCCATCCAAATTGCACAAAAAGAAAGCTTCAGCAAGCATTGGTAAACCCATTTCTTTTTGCTCTTGGATGTACTTTTTTAAAAAATATTGCAGCAACATTGCATGTAAAATTCAGGGTCTAAACACCCTGTTAACACCAACTGTAGGAAAAAATCGGTAAGGGTAACTTTATGAATGTTTAGTGGACTAGTTCATTATATTTTAATAGGATATATGCACATAGGGGCAGATTTACAAGCCCCTTGCGCCACTTTTGCGTCACTTTTCCCATGTTAAAAGTGACGCAAAAGTGGCGCAAGGGGCTTGTAAATCTGCCCCATAGTGCTTTGGACTATAGCTTTATTTGCCAAATATTTGTAATCACAAATAAATGCCCTTAAACAACTGGCAATCTGCTGTAACTGTGAACGTCAAAGCACTGCTAGGAGAATTTTCACCATTCTGATATTTGTCGCCTTCATTTCTTCCCCTGATGTGTCTTTTCCCTCCTCTTTCTGTGTCTACACTTCTATAGGCCTGGGCTTGAAATTCCACTCCTCTCGCTGAGTTTTTCGTGCTCCACGTAGCGTGTGGAGTTCCAAAACCTCTGTGCACTGGCGATTTTTCCTCGCTCGCTCTCGCCAACGTTAAGTTGGTGAGCATGAGAGAGGAAAATCTTACTCTAGACCACCTCCCGGCGAGATTTCTCAACGCGGTCGGTTGTGGATGGTCGCTTCCCCTCACGTTGAGAAACCTTCCCTTCAAGTTAAGGAAGCTACCACCCGGCACTAAAAATCTGCGTGAATGGCGCGAAGTAATGCACTCCGCCGCTTGCGGAACTCCACGTACTGTGGCAGAGTTTTTTGGTCACTTCGCTGAACTCTGCAAACTCCTCCCAGGCATACACTTCTTTTGCTAGTCTGTGACCCCTGACTTTGTTGAGTAACAGATTTGGGAGGCAGCAGGAGACAGGAATGTCCAGAGAGGTAATAGGAACAGTATTGTGAAAGAGGTTACTTAGATGGAAAAAGTGAAAAGAGCTAGTGATGACGTAAAGAGATAGGTGAAGTAGAAAGAGACATAAGTTAAACCAAGAAAGGTGAGATAGTCAGAAAAAAGGTACAGAGAGGAAAATCTTACTCCAGACCACCTCCTGGCAAGATTTCTCAACGCGGTCAGTTGTGGATGGTCGCTTCCCCTCACGTTGAGAAACCTTCCGTTCAAGTTAAGGAAGCTGCCTCTCGAGTAGAACATCTACTTGAGTGGCAGAAGAAGCAGCACCCTTTTGCACTGCACGTGGTGCAGTTTGCGCTGAGTTTACAGTGCGGGACAAACACCCGGCGCTAAAAATCAGCGCAAATGGCGCAACGTAATGCACTCTACCGCTCGCGGAACTCCACGTAGTGTGGCAGAGTTTTTTGGTCACTTCGCTGAACTCTGCAAACTTCTCCCAGGCATACACTTCTTTTGCTAGACTGTGACCCGTGACTTTGTTGAGTAACAGATTTGGGAGGCAGCAGGAGACAGGAATGTCCAGAGAGGTAATAGGAACAGTATTGTGAAAGAGGTGACTTAGATGGAAAAAGTGAAAAGAGCTAGCGATGATGTAAAGTGATAGGTGAAGTAGAAAGAGACATAAGTTAAACCAAGAAAGGTGAGATAGTCAGAAAAAAGGTACAGAGAGGTAGACAGATGAAGAGGTAGCTCGAGAGAGTTATAGAAATAGGTTAGGCTTTGGAATGATATACAAAGGGAAAGAGAGATAGAGGTCAGGAAAAGTAACAAGAGAGAGAGAGGTGAGGAACATTGGGGGTAGAGGTAAAGAGAGAGAGATAAGGTAGAAGGTGAGGTGATTTAGAGAGGTAGAGGCAAAGAGAGATAGAGGAAGTCAGACAGAAAGCTGAGGTATTGAGAGAAGTATAGAGAGATGCAAGGTAGAAAGAACAATGAGCTAGAGGGTGGGACAAAATGAGAAAAGTTACAAAAAGAGAGGTCGGGCAAACAGAGTAGTGAAGCTGCTAGAAAGATAAGAGAGAGGCAAAGGTGAGAAAGAGAGAAGTGTAGAGATAAAAGTGTTGAAGTAAAGATGTAGAAAAGACAGAGAAAGAGTGGTGAGGTTGGAACAGATTTTGAGATAGAGGGTAGAATAGGGGAAGAGATAAGGTAGAGAGATGTATAAAGGGAGAAAAGTAGAAAGAGAGAAGTGAGGTAGTGAGGGTATGTTGAAATAGAGTAGGGCGTGCACAGAGACAAAGGGTATAATGATAGAGATAAGGAGGCAGAAAGAATCGAAGTGAGAAAGGAGTAAGGTAGTGCGAGACATTAGGGAATAAACGAATGATGAGGTAAATTGAGAGATTAGGTAGTGAGAGAGAGAGGTAATGTAGAGAGATTAAGATATTAGGAGAGATGTGGTTTACACAGGGAGGACAGCTGGAATATGGTGAGACAGGGAGAGGGCTGAGGAACAGGTAGAGAGAAATGAATTAACAAGAGATGAAGAGACAGATAGAGAAATAAGGTAAACAGAAAGGAGGTTGAGAGAGAGGAGAGATACAGTGAGGTGACATGAAAACTGAGCAGTGGAGGTCAGTGAGAGGAGTAAGGTAGAGACGCAGAGCTGAGGTACAGGGAGGGAGTAGTGAGGTAGCGATGTAGAAGTAGACACAAAGAGTGACAGAGAGAGCTATCTATGTTAGTGAGAGGTGGTGGGAGAAATAGCTGTATTGAAACATAATTGAGTTCGACATAGATGAGGTATTGAGATGGAGAAATAGGTAGTAGACACATAGAGATGTAGACATAGAGAGAGCTGTAAAGAGAGGGATGAAGTAGAAGAGGTGTGGGGAAGTGACTAGAAAACCATGAGATAGAAAGATGTTTTTAAATTGCTTCCAGCTGCCTGAAATTGCCAGGATTAAGGCTGGGTGGTCTAGCAGCCATGCACTCTAAGCTTCTAAGACTTAGGGGCATATTTATCATAGTGTTGCATCACCCTTGCGCCACACAAATGGGCGTGAGGGCAAAGCTACACTAAAGTCAGATGTATCAAGCCACGCACCGCCCCCTTGCATGACCGTGGGTGGCTCGATAAATCTAGAGTAACACTACACACCGCAAAATGCTACATTGCATTTCTCTGCCCCAGGGAGGCATTCCGTGGGTGGAGCGTGGGTGTTCCCACGCGTCCACCCATGGATTTTGGTGTGTTCCCAGATTTACCATTACTGGTAGACCTTGTAATGCATCAAAATGCTACGCCTCCCCTGGTGAGGTGTAATGAGGAGAAGTATCTTTATGTCTTCTCATTTTTTCCTCTTTCTATGTGTGCTGCATTCTACAGCACACATAGTAAGAGGAAAATGTGTCAGAGGATTATTTTCGTGCAGGAATGCATCCCTTCCTGCACAAAAACATTCCTATCTGTAACGCAGGCAACCTTAAACCACTGCTCAAGGGTGCCTGCGTTGACGCTAGGCAGTACATTGTGCGCCAGTACCAGGAAATGACAGAAATGCACAGTATCATGTTAAAGAGGGTGCATTCCTGCATCAAGGTGGCTTGCTGCGCTGTGTTAAATAAATGATAAATTTGCCCCTACGTTTTTTTATGCCCTCTGTTACTATCCCCGGGCATCTGACTGTCCAAATCAGTTTACCAGGGGGCCTCCTAGAAGGTGTGGGCTCTGAGCAGTTGCCTACTTTGCTCATGCCTTTAAACGCCTCTGGGCATAACAACTTAAATATTATTCATAATCTTTTTTTCATGTATAATAAACATAAAATTCGTTTGATTAGATAAGTCATATTTTTTGGCCTCACATATTTTAAGCTCAAATGTTGACAAAAAGATTTTGATAAAAAGGGAGAAAAGATTCTGACAATGTCCATTGACATAGAGTAGGTACATCAATTCAGTCATGGACAGCAAAGAAAAACTTCTTTGACTTACTTGACATAGTAAAGGTAAAAAGTGTTCCATAAGGTTTTACAGTTTTCAAAAAAGTTGCCAGGACACGTCAGCAAATAATAATGGCTCATAATATTCCCAAAGCATACCATTATACATTATTGTTCAGTCCTTTAATGTAGGTGTTTATTTTATGGAATTATCTAGTATCTTTGATCGTTCACACTTTATCAATGCTTCCAACCTTTGGAATACTAGACGGCACTTTACTGATGGCGCTCGATTAGTTAGTCACCTTCAAATCTTTTTTTTATCTAGGTAATTTTGTACTAGGCGTCCATCCTGGGTACAGCATAGTATCTTTCACTGATGCTGGCTAATGCAGCTATGTATCTCTTGTGTGTTGTTATCCAGATGTTGGCGGTCCAGAGGCACCTCTACCTTAAAATGACTTATTTGAGTCTCAGGCCATCTGGCTTATGAAATTATAGCTAAGTGTGTTATATGTGAATGCTATAGTGCTCTGTCTGTTCTTCACCAGGTTTAATGTTGTCACATCCATAGTGACCAACTACTGGTCTAAGAATATGGCCCAAGGCTCTTCTCAATTTGTTTCTTATGGGTTGTTTGCTTGAACACCCTATGCAGGCAGGGGATGTGTCTGTTCATCTCTCTGGAAAGCAAACAGTGGTCCTTAATGGGTTAGTACAAGTACATGCCACTTGGAAATAGCTATGTCCGTGATTCAGCCGCTTTCTGCATAGAATGTTGTCATATAGACAAGTTTGTCATCAATGCTTTTCTTCTTGGCATTACCAATGTACTTTTTTTTTTAAAGGAAGTAAGCCCCCTCTGTACTTGGGGAAACGCTGATTTTTCATATAACCGGGTACTGGTGCTTTGAGATAGACCCGTGGGTCAGAAAAATAGGAAAAGAGAAAGAAAAAAGGGAAGACAAAATGTTCTGTCCTTCATTTCCGTCTCTAGAGGAGCCCGAGGCCCTGCCACTGAATTGAATCAAATGGAGCAGCTTGACAGCAGCTGGCGGGGCATGGGCAGTCAGAACTGATTTAAGGAGTCATAATTCGGAATTTATATGTTCCTCTGTACTTTCCGTGAATACATCGGACACCTTAGGCTGGCCACACTGCTGGCCCCACATGCCCCCATTAGTCTTTGGAGCAGGGTTTTTTTTAGCAAACGATTGAGCAGCAATCTCAGGGGACTCTTTTTATGAGGATATATTCCCCTGCAGGGGAACACACGACTGATGGTACAGAGATGGCCTTTCAGCAAATCAGCACTTATAACTTCGATGATGAGCTGAGTACATTGTAATATGTCTGTCAGCCGAGTGAAGGCCCCCTGTAACTTGGAGCAAGTTTTGTCATTCGCGTTTTGTAGCCGCACTCATATTGGAGAAGTGTGGCTCAATGGTTAGAGCGGCAGACCCTGATGCAGAGATCTGGCCGGGACCAGGGTTCAATTCCCGCCTCGGTGGGTCTTGGGCTCAATTTCCTCGGACCTGATAATTCTCGCCTCAGTGCCTATTCTAATCATGGGTCCAACTCTGGGCAATAGCTTGCTTAATCGCCCCAACAGCGCTGGGATGCCTGGCTTCACCCTGGGGGTGCCCAGGAGTGGACATTTCACAGGGAAAAGCCAGGAAGGGTTCCACAGCGGTATGTGTACAGCGCCAGGACACCTCTTTGGGGGTATAAGTGCGCTTTACAAGTACGAATTTCATTTCATATTGCTCACACAAGCATCTCTTGTTTCAGAACAGACACCGCAGTGGTCCTGGCATATAAAGTGGCCTGCGATGTGACAATGGCCATTTTAATATATTTTTCTCTAAAACCGATGGCTCTTGATCAGTAACAAATCACCTCATTATGACTGCCACTTTTAAACTGGGGAGAGGATGTGGCCTAACGGCTAGGGCAGCCGACCTTGAAGCTGGGAACCAGGTTCGAGTCTCGGCATCCTGTGACTCTGGGCAAATCACTTAGGGCCTTATTTATGAAGGCCTGCGTCACATCTACGCCGCCATTGCGTCACTTTTTGTGAGGCTGCAGCGGTGTAAATAATGCGCCATGTTGCACCATATTTATGAAATGAGGCATCTAGGCAGATGCGTCACTTCGGAAACCCCTGCGCTACATTATACCTGCGTCAGGTATAATGCAGGAGTAGGAGTGGCACAGTGAAATCTATAAGATTTCACGGTGCCACTTCTCGGACGCCAATGCGTCAAAACCTTACGCCTGCCTCAGGCGTAAGGGTGATGCAGGCCCTTTCACATGTGAAAGGACACATTGCTGGTGTTGAGTCTGTTTTCAGACACACCCCAGCAATGCGCCACTTTTGCGCCAACAGATACGTCAGTAATACTGATGTATCTGTCATTACTGCGACATGATGCGTCATACAGTAAATATGACGCATCCATCCTGTCGCAAGG
Source organism: Calotriton arnoldi (assembly GCA_963921515.1). Taxonomy (NCBI): domain Eukaryota; kingdom Metazoa; phylum Chordata; class Amphibia; order Caudata; family Salamandridae; genus Calotriton; species Calotriton arnoldi. The sequence goes on along the minus strand of CAWUFW010004596.1, from coordinate 556,224 downwards.
AGGGCGCAGTGAGAAGTGTCGCATCGCTGCTTTCACGCAGCGATGCGACACTTCTCATAAATGAGGCCCATAATCTCCCTGTGCCTAACAAGAATGAATGTGTCTGTCTGTAACGCAACTGTTGTTCATGTAAAGCGCTCTGATACCTTCGGGTCTAGCTCGCGCTATATAAAACTACACAAAAAAAAAAAATACAAAAAATAAATAAAACTGAAATTCAGTGCAAACTTTTTTTGTCCCCAATTTCAAATCACGAGTAGTTGTGGTTGGGCCCGGATTTTTGGATGCACGACTGCCTGAAGACCGTGCCAAGTGCAGTACCCCGAAACTTTAGCAATTGCAAAGATCGTTCCTACGTTTTATGTCCGAGTCCCAGTGGGAAAACTCGGAATGGGCAGCTAAAACCGTTTCGGGAGTTGTTGTGGCCTTGCAGCAGGACTGTTTCCTAAGCAGCACATGTAATGAGGCTTTGAGACAGGTGGGATCCTCTCTTGTTCAGTCTGGTGTGCAGTGCTTAATTTGTGCTGGTGTTTTCAGGTGGTGGGCACCAGCACTCACTTGTTGGGACTGGGGCTTATTTTTCATCAGCAAACATTGACCCAGAGGAAAGTAGAGAAAGGCAGCAAAGAGGAAAATGAAAGGAAGGGAAAGATTGTAAAAAGGCAAAGGGGAAAGTCGTGGATGAAAAAGAACCTGCAAGAGGGAGCTGAAGAGACAGGAAGTGGAAAGTGGTGGAGGGAAAGAGGCATTAGTGGAATCAACCCAAAGCAACCTTGGTATCGGGCGTCCCCGACTTTCAGCAGTGCCAGCGGCAACCTCCTAAGAATAATACATGTTTTCTTTTAATAAATTAAGCATTGTTGGTTTAGCCCCATTTTAGGCCGTCTAGTCCTTTTTGGTCTTTCTCATTCCTCACATGGCATCATCCATTTGCTCTAAAACATAACTCTGCCACTCTGTTATTGTTAAAATCAGTAGTTTCTCTGTTTATGGACGTGGGGTTGTTCGTCACTGCTTTGTTGGATTATGTGCCTGTAAATAAAGGCCATTCCTTAGTCACGTTACTTTGATTTGTGTTCTGATCTGCAGCCAGCAGAGCACTAACTCTTTTAAACCTTTCTGTTGTTCGGTGCAGTTAATAGTCAAATGGCTTTAGTGAGTCTTTAACTATTTGCACAGACTGTGGCTGAATGATTAAAAAGATTACATTTAATTTTAAAGATTCAGCTCTGCTGCATATGTAGCCCAAGGCTGTGGTGAGCGATTGTGTCATTTTATTGTGTGTGTGTGTGTGTATTTCCAGTTATTTTGCTGTATCCTGATTTTGAAGATAATGTGAAGAAACCTATTTACACTCAAGAGAGAAATCTATATTAATCCACTTTTCGCCTTCTGCTTTTTCCTGTAAAATCCTGTCGCTGTTTTTATTCAGCACAAATCCCAGTGTGGGGGACTTTGAAGGGACTTTTAACTGGAGGGCTTTAACTGTGCACAGTAATATCAACATAGAGGACACAGAGACACGGGACAAAACACGTCAGCGTGTTACCACCTGGCAAATTTTAAATATGGGCCAGATTTCGATTTTGGTGGACAAGGTACTCCATCACAAACGTGACTGAGTACCCTGTCCGCCAGTAGCGGCTCGTGGAGGGAGTGCTGCGGGGCGGTGGGGGCGGGGGAGGAGCAAGGTGGGGGGTAGTAAACTACGGCATACGGCCGACCAGAGGTAAGTAAACAAATAAATAAATAAAATGAATTTCGTTGCGCGTGCTGCATTGCCAAATGCGATGCAGCGCGCGCAACGAAATTCGTTTTATTTATTTATTTGTTTACTTACTCTGTTCGGCCGTATGCCGTAGTTTACTACCCCCCACCCTGCTCCTCCCCCGCCCCGCAGCACTCCCTCCACGAGCCACTACTGCTGTCCGCCAAACTCTCACTACGCTTCCCACCATCTTTTCTCACCAGGGGCCATATTATAGAAAGTGCCCCGGGGGCGCAACGGGTGTGTGCACCCGCTTGGTGCACCCCGAGGCACTTTGGTTTTACAGAAGAGGCTGCAGTTGCTTGTGCAGCCCCTTCTGCAATACAAATAGCGCTGGTGCACATGTAGCGCCAGCACTATCTCAAGAGGGTGTTCCCTCATTTGCATGGGGGTGTAACCCTATGCAAATGAGGAAATCTCTTTACCTCTGTGCCCGCACTGTATTATGGATGAGGGTGCAAAGGCAAAGAAGATTCACTGATAGTGCACCACAAAAAGGTGGCACAGTCTCAGTGCGCCCCCTGATGGTAGCCCTCCGAAGGTGGTCAAGGGGGTCCTATGGACCTAGCAAAACCAAAGGATTCAAGATAGCCTGGCTGATGAGGGTTTTGAACCCGAAACCGGTCCCAGGATGCTTGTTTCCGGTCCAGGGAAGACATGGCTTGGCAGTTCGGGCTGGACTGTTCCCATGAGGCACAGGGTCAGACTGATTTGCATATGGCCATGTCTGAACTGGGGTGGCGGAGTGAGCTAAGGAATGATGATGGATTAAACCCAGATCAGTTGACTGGGGGTGAGTGCTTGCAATGTTCAACACTCCGTCCATCATCCCCTTTGGTTTTGCTAAGGTCCTATGGACCTCCCAGACATCCCCTTGTAGGCGGGTGCAGTCACTCACTGCACTTGCCTGCAAGGGGATTTCCTTCCCCTCATAAGAGTGCAGGGGGGTTGCCACCTCGACAGTGAAGGATAGAACAGCTGTTTCAAAGCCACTCCATATTTTAATTGAACGCGTTGCCCCTAGGGCAGCACAAATTCACTGCTGCCTGAGTGCAGCGCATTCAACATAATAGGGTGCACTTCCCTGTTTGTGCACGACGCACCTAGCTTGAAGGTGCACCGAGGCACAAAGAGGGACAGTGTGCCCAATTTGTAATAGGGCCCCAGATATCTGTCTGTCCCTGCCTCCCTTACAGACCACCTCCACAACTCTTCTTTTTATATTCCGTCGACTTCCCTTGTCTCACACCAGCAGTTTTCTGCCCACCTACCCTGTTGCATTGTCATCTGAACATCACAAAAAAACTCATTATTTTATTTCAGTGTTCTTTATGTGCTTCATAGCTTTGAAATTTTGACTGTCAATGTTGCTCACTAAAATATGGAGAAGCTATGAAGTCAGTGACAGCTATTCTGCCAGTCAAGCAGCTATAGGGGGTGCACATTTACTTGAACTTATTTGCATGTGCTTGATCTTCGGTGCCTCTGCTCAGCTCGACCCCGTAAATGGACAAGAATGGCATTGGGCTCTATGTATCCCTTCGGGTTCTCACATTCTTTACCTCTCCTTGCACTCTGACACCTCACAGCTTCAGATCTGATGCTTTTCTTTTTGCTGAAGTATAGTACCTTACCTATGGAACATCTGCCTATTTCCTCCTTGAGTTATCTCTCTCTTCATGGCCGCCCCTTATCTTTCACCCCATTGCAAGCTCCCTTTCTTTGAGCAGGGCCCTGAAATCATCCAAGAGAAAATCTCTCTTGGTTTCATAATTTTTTTGTACTGTAAATCTCTGAAATGTTCTAAAAAGAGTAAGTCCAGTGACAACCCATCTGTAATTTCCAGGGGATGGGGGATCTCATTACAGTGAGTTACGAGACAATCCTCCACATGGTGTTAGCAAATAAAGATTGTTCAGTCCAGGGGAGGGGGGGCTCCTCCGCTAAGACAGAGGAACGTCACCCCACTGCTCTCCGAGCAGTTCAAAATGGAAAAATAAAATGATAATAACACAACATTATTATCATTTTATTTTTCCTACTGCAGTGGCTCAGTTCGTTTCCTGCGGTGGGCTGGGCTCTGTGACGCCAGAGCACTGCAGGGGGAGGCGTTGTGGCACTCTCCAAGTGCACATGATGGTTTGGCCGGCCGTCTTGATGATGCCAGGAAATGACATCACCCAAACAAGAACTCACTTTTGGCCAGACTGCACAATGCAGCATATAAACATGCACTTAGACCACCCCCATAACAGTCAGCATTGTGGAATCCACACTAGATATGAAAAGTTCCTGAATGTGCTATACACCCTTTCTGGATGACATTGTATTGCATGGGAAGGGTATCCTTCTACCCTTTTGAAATAACCAAAGGTTGCTTGCTTGTTTGTGCCATAATTATTAGTCTCAGCTGAAGTTTGTGTCAGATCATTGCTCAGCCTTCATGTTTTGCAGTTACAAAGACAATGCTCTATATAAAAGTGTCATGCTTTAAGGAAACGAATATATCCAACCAAAGCATGCTGAAAGTTTAAAGTTTGTGAAGTTTTTCTGTTTACAATGGTAAAGGGCACTAAGGATGTCATTTAGGCTGGAGCTAAAAACTCTGGAATTTGTTGATTCAACTGGTGAGCCAAATCCAAAATTCCACACCTCATTTAGAGATGGGGAAAACACTTGGGCCCAGATATACTAAGCAAGATTTACAAAGCAACTCATGGGAGCATTTGTGCCCCCTTGCATGACTTTGCAAAAGAATATAATGCAACACAGCAGCTTGCCCTGCGTTGTTACATTTCATAGTGGAAGGCGCTGCCTAGGTGGAGCATGAGTGTTCCCCATGCATCCACCCATGTAGTTTGACACAATTCCAAATTTACTGAAATCAGTAAAGCTGGAATTGAGTCAAAATGGTACGCCATCGAGCCCAGGGCATAACAAGGAGAAATATGTTTATTTGTGCATGTTAATTTCTTTTTACACGTGTGCTACATTCTGCAGCACACATAGAAAGAGGAAATTGCCTCGTAGGACTATTTTTTGTGGGAAGGTATCCCTGCATGAACAAAAAGAATCCTGGCCATAAAGCAGGCACCCTTGCAACATGGCACCTTTGCTGGTGCTGAGCAGCACACAGTTGGCCAGTGCTATGAGGGAGCAGAAGTGCATCATGTCTTGGTAGATATGGCGCATTTCTGCTCTCTCTGTTTCATGCAACACAGCACCGCAGCTGTGTTTGATGCCCTCCTTTTAGCAGAAAATTAGTAAATCTGCCCCATGTTTCAAGTGATAGAGTCTCGTGTAGCTTACCAGTGGAAACCATTTAGCCTGAGGCTGACCCCCCCCCCCCCAAGGTCTGACAAACAATGAGTGTCAGAAGGCCCACCATCTGTAGGAAGGGCTTTCCTTCAACCAGGGAGTTAACTCCCTGCATGTTGGAAACATTTGTTTTCATTTCTAAGAAACATGCTACCCTTTTGGGGGTTTGTTTCAGAAAAACAAAAAACCCAAGTGGGCTGCTAAGACATGGGCAACCCTTCTGGAAATTAAGTTCTAGGCCTGTCTGTGAGAGCATTTTCAGTATAAATGCTCCTCCTCAATGGCAGAGCACTCTAATTATGTTGAGCGGTTCTCTGCTGGTGGAGCGTGGCGCGCCCCACGCATGTGTGGTGGTAGACCACCCACAGCGATCAAAGTATCTCTTTATTATCTCAATATATATTCTTCAGAAACAAATAGCTTAGTGTAAAATAAGGAGAATGCGTTTCACAAAACTTGTCCTAAAAGTGATGATTTTTTTCTGCAAATAGCACAGTGAAAAAAATGTCAACCTTCACAAAGGTAAAAAGTTTTCCATAGAATTTGTGCACGTCACAAAAATATTTGGGAACGTTGTCCACCTCTGACATATTTTCATTAGTACTCGAAATTGTTTATGAAATGTGGTCTCCGTATTCTTTACAATAACACACTCATGTTGGATAAATCTGCCTGCTCCACCAAAGATTTTATCTTCAGCAGATGCTTTGCACAGTCAGCGTGTAGAACGAATGAAAGCTCGTACTAGTCCCAACAGAGCAAGTATAGTCAGAGGCAAGGTACCAGCAGGGAGGGCATTCCGTACAGCGAATGGAGTGAATGAGTCTGATGATCCCATTGAAGGCTGGAGATGAAAGCTCTTTCAGGCCAAGGCTTCAAGCAATCCTCAGCTCTTCTAAGACTGTGCATTTTAGGGTCATTAGCACTGGAAAGTGAGGCAGACTAGACGAATGAGATGGAGTGGGAGGGGTTTGGAGAGACATGTCATGTATTATGTAAAAAAGAACAATTTTAATTCACAAAAAGTAAAAATCAGGGAGGTGTGTGGCACTGTCTGGGGAGCATACTTTTAAATACTGAGGAAAGTTCCAGGGCTTATTTTTCCCGGAGACTTAGGCCAGATGCTAAGCCAGTCATATACGTACAGGGCATTGGTCAATGTACCCCTTATCAAGCCCTTGACCAGTAACAGATGGCGGAATGGCTAGATTCACGTGGCAGCAGGTTTTCAGCCACTCACGATCCGCCCTCTCAGCAAGCATATTAGGGACCTGATTTAGAGTTTTGAGGAGGTATTTTTCATCAGTGTTTGCTACAGAACGTCCTTCGGGATTAACATAGTAAAGAAATGTCCACCATACTTAGGCCCTGGTTGCAAGTTTCAGGATTTAGGTGCAGGGATAGTGGTGGATCCAAGTCTGCTATTTATGACAGACCCGGTCAGGTTTGGTGTAGATGCGGTGAAGTGTTTTCTGTTCCCCCTGTTGTGCTGCAGGAATTAGGTGGGGACATTCTAATCGCTCCAGGCTATGGCATTATAAGAGCAGACAGACCAAAATTGATCTGGGGGTGGCATAGCCTGTATACATCGCACTAACCTTATAGTAAACCAGTCACAAACCATCGACCTCCCCACCTGCGAAAACCTATGCATAAACATTGTGAGCAACAACAGTCCCCTATGTAAATTACACCTGATCTATCACTGTCCAGGCAACAACCATGCATTCATAGAACAAATCATGGAAATCATCTCCTCCAACGCTGGACAACATTGCTCCCACATCTTCCTCGGAGACTTCAACCTTCACTGGAACGACCACAACGACCCCACAGTTAATAGCCTAAAAACCTTCCTTAATGACCTCAACCTGGTCCAAATCTGCGAAAGCCCGACGCACAACCTTGGTGCTACACTGGATCTCGTCATTGCTAGGACAAACTCCATCAAACTTGAATCGATCATCCCCTCGGATTGGACAGACCACCACTGCATCACCTTCCTGATCACCGAACCAACTAAGACACATAAACCCCAACTTAAGAAACCCAAACAATAGAAAAGGAACACTCGTGACATCAACCTCAACGATCTAACATCCCTCAGCAACAACGTACTAATGCCGCCAGTGGACATGACAGAGGTCCATGACTTCAGAAACCACTATAACAACTCAATGACCATCATTCTTGATGCAGTTGCGTCCTTTCAGCTAAAAAGAACATCCTTAAAGACTCCAAACCATGGTACAATGAGAGCCTAAATGAAGAAAGATGCAACTTGAGACTAGCTGAATGGGCATGGAGATCCTCACCATCGCTAGAGCACCTAAAGCAACTGAGATCACGGAGGAGCACCTTCAACAAACACATCAGAATCTCAAAAGCAAATTTCTTCAAAGTTCAGCTAAGCAATGCCAGAAATCGCCTTAAAAAACTGTTCGAAATGATCAAGCAACAATCCTCTCAACAACCCAACGCCTCCACATTTGGTCCTAACCCACAACCAAACTGCAACATATTTGCTTCCCACTTCCTTGAAAAATCTAAAAAGATAGAAAATGAACTCCAAACGGCAAATGAACACCTCAAAAAGATACCTCCACCTATCCCCTATCCATCTCACCCTAAAAAACAAAGCGTCTTGAAACACTTTCAAAACTTTCAGCAAAAATGACATTCTCAAGATCATAACATCACTTAACCCATCAAATCACTTCTGCGACCCTCTTCCAGCCAACATCTTCAGTGAGATCAAAACTTCTCTAATACCCCTCTGGACAAAGATAGTGAATGCCTCCCTACTGCAAGGAACCCTTCCGAGCTGCCACAAAGCAGGTCAGGTAACCCCCATTCTAAAAAAAACCACAGCTGACCACACAGTCCCAGATAACTACCGTCCAATATCTACCATTGCTACCGTAGCAAAACTACTTGAGAAATGCGTCCATTCCCAACTATGCAGCCACATGGCTCAATTCCACCTCATCGACCAGTTCCAATCAGGTTTCCGTCAAGACCATAGCACGGAAACAGCCATGACACACATTGTGGATGACGCGCTCAGAATTCTAGACCAAAATGAATCCTGCCTCCTAATCCTCCTAGACCTATCCTCAGCCTTTGATACGGTCAAACATGACGGTCTCCTAGATTTACTTGAACATAGAATGGGGTTATCAGAGGCTGTCCTAAAATGGTTCGCATCTTTCTTAGACAGCCGAACGCAAAGAATCAAGATCAACCAATCGCTGTCCTCCACCAAGGTGGTCACCCAAGGAGTCCCTCAAGGTTTTTCCTTATCACCTACCCTCTTCAACCTATTCATGGAGCCCTTAACTGAAATTCTGAAACCCTCCAATGTTCACTACCACATATATGCGGATGATACCCAACTATACCTAAAAGTATCATCACCAGATAATATCCGTTCACTCAATACAACTCTGCAAAAAACCCACAACTGGCTGACCAGAAACCACCTCAAACTTAATGCGCTTAAAACCAAAGTCCTCCTAATTACCCCTCCACGAGGGCACGTCGACATTGAAGACTGCATGAAACACTTAACAGCCTTCAACTGCAAACCACACATCATAGATTCCGCAAGATCTCTGGGAATAACAATCAACAAAAATTTCAACATGCAGGAACACATCAGTACAGCTACCAGAGGAGCAAACTTTCATATGAACATTATTAGAAAACTAAAGCCCTGTCTCCCCGCCTACGACCTCAAATCAGCAGTGCAAGATCTAGTGATACCCAGAATAGACTATGGGAATACAACCTTATGTGGTCTGCCGAGATCCAGACTGGCTCCACTAAGGGCCTCTCTCAACGCGGCCGCAAGACTTATCACTGGCTCCAAAAAGAACAACCACATCTCCCCTAATCTAAAGGCACTGAACTGGCTCCCTTATGAGGCAAGAACTTAGCTAAAAATTGCCTGCATGACATACAAAGCCTTGAACTTCAACACCCCAAGGTATCCAGCTGATAAACTGGAACTATCAGGCGGTGGCAGAACGTCAAAAAGCAGCAGCACCTGGCTATTGAAACCGCAAAAATTTCAGAAAAAGAAAACATACAACCATACTTTCTCCAGACTAGCACCTAGAATCTGGAATGCCCTGCCCCCGGAAATCAGAATGAACCCTTCAAGCACTTCCTTCAAAAAAGAAGTCAAACTGCCCCTACCCGACCCCAACACTTGACTTAGCTCACCAAACAGGACTTACACCGGATTTTAAGGACCAATGACTAACACACTCTTGAGTACCACCAGACCCACTACTAATGTGTAACATCATGTATGCTTTCCCTACTATCTACTCTTATTTTTGTACCTAGTGTATCAAGCTATCTATTTGATGTAACATTTGCAAAGTGCTCTGATACCCTTCCAGGGTCTAGTTCGGTCTATATAAAACTTTTTGAATAAAAAAAAAAATAAGACTGACTTGCCTCCAGGGTCTTCCCCTGCAAGTGTTTGACACGGTGGAAATCTTCACTTCCTGAAACCAGATTTAGGGCCATATTTATCATTATATCATGCACGCAGCAAGTCACCTTCCTTCGCTGTGTGACAGGGAAAGGTCAGTAATGTGCCGTACTTAACGTTATATGGCACATTCCTCCCTTTTCCCAGCGCTGGCGCACATTGTGCTGCCTAGCACCAATGCAGGCACTCTTGCACCAAGGTGAAAGGGTGCCTACATTGTTAGCAGGATTGTTTTTGTGCAGGAATGGCACCTTCCTGCGCAAAAACAATCCTCTGAGGCATTTTCCTCTTTCTGTCTGTGCTGCAGAATGCAGCACACATAGAAAAAGGAAAAAACGAAGAGAACTAAACATATTTCTCCACGTTACGCCTCACCTGGGGAGGCTTTGCACTTTTGACGCTTTGCCAGTTCTACCACTTATGGTAATTCTAGGAATAGATCGAAATCCATGGGTTTTGCTTGGGAACACCCACCCACCACCCATAGAATGCCTCCTTCGGGCAGAGTAATGCAACACAGCGATTTGCGCCTTGTGTGGCTTGATAAATCACATCTTAAGGGTTGCACTGCTTTTGTACCCCGTTGGTAGGTGCAAAAGCGATGCAAACTCTTGATAAATATGGCCCACAGTGTCTTGAACTGCGGAATTACCGGTCCAGAGAACACCGTGCTACCCTTAATTAACAAGAGTGGTATCCCACGATAAATGTATTTTTTGGGCGGTATACTACAACTCATAATGTTAGACTTGGATTTTTCTTCTAAGTGGAGGTTTCTCCAACAAAGTATCTAAAGAGCCCTCGGGGCTCAGAAATATAATGCCAAGAGAGAGGAGTGGAAGGACTGAGAGGGGGAATACAGAATTGGATTAATGCTGAAGTAGTGGATGGTGAGTTATGGGGTCCAGAGGCAGGAAGAAGAAGGGCGGGGGTAGAGACCAAACTGGAGCAAGGTCCTGAGGAGGCACTAAAGATAGAGGAGGGAGCTAGATGGGAATTGAGAAGACTGACGAGGGAGGTGCTGTTGGAAGGTAATTGGTGGGGGAACAAGTCAGTTCAAATAGCAGGGGGGGAGACAGGGTGAGGAAGGAGTGAACATTGAGTGGGCGCAGAGGTGGGTGCCAGTGGAAGGGCATATGGTTAAACCGAAGGAGGGAGAGAAGGAGGAAAGCAAATTGCAGATAGACAAAAGCACATAATGAAGTCAGCTGGTACAAGTGGAAATTGAAGAAATGCACATATACGGACAACCATTTTGGCTTATTGAGTCAAGTATTTTCTAAAAAGGTGCATCTTTAGGTGATGGCAAAAAGACAGCGGAGTCGATTTAGTTATAAGGTGCAATAGGGAGAGAGTTCCTTAAAAAAGCAGCCAGGTCGGACTCTGACAGAAAACAGGCCGGGCACCATAAAAAAAATGCCCCCCATTGGTGAATCAGGTAGCTGAAAAAGTTTCATGCAATCTGAAAATGAGCAGTAGTGATCTCGTAAAGACACGCTGTATAGGTTGCATGCGTTTGTGCTGTCTGCAGGCAATTCTTGTGGTATTATCAGGGAATTCAATTGTAAAAACTGACCCATTCGACCATAAAACAAGCCCACAAACAGCCAAAGACATGGGGGGAATATTCACAAGGACTTATCTCCGATTTATCTCCACCTTAACTCATCAAAAGTGGAGATAGATTTAACACCCCATTCACAAGTGGGTGCAAACTGCAGACATCGCCAGTATTCCCGCGATAACTGCCCCAAAATTTAACACCACGGTGGACACCACCAACTAACCCTAATGAGATGCAGAGTAGGCGTTCCCGTGCAAAAACACACGAAAAAACCACAACACCACTTTCACAACAAACTGCCAGATCTGCGATGCGAACCAAAAACAGGCGATAAGCCGCGGTAGCACCAGGGATTTAACACCTGCCTTTTGCTGGTGTTAAGCAGGACGACTACCTGCAGCATGAAAGGGAGCCCAGCCAAGAGCCACACCCGAAGACCCACAGATGCCATGGAGACAATCATCATGCAGCTCCGAGACCCATGAGGGACACAACACCCACCCCCACCAACCCCAGGCCCGCCACCACCCCCAGGACCCGTCCCGCCCCCCACACCCCCGGGAACACCACAGAGGCAGCGTACACAAAGACAGCGGACCCACCTGAAACGCACCTGCAACCCAGACCCAACGCCAGAGGAGGACATTGCCCACCACAGGCCCAAAAGGACAACCATCCCCCGCATCCTGACCCACATCCCCCACCTGCTGACTGTACCAACCCAGCGGACTACCAGCATCCCTCCGCAGACAAAGCTGCCGGCTGCGCAGCACATGTCGGCCTCTTGTACCATCCAACCCATAACTGCCAGAGTCGGAGGAGTCACACAGCCAGCCCCATACAAGGTCATCACACCTGTCCTGGATGCCAACAACAGCCTGGTACCCCAGCACCTCCACTTCACCCACACTGCGCAGGAGCTGCTGAAGACCAAGCAAGGCCCCTACGCCATAGCTGGATTCCCTCACGTGCCAGGGCCAATCAACTGCACACATGTACCCCTCGTGCCCCCTGCCGACAGTGCACACAGCTACCACAACAGAAAGCACACGCATATCATGAATGTGCAGGCAACAGTGGACCGCCCGGGACTCCTCAACAATGTCGTGGCCAACTCCCCAGGCAGAGTGCATGATTCTCACATCTCCGGACAGTCCAGCATCACCCAGCGCTCCCAGGATGGCACCCATGGAAATGCAGTGCCCGTTGGTAAGTCCAAAATGAACACACCACACACCTCCAGCCCACAGTCATGCAACTCACGACACTGGCAATGGGCACACAGCACAACTACATTCAACATGACACACAACACGCCAACCGACCAGACACGACAACACAACTCCATTGGGAAGCTGGCCTTGCCATGCACACAACCCAGCCACGGCATGGCACCACAGACACACAATAGCAGGATGCGAGGAGAGGCATGGAGCAGGCATGTGCGAGAGCGGCAAGTGATCAAGGAATGTGAACCCACCCAATGCCAGGTGTGGCGTGGAGGTGCCGGACAGACCACAGAGTGCAAACCACGGAAATGGCCATGTGGAGATCAACTGCTGGTGCATGGAGTGCAGTGGCCAGAGGACGCTACCATGTCCCCACAGGCAGTGGTGCAGAACGCAGAAATGTCGCACGTTACGCCCCCCCCTGCATGCGCGTGCGTAGTGGGTTGGACCAGCGTACGCCAGGCCTGCGTAGGGGTGTGAACAAAAACCCCATCGCACTGCGCGTGGTTCTCATTCGGAATGGACAACGCGTCTGCCAGTGCGGCGGCTCTCGGCCCGCCACGAGTCCTGCGCCGAGCACAGCGGGGCCTGTGTCCCTGTGCGCCTGCTGCACCCCGGCCCGCTGGTCCCCTGACCCATCATGCCTGCCACAGCGCACCAACGGGGCTCCGCTCACGTGCCTACACAGGCGTGTGTCGATGAGGGCCAACCACGTGCCGGTGCAAGCTCCAAGCACCAGTCCCGCGACCTCTGCAGCCTCCGCAGACCATCGCTGGCCCCCCGACGCTGGCACACATTACTCCTTTCCCATTTACATACTCCACCTGCGTCCTCCTGGGCCCAGTAGGTCCAACATGTGGAACTGTGTCCTAAGTCTTGAATGGCAGTGACCCCAAGTCCGTGGCAGCGGCCACAGCACCAGACTCCCTTCGATCAGTGAGGCATAATTCCATATCGCAAGCCGGCGACACGTGGTGCCACTAACCCTGTTCAATGCCAGCCGGCGACACGTGGTGCCACTAACCCTGTTCAATGCAAGCCGGCGACCCATGGTGCCACTAACCCTGTTCAACGCAAGCCGGCGACACGTGGTGCCACTAACCCTGTTCAACGCCAGCCGGCGACACGTGGTGCCACTAACCCTGTTCAACGCAAGCCAGCGACACGTGGTGCCACTAACCCTGTTCAACGCCAGCCGGCGACACGTGGTGCCATCAACCCTGTTCACCGCAAGTCCGCGTCCCGTGGTGCCACTGAACCTGAACTACACAGGCCGGTGGGACCATCCAACCTAAGCCGGCGACACTCGGTGAATGGCCCATGCTGACCGCTGCCTCAGGCCAACACAGCATCCCAGTTGGTCACACATGTGGAACTGTGTCTTGGGTAAGATGTGGAGGAGTCCACACCATTGGACACGCCTCATCGCAGGCGGCATCCCCTGACAGCACTGGTGCCACTAACTCTGTGCAGCACAAGTCATGGGGCCTTTATGGTTGAATGGTTGTGTCCTTTACGATGTACACTGTTGTCGATTTCTGACTGCACCAGGCAGCCCTTGCCGGCTGGTGTGCACACACCCCACACACATCCAACACAGGTGTCACTCGATATGTGTGCCTGCTAATAAATGTGGCCGGGTGCACGTGCCCGTAGCCATTCACACCATCTGAGCAAGTGTGTCCGTGTGGTCATTGTGTCAGCATGATGGGCATGGCACTGCAACATCACAGTGTGCTATCCTCAGCGGACGATACCATGTCACCTCAGCGTTGGCAGTGACCTTGGACATGTAGGTTCACCCGGCCCCCCCTGCATGCACAAGCGGCATGTGCTGGTCCGGCGTACGTCAGTTCAGCGCATGGGTGTGCTGAATCGGCAGGGGGAGAAGGGCGTGGCTCGGACCTGGCCTTGGGCAGGATGTGCGGTAAGTGTGTCTCTGTGTTGGGGTGTTGTTGCCACCAGGGCCACAGTAGACGATGTTGCAATGTAGCAAGCACCAGGAGGGCGGGCCCACATGGACGGGGAAATGTAGGAGCACAAGACCGCTCGGGTCTTGGCACATGAATGCCAAGTGTTATGTGTATCAGTCCCGTGGCTGCATGAGTCAGTTGCCTAGCCTCATTCGCAGCGTGATCACAGCCAGCCATGGACTGTACACTTGTGTCCGCCCTGTCCGGACCATTGGCCTACACTCACTTGGCCGCACACCTTCAAAGGCCAGCGTTACAGTGTTGGTGGCATGCCGCTGGACATGCGCGGACAGGCATTACAATGGTGTGCCGTAGGAGTGCACGTGATACAACCGCGCAGGGCACACAAGTGTGGGGGCTCGTGGGAGGGTGGAGCAGCTGTGAGGCAACATAACACACAGTGAGGCCGCACATGTGCCACGTGCTGGGCATATCGTTCATGATTCCCAGGGTCGCAGACATCCCACCACACCCACAGCAGGCCTCTGTACGTCTCCTGAAAGCATGCAGATGGTGAAGTTACTGTAGGGATGAATGGTCCTTTGTCTGCACTATCGGGCGGTAGCATATCTGCAGCTCCTAGATGTGACTTGCATGTGCCCAGCACCCCCTGACAGATAGGATAGCATTTCCAGGCGACTCCCACACTACGCACTGCCAGATGTGAGGCCAACGTGTACACATCCCACACGCAGGAGTCCTTGGTCATAGTATGCGTGCGTGAAATGGCCTTCACTCGTACTCCCACCACACTCCAGGCCTGCACCCGTTGCACACAGACACTGCTCATTGCTCCGAGCTGTGGCGTTTCATCCACAGGACTGTCGCAGGTCCTCACAGTGCTGCTTCAAGCAGAGCCACTGACGCAATGGCAGACCATTCCGGACACATGCTCTACTCCAGTCACGTGGACCTGTACCGTGCACGTCTGCTGCATGTACTGGGGGCACTGCCATTGGCAGTGCTGCGGATCAGTTACAGGCTGAGCTTCCGCATTGCCAACGTCACCTGCGTTCAGCCTGTGTTGCACTGTCGCTCGTGCATATTCGAGTGGTTCATGGATGTCTGCCTCTCCAACGTAACAGTAGCTGACCTGGATTTTGATGTGTGTGCGCCCCCTGTTGGACCACGACCAGGAGTGTCACCGTGATGCCCGTTTATGGCATGCCTGGATGTTTGATACCGTTATTTTGGGGCGACACTCGCTCCAATTCAAAGGCACAGCATTGCTATTGCTTGTTGCTTTTATATTTCAAACCATGTTTTTCAATTTTATGCCATGTAATCATTCTCTTATTCCATCTGGTCATATTCATCCATTTTGTTCCACACGCACGGTATAATGCCATTTTTCAAAGTTTCTCATGTTATTGATGTGTCCATCCGGACCTCTTCTCAAAAACACGTACAGACGCATATGTTCATCCAGAAGCAGCGTTTATTAAAACCCAATGCATTTCGGGCTGCTGGGGCCCTTCGTCAGGGGTCACTACAAGTAACAGTAAAAACACAGATTTATTATTTAACCATTGTGTATGCTCAATAATATGTACTTAATATTTTATCAAAATGCGATTAACTCCACCCCAATTTTGTGACTACCACATTTCAAGGAATCTAATATCTAGCTCCAAATTAAATCAAACAACCCCCCAATTTTTGAAGAAAACAACAACAATCGTCTTTCAACAATCATTCTCATCCTTCAAACTTTCTTAAAACATGCATGTTACTCTACCGATACCTTCCATTCAAATGTGACTTTCTTAAAACATGCACGTTATTCTACCGATAACTCCCATTCAAATGTGACTTTCCTTTAAACACATCCCTCACCCTTTACCACTAACCCACTTCTCCTCTCAAACCTCCCTATTCTCACCAAGTTACCTCCAGAATCAATCACCTTACGAGAGCATACTGCCTCCCCTCTCTTTTTCAAAATGGATGAATATGACAAGATGGAATAAGAGAATGATTACACGGCATAAAATTGAAAAACATGGTTTGAAATATGAAAGCAACAAGCAATAGCAATGCTGTGCCTTTGAATTAGGGCGAGAGTCGCCCCAAAATAACGGTATCTTATCTCAAAGTGCCACTTGGGCAAGGTGCTTTTTCAAGGAGCACGCAACGTCGCAATAATTTGGATGAACAATTGATTAAAATAAAAATAAGGTGTGCATTCCCTACCACTATGACGTACATGCCTGGATGTTTGGCATGCATGCTGGGAACTGGAGCTGGGAGATTGCAGGAGTCGTCGTGTGCAGTGACCACATTGAGCCGCTCCCTGATTGGGCTTTCGTGCATATTGGGGCCAGGGGTTGGAGTGAGCACATCTGTCCGGGACAGCTGATGGGTCACGTCGCCGACATGTCAGATGTGGTGGACAACGATCTCGCATTGGAAATGTTGGCCTTCGCTGCTGCACTCGCGTTCATGGACGAGTGACAAGGTACCTGCAGCCAGGACTGCATGTGACCCATTGCATGTGTCCCAACGCCTGGTTGCATGTTGGGGATCTGGTCACATGTCTCTAGGAGACAGTGGACATGGCTGCATTGGCCTGGACTCCTGATCCATGCGCGGACAACATATGTGGGTTGGCAATGACTTGTGCTGCTGATGGACTCCCCCGGGGTGGACATGGGCGCTTTCCAACGTTCCTCATTCAGACATGCTGCTGCATTGGTCTGCATGTCGTGGCACTTCCCTTGGCCGTACTGACACGCAATTGTTGATAAAGTTTCCGCACGTTCACTTGTCTCCAACTATGTTGAGTATTTATTTGTATGCCAATGTGTGTGTCACGGCCTATCTGGGTCCCTGCCTTACATGCATTGCTGCCCCATCAGGGCTGTGGGTTGGTACTTGTGCATTATCATGTCCCTGTTTCGTGCTTTGCCAGATGCGTATGGTCATTTACCGGCCACAAGCGGGAGCACTTGTCTCCTGTGTTAGGTTGTGCAGATGTTGGTGTTTGTTCCACATTGTGTTCGATGTTGGGGTGCTCTGCTTCCTATGTGTGTGTGCTGCATTGTGTGTGAGATGTCCCTTCAGCTCAGATTTGGCTCACCCTTCTCCCTTTCAGGCAGTGTGGTTTTCACTTCTGTGCTTGTTCAGTGGTGTGATATTGCCGACTTGTGTGACTTGTGCTCTTGGTTGGTGTTGTTCCTCTTGGGCATGGTTTGTCTGCAGTTGTGCTGTGCGTAATTGTGCATGTGTGCCATTGTGCCCATCTCCCCCCGTCCCCCCAGTCCCTGGTGGTTCCTCTCCCTGTTGCTGTTGAGTCTGTTGATTTTGAGCAGTTTCCGGGCCCTGAGTCCTGCCACCATCTCCAGACTGATGTGGTGGACACCATTTCCTCCATGCCATCCAGCTCCTGGTGTGGCGCTGGACTCCCACCTCCGGTGTGCATTGCTGCCTTGTGGTTGTTGGCGTGTTTGTGCTTGTTTGTGCGTTTCGCATCATTCCAGCTGTTCTGGTTTTCTGCCATTGTCCTCCTCCGCTCTCGGGCTGCATTCACCTTGTCCACGATGGCCTGCCATGTCAAATGTTTTGTTGCCAATGGTGCTTGTGGGTTTGTGTGCTAGCTCTGACTGCCTCCATTGTGCTTCGCTGTTTTCTGTTTGGTTTGTCTTTCTTTTTCCTGCTTTTGTTGTGCTTATTCCCGCATGCCGTATATGTGTCGCAGGCCTTGCGCTGCTTATCGCTGCTTTCCTCCTCGCGAATGGGCTCACCGCATGTTTTTTGGTGTTGGGGTTTGTGTTTTTATCTCCGTCGAGGTGGTTGTATTGCGGACATTGGCCGCGGTTTCGGGAGACTATCGCATGGTACCGCCTTGTTGTGAATTCCAGGTTAACACAGGGTTATTTTCCCACGATGGGCTGCGATGGTAAAGTTGCGTTAACATTTTTTGGTGATATTTAGCACACGTTCTTGTGAATATCCCCCATTGTGCATACACTGAAATGTCAACTTGACAAGGTTGAAGAGAAATGCTGGAAAGTTTGTGCGGACGGCGTTATAAGCCGGACAACACAGTTGACATTGTGTCCTAGCCTCAAACGGGAGATAGTGCAGATCAATAATGTAATCAAATATTCTGGATAACGATGCAAGTCTTTCTGTGGCGCGTAGGACAGTTTTAAGTGCAGTGGTGGTGGCTTGTGAGATGCCCGCAAGGACAGCATTGTTGAAGTATTGTGGTATGCGCTGCTGTTTTTAGAAGAGAAGGTGACTGGAACGGCTTAATTTTCTACAACGTGTGGCGACGAAAGTTTGTCACCTTTTTGACATTTTGTGGCAGATCACAGATAAGAAGGGGTCATGTCTGATTCCGAACAAAGTAACAGTGTGTGTGAGAGTGACGTGCCAGAAGTCAGGAATGTTCAATTGATTGAGCTGCTCAGGGGTGAAAGACTTTGGGGCATATTACCAAGGGCAGTATCGCCGCTTTAGCGGCGATAATTTTAACGCCCTATCAGCAAGCTGTCGCTAACAACCGTTAGCGACAGCTTACTGGCGATAGCAGCCGTTTTTTTTCCCGCTTTGCATGTCAGCGATATTTATCGCTAATGACATGCAAAGTGGGCGTTCCTCCCTAAAACAACATGGGAACAGTCGCAAACACGACTTCCCTCTATTACCAATGCGGGCCCGGACCCGCGAAGCGATAATAAAAGTCGCGCTAAGCGCGATTATCGCTGGTATTTTACGCCTGGTTAAAACCTGACTTAGCCATCTTGAAAATGGGAGGTGGATTGTCAGGCTGAGACCACACCTGCCTATTAGCAAGCTGTACATTAGCGCTCTGAAATCATCGCTGGATTTCACACGCTAATGCAGGTTTTCACATCGCCATCGTGCTGGAGTTGGCGGCAGTTTTCAGTGCAGCTATCGCCTGTTAGCGACGTGTTGATAATACGTCGCTAACAAGGCGAATGTAAAAGGCGATAGACGGCGATAAAAAACACTAACGCTAACCTAGGTTAGCGATAGTTATCGCCATTCCTTGCTAATATGCCCCATAGTCTTTCTGAGATTGAGAGGAAGGAAGCACTCAGACATCTGCCTTCTAATTTGTTTATCTTTCGTGTGAAAGTGTTTAATGCTTGCTGTGGGTTGGTCACAGAAAGCACTCTAGATTGGGTGTGACATCCTCCTCTGTTTTTGGGGGTGTTACATCCTCACCTTGGCATGGACGATGGTTGGGCCAGCCGAGTTTCCTCCAGTGGAATATTCACCATCTGCCGGGATCTGTTTGCGCTACTATATTGTTGGAGGAACCATTGCACCCAAGGAAGCTCTGAAAAATCCAGTAGTTTTTTTTAGCAAGTAAGAGGAATACATGGAGGCACTGTTTGTATTCTTTTCATTTTTAGGGGATTGTAAGGAGCAGATCCACTGAGCAAAGACTCCTGAGTTTTATCTTCAGGTTTGAAAAGTAACATATTATTATCACATCCAAATGTCCTCGCTGTGTCCACCATGAAAGAGTGAAAGCCTCAGTTGGTCGTGCAAGGATCCACACCGGCTCTCAGAAGTGTACACACAGATCTTTCCCAGGGCTGTTTTATTGCGAGTGGAAGGTGCACCACTCAGATTACCTGCATATTTATGCAGCAGGCACCACCCCGACATCTGCGCTCTTACAGAAAGTGTCAAACAGAGTAAAGCAGGCCATGCAGTATTCATATACATTATTTGAATAATCTTACTGTAAGCCAAAAATTTGAAATATGGGTTGCACACAGAATATGTGACAGTGGCGGCTCCTCCGCTAAGGCGGAGGAGCGCCGTGCCACTGCTCCTTGAGCAGTGCAAAAGAAAAATTAAATGCTAGTAACAAGAAGTTATTATCATTTTATTTTTATTTTCTCCACCCAGGTCGGGCGGGGTGGGGCTGGCTCGCTGCAGAGGGAGCAGGAGTGGTTTGCACTCCCTCCCTAAGTGCGCATGACGGCTTGATTGGCCCTATAGGGCCAGCCAAACCGTCATGCGCACTTGGCATGTTCTCCATTGGGCTGTGTTGCACAGCCCTGTGGAGAACATGCCCAGCCTCTCCAGGCACTGCCTGAGCGGCCATACAGGCCGCTCAGACCAATCACGATGCTGCTCAGGCAGCGTCTTGATTGGCTGGGAGAGTCCGGTAGCCTGGGTGCTTCCGGTGCTACCAGCAGACGGAGGAGAGGCGTGCGGCGGTGGAGAAGGTAATTTTATTTTTTATTTTTTTCACCGCCACTCCCCCACCCCCTGCCCACCACCCCGTTCAGAGGCAGCCGCCACTGTATGTAGAAGGTGTATTATCCCTCGAAGCTCCATAACTCACATTGCGCCCTCAGACCTGCAGGTAACACAAAGATCTCCCTGACAGGTGCTAAACCGAGAGCTTTTTTTCAAGATGTGCTCTTTAGCCTTCAGTTTACTCCATTCTCTGCAACATCTGTTCCACTCACTCAGTTATCACCAGCTTAACCTGTGGGTCCTCTTCCCTCCCTTGTCTCTTTTGCGTTGTAAAGTCTTTGTCGATATGCAAAAAGACCCATCAGTCACTTTAGGTCATCTCATGACCGAAAACGTGAAGGCACACTTAAAAAAACAAAGTAAAATAAATCAAGCCTCACAACAGCGTTATGTTCAGGTTGATTTATTTTATTTTGTTTTTAACCAACTGTGAATTCATTGGTATAATCGTGTTTTAAACCAAGCACAAAGTTAATGGTGTATTTGTTTATAGCATGTTTTGGAGGGAGTTCTTACACAATATCCTTAAGAAGTGCATGTTTCATATTTTAATGTTTGCATTCACTTTTTCTGTCATGAGATGACCTAAAGTGACTGACAGTCACATATTGTATATTGTAGTTAACTCTGAAGAAGGGCTTGCCATCCGAAATGCATTAGGTATACCAGAGTGGCTACTTGAGATGAGAATTTGCATTTCGACATGATGTGGAGAGATATCTGGATGAAATGGCAGGCCTGAGACATGTTTTGAAGGGCTATTTTTATGGGTGGCACAATGTGTGCTGCAGGCCCATTAGTAGCATTTAATTTACAGGTCCTTGGTACATGTAGCACCATACACTAGGGACTTATCAGTACATTAAATGTGCCAATCAGATGAAGGTCAATTCTACCATGTTTTAGGGAGAGAGCGCAATCAGTTTAGCACTGGTTAGCAGTGCTAATGCCAACAAAAATGAATGAAGAAAACAGGAGGGGTAAAGGCAAAATGCTTGGGGGTGATCCTGCAAAGAGGGCCAGGTCCAACAATGGTAAATCACGCTTCCCTCCACCTCATTCATGACTCATGACTTCCCTCACCCATGACTTCACTATTTGACCAATCTATTCTCTAGAGTGATGGAGGCTTTAAGGGACCAACTTTCCCTATCAGTCCCGCACCTTCGAACCCTTGTCAGTGAGGAGCACACGTTGTGTCACCTTTGATCAAAGAAGTAGCCAGATAATTAAAATAACCCCCAGTTTGAACCAAAGCTCTGATGGCACCAAGCAAGTGAATCAAGTGAGCCTGACCATTACCAGAAGAGCTCCCTTGTCTCTTCAATCCAAAAATCTATCCAGTCATCCTTTCACCATTTGATCCACCTGCTGATATCCACCATTTCAACTTTACATTCTGATATCCATTCATTTTTACATCCATCATTCACTCTTTCACTATTCTAATCCATCCATCCATCCATCTATCCATCCATCCATCCATCTAACCTGTCCTTTCACCCATTCACCTTTCACCCATTCTTTAATCCATCTATCCTTTCACAAACCGCCCTTTCACCCATCCTTTCACCCACCCATTCTTTCACGCACTGACCCACCCATCTTTTCACGCATTCACCATCCATGCATCGTTTCATCCATCCACGCATTCTTTCACCCATCCACTCTTTCACCCATCCTTTCTCCCATCCACACATTCGTTCACCCAAGCTTTCACCCATCCATGCATCCTTTCACCTATCCACCCTTTAGCCATCCTTTTACCCACCTATGTATCTTTTCACCCATCCTTTCATCCACTCTCTCACCCTTCCACCCACCCTCCCACACTTCCACTCATCCATCCACCCTTCCACCCATCCACCCACCCTCCTACCCTTCCACCCATCCACCCACCCTCACACCCTTACACCCTCCCACCCTTCCACCCATCCGCCCACCCTTCCACCCATCCACCCACCATTCCACCCAATCACACATCCTTTCACCTATCCACACTTTCACTCATCCTTCCTTTAGACCTTACATCCTCTTTCAACTTTTATATCAACCTATCTTTCTTTAGCATTAATTATGAGCTTTTGTCTGCTGCGTTGCAGACAGAAAAGTCCCATGAAGAACTACATCCCTGCAGTAGCTAAAGCAGGGTGTTCACGACACCCCTGCGTTTAACAATGCTGCATTACCGCTACACCTGAAGGTGCTGGGAAAGCATGCCAGAAGTACTAAGGGCATGATTTCAAGTTTGGAAGATGGGATATTCATTCACAAATTTGAAAGATACCCCATCCTACATATAACAAGTGCATTACCCATGGGGCCATTGGAATTATGCAATTGTACAGCCACAATTTTTTCTTTATAAATATAGATTTGCTGCATTTGCCACATAATCCATCATCTTCTGCATAATTTGCAGATTTGAACAAACAACATGTTTCAAAATTTGCTAAGAATGTGGTGACACAAGTTTGCCTGCTGTCGAAGGTCCTTTGCAAAGTTCGACTGGTAACCTTTCAGTTGCTTATTACTGTATTTGGGTATTAAACCATTACTAATGAGGTGAAACCTTTGCCCGAACAGTGTTAACCTGCATAAAAATGGCAAAATATTAAAGTAATACTAGTTCAAAATGTGCCGCTTTAAGCTGCATAATTTGCAGTTTCTTACCACATAATTGAGTCAACAAGTTGCATAATTTGGTCCTTCCTTGTCACATAATTCCAGTAGTCCTGTATATATCCCATGGCACTTGTAACATGGCGAACAAGAGATTTGTGCCATTTAGTCTGATAGTCCCATCTGCCAAACTCTAAAACATGCCATTAATTTCTTAATGTCCTGCTCCCAGGGGAGATAGGATGAAGAGCATCATCTCAAGGCACAGTCAGTAGGTCGCCACCTCCAGATCCTTCACTGTTCAACTGCTGATGTGTGTCCAGATAAGGCAGCATCTCGTGAGGGATTTGTGCAACATACACTGCAGCTGCATACAGTGGCCCTTCACTGAGCAAATGCAGAAGTAGCCCGACCTTAAAGAAGGGGGGTTCCACCCTCTATCTTTTGGCAGACATGAAGAGTGTCCATCAGGCTTAACAAAGGTCAGCTTGACAGACACTCTTTATGTTCAGGTTGAGCAGCCAGTGGCTATACATACGCTAAATGTACAGGTGCCTGGCTGCCTGAGCTGAACTTTGCCGGGCTGAAGATGTCCCAGCCCTGTGGGTGTGAAATCCTCAGCCTGGCAAAGACCCTCAAGGGACCCCCTCCTGGTGAGGGAGAGCATAATTGATAGTCTCGGACCTGGGCACTTCAGTTTTAAGCCCTGAAGTGCCCAGGCAAGAGTGTCAATCAGTAACACCTCATAACAGAGTCATTTGGGTTGTGCAGTCTCATTGACCCCATCCCACTCTGTGATGAGGAAGGGACTGCCACCTCCTCTCAATGGCTGACTTGAGGATGAGAAGAGGCTGCAGTCCTTATTTTGCAGGTGGTGTGAGTGTGCATGCAGATTGCTGAGTTTATGTGTGTGTGTGTGTGGGTGTGTGTATGTTTGTCGTCCACCCATCTCCTGCTCCAATACTGGCCACCACTGAGCAAAGGGACTCCTGGTCACCATGCACACAGAAGAACACAGGTGAACCCTCACAGTGCCTTTCAACTACAAGCAATCCTGCTGCCTGGATAGACCTATGCCTGCCCTGCTTCATTTCAAAGCTGGTTGGGAACCTTTTCTGTGTTGTGTGACATCACTAGTGACCTGTATTGTATTGCAATTGTATTGTTATAATCATTTCCTATCCCTTACAAAGTCCAACTCGCTTTCTGGATTATCAATTACCAAATCTCTATGGTTATTTAGTGCTTTCCACCAGTGGCGTAGCTAAACCATAGGCCACCCGGTGCGGCCCCGTCGTTTGCCGTCCGCGGCGGCATTAAAGAGCATGGGGTGCTTTCCACAACTGTTGAGGTCATAAAGCACTTAAATGTGCATTACCCAGCACCTGAGAGTCCTCTACTGGCTCCCAATCCAGAAGAGATGCCAGTTCAAGATACATACCCATGCCTACAAAGCCCTCCACGACCAATGACCTCGTTACATGAACCACTGCCTGAACTTCCACCAATCATTGGGAAACCTCCGCTCTGCCCACCTTGCCCTCGCACAGACTCCGTGCATCCACCACTCCAGAGGACACTACTTCTCCCATCTCACCGCGAAGTCCTGGAACACCCTACACCTACGAACATCACCCTCACTGACAGACTTCAGGAAGAAACTCAAGACCTGGCTTATAGACGGAATCATCCTAAAGCCCAGGGCCTGGATACCTTCATGGGTGATAAGCTGCAATGTACAAGTACCATATGATTCGAATAATTTCTTTGGAGGCCTTAAGGGGCGCATTTAAAGAGATGTTTGAAGTAGTTTTTGTGATGGGTATTTCTAGGCAGATAAAAAAAAAACTCTGAAGTATTATCCAATCTAATAAGATGCCTTCAGGAGGCATTTTGGCGATTTGTAAAGTTACTTTAGAATAGTGGAATGTTACAACTTCAAATGAAGGTTATAGGGTTTCAGAGGGCCAATATTGACTGGTACTGACCTACCGTTCTAACACTTCAATATCTGTCTTTCTTTTTTTCCATGTTTAACTTTCGGACCTCAGTGGCTGGAATATACTACTAGCATTACAGCTTTTTTTCCTCGGGCTATACAGTGGTTAAAAGCCCACTACTTGAGTTAGCTGTAGGATAACGAGGGATATGGCCTTCAAAGATTGGTACAGGCTTCAACAGAGGGCTCTAATGGCAAAGTCTAACATAAAGAAAAATATATGACACAGAATAACACACTACCGCATAGCACTGCCCACAACATTACATAATGAATCTCAACATTGTGTGAAACAACATTACTTACAAACTAATATGCAACATACAGTGACATAATACTGCTTTTAACCCAGCACACCAGCACAACACCACACAGTGTGACAAAAAACTTCTTCCCGCATAATATGGTATAACAAAACAGAGCAAAACATACCCCACAACACAATATAGCACAACATAGTGTGATAAAGCATTACTTAAAGCTTAGCACAATATAATACCACATTGTGAAATCGTACAACTTACAACATAATACAAAAGAACTTTATTTTAGTAGTAGAGTTCTTTCATTTAATTGTGTCACTTTTGAAAGGCCTATTTTGTTACTTAATCTGCAACACACTGTCCACACTGTCCTCCATCGGATGTGATCAAATGATTCAAATGAGAGGTCATGGTAATGCAATTTTGCCTCTTGTGTTCTCCATGTTTGTCATCTCAGCAAGTTGTAAAGAATATGTTTAACATTAAATTGGTGTTGGCCATGTGTCCATCCCTTGGCTATGGATGCCACTGGTGTCCACCTCATTCGTCAATAAGTAAAGGTATTTTCTCATTCCTTTGAGAGCCCTGTTGCCTGAGAAAGGGCAGAATTTTTATGCTCAATTGATGACATGTTATCAGATTTGGATATGCAATTAAGTAGGGCGTGCAGAATATTTCTTTTGCCCTCAGCATTGTGGGAAGGGCCCATTTAAGATAGTTGTAAAATTGTTAGGTTTCTTGGCTATGCCAACAGTGGTATGCCAGCAGTAAAAGATTTTTCCCTGCAACAACATATTAGGAGGATAAATACCTGCGCAATGAAAGATGTGTGCACATAATTGAAATATAAGACTCAAAAAATTCAAAATTCAAATAAGTAGTGACTAATTTTGGATGAAATTGAAATGATGCTGAAGAAATTCACAAAATTCCCCAATTTTGCAGAACATGAAATTTGAAAAAATTCTCAGACATTTGCATTATGTAATTTTGTTTAAATTCTCCCCAAGGGGCACTGGTTTGCACAGAAAAGTTACTGGCGAGAGACATCTTGTGCCAACACCCTGCTGTTATCTCACATGTTTTTACATGAGGTGTTCTCATGCAGGACACCTATAAACTAATTTTGTCCCAAAAACATCATTTTAGCAAACATTCATGAAAGTGCACAAAACGTTTGTGAAAAAAATATGCTCTTCACACATTCCGAGTCTTACAAGCTTTCCCCCATCTTTCAAAGTATATCTATATCAGTGACAACATTATGTTTTAAACTAAAAGAAAACACTGAAAACACTGAAATTCACCAGTTTTAGTTATCTCTAGTAAATATAACTTGTGTCCTAATGTAATAATAACTCGCGACCCCCCCATGAACAGTCTTTTCATCAATGATGTTATTTCAAATGTTGCAGTGATGCTATCAATAATGTTATAGAATATCTCATGAGTAATATAATATGTGAGGTAATTAGCAGTGCTTAGCCAGGGCACAGGGGTGATGCATGCCCTCCCCATTTTTCCAATTTTGGTCCTGGTGATTGGGGTCACTGGGGCCACGTAGAGGCTTGAGGAGAGGGTGCTGCCACCCTCCGTCCCAGAAAAAAGAGATTTGCCCCCTGCCCCCGGGCCCTGGCCCACCTCCGGTGGCTATTTTTTTATAGAGCACTTTTTGTTTTAAAATGTTTCTGCAGATTCGTGGATCCAGGTGAATTCGTGGCTCAATTTGAAAAAATAATTTGAGAGGTTCCCCCCAAAAAGCTGTGCATGGTGATGGCACAAGTTATAGTTACTTAAGGGCATGAGATATAGTCAGTTCGGATAACTATTACTGGTCAATTGCAGTTTTTGGGGGGTTTAAAATGTTACGTTGGCACTGAAATTTTCACCTATCGATAATGTCACTTTAGCCTTTGTTTTTTTCAATGAATTTCTAGGGTTTTTAAAAATGTAAAGTAACATTTTATTATCAAACACGAATGCCAACCCCTTGCATGCAAGCTGAAGGCTGTGCACAGTGTGGGGTTAGCCATAGGGCATGGCCGCTAGCCAGGCCCTGTGTTCAACCCATTGCGAGCAGCCAACCCCATGCCACACACAACCTTCTGGTGTGTGCAGTGTGCAGTTGGTCTCACAGACCCTGGCCACACTCAGATAGGCCCCATAACCCAGGGCCATTTTGTCAAAAAAAGAGGAGGGGGATGCAGCCCTGTTTCCTGAGCCTTTGCGGGCCCTGGGGCCCCCGTTCGTTGGGACTTTTTATTTAATTAAGGAGAGAGGGTATGCTGTCACCCTACCCGAGCCACGCCACTAAAGGCCCTGGGAACCCCATTCCCTGGGGCTGTATTTTTATATTAAGGGGAGGGGTGTGCACTTCCCCTCCCCAAGCCTTTATGGCCCTCAGGACCCCATCCCCCAGGCCATTTCCTTTTTTTATGAAGAGGGGGTCACATGGCCCACTTCACCAAGTCTCTATGGGCCCTGGGGGCCCATCTCCTGGGGCTTTCATTTTTTATTAAGGGGAGGGGGCTCTTGGTCCCTCTCCCTGATCATCTAGGGCCCTGGGAAGCCCATTCCTTGGAGCCTTCACTTTTTATTAATGGGAGGGGGGAGCACGGCCCCCCTATTCGAGCCAATAGTAGCCCCAGGGACCCCATCCCCTAAGGCCTTAAGTGCTGCAGGGTGAGTGCCATGGTGCCCACCCGGGGCACCCAGTAAACAGTACATTGGAGGCCATGGTGGGACCCCCAGGGAAACTGCGACCGAGTAGGCTCCGCGCGTGCACCCATCCTGGGTGCTGCGATAGCTGGCATTGCACATGCACAGCAAGAGCAGCTATTTGTGCTTGTTCCCGCTGGGTGGGAGCAATCTGAGTTTCCCTGCTCGCAAGAGCATGGGCAGGAAACAGAAGTCTGCTCCCATCTGTCAGGGGCATTTTCAAAGCTCCCGTCTGGTGAGAGCAGACTTGCCTTCCCTACCCATTCTCCTGAAGGCAGGGAAACTACTGGGTCCTGAGCTCCCAAGGACACAATGTGTCAGCCAACCCTGTGGAACGGGGACCCTGGGGCATTGTATGGTGCGGGGAGGGGCCGCGTGCCTCTCTCCTCAATGGTTACATATTAGCCCTGGGGTATGGTGTCCCCGGGGCCCATTCGTAGCTCAGGGAGGGGGACTGTGCGCCACCCTCCACTTTCAAAGTGTGCAGGGCCCCAAGGGATGGGGTCCCCGGGGCCATAATCAGACTAGGGAGGTGGGTGGAAAATTCTGCAAAATGACATGTAATTTCACCCAAAAAATCCATAATTATCATTTAGCGCTATATGTTAGCCCGAAAATGTCCTTACATCAACTTTGGATGCGAGGGTGCATTTTGTACTAACAAAAATGCAAAAACAAAATTGCCATGAAAAACAACCTCTTGCATTCTGGTTATTTGCAATGTTCCTGCGTTTCTGCGCTATAATTTTGCAATAAATGGTGGTGTAATAATGTGACGAGGCATAATGGCATAACTTTGGGAATTTCACGTAACAAGCGTAACACGAATGACACCAGTGTATTTAAATTTCACTGGAGCCTATTTGCAACTTGGAATCTGCGGAAATTGCCCACGTATAACTGGTATGAGTGTACAATTTGCACCGACTTTTGCAGCTGAGTTTAACTGAGTGCTTCGTGTATTTTGCAACAATGGTTTTCATATCCCTTTTCTGGAAATACATTTAAAAAGATGAGCATAGTTTTCTTGAAAGAAATATTGGATCTGCTGTTTGCAACGAAAAGTAAATGCTTGATTTTTACATGGCTAAACGTAACATAGCCACATTATAATACCCTAGAAACAATTTGTCGTATAACATTTGCGGAGTCTGGAAATTTCTAACTTCATAAAGCCTGTAAATGTATCTGTAGAATTCTATTAGTTTTGCGGAAGTGAAATAACGCGACTTTGCACATCCCTAGCAACGAGCCTAACCATAGGCCGTTACCTCGCTGACCTTGCCTATAAAACATCGACCTTTAATGTAGTGTAACTTCAGACAGCTTGAGGCGCGCAGTGAGCCTGATGCGCATGCGCAGAGTCCTCTGCAGTAGCCACGTCTACCGAATATGATCCAATAATTACGAAGATTGATGCCCTGCTGAGCCCTCCAGGGTGCACCGGAGCCCAGCTTTGAAAAAAACTTCCTCTGAAATCAATCCTGCTTTTTCAATAGGTGAGGCAGGGTCAGGGCCGATATTAATCCGCTGTCACCGCCAGTCAGTTCAGCTAACAACAGCTTAACGACCCTTGCACAGGCCTTGTAAATATACTATTGACGGGAGTGGAGCCGGCATCCTTGCAAACGCCTGTGTCCCAAAGATATTGAAGAAATGGTTGAGAGGCCAATTAAAAATCCTTCTAAAGGCGAGCAATCTTTCTTACTTCCCATCTGCTCCACCGCCCTAAATGTGTCCTTTTGTACGAACGGTACTGTCTGTCATCATCACTAAACATGCATTTGTTCATTTTTCTATTGTTAAACCTTTCTGTGGCTTATCATTTTCAGTATTGCAGCTGTAATTGAGAGTTGATACTGTTCAAATTCACCAGGCACTGCAATCTCTTTATAAGGGTAGCATACTTTTAAAATGTATTCTGCACTCTCAGCATGTGGTTTGATTCAAATCCTTCCAGGTGTGTAAAAGAACACATTTGCTGAAAAACAACATGGAAAGTACTGTTTAAAAAGTGTGGGTTGTTGGTAAACCCCATAAGCAACTGAGGAAAACACAAAGAAATGCAAAAAGTTATCCTCATAAGAAATTAGGTGTGAGCAAATTTTTATTAAGCGTGTGAAATTCTCTAAATGTACAAAGTCTATGTCAAACCAAAGTGCAAAACATCTTCACATTTGGCGAGTGCAAGATTTTGCACACTTTTCCAAGTTTCGATGGGAGACTTTATTCAGCAGAACACAGCCCCAAATTAAAGAAGCTTCTGACCTTGGCAAGTGTGCATTTTGTTTTCATTTCTTTTATTTTGCAAACATATGCAATAAAAATTAAAAGTATAACTTTAAAAAAAAGAAAACATAAGAGGAGAGATTGACCCAAATGCCTGGACTCTGACGTGCACTACATTTTGGTGAATGTGCACATGCAATAGAGAAAATGCTTTCCTTCACAGTGAAGGAGAGTCAATGGCTGAAGCGGGGGTGACTCACTGAACAGACAATTGGATGAAAAGGGCTAACACAACTCCACTCTGTATGTGTATATGTTTGTATTTTTATTTTTGTTTTTTTAGACCATCAAGAAAGCTAAAGCTATCTGTAGACGAAACTTAAAAATTTACGCCGCTCAAAGCGGACCACAGTGTTGCTGTGGATTGGATGGGGAGCTTGGTACAGAGTGTAGAGTTGTGGGTATGTGAAGTTTCGAAATGGGGAACTGCTGAGGAACATCATATACACATTTCCCGCACTGATGAGAAAGCCCTGAGGCCTGGAGACAATTAATAGATAACTTTAATACAAGTGGGACTCTGGATTCGGACACTGGTTAGAAATGGTTTGTGCTCTCATCGAGACAGAAACACCGGAACTGTTGGTGGGGCCACCTGGTGTGGATGATTATTTTGTATACGATATTCTTGCTTGCAGGCTTGGTGTAGGGAATAGTGTTACTTCCTGAGCTGAGTGGGGGGAGGGGTAGTTGGTTGGAGGGTTATTGAACTGCAGAGTTGATATGCACTGAATGCTATGTTGTATTGCTTTTTTGAAAATCCCAAAAATAAATATTTTTTTTAAACGCTAGACGCAAACATAAGACAGCCTGGCTCCTCCTGGATATTTTTCCACGACTACAGTTGTACAACATTGTGGGATTTTTTCCAAAAACAATTTAAATAATTTGTGAAAGGTCTTTTTTACTCATTTGAAGAATTTCAATATTTTTGGTGAGAACAACTAGCCAGGTTACTCATCAAATAGGCGAAAATCATCAGCCCAGCCTGATGTAGAGTTGCCCAGGCTGACAAAACACTACCATGGGAGCTGGGCGCTTAACTTTACGATCCCCTGTAACTGCCTACATATTTAACATTACCTTTCTCAAAGCCTCAGCAACACCATTCGATGTGACTTCAATTTAGCTTGGTCCTACCTCAAATCTTTAGATAAGGTAGATTGAAGGGGTCTTCAGAGCCTGCCTGCCGCCTATGTAACTACCCAAAGGAACCATTAGCCCACATTGTCTGTATCTGTGTCTGTCGAAAGCTTTCCCCTCACAGAAAATTTTGACTGTGGCAGATGTTAAGAACTTTCAACATTGGGTCCTCCTGCAGTGAGGTGGTGGAAGCCTGCTTATAGGGAGAATCTACACAGTTCTCGTTGAGATTGCTGAAGTTTCTGAAGGCAGTCACAACCATCTTAGGTCTCGGCGACAATTAATATTACGCATGACCTACTCAGGCTTCTTTTTAGTGCAGCGTTGTCTGCCACCCCTCGACTGTTGCTATTTGTGAGACACCCTTCCGCCAGATTCGATTAGTGGACTTGGCCTCCACTCCATTACTACAAAACCATACATCTAATGGCATTGAGGGCCTCATTTACAATGAATTGGCGTAGGGCAGCACTGCAAGTCTTTTTGCTGTGCTGCCCTACGCCAATTTGAAAGGGCAAGAATGCAACATATTTACAAGATATGGTCCATTCCTGTCCTTTTTGCCTGCACCAGCGCACAATTTGGTGCCTAGCACCAACGCAGACACCCTTGCACCATGGTGCAAGGGTGTCTGCGCTGTTGACAAGATTGTATTTGTGCAGGCAGGGGCACCTTCCTGCACAAACACAATCCATAGAAGTTTTTTCCTCACATGGAAGGAAGAAAAAAATGAGGAGAAATAAAGATATTTCTCCTCATCCTGTTCTGATGCATTCCCAGGTTTACAGATCCTTGTAAATCTGGAAATGTGTCAAAACCCACGGGCGTTGTGTGGGAAACCCCACCGCAATGCCCATGGAACGCCACCCGGACGCCGTGTAAGGCAACGCAGTGACTTGCGCCGCGGTGCCTTACACCATATCTACGAGGCCATGAGAGACCACGTAAATTTTCGGTCTGCACTGCCAGACGTCATAAAAAGTGATGCATCGGCGGCACAATGGGCTTGTAAATATGTCCCTGTGTTTTTTGTTTTCACTGTCAGGTCCTATCATGGTAAAGGATGCACATGAACTTTAACCCGATGGTGCCTTGCACTCAATTTTTAATTTGACTTTAACGTTTTATACTACTTTTAAAATCTTCTTAACAAATTTGAGCCCTTTCCTGTTTGAGTGCTCTTCCTATCATCTCACCACCATATTTTAAGCACAGGGCACGTTTTAGATGCAGAAACCCACACAGTACAACTCAGCAAGGAAGTGAACTTTCAAGGCACTGGGACTTTGTTGATCGCAGATAATTAAGTCACTCTATTGAGAAATGCGGAACTTTTAATGCTTTTTATTTATTTCGAGCTCTGCTTTCTTAGGAATTATATTGTTTTTAATGCACCATTTTATCCATCTTCTCTTGTTAGCTGCACTGAATTGCTGCCTAGGGCTTCCTATAGCAGCAATTCCTGACTGATCATTGCTGGTTTTTTCTTACTGTCAGAACCTTATGTTTTCAGTGTTAATGTTCTAAAGTTATTGCAGCAATGATGTTTATTAATTGTGCTAAATAAATTCTATCGATCTATCGTGGTATAGAGTCATAAATATACATGATCCCCAGTATCTGCAGACGTAAGCATAAACTCGCCGCCAATCACTTTACCATTAGGAGCAAACTTATTTTTTGATCTTATAAATTAAACTTCCCTGGTGGAATAAAGTAAGATCACTGAGGTGCCAGGAATAGAGGAAATAAAGTTCTACTTAAGAGAACAATACAATTCTAATCCAATATGTGCATGGGAATTGATTTGTTTGGGTGCTTTAGTGGGACTTTGTATTTTTTTGCATCTGTTGGCATTGAGTGCGGAAACTGATTTTATTTAGAATCTCGTTATATTGGGCAAAAGCCTCGGTTTGCAGAAAGCAGCCGTCGAGCTTAAATGTCACTTTCTTCTGCTGAGTGTCTTTTTGTTAACTTCTTTTTCTTTTTGACAGAAAGTTATTCTTTTTATTAACAGTTAAATGTTCATTCCAATAAATGGTCAGCAGTTTTCATTTTAGCTACATACAAAAAGTCAATTCACGTCTCCAAGGGGTTCCATCTCAGGTGTCTGAGAAGCTGCACCCACTCTGCGGACTGACCAGGCTGAGGTGCGCTCTGACGGCAAACTCTGTTGCTGCCCGCGGTCCACGCAGGGGACCCCCCTAAGAGGGCGGCCGCCTTAGTGCCACATGAGGGCACACAATACAGCCTAGTGCTGAGGGACCCCCTCTGGGTCGGCGAGTCACTTCCGGGCACTGGTGGGCGGGGAGAGAGGTATAAGTACCTCTCCCGCCCACCTGGCGACCTCTTTTGGCCGCAATCCTTCACGCCGTTCTTTGTTCCCTCCTGGACACGCTGTCCACTCACGTCGTGGTCGTTGTCGTGGTCTCGGTTCGTCTGGGTTTGGAGGTGAGTCAGGGCGGAGAGTGGTAGCCCCTGCCTCTTGGTGCAGGTGATGGCATCCACTTTAATTCATACAATAATGTATTTTCTCGGTAATCGGACCCCGATAATTCCATTCCGCCCAGACTACCCTTTCGCCGCTGGTGGCAAATACTGCATTCGGTAAATTATCAGGTCTCTGTTCATTGTAACACTGTCTTGCACTGTCCGGAATTAAGCGAAATCCACAGTGCAGACCGCTTGGCCTCACCCTCTCGCTTTCGTCTTGTTTAACCTACGAACGGGGAGGTGGGTGGCTCGCATCCCCGTTAGGGGCATGGGCTTCCACTGTTTATAAAGAGCATTGCCGTTATCGGTAAGGTAGCGGGTTGACACCTTCTGGCATTAAGCCGCCACAGAAAGTATAGGTCGCATAGGGCAGGAAATGGGCATGACCGCAGAATGGCCGTACGTGCAGCCCCTTATTTATTTATTTTAGGAGCTTGTATAGTGCGCAGCTACCCCCAACGGGGGTGTCCCGGCGCTTGGACAGGCGAAGGAGGTGAGTATGTTCAGTGGTATTTAGGCGCTGGAGAAGAGCCAAGTCTTAAGGTCTCGGCGGAAAATAGATTCTGACTTGGTCAAACGCAATGGCAGAGGCAGGCTGTTCCAGGTTTTTGCGGCGATCACCGCAAATGCTCTGCCGCCCATTCTGGCGCGACGAAAGCGGGGGATATGAGGAGGCACAGGTGGTTGGATCTAAGAGCGCGGCAAGACTGGGCAAGTTTGAGCCGGGCTCTCAGGTAGGCCGGGCCCGTATTCCGTAGTGATCTGAAGACCAGAACCATTGATTTAAATTGGATGCGTTTGGCCACTGGGAGCCAGTGAAGCTTCTTAAGGTAGGGGGAGATCGAGTGGCGATAAGGGATGTTGTATATCAGCCTAGCCGCCGCATTCTGGACCGTCTGTAAAAGTCTGATCAGGTACGCGGGAGCCCCTGTGTACAGACTATTAGCGTAGTCTAGGTGGGAAGTGATGAGTGCGTGGACAACGGTCCGGCGAGAGTCCTGAGGGAGGAAGGGGAACATTTTTCGGATCATGTGGAGTTTCCCGAAACAGGCTGCAGAAACTAGGTCGATTTGATTTTTGCAAGAAAGTTCGCTATGGAACCTGACACCTAGATTCCTGGCCGATGACACAGGTTCCGGAGGGGGGTACAGTTCTGATGGCCACCAGAGGGAAGGAGGGGGGGACTGGGTTGATTGAAGAACATCACCTCCGTTTTATCCGAATTTAGTTTGAGGGTGTTAAGGGCCATCCAGGAGGAGATGTTAAGCAAGCAGCGTCTGAAATTGGAGAAGGTAGCTTCGGAGTGGTCTCTGAATGAGAACACAAGTTGGGTGTCGTCAGCGTAGGAAATCACTCGGACTCCACAAGATTCAACTACTTTAGCCAGGGGGGATAGGTAAACGTTAAAGAGTAAAGGGCTAAGTGCCGAGCCCTGAGGGACGCCACAGTTGAGCGGCTTCTCGCTGGAAACAAAAGGCTGCAGGAAAACCATTTGAGAGCGGTTAGTTAAAAAAGATCTAATCCACGATAAGGGGGGGCCCTGGATTCCGAGGCTGAGGAGTCTCTCTACCAAGATGTCATGGGAGACCGTGTCAAATGCTGCGGACAAGTCGAGGAGCATTAACATGGCTGCCTCGCCTGTGTCCACACATTCGCGGATATTTTCCGACACCTCCAACAGAGCGGTCTCTGCGCTGAAACCGGGTCTGAAACCGGATTGAGAGTCGTGAAGAAGGTGGCCGGATTCAAGATAGGTGGCGAGTTGCTCTTGGACAATTTTTTCGAGGACCTTAGCCGGTTTGGGAAGAAGGGAGATGGGGCGGTAGTTTTTAGAGACCGAAGGGTCAGCATCAGGTTTTTTCAGAATAGGAATTAGCATGGCCTGTTTCCAGGCAGAAGGGAAGACACCAGACTGTATTGAGGTATTCCAAATGGTGTTCAGGGGGGAAATGATGAGGGGGGCAAAAGAACTAAAAAGAGAGGTCGAGCATAGGTCTTTCGGAGAGCCAGATTTACAGGTGAGCCATTTTTGGAGAGCAACTTCAAGGGGGATAGGGGCGAAGGAGGTGAGTGATTGGGCAATGGTATTAGTAATTCCCGAGGTTTGTTCCGGGGGTTGCTGGGAGGGGTAAAAAGTAGAATAGATGTCCACGATTTTTTCATAGAAAAAATCTGAGAGGCCATCGCAGAGTTCCTGAGTAGGGGGAATCCTACTAGACAGTGCGGCAGGCTTAGTGAAACCTTTTACAATTTTGAAGAGGGATTTAGTAGAGTTGCCAGCGGAGTTAATTTTATTAACAAAATAGTCTTTCATTACAGCGCGCTTTTGTCTATGAAAGTTCTTGATAGCGGCTCTATAAGTAGCCTCATTGTTATACGTGAGTCTCCAGCTTCGCTCTAGTTTTTTGCACTGACTTTTTGCGGCGCGCAGTGCGGGAGTGAACCACGGGGCGGAAGGTTTTAGTCTAGAGGATACAAGGGGTTGGATAGGGGCAACCTTATCAAGTGCAGAGGAGAGCCAGTCGTTAAAGCTGGTAACATCATGATCCAGATCACCACTTACCCGTGGCAGGGAGCCGCCAAGGGCGGAGGCCAGGGAGGAGCAGGAGACTCTGAACCATTTCCTGCCCGGGAAGGGGAAGGCAGACTTGGGCGTGGGGTGGAGGTTAAGCTGAAGGGAATCAAAGAATGGTCTGACCAGGGTAGCGGCAAGGGAGCAGCGGTGAGGAGGTTGGGGTTATTAGCGAACAATAGATCTAGGGTGTGTCCAGCCCGATGAGTAGGACCCTTCACCCTCTGAGTAAGATTAAGGCCATTCAAAGCATCAACAAGTTGGCTGGCTTTGGGGCAGCCAGTATCATCGACGTGAAGGTTAAAATCGCCGAGGACAGTGAAGTGCGCGTGCTTCAGTGAGAGGTCAGCCACAATGTCATAGAAGTCTACGAGGTGTTGAGGTGGGGAGCTGCGGGGTCTATAGATGAGAATTCCAGCCAGCACTAGGTTGGAAGTGGAGGAGATACAGAAGTACATTGCTTCCAAAGGGCTAATGTTGGGGATTTTTCTAGAGGATATCTCCCATCCTTGCCTAAGAATCACCGCAATCCCTCCCCCAAGCTTGTTGTTAGTTCTGTTAATTCCTGTGAAGCGATATTCTGGCGGTAAGGCCAGGCTGAGATCAGGGTTGGAGGAGTCCCTGATCCATGTTTCGCTCAGGAACATTATGTCCCAGGCATGGGTTGTGAGGGAGAGCCATATGTCCTCGGAGTGACGGGGAAGCGATCGGCAGTTGAGTAGACAGGCTTTAACGGGTGGGAGTAGGTCAGTAGGAGCGCTGGGGGGAATGGGATGCATATGGGTGGGGGGGAGGAAGGGGGAGGTAGGGTTCAAGAAAGATTTTAATGGAGCAGTTATCACATAGAAAAAGTGGCGAAGGATCATCAAAGTTGTACAGAGATGGGGTAATGCAGCTACACCATTTCTCTCTAATAGCAAGCAATTGAGGGATAGACCAGCAGATTGGGGCATCGGGGGGGCAGCCGGCAGCATGGCTGGCACTGGCTGTGGAACAGGCGCGGACGGGCGCAGACGGGCTTGCCTTTGGTGCGCCTTCGGCAGGCCAGCGGCGGCGCGCCCGCTGCGCGCGTCCGCTGCGTGTCTGTCTGGGCATGTCCTATTATAGTGAGGTAAGCTAGAATGCTAACCTCAAGGTTGGAGAAGGGCGGAAGTGGTTAACCTGACTTCCGGTGGGTGGCACCTCCCTCCAGACAAACGGAAGAATCTGCGCTGGACCGGGGAGGGACGCCATGCCCAACTGGCAGGTAAGCCAAAAGTAAAGAGTATATAGCGATAAAAAGCACAGTAAAAGTGTTAAATGCGGCGAAACAATGTAAATTTAAAAACAGGAGAGCCCTTTCCCAGGCGCTCTCAAGGAGATGTGCAATAGTGAGGGCAAAAGCGAGATTTTAAAGGATTACCACAAGAGGTTAAGCGGAGCCCTTTCCCAGGCGTTCCACAGCTAGAGTGAATCAGTATAATGTCTCAGTAAGCCCTAAGCGCGTCCGCTGCGCGTCTGTCTGGGCATGTCCTATTATAGTGAGGTAAGCTAGAATGCTAACCTCAAGGTTGGAGAAGGGCGGAAGTGGTTAACCTGACTTCTGGTGGGTGGCACCTCCCTCCAGACAAACGGAAGAATCCGCGCTGGACCGGGGAGGGACGCAGTGCCCAACCGGTAGGTAAGCCAAAAGTAAAGAGTATATAGCGATTAAAAGCACAGTAAAAGTGTTAAATGCGTCTCTGTGGCCTTCAGTGTGGCGGGTCTTTAGTGGGCTTCGGAGCGCGGGGAACAATTGAGCAGCATGGTGATGATGTGGGCATGGCAATATAGCCGAGCAGGCGGATCGGAGTGTCTGTGATGCGCAGTTGTGGGGGAACTTGGAGGGAGTTTCTTTCCACGTTACTGCAGCCTGGGTTCGTTCACGCGTGCTGATACTCCTCTATTGCACTTATAAACTTCCTTGCAGCACCAGCAAATTAGACAATGTGCAGCCCTGACACTTTAGACTGGAGCACAGCAGGCGGCAGCCAAACAGTGGTACCGGGAACGAACCCGGGGGGACAAATTGGGGAGGAGCACTCTAGCCTCGATAGGTTTGGCAAGTGGTGCACTACTAGAGGCCACGTGGTGGGGTGAATACTGGAGCGGTCACCACCCGTTGTTGCACTGCATCGTGATATCGGTGACCTCGTCGTGCGGGGGGCTCATCCGGGGCACTGCAAGTCGTGTGGAAGGAGCCCGACTCCCTGTTGCTGGCTCTGTTTGGACCGGGCGCCGCATTGTGGTGGTTGCAGCCTGCGTATGAGCTCCTCTGGGGACGGCAGGCGGGTGCAGTCACCTCGCCATGGTTGGCTCCGGGAACTGAAGGGGTTTCTCGGGTCGCGGGAGGGACCAAGACCGAATGCTGCCGTACGCGTTCTCTTCGGCGCCGTGGGAGCCACATGCTGTGGGGCATTCCGCCAGTTGCATGTTAGGCATTGTGCGGTCGGTCAAGTTGGACGGCCTCTTGGCGCGTGGGGTTTCCTGTAAGGTGCATGCGGTGCTCACCGCTGCCCGCCCACCCTCCTCTTTCTTAAAGGATGTTGGGGCCGAGGGGGGAAGCAGATTGATTGGGGCAGCATTTACTTGACTGCTCCTTTGTTGCAGACCGACCCTGGTGCCGCCAGCGGGATGTGAGTGGTTTGAAACTCGCTGCTGTTTTAGGTCAGGCAATGTGCTGATGCAGGACAGCGCAGTCTAGAGCAGCCTCTACTCACGACACTGCTTTCATCGGCGGCGGGTGCATAAGAGCACAGCGCGGGCGGCCCGGGTGTGCCCGTGCCCCAACTGGGCTAGACGCCCGTCAGCACCGGGGCTCCAAGGGGGTCGCGGGGTCAGCACAAGCTTAGTCACAGAGCACAGGGTGATCATTTACTATTAATACTTTTGACCCGCCCGGTATAATGTTGTTTAACATGTTTAAATGTCAGTTGTGGAGCAGTCGTGATGACTAGGGGCGTGTCTCCTCCCACACACTGTTGCTGCTATCCTTCACCTTGGCACCGGTTTTTCTCTGCTCCTCCGATTTCTTCACGGTCATCCCGCGTGGTGACCTGGACAGCGGACAGACTGGGGTGCTGGTCTCAGGGTCCGCACCATCCTGCTTTGGTTTGTTTGTTGGCTGGTTTGGCCCCGCCATGAGGCATCTGAGGGGGGGAAACGTTTTAATGTATTTCTAGAGTCTTCCGCAGCCTCGATCCGTGGTGCGGCCGTGCCCCATGGTGGTGAGGTTGAACAATTGTACTTTGTGGCGCACCTAAGAACTAGTGACCGTCTGGGGTGGGGACTGATTGTATGGTCCAACGCCACACGCTACGTGAGAGCTCAGGGTTCTGGGCAGCCACAGGGTCCGGGTTTACAATGCTTTTGTTCCCTCGGCCAACCGACGCGGAAGGGCCCAGCCATGGGCAGGTTAAATATTACCCTAAGTTAGGGACCGAAGGCAGGCCTCTTTATGGCATAAGGTGCAGGGGCGTCCTGCCCTCAAGGGGGGTCATGCTCCCTAAAGGCATGTTTGTAGCCAGCAAGTGGCACACCTAGCTGGTCGGTTAGGGACTCCTAATCAAATTGGGCAGTACACCTGTAAGAGGAATTAGTTTTAATCCAGACGGTTCGGCTTCTGAGGCATTTAGATCTGGAGGAACTCAGTGGACATCTCCTGGGGGTGTAGCCATGGGTTTTATAAAATCGAACGAAACAATATTAACAGTTGGCTTGGGGAGCCTTGACTACCCGAGCCTCGTGTGTCTGCTGCCTGTACTGATGGTGGGGCAAACTGACACCTGGCGGCTCACGCCCAAGCACCGGTTGGAAATTGTTAATTTGTTTGGTAAAAAACGACTCGCGTAGATGAAGGACAATCTTATTAAGGACTCTGGTTCTTCCAGGGGTGCGAACAGGCCTGTTGTTTGGTAATGTGCTAGGCCAAGGGTAGGCTTATTTCTAGTGGTGTAACTGGGGGCAATGACAGAAGCAGCAAAAGCCTAAGCTAAGCACAACTTTTCAGCTTACGTGTTTTAAGCTACGCCCATAATGCGCGACCACGCCTCTTGGGGAGTCTGCCTCGTATGCACTGCGCTGCATGAGGACCAAAACCGAAGTGACCAATGCCTTTGTGTGAGGCAACCGTTGCCCATGTAGAGTGCTCCAACACCTGCTGGGCGTGCCCTCGCAATACAGAAATGTGATATAGATATACTATTTTTAAAAAAAA
Source organism: Calotriton arnoldi (assembly GCA_963921515.1). Lineage (NCBI taxonomy): Eukaryota > Metazoa > Chordata > Amphibia > Caudata > Salamandridae > Calotriton > Calotriton arnoldi. The sequence continues at coordinate 515,286 of CAWUFW010004596.1, read as the reverse complement.
CAACAAAAAAAACGCAGCACAGGGGGTGGCGTCTGGCGGGGGAAATGACCCGGCAGTGGCCCACGTGCAGCATGAGTAACACTGCGATAAGGTTGTAGTTTGTTGAGTTTTGTGACCGTGATGTAACTTCTAAGAAACTCGTTATAGATCATGCACAGTCTCATCATTTCAGAACTGTAGCATTTTCAATAGTCTGACAAGGAAGCCAGAGATGTGGCTTATTTACTATATGCAACTATCACCAGTGACAAAGGTAACAGTCCTGGCTGGCGCCAAGTCCAATGTTACAGGTTGATTAAATAGATGGGTACAATGACAGAAGAGGCAGAACTATGTGGCACTCTATGCCAAGCAAAGATTTCAGCTTAAATGTTTTAATGCAGGGCCAGAGGGTGGCTCGTCCAAGTACTTTCTTGCGTACAGTTGGCACATTTGATAATGGTGCATTATAATTGACCCTTTAAGGTCCACCTTGGGACAGTTGAACGGGGACGACTGGTACAACAGATGATCATGTGTTTTAATCGATACTTTGTTTCAGTCAGGAGGGATGATTGGCCTATTCCTGACAGGCCATGGACTATTCTTTGACTTGAACTGGGTCATGTCCAGCTTATTGAGCTGGGTGGGGCAAGTTGTACAGAGATGAACATGTTTGCTTTAATCAATACTTTGTTTCAGTTAGAAGGGATGATTTGTCTAATTCAGATATGCCCCCTGACAATTATCCTTCGACTTATAATTGGTGCAGGTCCAGCTTCTTTAAGTTGGGTGGGGGCGAGTTACCCAATTGCTGTTTTGTAGCATTGACAGTCCGGATGGCTCGTGGAGCAAGGGATGCTTGGCCTGCTCGCATGGGCAGGTGATTTCTTCACGAGCCTAGCCTTGCATGGCTATCAGGTCACGCATTCTTTCGGTTGGTATTGTTAAGGCAACCGGAATTTTATGATAGCAGGAAGGTATTTAGCAAGCCCCGCACTCAAGGTTGCATTTCTCAAACGCATGACACAAAAGCATGGGGGCCTCTCACTGCTATGGCCTGGCAGCCTTTTTAAACCGTTGGTTGTTAGGCAGCTGTATCTGGCATCTTAGTACACGCAGTTGCCGTCTCGGGGAAGCTGCAAGGAAATGGGATTGCTCAAGGCAATGGGTTCCCCCGTGGTCAGGATCCGGAAGCAAGCGGGAGACATTTTGCATGATTGGCCGTTAACTACGTTATGTCACCAAAACCTATTAGTTTAGTGCAGCTACATTGGCACCGAGCTTCGGTGAGGCGCAAATTGACTTCATCATCCGAAGCCATTTAATAACTCCTAGGTAGTCGGTAGATCTCCTGCGTATTCACCCTAAGGCTTCGGGGCTCCCCCAGGTGTTGTGAAGAATGGATCGTCTGTTGGTGTGGGGAGGAATTGACTGTCTGTTGGTACCACCTTTTCAATGGAAGCGGCAGTTTTGCAGTTTCAGGGTACAGTGGCAACACCTTATTGTCACATCATACGATTACAAACTGCTCGCGATTGTTTGTGATCATGTTAAGCGACATGGGGACTGACTGACTCCGACGTACGAACCAGATATGTGAAGAGCAGGTATAAAGTAGCCACTTACACGGCCAGGACAGCCACAGACTTCCTCGGTCCTCCAAGTATACTAAGAGGACTCACAATAGGTGGGTTGGGGGAGATTTGCGACTTCAACTAACAGATGCCAATCATCGGTCATTAGGCCGCTCACATTGTTAGCAATTAAGCAGCCGGGGAAGATGTGGGCGGGACACTGGAGCGTTACCCACATCTAGTCACCCCCTTTAAGAAAAGGGTGGGCATATGGGAATTACATAGGGGCATCTATTTACTAAGGCCATCCCATCAGATAGTGTGCTGCCCCCTCAGCCTTTCACCCTCCTGAGGTCGATAAAGTGTGTAACATCGAGTTGGGTAGCAATAAACACCTGTTAATCAGTGCCGGGATAGCCCCCGGGGGGAAGGTGCGCAAGCACACTCCTGTTAATTTTGGCATAGACAATGTCAACCACAGTCGGCAAGCTTTCCTGACCATGCGGTAAAGACAGGAAACAAACACATGGAGAGCCAATGGGTTTGTATCTTGCACAATAGTAATAAGTGGAATAACTTTTACTTTCGACAGGCCCGAGCGCAAACAATTGTAATGAATTTTAGCCACGGCTTCAGCCAGCTGATCGCAGTATGATTTTCGGTGGCTGAGGGGTTGTTACCTCTCTAGAGGTAGGTCCATGATAAAATGTTGTGCTTAGTGAGGTCCTCAAAACCAAAGCGGTATTTGTATCTTTCCAAGGTGAAATATATGTTAGGTACTTAATAGCTCGCTATTTAACACATCAGGGTGGACAGTAAAAAATGTCTAGTTGCAACTGGGGATTCCCTAAGTCATGTCTGCACCTGCTCATTCGTCAAGCTGCTGCATCAGGTTGTTGCCAGATGTCTTGGAGTGGCAGGCAAGTGCAGTAAGGAACAGGTTTTAAGTTACAAGGTCAAGTGCAGTGGGCAGAGGGATTTCAGCGGACCCACAGAAGGTGGGTTGCGGCAAAGCTTGAATCTGGGAACCTCAAATTGCGACATTTTCATGGGTTTAATATACGCAAGACTCTTTGGTGGCGGAGTAAAACCATTCCAGCAGGAATTACAAGGTAACTAGAAGGGAAGCCATACCCAGCTTTGCTTCTGTGGAGGGCTAACAATTCCGGGGATAACGAAGCGAACTAGGTACTGTACTTATTGTACTCCCCCCCCCCCCCTGTCCCCATCTACTTGCCTGCGCCATGGCTCACATTGGCGAAGTTTGAAAATGCATGACTTGCGCTAGGAGGGGACAGCAGCCTGGAATCACAGCAGTTATACACAGCAGGCAGAAGGTGAGGGGCTAGCATGCTACATGGCCATGTTATAAAGCATAATACGGGGGGTCAGGTGTGATGCCAGGGCATTACATTGGCCATACACGGGCAGAAGGGTAGAGTGCCAGGAGCAGCCTGATTTATGAAGCTTGCTAGGAGCAATCATGGGATGTCATTCCATATATGGGTGTGCTGCGACTCCAAGGAGGCCTGGCCCTTCGCCCTTCAGGAGAGGGTATTTACTGATTCATGCTGATAGCTAGCCCATTACCAAAGTTCAGGTTGAGCAGGTAATGTAGGCATACTTTACAATGTCAGGCAAGGCGGGTCCTGGCAAGCGCTTGTGCAGTCCCTCTTTCTGGAGGGGCAGCGACTGCAGCTCTCAGGGCGGGCATGTAGCGGAGCGCATCTTGCAGGTGGGACAATGGGAATCCCAATGTTTTAATGGTACTTCCGTCCGTAAGCCACACAGGGGAGTGGCCGGAGGACAGGTTAAGTGAATTATGTACAGTGCGAATTTTGAGTTTACCGAAGGCAACCCTGTGATGCATCAGATTTTGGCGGGGTGCAGTGTTATTGTGTGAAATTATGGGCAATCTTGAGGAGTGGTATAGAATGGTGCGCAGTGCTTCAATAAATGTGTTTGGCAACCCAGCATTTCTTTATTTTCCAGGTTCAAAGGTCTGGGTGAATGGCCTTCGTGCGCCTTGAGAGTGGCATGGGAATGGAGGCAGGGGTTTTTCCTCCACTGAGTTAACTTGGTTGGGGGTCCCAGGCATGCGCTGGAACAGTTGGCTGTAGAAGCTGTGGCACAGGCTGGGGGCTGGGGGAGTGTCTCCCCTCTCAACATTTTGGTCATACACCTGGGAGGCAATGATTTGACTCTCATGGGTAGGAGGGCACTCCTGCAAGAAATGAAATCCTCCATGTGTAAGTTCAGCAACCAATTGGGGGCATGTGAGTTATAGTGGTCAGAGATAACCCCACGGTTAGTGTGGCGAGGGGCCCGGTCAGGGGATGCCGTGGAAACCTCACGCAGGAGATTTAACAGTGCCATGCGTAATTTCACTGAACAGTGGGGGTTTGGCTTTACCAGGCATGGTCTGCTGCATGCCGAGACCACAGGGTGTTTCGAAGAGGACGGGGTTCACATGTCTAGAGTGGGCATGGACTTGTTTTTGCTGGACCAAGATCAGAGGTCTGGGTGATTGGCCATTCGGGCCGCCTCTTGAGGGTGGCACGGTGGGCGGAAAGCAGGAAATGGCGGCAGGGGTTTTTCACCAACGAGATAATTTGCTTGGGGTACCCAGGCATGTGCTGGAACAGCTTGCTGAAGAAGCTGCAGCACAGACTAGGGGGGGTCTCCCCTCCCAACATCCTGGTCATACACCTGGGAGGCAATGATCCGACTCTCTTGGGGAGGAGGGAACTGCATGCCAAGTCCACAGGGTGTTTTTATGGTCAGAGATAACCCCTCTTTTAGTGTGGCGAGGAGCATTGTCGGGATGCTGTGGAAACCTCGCGCAGGAGAGGTAATAGTGCTATGCACAAATTCACTGAACAGAGGGGGTTTGGCTTTATCAGGCATGGCTTGCTGCATGCCAAGTCCGCAGGGTGTTTTGAAGAAGATGGGGTTCACCTGTCTAGATTGGGCATGGACTTGTTTTGCTGGATCTGGGAGAGGCCCGGGAATCAGCAGGATGTAGGTAAGAATGCCAGCCTTGGTGGGGGGCCTTGGTTGTGACGGTGGCCACACCCAGAGCTCTGGCGGAGTTACAGGGTGATCCAGAGGCTGAAAGGTACACAGGGCTACCCTCTTAAGGAGCAGAACAAGGGTGCAAATGCTAAATATCCCCAGGAAGTCCTCGCGGTGGACCCTGGAGGAGCGACGGTGTCCCGCTAGTCCTACAGGCGGTTGTAAACCTGAGCAACCGGGGGCTGCCTGAAACGCTCCGCTCCCCTCAGGGGGCGTGAGTAGATTGGTGGACTGGCGGTCCACAGATGGGAAGGGGTAAACCCTCACCCAAAATTGGTAAGCACCGATTGGCTAGGGCCACGGTGCAATTTGGCTCGTCAGGTGGGCAGGCGGCGGAGGGGCTGCCTGCCCTTGGATCGCCCGTAAGCTAACCCACCATGTTGGCATATTTTGGTATGCAAATAAACCTGCAGCAATTTTCTCCACGAAAAAGGTGTCTTGTCTGTTTATTTCATTAGGAGATTGCTGTATGTGTGATGGGGAGTGTGTTGCCGATATTGGCACTATGCCAACGAACATGCTGTCTTCCGTGCACCTCGATAGCAATTTGAACATACAGTGTGCGTGTCACTGATAGCAGAATGCTGCTGATGGATGCACTGAAAAGGCTGCCAAAAGAAGTGCTGATAACCAATCCAAAAGGCCTTAGGCTTCAACCATCCCAAAGCTTTCAGGTAACTGAGCACTTATCACTGGACGTCACACAAGATACCAGCCGTGTGAGGTGAGCAAAAGATGAAGATGCAACGCGAGCCGAAAACGCCGTGGGCTTCTCATGCTACAGTGGACTTCTAGTCCCTGGGTAATGGCGCGCATGGAAGGCTGACCTCACAATGATGGTTGGATTCCTCGCACTTAGCGTCTTACGCACCTGCTATCAACTATTAGGCTGGTAATGGTGGCAGTAGAGTTTCAAAATTGTGCAGCCCAGTACATTTCCAGTAAAGTCGAAACACTGAGGGGCATATTAGCAAGGAAGTGGCGGAGAGAGGCGTTAGCCTTCTTGGCTTAACGCCTCTCTCCCCCACTTCGGAAACATGAGGCTGCACCATATTATCAAGGATATGGTGCAGTCTCGCGTTTCCCCCTGCGATGGCGCTAAGTTTTACAACTTAGCACCAACGCAGGCACCCTTGCACCAGAGTGCAAGGGTGTCTGCGAGCAGGGAGGTTTGTTTATGTACAGGAAGGTGTCCCTTCCTGCACATAAACAAACCTAAAATGCCAGTTTGTAACTTACGTGTATACTGCTTGATGCAGCACACATGTAAGTTACAAAATGGCATTTTAAAAAAAAGGTTTGTTTATGTACAGGAAGGGACACCTTCATGTACATAAACAAACCATGGCATTTTGCTTTTTCCATGTGTGCTGCACAAGGCAGCACACATGGAAAAAGCAAAAAAGAGGAGAAATAAAGCATTTCTCCTCTTTTCGCCATCTTAAGACCAGGATTTTCCTGGTCTTAAGTTCGGCGCTGCCACCTATTATCGCCACCCTTGATAATAGGTGGCAGCGCCGAATTCAATAGGTGTTGCGGTGGAACGCCCACCGCAACTCCCACTGCACGCCCCTTTCACGCTAAATTTAGTGTGAAAGGGGCACTATTATCAAGGCAGCGTTAAGCCACTTAACGTGGCTTTAAGCCACGTTAAGTGGCTTAACGCTGCCTTGGTAATAGGGAGCTGACCCTATCGCCACCACAATGTCACAAAAAGTGACGTTGTGGTGGCGATAGGGGCTTGATAATATGCCCGAGTTTTTTTGCCAATAAAATTATAAATGCACCCCCACCTCATACACAGGCTGGAAGGCTAGAAAGCCTTTCATACCCGCTGTTCAAAACGTAATTCACTTATAGAAATAACTGGATTTACCAGTTCCTGTAGGATGCGGGTGTTGCTGTGGATGCCGAACCGCTCGTAGCCAAATTGTAGTACCCCAGTGTACCACAGGACACAGGTTGATGAGAAGAAATATTTATTCACATTGTACACTTAACAGCATTAGGAGACAACATTGTCAGCCTGGTTTACATCACCCACATTCCATGAGAACTTAGAACACACACCCAAGAACATTCTACTCAGAGTATGAGCGCTATGATAGATCACCACACCATGATGCTGTAAGAATGAGAAAATAATGTGTTATGCTTCTGCACAGGCAGCACCTTTGATGTAAAACCTGCCTACAGTGCTAGAGTTCTGAAAGAAAGAGAGGAAATAAAATATTTCTCCATGGTACATTTTCATAACAATAAGTCATTTCATGGCCCTTGGATTGTGTGCACTTAAACTGGACGTTTTCTTGATTATTCACCATGTCGGTGGAAGGTAGCATGAGGAATACATAAATATTATTTAATTCTATCAGGGCTTCTCAGATAGGTCAAGCAGCCTTTCGACGTTCAGTCATGCTTCAGTGCCTTCTCGTCTGCTCCGACTGTTCGGCCTATTTGTTTTTACTTTTCTGTGTCAACAGCAGCATTCAGAGGGCAGCCTAAATCCAGTGGCAGCTTTGGAGATCCTTGCTCTGAAAGATGTATGACGCACTCTCTCCTCACGCCTTAATATGATGTCCTCGGCCGGCCTCTCAATGGGGCATATTCACAAGGACTTATCGCCGAGTTATCACCACCTTAACGCATCAAAAGTGGAGATAGATTTAACGCCCCATTCACAAGCGGGTGCAAACTGCAGACATCGCCAGCATTCCCGCGATAACTGCCGCAAAATGTATCTCCACAGGTGACACCACCAACTAACCCTAATGAGATGCAGAGTAGGCGTACCCGTGCAAAAACTCATGAAAACACCACAACACCACTTTCACAACGAACTGCCAGATCTGCAATGCGAACCAAAAACAGGCGATAAGCCTCGGTAGCAGCAGGGAATTAACACCTGCCTTCTGCTGGTGTTAAGCAGGACGACTACCTGCAGTACGAAAGGGAGCCCAGCCCAGAGCCACATCGGAAGACCCACAGATGCCATGGAGCCAATGATCATGCAGCTCGGAGACCCAAGAGGGCCACAACACCCACCGCCACCACTCCCAGGCCCCCCCCGCACCTCCCTCCCTCCCCGGACAAACACATACCGTGCACGACACAAGAGCCACAAAAAGCGCATGATGTCGCACAATGACAAAAAGAAACACACATGTGTGGTCAGAAGAACGAGAAACAGTCACTCATCATTGAAGTAACAACCAAAAACTTTATTGAAATACAACACAAAAACACCAATGCGGAAGACTCCTGTCGGGTCCGTCAATCTTGATGTCACAGCCTGGAAAATAAAGCACAAAATCAGAACGTTTGTCATGCGCACATCAAAGGAGCGAGACACAGAGAAACAGAGAAAGAAAGAAAGGCAGAGAGAGAAAGAAAGAAAGGGAGAGAGAGAGAGAAGGAAAAGAAGGGAGAGAGAGAGAGAGAAGGAAAGGAAGAGAGAGAGAGAGAGAAGGAAAGGAAGAGAGAGAGAGAGAGAGAGAGAAGGAAAGGAAGAGAGAGAGAGAGAGAGAAGGAAAGGAAGGGAGAGAGAGAGAGAGAGAGAAGGAAAGGAAGAGAGAGCGAGAGAAGGAAAGGAAGGGAGAGAGAGAGAGAGAAGGAAAGGAAGAGAGAGAGAGAGAGAGAAGGAAAGGAAGGGAGAGAGAGAGAGAGAGAAGGAAAGGAAGAGAGAGAGAGAGAAGGAAAGGAAGGGAGAGAGAGAGAGAGAAGGAAAGGAAGAGAGAGAGAGAAGGAAAGGAAGGGAGAGAGAGAGAGAGAGAAGGAAAGGAAGAGAGAGAGAGAAGGAAAGGAAGGGAGAGAGAGAGAGAGAGAGAAGGAAAGGAAGAGAGAGAGAGAGAGAGAGAGAAGGAAAGGAAGGGAGAGAGAGAGAGAGAAGGAAAGGAAGGGAGAGAGAGAGAAGGAAAGGAAGGGAAGGGAGAGAGAGAGAGAGAGAGAGAAGGAAAGGAAGGGAGAGAGAGAGAGAAGGAAAGGAAGGGAGAGAGAGAGAGAGAGAGAGTGTGAGGGAGGTACACTGCCGCCCCCGCGCACCCAGGCACCACTGCTCACCTGCTGCCACCGGTGTGTCTCCAACCACGAGCCAGTATACACTGCAAGCCACCAGGTCTGCAATCTGTAATCGAGGCCAGAGTCAATCATGGCAGAGTCCATCTCACTGCACACGGCAACAACGCCTGTCCGTCCCTGCGCACACATGCAGCTGCACCCTACCGCCTCCTGCCGGCCAGCGCTGGCTGTCCGCCCTTGCGCACCCAGGCCCTACTGCTCACCTGCCGCCAACGGTGTGTCCACCAGTGGGCACACCATGTGCCCGTGCAAGCTCCAGGCCCCGGTCCCACCACCATGGCATGCTCCACATTATGTGGACCCGCACCGCGGCCCAGCAGGTCCCACACATGACGCTGAGTCCTGAGGCATCAATGGCAGAGACCACATCAGTGCACACGTCATCATCGCAGGCTGCACACCCGCTCAGCAATTTCGGTGCCACTAACCCTGTGCAACCCCAGACAGCGCCACGTGGTGGTAGGCCCGTGACGGCCGCAAGGCTTTGGTGCCACTAACCCTGTGCAACCCCAGTCAGCGCCACATGGTGGTAGGCCCGTGACGGCCGCAAGGCTTTGGGTGCCACTAACCCTGTGCGCAACAACTCATGGGCCCTTTATGATTGAGAATCGTGGAACGTCCGTCATCCAGTCACCTCCGGCAGTGGGGAATGTGATGTTGTCGGCCTCTTATATTGGCGGGGTCACATGGCCTGTGACGCCTGTGCCGGATGGGTGTGGTGTGTGTGCAAACCTGCCCTCAGGGAGTGGCCGTGACATGCTGACAACTAGACCAGTGACCTGCAGACCACTAGCGTGTAAACCTGCGACATGTAGCTATGTGGCCCCCCCCTCGGAGCGTAAGGGGAGTGGTCTGGCCTGGCGTACGCCGGACCATCGCAGGGCGTGCAACAATGACTCGGGGGCTCTGGGCGTGGTTCAGTCCATGTCCGGACAAGGAAGTGACTAATGCGTGTGTCCCTGTTGTAGTGTCTACGGCACCCGGAACGCAATCGGCAATGTAGCACACTGTGACTGGAATCCCACTAGATGAGCATCATTGACGTTAGGGGGAGTCACTGACCCTACATTCATCCACACATTCCGTCTGTAGTGTTTGCACTGTGTTACTGTGTGTGTGTGTACAAATGCTTCACACATTGCCTCTGAGAGAAGCCTGACTGCTCGTGCCAAGCTACCAAGGGGGTGAGTAGGGGTTATCTTGGCTGTGTGACACCCTTACCCTGACTAGAGTAGGGGTCCCTACCTGGACAGGGTGCAAACCACTGTCAATTAGAAACCCCAGTTCTAACACAAATAAATGTGTTGAAAAAGAAAGTGTGTATTGTTAAAAGTGTTGAGGGACACAAACATTCCCTCTCATCACCCCAGAGTGAAACACGTGTGGCATGTGCATTGTTCTATTGGAAGCACATGTGCTAAGACCAGTTCTAAATGAAGAAGGTGCCCAGCCTTGCTTCTGCAGGAAACAATTAGGCTCTGTCAAGGGTCTTGTATGAAGGTTGTGCTGGGGTTATACATACCATATTAATGTAGCTGGTAGAGCTACTGTTGCCCTGAGGATTAATCAGTTGGCCTCCTGTTCCTTCCCCCTCCCTCTTGCTGCCTGATGTTGAAACCTTTAACTATGGCGCGCTTTCCCTCCCTTGGGACTTTTTTAACTCCTAATGCCATAAACCTTTTCCATTAGGTTTTGGCGCACGTACCTTTTTTGGCTAATAAGCCGGGACAGAGGTGGTGAACTGCACAACCAACATTGGTGAGTCACTCATCTCATTATACTACACATTAGTCTAAAAAGCGAATGTGTCTCAATGTAGCATTTAAATGGGGATTATCCATGTAAATTTGTACTTGCGCTTGTTTATCAGCCTGTTCGTTTGTCAAAGAATGGCACACAATTCTTGATATGATGTGTTTTCTGTCTCCATCATAGGTTGTGCATTGAACATACTGAACAGGCCAAACTCACTGGTTCAGTATTACACCATTATTTGTTGCACGTGTTTTTCGAGTTTTTGTTTTCACGTAGATTACACGTTTCTATTTTGCAGATAGCTATATCATTGACCCTGAAGAAGGCCATGACACTTTTTATAGGTCTGTAGGCCGAAACATGTTGGTCCTGATACAACACAGAAGCCTCTAATGTCGGCACCTGTGTTATCAGCAAGATTCTGTTTTTAATCCTGACACCGGGTAGCGGAATTAAAGTTGCAGCATAGCTAACCCCGTAGTTAGTTTTAAATCACCCACATTATAGCACTGCACGTTTTTATAACACACCAGGCTCACATAGGGTGCTAGTACACCTGCTGACCTCGCAATAAAACATCCCTGAGCTCCTCCCTCACAGTGAGGGGGTTGTAGCCCGCGTAGAGACTAGGTCTCTCACGTGAGGAGGCACCCCTATGATGAAGCATGACACCTCTGGTGTGTGAGGGGAACCGTCCTAAAAAGGGAATTCCCTGTTGCGCGTAAAAGTACACTCAGCTCTCCGCTGAATAACCCCCCTAGCTAACTGAAATGGGTGCACTTGCCAGGTCAAAATGGTAGTTTAAAACTACACACACAGACACTGCAGTGGCAGTTCTGAGACGTTTGCAGGGCTACTCGGGTGAATGGCACAATCAGTGCTGCAGGCCCACTAGTAGCTTTTGATTTACAGGGCCTGTGCACCTCTGGTGCACTTTACTAGCGACTTACCAGTAAATCAAATATGCCGATCATGGATAAACCAATCAACAATGCAATTTAGACAGAGAGCATATGCATTTTAGCACTGGTTAGTAGTGATAAAGTGCCCAGAGTCCTGAAGCCAACAAAAACAGGTCTGAAAAAATAGGAGGAAGAAGACAAAAGGTTTGGGGATAACCCTGAAAAAAGGGTCAGGTCCAGCAATTTTGTATTTTTATATAGGGCACTCCAACCCAAGGTGTCAGCGTGCTGTACAAAGAACAATGAAGCAGATGTCCAGCATCACATGTATTGAAACAGATACACTCTTAAATAAATTTTGTCAAATCTTTCACACTATATAACATAGCTGAGGGAGATACGAAAGAAGAAAGGAGAACGGAGAAGGGTAGATGTGAAAAGAGGGATTGGGGTGAAGTAAAGTGAAAGTAGAATTGAAGTGCAGGTTGAGTTGAAAGTAAATGAAAAATAGAACTGTAGACGAAAGAAAACTCGGATATAAGATGAACTGTAGAATACAAGAAAAATAGCAGTAGTTGTTAGAGTCAAGAGAAAAAAAAATAAGTACAATTCAATGAGCTAGGTATTCACTTGTGCCCTGAAGACCAGAAGGTCTTCATATGTATGAAATTGAGATCACCCGCTGGGCAACAATTCTTCGCAGCCTCTTTCCACCAGGCATTAATAGGCGGAAGAGGCTAAGAAGTTTGGCGTGACATTCTACACACCAGAGGCGAGCCAAAGGAGGCTTAGGTTTCAGTCTTGTATGTGTTGATTTGATTGCTTTCCAAAGTTAAATTCTGTACACTCCTTAGATTATTGATTGTACCAGATTGTTTACTTGCTGAATGAAGATTTTCTGGTCGCTAAAACTGCATTACTTTGTATGTAATTGGTGTGAGCTCACAATAAGTTCTTGCATACAATGAGAGTTAATGCAGGTCTTTGGCCACTGGGGTAATGTGGTCTTATTTTTTTACCAGAGGTAAGTTTTGCTGCAGAGTCTAGGCATGCTTTTAAACAAATAAGTAAGGTATTAGGAGTGCCAAAATAATTCAGTTTCTATAGTCAGTTATGGATAAAAACATTTCCCTACCACCAGTATGAGAATGTGGGTGTATTATATGGCATGGTTGTGCAGCCTTACAGTGTAATACATTCGCAAAACTGTCTTGGGTCCAGTCAGGCTCATTTGCACAACCTTAAACTTAACACTGGGTAGCTATGTCTTTCGGACATCAAGGTTTGAACAAAGAAACTAGTGTAAAGCATTTAACAGCACCAAACAACAAATTAAGAAAGCCACGCAACACTAAAGAAATTCAACACCAATTTATAAAAATGAATTATATTTTAATTACATTTTAGAGTCCCAGATTAGCAAAATCCAATGGAGGGTTCCGGAGATGCAGATTGTTAGAGATATCTTAATTTTTAATCCAGCCACAAACAAGCATTGGCAACCATAAAGTTTGTAAACTTTGGAAAAGTTTGTAAAAGTTAGTTCGACTACTCTGGCAAAGCTTGGGTGACCAAATCCGACAGGGAGAAGGTCTGGGAGGCCAGTGGGGTAGATTTGGATAGTTACCTGGCCATCAGAGTGTTTTAAGTCCCATTCCAACTTTACTGTACAACGCTGTAGACTTTAATTGAGTGGTCCTGATGCTGCAAATGTAGGTGATGAAGATGCTTAAGGATGCTCCGGGTGCTGTGCGGTCGACGGGGGTGCCTTTGTTGTTATTCCTTGGTCCACCATTCAGGTGAAGTGACTTTGGCCACAGAGGTCGGAGTCCCTCTAAGTCATCTTTGAGACCGTAGTAGGATAGCTGTGCCTTGACCACCAGTGTCCTTGTACAATGGCCTCAGTGATATCCTTTGGTGTGGGCTGGTGTCCCTCTTGGGTGACCAATCTGGACTCAGGTGACACTCCCGGGTCCGGCTGACTCAGGTGCAACTTTTGGCTACCGAGGATCAGTCTCTTGAGATGTCCAGTGGCAGCAGGTCTCGAACCTTCCTTGGTGGCTACCAACTTGCTGATGTGGGCTACTGCAGTTGTTCTGACCCTGATGCGGGTTCCAGGGGGTCAGTACACTGTTCTCTTGAGCCACTCCTTTGATCTGGGGCAGGACTTTTCCCCGAGGCAGGAGCCACAGGCACAGTCCTCTCTTTGCTAGCCCAAGGCACAGCAGGTACAGTCCAGCAGACAGTGGAGCCTCTCTTTGTGCAGTCCAGGTGGCAGCAAGGCAGTCCTTCTTCGGTCCATGTCCCAGCTCCGATATGATCTGAGGTTCAGGGTGCCAGGGATGACATATTTATTCCCAGAAAGTGCCCTGGGGGGATGCTGCAGTCACTAGCTGAGGGGCAGTCAGGTGTTCTCCCTCTTGGTGATGACTTTCCAGCTATGTGAGGCTTCTAGCAATCCCAAAGTCCACTATTCTGCCCCCTCTCAAGATGTCGGGACCCTTCCTCGGATGTCAGGAGATTGTTACCCCACCCTAGAGGTGTGGCTACCTGGGGGCTACATTCCCATGGGAAAACCAGTTTGGACACTGTCCCTGTCTCCAGCCTTTCTACCTAAACAAAGGCCGGCCCCTCAGGAGTGTAAATGCCTTTTGCCCACCAAAGGCGGCTTCGCCCTTGAAGGTTGCCTTTTAGGCTAACATCCTGAGTAGCTTCCGGCAAAGGGAAGGTAACATCTTGCCCTGTAGCAGGCTGCTATTGTTCCTAAGCCTGGGAGTCGTTCACACATTTACCCAGGTGGGCAGAATGCTGTCTGTTGGCCACTGACCATGTGAAGCAGCTGGAATAACTAGGTCAAAGAGTGGCAACTTTCTAGCAGTTACATTTCTTCAATAGTGACACTAAATTCGACCTGGTCATCAAGTCGGGTTGAATGCCACAATTAATTTGATACCTTACAGTACCCAGCTACATAGTCCCATTCAGAAGTTAGCCGGGCTGAGGGGTCAGCCGGTAACCCTGTGTTAGTCAATGTGGCTACTAGCTCTTCCACAGCAAACCTCAATTTTCGAAGAGTTGCTGTTAAGACATGTATAAAAATACATGTCCTGCTTAATAATATACAGCTACCTGCCATAGGGCTCTATAGGCATTTCTTAGGGGGAGACTTACATATATTGCTACGGAAAGTGGGGGCTTTGCCATTAGTTTAAATGGCAAATTAGAACTAGCAATGTTACCACAGCCCTTCCAATCTACGGTGGCAGGTTGGGGACCATTTTGTTCATTGTTACACACAGGGTGGCACAAGCATTGCTGCAGCCTTGGGTAGGCACTCTGTCTTACATGCTCTAGGAATCCTGGGTACCATATACTAGGGACGTATAAGTACGTCAGTCCTTACCAATTGGGGATAGTCAATTCGACATACACTTTGTAATAGGTTAGAACACTGGCACTGAGGTCTGGTTAGCAGGCCTAGGTGCACTCTCAGAGTCGATAAAGCAGCAGCATCAGTCCAAAAATGTGGGGTGAACATGCAAAAAGAGGCATTTCCTTACAACCTGCCAAAAGACATTGCAGCAATGGAAGGATTTCAATTTTTTGACAGCATCCAAAGTGGCCTTGGCTTTAGAATCCAATTGATAATTGTTATAAACAATAGTCAGATATACATATTTATCTACATGCCTAGTGGTTTAACTGTATTGGGAAAAAAAGAAGAGAATTCTTCTATCAGAAGTAAATCAAGCCATTTTTTTGTTAATTTTAGTATCCTGTTGAGGACTGATCTTGAGTTATTCTGTTTTTCTCTAGATTCAGTTTTAGAAGGTTTCTTGACGTCCAGTCTAGTAGATGTGATGCAAAAGAAACAATTGATGGACGGAATGCTGGACAATGCAAACATTCACCCCCAGTCACAAGGATCTGGGTTTAATCCATCATTCTTTTGCTCACCACACCACCCCAGTTTGGACCCAGCCATATGCAAATCAGTCTTGACCCTGTTCCTTGTGGGAACAGTCCAGCCCGATTTAACCCAGATCCTTGTGACTGGGGGTGAATGTTTGCATTGTCCAGCATTCCGTCCATCATTTGTTTCTTTTGCATTTGTCGCCCTAAGTGGGAAGGGTATGCCCAGACGTGGGTCCCGTACTCACTACATCACTGGATTCAAGCTAGCCTGGCTGAAGAAGGGTGATACCCTGAAACCGGTCCCAGGATGCTTGTTTCCGGTCCAGGGAGGACCTGGCTTGGCAGTTCGGGCTGGACTGTTCCCACAAGGAACAGGGTCAAGACTGATTTGCATATGGCTGGGTCCAAACTGGGGTGGTGTGGTGAGCAAAAGAATGATGGATTTAACCCAGATCCTTGTGACTGGGGTGAATGTTTGCATTGTCAGCATTCCATCCATCATTTGTTTCTTTTGCATTAGTAGATGTGATAGGCATGGCTGTCTTTGATCAAGGTGATATTCAGCTTGCCTGACTGCTGTCAGTATATTGATGTATGGCACCCCTTCTTTCTCCATCGGTAGTCTTAGTGGCTTCTGCAGATATTGAGCAGGAACGGGTGAGAGTCCATCTCAGGAGATCCCCACAAATAACTGACAGTAGAGTTGAAGTGAAACTCCCTGACTTGACAAGATAGTTAAGGATAAACAGGAAAGATTAAACCCATCTCAGCACCACTCTCCTAATTCGTATACAAGTCTCCAGGACCCGGACAAACCTGTGATGGACAATATTATCGAACACCAATAAATAAATCAAGAAGGGTAAGAAGACATGCATCTCCACCATCCAATCAGTGGGTCTAGTCATGGATTTTTACACTGCACATTTTTATATGCAGTTATCAGTCATGTTCTTTATTTACCACCATGTACCACGCACAGGGCACGTTTGTCCTGCATTCCAATGGACAGCGCGTGTCTGTTTCATTCAGCGCGGTAAACGGGTAGTACTTTCTTCCAGCAGAGGTATGATGAGGAATGCATGTGTCTCCCAGGCCTGTGGATACGGAGCATGTGCCTTGACCATGGCAATGCAGATGTGATTCCCACAGATCATATATAGTACTTGTGATCCCCACAGATCATACATAGCACTTGTATGTGCCCCTTATCCCAGTGGACAGAGGACCTCTGTTTCATTCAGCTCTATAGACTGGAAATAAGTTCCTCTAGTGGAAACAGGGGCGGGGCATGTGTGTTTCCTGTGGTGCTGTGGTTGGACATGTGACCCAAGGCACCATGGACAGGCACTTTTGCTTCTTGTTGAGATCATGAAAAGATGAGATGTGACTCTCGCAGACCATTCATAGGAGCGAATGGACCTCCACCACGTTTTGTGTCATTTCAGACCATGGTCAGGAATGCCAGCGCCATAAATAGCATTTTTGCCCCAAATGTGTCCATGAATAGGGACTGTGCCCGTGCAGCAGGCCGCTGGGGAACAGCCAGGGTCCTCACTGGGTGCCATGATTAACACACATATTCAGTGCAACACCGTGGACAGAATATGTGCCTATTTATTGGCCACGTGGCCGTTTCACTAACCATGGATAGGGCAAAATGAGGCTCCTGCCTGCGTCCAGACAGACGGCAGCGATAAAAACCCGCACCTGCTTACGACGTTACAAGAATCACACGCGTCCTATCGGAATTGCAGAACCATGAGAGCTCTGTCCATGGGCTTCAAGAAGCAAATGTGTTCTCTCTGTTCTCTGATGGAACCCCAAGTGCTGCATTCATGATGGGACATGCATGCCTTGGACACGGTTCTGTGGCTACAGAACACACACCATGTGTGTAATTCTAAAGGACCTATTCAAGCTGCATTGAAGCAGGCATGTCATAAAACTTTTACGTTTCTTGGCCAGAGTGCTGAAGGGAGAAACATGCCCATTCAATTTCTTATTGCTGTAGGGAGCTCACTTACCATGTCCACAGATGCGCATGAAACACATGCCCTGTCTGCGATGCTGCATGAAAAACATGTCCTGTCTACGGTGCTGGAAAAGAGTAAGCTTTCCCTGTCCACTGTGGTGCATGAAACGCACGCCCTGTCCGCTGTGCTGCGTGAAGGACTACTCCAGTCTATGGTGCAGTAACGAGCTTACAGGTGCTGTCCATGGTGCTGC
Source organism: Calotriton arnoldi (assembly GCA_963921515.1). Taxonomy (NCBI): domain Eukaryota; kingdom Metazoa; phylum Chordata; class Amphibia; order Caudata; family Salamandridae; genus Calotriton; species Calotriton arnoldi. Next base: position 497,777 of record CAWUFW010004596.1, on the reverse strand, counting down.
ATAAAACGCGCGCTCTGTTTAGGGTGGTTAAAGAGGCACGTGCCCTTTCCATGCGCTGAAAAATACAAAGGTGCCATTGCCATGGGACTGCTTTCGAGGTTTCCGTGCACCACCCGTTCTGCTGCAGAGTCACATATTATTCATACCATTGCAGGAAGCACACATCAACAGAGCGGCACAAAGCTCGCAAACCCACCCATGGTGCTGCCGGAAGCGCATATGTCTTATCCGTGGCACTAAAGCAAAGCAGAAATCAACCGTCATGGCATTCCAGAAGTGCACCTTCCCTATGCATGGTGACAGATTGAGAACTGCGGTCTGTCCATAGTCCCACTGGAGTCTCACTTTCGCCCACCAATAGGGCAGTAGGAATTACAAATACCCGGTCAACGGACAGTGGCAGGCACAAGTGCCCTGTAGATGGCGCTGTAGGGACCGCCTGTGTCCCAGCCAAGGGGCGTTAAGACGTATTAGTGCCCAGTCTATGGCCAGTCCAGCCCATGGCCAGAGGGACATGTCTCCGGTGCTCTGGGAAGCACAAGCTTCCTTTTGATGGTCAATGGGAAGCAGCTCCACTCTCCACCTGTTTTGCAGGAAGCACGCGTTGTCTATGTATGGTCCTGTAGGGAATACGTGTTTCCTATGTAGGGTGCTTTGAACGTTCTGCATTGTTCATGGTCCTCCAGGTAGAACACACGTCCTATCTATAGCGCCGAATCATGCACATGTGCCCTGTTACTAGGGAACCAAACCATGAATGTGAATGAAATTACACCTGCCCCGCCCCAGGTGCGGATCGAAGCACAATACATATGCCCTCTCTGGTGAGTGGTGCTCCAGGAAGCCCTTTGTCCTGTCCACGACTCTTCAGAAAGACGGCCCTTTCCATGCTGATGTGGGATTAGACCACGCCCTGCAATGGAATTGAAGTAATAATTCTCTTCACTATTCAGTTTGATCAAAAAAAATTACACGCACTGTATATTTTGCTGCAGGAGGAGTCCTTAGTGGATGGCAATGTCAGAGGCGACCACGAGGTCGCACGTGTAAACAAACCCTGTTACTGAGCGTATAGTAAAGACGCCAGCTCTGCTTTTGATAATAAGTAGACAAGTGTTGCATGTCTTATGCAGCAGTATGCACACATGTTAATCGTGAGACAGGAAGCACACATGCTCTTTTCACGGAGCTGCAGGAAGTACTCTAGATCCAACATGGATGATATGTGCTTTCCTATGATGTTTGTATAAAAACACAAACCATACCACTGCTGGCAAAAAAAAGTCCTGGGGCCTTATTTATGGGAGGGGTTTGGCATAGGGCAGCACAGTAAGTCACCTTGCTGCATTGTCCTACGTCAAAGTGAAAGGACAGGAATGCACCCTATTTATTCAATTCCTGTCCTTTACCCCTGTGCTTTCATGGTGCAAGGGTGCCTGTGTTGTAGGCAGGATTGTTTTTGTGCAGGAAAGGGCACCTTCCTGCACGAAAACCATCCATAGAGGCGTTTTCCTTCTTCTCTTTGTGCTGCAGATTGCAGAACACACAGAAAGAGGAAAAAAAAAGGAGAAATAAATATATTTCTCCTCGCTACGCCTGCCGCGGGGAGGCGTTCAAAGGATGGTCGGTGGTATACTGTTAGGGATGCTGGCGCTACAAGGGTGATGTCACAGAATATCTAAATAATAATTGTATTACTTAATGGTGCTGAAAGGTGGAGAGAACCACCGGACTCCCCAAAACTTGTGGCCTAAGCTACAACTACACGAAATTGCAATCCCCAGCACACGTTTCTCTAATTAAAAAAAATGACAGCAGTAGCATACATAAGTCCACTTAATCGCAAAACAAACATATCAATGAGGTTCTTTGTTTCTTTTATTCTTTTCCTCTGTTCCTTTTTTATTATTCGTACATGTTCTTAGCCAGCCAACACGTGTTTCGTCGCTACAGTGGGAGTATAAACCCGCGACTTTTTCAAGGCTCCAATGTCACTATATAAGAATAAAAGAAACAAAGAACCTCATTGCTATGTTTGTTTTGTGATTAAGTGGACTTATGTATGCTACTGCAGTCATTTTTTGAATTAGAGAAACGCGTGCTGGGGATTGCCGCAGGGAGGCGCAAGATTTTGACACATTCCCAGGTTTACAAGTCCTTGTAAATCTGGAAACGTGTCAAAACACGTGGGAGTTGCATGGGAACACCCAGTGCAATGCTCAGGGAATGCTTCTCTTGCGCAGAGTAAGCTGATGCAGTGATTTGCGCTGCGTTGCCTTACTCAAGATTTATGAGGCCACTTAAAGCCACAAAATGTGGCTTTGTGTAGCTTCATAAATCTGACTCAGAGCCTTGTGTCACGCATGTGCCACTTTGCGTGGTGCAAACCTGATGCAAGGCTCTCATAAATATGCCCCCTGGTGTTCTATCAGTGGTGCTGAGGGGAGCACATGCAACCTCCCTCATGTTGATTCCCTTATGTGCCTATTAACAGGTGTTATGGTGGTGTGCTTAGATACCGTCATTATTTACTCATGTACGGCAGCACACCCCAAAGCAGCCACACTATGTGTATATACTTTAAATATTGGTCCACGTACCAGTTCACATACCCAGTTACAGCTTGTATATGCCCAGGTGCAGTCGGATTCCATCTACATTTTGGCATTCTGTTACCCAGTACTGCCATTATATCACTGGATGCTACCAGTGTATACCCAGTGGCAAAATCATATACCTGCACATGGCATCATATACATTTATACATCCAATATATGCCAATATACAAACAATCAATCAGCTGATTTATACTGTGCTGCTTATCAGCCGCAAGGGTATCCAAGCGCTTGCTTGGCCTGAGGGACTAGTCAAACAGCCAGGTCTTGAGCGCCATTCAGAATTTCCAGCAGAGAAGTGGAGGTTCAGAGCTGCAGGGGGAGGTCATTCCATGTCTTCGCTGTAAGGTAGGAGAAAGAGCATCGTTCACTTCTGCTCCGGTGGATGTCTGCAGCATTATTTATGGTCTGAAATCTCTGTAGGAGATCTGAGGTGATCCCTGAGTAGAGTGCGTTGTCGTAGTCCAGTCGGCTGGTGAATAGGGCCTGTGTGACGGTGCGTCTTGTGTTCTGGAGAAGCCATTTGAAGATTTTTTGTAGCATGAGTAGAATGAAGAATCAGGCAGAGGAGACTGAATTGATCTGGGACTTCGTGGTCAGAGTGCTGTTCAGGATGATGCTGAGGTTTCTGGCATGGTCGTTTGGGGTGGGTGAGGGTCCTAGCTTCAAACGACACCAGGAAGCATGCCAGGGAGTGGTGTTGCTGAAGATCAGTACTTATGCTTTGTCTGTATGGCCATAGCGGGCACCAGGAATTTCTCCGGTGGGCCACCAGGGTGGGGGCTGGTTTTGGACCCCTGGGGGGCCGTTTTGTTACCAGGGGCCAATTTTGCACCATAGCTGCAATATCGGCCCCCTGTAACAAAAGCAGCCGAAACAGGCCCTGGCAAACAGCTCGGCTGCCCCACCCCCCCGGGGGGGGGCTGGTGAGGCTCTGTGCCAGGGCCGGTTTCGGTTCCCAGTCCGGCCATGTGCGTAGGATGTGATGTTGATTTCGTGGGGTCTGAGGGTCTTGACCAAGAGGGTCATGTACATGTTGAAGAGGGTAGGGCTGAGGAAAGAGCATTGGGGAAATCTGCAAATGATTTCCTTGGGTTCAGAGATGAATGGTGGTAGGCAGACCTGCTGTGTTCTTCTAGTGGTGAAGGAGGAGATCAATCTGAGAGTGTTTCCTTGGATGCCGATGTGGTTCAGCCTTGTTATCGGCATGTGGTGGGAATCAGAGTTGAATGCCATGAAGAGGTCAAGGAGGATCAGTGCCACCATCTTCTCCCAGGTCGAGGAGGGCTCAGATGTCATCAGTGGCTGTGATCCGGGTGGTCTTGGTGCTGTGATTGTTGCAGAATGCAGACTGGGAGGTGTCAAGAAGAAGGTTCTGCTCCAGATGTTTTGTTAGTTGTCCGTTGATGGCCTTCTCCAGGACCTTGGCCAAGAAAGGGAGCAGGGAGATGGGCTGGTAGTTTTTGAGTTTGATGGGGTTGGAAAATGGCTTCTTGAGAAGTGGTTTGACCTTGGCGTGTTTTGAGTCTTCAGGGAAAGTGGCCATGGTTATTGTGGTGTTGAGCATGGTGGTGAGTTCGAGGCTGGTCCTGTGGCTTCTGAGGTTGAAGATGTGGTGTGGGCAAGTGTCTGTGGGAGCTCCTGAATGAATGGAGTTCGTGAAGGCGGTGGTGTCCTGGGGGTGAGCTCGTTCCAGGTGGTCAGTCATTGGTCTATGTTGGCTACAGTGTAGGAGTGTAGGTTGAGGAAGTCTGTAGGTTTGGGCTGGTGTTCAAAAGTATTTTTTAGATAGTGCTGATATTATTGTGGAAGAAGCTGGCGAGATTGTCGCAGAGTTCCTGTGGGGAGATGATGCAGATTTGTGTGGCTGGGTCAGAGTTCTCTCTGATGATGTTCAAGAGTTATTTGTTGTGGTTGGGGCTGGATTCTATGTGAGCGGCTAAGGTGTACCTCTTCTTTTCCCTCGGCAGCTGGTGGTAAAGGTTGAAGGAGGTCCTATCTGAGGTGTCCTCGCTTGCAAGCCCTCTTCTTTCCAGGTGTTTGTAGTTGTGTTTTGTAGTTCTCAGTTCTTCGGTGTACCAGCTGGCCTGTCTGTTGGATCTCCTGTGTCCGCTGTTCTTGATGGTGGTGATGGTGACGGTGCAGTTGGTGATCCAGGTGTTGAAGTGCTTGACACTCTGGTCCAGGTTTTTTGCAGTATCTGGGTTGGAGGTACAAAGAGCGTTGATCCACTTGTAGCCGATTCTTTGCTCCAGCTGTGGCGATGGGCTTTAAGCAGTGTGGGAGTGGTGGTACGTGGACTGGTGATATTGAAGTGGATGATGGAGTGGTCGGTCCAGGTGAGTTCGATGATGTGGCTGTACTTGAAGCAGTTGCTGGAAGTGAAGATGGGGTCCAACATGTGTTCTACGGTGTGAGTGGGGTGGAGGACTAGTTAGATGAGTCCGATGTTGTCCATGCTGTCAAGGAAGTTGGTGGTGTTGGTGTCATTGTGGTTATGAAGGTGGAAATTGAGGTTGCTGGTGAATATGAGTCATTGGAGTCTATAAAGATGGGGGCGATGAAGTTGGCAATGATTTTGCAGAAGCTGGGGTGTGGTCCCAAGTTTTGGTATGGGAAGGTGCCCTGATGCTCAACTTGCCATCTGTTTGGAGCTTGAAGTTGAGGTGTTCTAGGACTGGGGTGGTGTTGTCTGTTGTGTTGGTGCATTGGATGGTCTTTTTGTGGATGATGGTAATTCCTTTTCCGGGCTTGTTGATGCGGTCTGGGTGGGTGATCTTGTGACTGTTGGGTATTGCTGTGTCAATGTTGGGGGCGGACTAAGGGTTGAGCCAGGTCTCATTGAGGAAGATGGCATTGGGTGCGAGGGTGATGATGAGGTTCCACATCTTGGTGGCATGCTTGCACAGCAAGCGCATATTGAGGAGGATGCATGCAAGCTGGTGGTGCTGTGCTGGTACTGTGTGGTGAATGGTTTGCCTGGTGTTTGGTGGCATGCTGGTGAGTTTCCTGTTGCAGGTGAAGGTGCAGTGGGTGCAGGTTAAGGGCCCTACCATTGAGTGTGGTGATGCATGGCAGTAGTGTTCGCTGAAGTGCCCGGGTTCGAGTCGTGGAGGTCAGCAGTGGTGTAGCTGCAGGGGAGCGGAGAGCCATGTTTTCTGGTGCTGGGCTTGCATTTGGTGCACCTTCAGAGCACCAGTGGCGTGAACGTGCTGCGGCTGCCATTAAGTTGGTCCTGGGAGGTGGGAATGGTGCACGGGTGGGGGGCGGGCCAGCAGACAGGCGGAAGAAGAGGCTGGAAGACATGTAGAAGAGCAGATGAGGAGCAGGAAAGGAGGGGACTGGGAGAACAGTGGTGGGAGCGGGAAAACGGCAGTGGGAGCAGCAAAAGGGAGGTGGCAGGAGGGTGAAGAGAGCAGAAGTGGAGAAAGAATGGCCGAAATGGAAAATAAATAGAAAAGAAGAGCAGTAATGAGAAAACCAGAATGGGTGTTGGCAAGAGTGAGTAGAGTGAGAGCGGGGCAAAAAGCAGCCCAGAAGAGTGAAAGCTGGCAAAAGGCAAGCCCACAAGACACAAGCAAAATGTGAAAGAGACCAGAAAACGGGACAGAGTGAGAGTGAGAAGGGTGAGAGCGGCTGTGGGAGTGAGAGCGCACAATACAGGTCCAAAAGCACAAGCAGAATATGAGAGAGACCAGAAATGGGAGAGAGTGAGAGCAGGGCAGCAGGCAAGCTCAGAGGAGGTCAGAGGACCTGGAGTAAAGTGGAGCAAAAGGCAGAGAAAGGCCAGAAACAAGAGTCAGAGGATAAAAGGGTGAAAGCAGAGCCAATGAGCAGAAGAGAGGCAGACCAGAGAAGAGCAGAGCGAGAGCACAGCAGCTGGGTCCAAAATGGCCTTGACTGGTCGGTGGACCAGTCCAGGTAAGTGGGAGCCTGGGCACCTGTTTCCACTATTATGTATCAACATAATATTCACAAAGTACTGCATCATAAGTGGATATACAGCCTCTTCTGCCCATATTCTGACATAGGATTTCCAAACTCAGCCTTACAGACACAGGTATAGAGATTTTCTAGTCTTATATGTCCAGATAAAGCCAACATATAGCCAGATACAGCCAACATATACCCAGATACAGCCAACATATAACCAGATACAATAATCCTATTGATGTGCCCGGATACATCACTATAAAGACAGTCCCAGCCTCATGATTAGGCCCAGATGCTCCAATGATATGTCAAGGTGCAGTGTTGCATGTCAGGAAATTTATGTTGTATGATTAGAGACACACATAAACACATAGTAAGTGTACATGCCTTGGTACTCCTGAGCAGGTAAGATCTTCTCCACTGCCCCAGCCTTCATGCTCCTCATCCAGAGCAGATGACACTGGTGGGACCGAGAAGGCTGACCTCGTGCAGGATGTGTTGCCCTCAGCTGACCCACAGACCAAGGGTTTTTGGTAAGCCTGGGCAGAGTTCGCGGAGCTCTGCTTCGCCGAACTCGGCAAAGTGACAGAAAAACTCTGCCAAGCTACGCGGAGTTCCGCGAGCGGCGGAGTGGGTTACCTCACGCCATTCGCACTGATTTTTAGTGCTGGGTGTTTGTCCCGGGCTGTAAAATCAGTGCGAATGGCATCTCGCACAGTGCAAGAGGACGATACTTCTTTCTGCCTCTCAAGTAGAAGTTCTACTCAAGTGGCAGCTTCCTCAACGCAAACGGAAGGTTTCTCAATGCAAGTGGTAGCGACAATCGGCGACCACCCGCGTTGAGAAATCTCCCTGGGAAGTGGTCTAGCGTTGTATTTTGCTCGCTCGTGCTCAACAACTTACCCTTGGTGAGCGCAAGTGAGGAAAAAACTCTGGAACTCGTCGAGCTCCGAGGAACGTGGAGTGCGAAAAACTCTGCAAACTCTGCAAACGGAGCAAAGTTCACCGCCCAGGATTATTTTTGGTCGTATTTTCTCTTAGCTCATCGCAAGTTCCTGCTTCTTGTCACTGTCCTTTCCATCCATAACAAAGCAGCTATAGGGTAGGAAGAGGGAAGCCCGAGAAGACATGGCTCTGAAACCGACCTCCCTGATGTTTTTGCCATGGCTCGCACAGTGGTCAGGGATTTCAGAGGGAGGATTAGGGGTTGCATGGGGGCAACTGCTGTACAATAAACCCGAGATGTTAACCCTCTCTCTGCTGGGTTTGGAAAGTTAGTATAGGTCTTAAAATGCTGGCAATGTGTGCATTTGGTGTTGGTGTGTAACAATGACAATATTTAGAGTGAATGAAGGAGACCTTGTGATAGCCTTTCACAATATTTACAGACTGTCAAACGCATGCACGTTACTAGGGCAGGAATTGGCTTGTGACTGATTGTGAAAGGTACCAAATGTTGGCAGGGTAGCCCTTAAGAGGCAGAAGACCTCCTCCTCGCATTCGCATCTGCAGTGCTCCTGAAATGTGGCCCTGGGGCATATGTACAAGCCCCTATCGCCACGGGAACGTCACTTTTTGTGACGTTTCAGTGGAGATAGGGGCTTCGCCTTATTTACAAGGCAGCGTTAAGCCACTTATAACATGGCTTAACGCTGCCTTGTAAATACGGACCCCTTTCACGCTATACTTAGCGTGAAAGGGGTGGGCAGTGGGTGTTGCTGTGGGCATTCCACCGCAACACCCATTGATTTTGGTGTTGCCCCCTATTTACAAGGGCAGCGTAAATAGGAGGCAGAGCCAAAATTAAAACCAGCATAAACCTGGTCTTAAGTTGGAGAAATGCTATATTTCTCCTCGTTTTTGCTTTTTCCATGTGTGCTGCCTTGTGCAGCTCACATGGAAAAAGCAAAAAGCCTTTTATTGTTTATGTACAGGAAGGTCCCCCTTCCTGCACATAAACAATCTTTTAAAAAAATGACATTTTGTGACTTCCATATGTGCTGCATTAAGCAGCACACATAGAAGTTACAAAATGGCATTTCAAGATTGTTTATGCACAGGAAGGGGGACCTTCCTGTACATAAACAATCTTTCCCCTGCACGCAGACACCCTTGCACTATGGTTCAAGGCTGCCTGCGTTGGCGCTACACTGCTAAGTGTAGAGCCAGCGCAGGGGGAAACGCAAGGCTGCACCATATACTTGTAAATATGGTGCAACCTTGCGTTTCTGAAGTGGCGGAGTGAGGCGTTAAGCCATGATGGCTAACGCCTCACTCCGCCACTTCTGTTGTACATATCCCCCTCTGTCCTTTAACGGTCTTGGGGCCACATGCATCAACCTAAAAACCGGTCGCACACGGGCAGATTCGCAGAATCTGCCCCTTTGCGACCGGTATTTTTGCATTTGGGCTGCATCATCCCAAATGCAAAAATCGCAATTTAAGTAATCGCAAATTTGCGATTCCTTAAATGCAATGCATTAACCTAAAAAAATGTGCGATTTCGCAAATAGGAATCGCAAATTACCGTCAATCTCAAGTTGATGGTAATTTGCGATTTCTTTGAAAAATACACTAAAGTGCATTTTTCAAAGTCCCATGTTACACACACGCGCAACATGTGGTAAAATGGAAATTTCAGGGGTGCAACAGGGTGTCCTTTTGGCACCCTTGCACCCTTGAAATTGCATGCGCAATTTGCGAGTATCTATTGGGTACTCGCAAAGTGTGCATGCAATTCCCATTCATTCCTATGGGCCTCTAGGCCCATAGGAATGAATGGGAAGCCATTCCTTAATTGCGACTTGCAATTTACGAGTTGCAATGAAGGAATGTATAGGAATCGCACATTTTTTTTGCGATTCCTACATGCATAGGCAATTGCGATTCTATAATTGCGGTTCCTTAAAAATCGCAATTATAGAATCGCAATTGCCTATTTTGATGCATGTTCACCTTGGTGTCATAACGTCACAAACATGCGACACCGGGGAGCGCATTATTTGGTCCACAGCAACACTGTCGGCACCACTCAGGGGCCTGCAGATGTCACGTGCATGGTGTAAGCAGTGCAATATTGAATGCTTCCGCTCTGCAAATGGTTTCCACCTCGTCTGGTCAGGTGATAACCATTCCATGATCTGCAGTCATAAAGAAACCGTTCAGAATGCATTTGCACATGCTTTAGAGAGTTGCAAGGGGTGACAAATGCCACATGGTCACCTCCTGCCCATTGTGACCGTTGGGACACGCGACTGCCCACTATGCTTGCATCGCGATTAGGCCTGGGCGGAAAACTACGCTACACTCGCGGAGTGTGCGTACTTTGCGCAACTACGCGCTACGCGAATCGCACGTAGCACAGTGCAAAAACGCGTAGCGGGCATTTTTTGCTCGCTCGCGGTCCTCAACGTCAAGTTGGCGACCGCGAGCGAGCAAAATCAACATCCCGGCAAGACTTTTTCCTCGATCGCGAGCGTGGAAAATAAACCTCCCGGCGAGATTCTCAACGCGGGGAGGTCAGGTTTCTCATTGCGAGTGGTCACATATGCTCGCGACCGCTCGCGATGAGAAACTACCAGTCCGCGTTGAGAAAGCTGCCGCTCGAGTACAAATCTAATCGAGCGGCAGAAAACGACCGCTTGCACTGTGCATGATGCCGTTCGCAATGATTGCACAGTGCGGACAAGCATCTGGCACTGTGCAATCATTGCGAACAGCATTTCCCTACCGCACTACGCAGTTCGCGTAGCTACGCGTAGCGCGCGTAGTGCAAAGTACACTTCTCGTAGCTACGCGTAGCGCGACTACGCGAACTACGCCCAGGGTTAATCGCGATTCGTAATGGAAACTTTCGTGTATAGCGAATTGTGCAAAATCAGTTCTACTCTCTTTACAAACGCAATGTTTTTTGTGCCCACTTCCCCTGATGTAAGTGAAAGATTGGCTTTGCTGAAAGGCCACTGACGAGTGACATTTATCAGCCCTCTTCAGGCAGTTAGAAGGCTGGGGAGATCGTACCCAATGTAAGTCATATTGAAATTAATATATAAAAGATAAAACAACAAGTCTTTCGAGCATCGCTGCTTCCATTTTGCCTTAGGTTTGCCCTGCGTCCTGGGCGCTCTATAATGAGGAGTTCCACTCTGAGGGCACAATGCGTAGAAGCTCAGGTGGATGATGGCGCGTGGCAATGGGGACAGGCACTGACTATAGTACAGATATCAAAGCTGGACTAATTAGGAAAACACGATTTCTCCCCTCAGTGACCCCGGAATATGACATCCTCAGCAAGCCTTCGCCGGGCCCTATTTGTTTATCATTTAAAGATGAAACACAAATTACTTGCCCTAATCAGACGTCATTTACTGAGAGGCTTGAAAAAAAGGAGAAAAAAACGACCTCAATTTCTCGAGCGTGGAAGCGCCGACGGATGAACTGATGTGCAAATCTCCAGAGATTTAACCGAGGCAAAGCGATTATATATTAATGTAAATCCGCCTAATTGGCGGTGATTTCCCCCGTTTACTTCAGAGGGCGGATATGCTAAAATGTGACAGTGTCATATGCTTCTGCCTGTGTGCGCGTGTTTACGAGCCTGCACTCTTCTCCGTGTCTAATATATATCTTGGTATGCTGATGAGTGTGTCTGACTGTCCATATAATTATCTGTGTATTTCTGTTGTGGTGATTGCCCGAGAGTGAGTGTAAATGCTTACTTTAAGGCGTGCGTGTGTCGTGCTGTATGTGTGGCGTGTCTGGCGTCAAGACACGTGAAACTGCGTGCACATTTGTAGCATTCGTAATGTGCGTGCGTTAGTATCTGTCCTGTAAGGGCCCGATTCACAGAACTAACTTACGACAAAATCCTAAACTTACTACCATTTTGGTATTCACAGAATGAACTTACTCATTTTGGTATTCACAGAAGACACTTACACATTTTGTGTAATTTACACATTTTGTGTAACTTACTCATTTTGTGTAACTTACACATTTTGTGTAACTTACACATTTTGGTATTCACAGAAGGCACTTACTCATTGATGAGTAAGTGCCTTCTGTGAATACCAAAATGAGTAAGTTAATTCTGTGAATACCAAAATTGTTGTAAGTTCATTCTGTGAATACCCAAATGTGTAAATTCATTCTGTGAATACCCAAATGTGTAAGTTCATTCTGTGAATACCCAAATGTGTAAGTTCATTCTGTGAATACCAAAATTGTTGTAAGTTTAGGATTTTGACGTAAGTTAGTTCTGTGAATCAGGCCCTAAGTGTTTGCATTAGCACGTGAGTTATGTCACGTAAATTCTTCATACGTGCGGCCGTTCGTGTCTGTGTGTGAGAAAAATAGACGAGAGAGAGAGAGGGTGGGGGAGCTGCTTCGTTCCAATATTTCTCTACCTATTTTTTTTATAAAATAGATCACATGCTGTAAACTAGTCCTGTCAAAATAAGCCACGGATGACAATATTAATGAGGTTGCTCTTACAAATGGAAAAGAGAGATCTGTGTAAGGAATGTACAAGATTACATCACAGCATACTTTTATACAAAACGGGTTCACATCACATACATTTTTTTGTGTGCAATTTATTGAAGTGGGAACTCGACCCGAAGGTATCAGAGCGCTTTACATGAGCACCAGTTCCATTATAGACGGACACATTCATTTTTAGGCGCGGGAGTTTAAGTGATTTGCCCAGAAACACAGGGCCAGGCTCGAACCTGGTTCCCCAGCAGTCAAAATCGGCCGCTCAAGCGTTAAGCCACATCCTAAATATCCGTAGTGCACAGGCACGTGCAAGCTTTTCCTAACAACCAATGCGAACCTCAAAGCAGTAGCAGTGCAAGGTTTCATCATACAGAACATGTATCTAAAACAGAAGCGAAGCCTTTCAATAAATGCAGAGGAGGGACAGCACAACAACCACAGTGAAAGCTTCCTTCACATGGAGCAGATAAGACAAGGGTAAACTTACATTTTGGTGTAAGTTTACTTTTTTTTAGTATCTGCAAACTACGAGTTATTAGTAAGTTTACAACTACAGAGATTACGCATAGGGGCGTTGACTCCGCACATAAAAAGATAGACCTGCCCTTTGTTTTTATGTGCAGAGTTCTCCACCCTGACTGCGGAATCTCTGCAGTCGTCAACTTACTATTACCTCATAATTTGCAAATACCAAAAAAAGCATAAACTTCCACAAAAGTGTGAGTTTTCCTTTGTGAATCAGGCCCGTAATATGCAGCAACAGTGCAAGCATTCTTCATAAAAAGTGTACCAGAGCACAGGCACTGTGCATGTTAGTTCTCAAAAGGAAGACAAAAGAAAAGCAAGTTTCTGCCCCGCAGATCAAGTACAACACAGGCAGCAGCAATACACGCACAGGTATAGAACATCAGAAGCATACGTTTATATGTGAAAGCAGGGACATCTTAAGGATTTTAGGGGCCCAGGGCCAAACGTATTTTGGGGGCCCCTGTTTGGAACAGATTTAAATTTATGAATCAATTTCAGCAATTTCATGCCGTTTTTGGCCAGGTCACAGACACATTCTAAATGTGCTTACATCTAATATTCAGGGATAGTGACCTGGGTTTTCAATATTGTACCAAAGCAGCAGCTCATTATTATTACTGAAAATAATCTCTGTGACACCCATTTCGCATATATGAGGTCCTGTTTTGATCTAAAAGAAACTTTTGTGGATGTTGGATGAAACATAAAAACAACATTTCTCTGCTAAATGCTAGTAAGAGACTGTCACACATCACCCACATTAAGAATATATTCAAGGAAAACAGTATTTAAAACTATCTGTTTAAAAATTATTCAAGGTCATCAGGGTCTGCAAAACAGCAGGGGGGCCCCTGGAAGGCTGGGGCCCCGGGCTGGAGCCCACTCAGCCCATGCATGAAAACGTCCCTGTGTTAACGAACTGTAGAACCAAGACAGAAGTAAAGGAAGGTGCTCCCACACCAGATAGGTACTATATAGGCAGCAGCAGAGCAGGCTTCATTTAAGTACAGAGAAGGGACTCTACAGGTAAGTGTACTGCAAGATTCCTCCACACACATAACAACACAGTACCAACAACAGAATTTCAAGATTCTTTTAAACATAACAGGCACAGCATAGGAAGCGTAAGTATACATTTCCCTCATACAAGTAACGCCACACCACAAACAACAGCAGTGGAAACTTCCATAACAAAAAGAAAAGTAAAGCAGAAGCAGGGAAAGCTTTCAATACACAAAGAAGAGTACATCATAGGCAATAGCAGTGTAACACCGTTATGTATACGTGTAGAACACAGGAGCACCAGTATAATTTTTCATTGAATAGAGAACAGGCACAGCCAAGAAAGAGGCATGGCAGGCTTCCCCTCACACAAAACGTAAACAAGAAAGGGAACATCAGCTTTCATCCATCAAATGTTGTGTGTAGTAAATTGGATTTTTGATTTGTGGAGTGAAACCCTTCTTAAGCAACAACCACAATCCTTTTCAGGGTGAACCACAAAAGTCACAAAATTAACCTGTGCTGCATCTTCTGGTAGCATGGCACAAAAGCCGTTAGGCTTAATATAGAGGCACTGTAACTATTATTAAAGCACACAAAAGGTAATAAAGTGAAAACACAACAACAACAAAATCATGCACTAATTTAGAAAAATAGAGAAAGTTTTAATATATAAAATAAATAAAATGACATCAAAACACATAAAATCCAATCAGCAGAACTGGAGTTATGATTTAAAAAAAAGTTTTAAGTGAAATTTAGGACCTAACAGATCAAAGCGCCAATGCAGGTATCTGATTGAACTAGACAGGGTCAAAGTCAAAACTAAAGCCCAATTGCGATGGAGTGCAGTTTGGCCACACAAGGTTCATTGGTCCCTGTTGGCTTACCTTTGGATGTAGAATACATTTTGAAGAAAATTCCCTGAGAAGGAAAAGTTCAGCGGGGCAAGGCAGCTGGCAGTGTCCAACAAGGAAATTGACTTTTTGAGGAGTCAGTGGATGAAGTCATGTTGAAGATTTCTACGTTCGGATTTTGTCACTTTTTTGGAAGTTAAAAATCTCCTGCGGAACAAATTTGTAGGCTCCACGAGGCCAGATACCTCTTCCAAGAGGTCTCACTGAAGAGGAGTTTCTGTTGCGGAGAAGAACTCTAATAGGAGCTTCTGTGTAGTCAGGCCAATGGCCAATGCACGGTGGACGGATCTGCGAGCAGGTAAGTCCCAGTCTTCTGTCGGTTTTCAGGCAACCTTTTTGGGAAAATTGTGCCCAGTCCCAAGTTTCAGTTTTTGGCTGGAAAAGCACCTTTAGTACCACATCCAAGGGTCCAGGACTGGTTAAACACCTTTTGGGGTCAAGACTCACTCCAGGCAGGGGCCAGCTGCAGGGTTCAAGGTCTCTGGAGCTTTTTATGTCCATGTAAAGCACACAGGAGACCAGCCAAGTAGCAATTGAAGTGACTCTGGTAGTCCCGGGAGCAAGCAGCAAGGCAGGCCTAAAGCAGCAGGATAAACCTGTGAGGGTGCAAGGCAGGTTTGAAGCAGCAGGGTAGTCCTCTGGTAGTAGCAGGGCAGTCCTCTGAGGTACAAAGCTGGCCTCAGGTGGAAGGGCGGTCCCCTGAACGACAAGGTGGTTCTTTTGGGGGTCCTCCGCAGGTACGCAAATGTACTGAAGAGTTGGTCTGAGGGCCCAATATACATACAAGGTACCATCATATCATGTGGGAGAAACTTCTAGGCTTTTCCCTCATATAGTTCTGGGAATTTCCTACCTTCCCCTTCCCAGGCTCCAAGTGGTCTGGGGTGACAAAAGGTTGGTGTCAAGTTCTTTTGTCAGTGAGTTGGAGGCAGCCCTTTGAAATGTAAATATGGCAGGGAACAGCTCTGTCTCACCCCGATGGTCCATCTTACCAATACCTAGTCCCTTTTGTCTCACTGTCTGGCAGGAATACACAAAGACCAACTGCCACCTAGTCAGAGTCATGTGAACCTGGACACAGACTGCAGGCACCTAGTGGATAGGACAAGAAAACTTTCTAAAAGTGGCATTTTCAGAACTGTGACTTAAAATCTAACTTTATCATCAATGGTGATTTTGAATAAAAATTATTATGAGGCCAAACATGACATTTTTACCTGCTACCATTCTAAGGCTAGCACTTATTGAATGTAATACGGAAACTGTAGGGAAGTGGCCTATTAGTAGGTGGGTGTATTCACCTTCAGCTAGTAATAATGCCACAAACGCTAATAGGTCCAGTCAAGTGTCAATAAAGTAATCCTTGCTCAACCCTTGGTAGCTTGGCAAATGAGCAGTCAGGTTTATCTTAGGAGACAGGTATGTGTAAAGCATTTAATATCACCAAAACAGTAAATAAGCAAAAGACAAAACACAATAAAAATCCAACACCAATTTATAAAAATAGGGGATAGTTTTTTCTTCAAAACAGTACCAAAATGACAAAAATCAAATGTAGGGAAACAGAGATATGAATTTTTAAAGATTAAATCTAAAATTGTGCATTCTAGCGCCAAAAAGGTTAAAGCGCCACTCGGTGCTATCTGGTCACGGTGGACTGGGACAAAGTCAAAGTTTTAGGCTGATTGCTATGGAGGGCGTGTCAGATAGGAGGAGGGCTAGGTCCCAGTCAAAAGTGTACCTTCGGACTTAGTCTTTTTCTTGGAGCTTTTCTCTCATCGACGGGCTCGTCGGTGGGTCCTCGGGCTTCTTGGATCCAAAGTTCAAATTGACGACAGCAGCCTGCTGCAGCATGATGCCTCAGTGAGCCTCTTGAAGTATGTGTCCTCGACGTAGATGGCGAGGAGCTCCAGAGCAATCTGTGGGACAAACCACCGTGATCAGGCCGCTTCATGATTCGATGAGGGTGGTTTGACCCTTGATGTCGAGCCCGTCCCCTACTGGAGCTTTTCTGCAAAATTTTGCAGGAGGTTTCCAAATTTGAGATCTAGCTGCTTCTGAGTTCCTTTGGGGAAAAGATGTGTTCAGTAGCTCAGTCCAGGGGTTCAGAGACTATGGATTGCCTCATGGGGGCTAGGACTCAATTTCCTGCAATGCACCTGCACAGTCCAGGAAAAATGCAGTTGAAACTGGTCAGCTGGGGTGATCCTCTCTTTGGTCTTGCAGGTGACTTCTTCCAGCTATGTACCTGTTGCTGATCAGGGAGTCCACTCATTTTCCTTTTTTTACATATATAATTTTTTTTAGACAAGGTCATACTCAGCAACAATAACAATCTATAGTATAAAACAAATCAAACAAATCAGAGGGAACACATATCAAATTCATCGCATAAAAAACTCCCCGCCCTGGTAAAAATCTTCCTAAAGTCTTCTGCCCCATCCCCCACACTGGTCCTCTTCCACCCCCTACAAGCATAGCCTGTCACCCCAATAACTTCAACAGATGAAAAATAAAAACGTTTCTACTCCCCAAAAAACAGACACTCTCCCATCTCCTACACCACCCTGCCCCCCCTAAAGTAACTGTGCATACTAAACACAACACTTTCTGGGAGAAGCCCTCGGCCCTGCTGGTCCTTCCCTGATCATAATGGCAAAACCTGCCTTTTTCCCTTCTAAACACCTATCTGCCCTTAATTCTCCTATACTTTGCTGGCCCAGTCTCTCCAATTCCCTTTATAAATACTATACCTATTCATTCTAGCATAGTACCAGGCTTCCCATTGGCTGACTTTCCTCATTTTTGTCTTCCATTGCTCCCAGCTGGGCCATGCAGAGGACTTCAAATGGGTAGTGATTAATGACTGCGCAAGCAACGTTGCTATGAAAATAAAGTTGCTTTCAGGGTTTTAAGTGAGTAGCCATCTGCCAGACCCAACAGGGACACTCTTGGTGAGGGATGAATCTTTTCTTGAATGGTCTAGCTTACTGCATTAAATACCCTCATCCAAAAAAGTTTAAGGGCGCTACAGGACAAAAACATGTTGAGACAGTCTCCCTCAGAATTGCATCTTGGGCACCTCTAAGCAATTGAGGGAAACAACTTATTCAGACATGAGGCATTAATTAAAGCATCCACGTGTTGAACAAATCCATACACTAGAATTTCGCGTCCCTGAGACAAGTGAAACTCAAACTGAAGTACCTCTCTCATTTGTTGCTCACTAATATCGATCCCCGCATGCTGCATCCATTTGCTTCTTGCTACTTCCATTAGCCATGCAGAGTCTGGGGCTAGAGCATGATACCAAAATCCAACAGAGAGATTAAACCCATCTCCCCTAAACAGATCCTTAACTATATTCTTGAAAATTCTATGCCTGCCCCATTAATGTCAGCTGGAATTGCTCTTATTTGGACATACATACAAAATATACTACTGTCTGTACAGGGTTCTACCCAGAAACAGAGACTGAGGGGATTTAAACCTAGAACCCTCAAAGAGGCCACCACCTTAGTTATAGCTAGGTCAGCCCATTTGCCTATTTCTCCTTTTCCTTTGAATCAGGCATAGTCCTTTCTTTGTGGAGACTTGAGAGTGCAGCAGGTGCAGACTTTTTGGGTTCAAGCCTTCTGTGGTGCAGTCCAACGGTCCAGCAGGGTAGTCCTTCTTCTTCTGATGTTTCAGGCAGTATTCTGAGGAGCCCCTGCAACTCTCCTATATTTGTCCTCCATTCTGGGCTGGGAAAAGGGAGGGGACACCCCAACCAATAGGGGTAAAGTTACCTCCCTCTGCTGTGACCGCTTCCTGCGAAGTGTGGCATATTTGTGACCCAAAATGCAAGGCTTTTGAAATGACATCAGACAACACAGCAGTACACACTTAAGTGCATTAGGTTCACTGGGGACTCTAAACCTACATGCCCTACAAGATATTAGGGACTTAAAGGTAGGTTGTCTTTGCCAATTAGAATTATAACACTAACCATATACCTTAGGAGGACAGAGCACTGGCTCTTAGCCTGGTTAGCAGAGCCCAGGGCACTTTCAGAGTCAGCTACCACCAGCATAAGTCGAAAAATGAGGGCAATCAGGGCAACAACGATGACTTTTCTACATGCCCCCCGCCAGACAAAAGGCGATGGGCAACTAACCTACACCCTAGTAGTCCTCATCGTCTAAGTGGAATCATCTGGAAAGTCCATCTGCATTGGCATGGGCAGTCCCTGGTCTGTGTTCCACTGTGAAGTCCATCCCTTGTAGGGAAATGGCCACCTCAACATTTTTTGACATGGGGTACCCTGTGGGAACTCCTGGGGGTGCCAAGGACCACCAAGTAGGTGATCTCACCCTTTTTCTCCAGAATGGGGTAGGGCCCAGTCCACTTGTCCTGGAAGGCACTGGGAGCCATACGCTCCAACACCCACACCAACTGTCATGGATGGTACTCAGGCATAGTAGCCTTCTGGTCATACCAGAGCTTAATAAGCTCTTGGCTGGCCTCCAGGTTGCTGCTTGCTCTCTTTCTGTACTCTGCCACGTGGGATCACAGGCCTAGCAATCTTATTTAGGCTTTTTGAGAGGTGTCTCCCAAGGTTCTCTAAACAAACTTAACGCCCTCTTACAGAATGGACAAACAGTAACCCAAAGGGGCTAAAACAAGACCCCTTTCTGTGGCACCTCTCAGCAAGCAAACAGCAGTCATGGGAGAAGAACATCCCATCTCATCCTGAGATTGTCAAATAAGCCCATGATCACGCCCTTCAGGGTCCTGTTCAATCTTTACACCCAACCATTTGTCTGGGAACGATATGGGGCGGTGAACTTGTAGGTAAAACCACATTCATTCACATCGCCTTCAGCATAGTCCCCCTATCTGAGACCACCTCCTTTAGAATCCCACTCTGGTGAAGATGCCAAGTATGGCTCTGGCCACAGTGGGAGCAGTGACCGTCTTGAGGGTTATTGCTTCTGGGTATCTGGTGGCATGGTATATGTATTATAAATGTAAGTTTTGGCTTGGCAAAAGGTTTATTTTGGCAGGTCAAACTTGCAGTTTAAAACTGCACACAGGCTGCAATGGCAAGCCTGAGACATGTTTTAAAAGGCTACTTAAGTGGTGACACAATAAGTGTTGCAGGCCCGCCAGTAGCATTTATTTCACAGGCACTGGGTTCCTGTGGTACCACTTTACTAGGGTCTTATAAGTAAATTAAATGTGATAAGAGGGGGAAAGCCAATTTGACCATGTCTGAAGGAGAGAGCGCAAGCACTTTAGCACTGGTTAGCAGTGGTAAAGTACTGAGTCCTAATGCTTACATAAATGAGTTTCAGGAAACAGGAGGGGAGAAGGCAAAAAGTTTGAGGGAAGACCACACCAAAACTGTCAGGTCTAACAGTGTGAAGCAATGTAAAGTTTGTGTACACACCATTAACAGTGGTGTGCGCAACGAAGCCATAACACAGATCACTACAACAGTAAGAGTGTTAGCGCTACTATCCACTGAGAACAGTGCATGGACCATAGTTAACCAAAAACAACTAATAAGCACCCAAGTTCTAATAGGATAATATTTCGCTCACTTTTTTACTCAGAAATGCTTTCCTACACACTCATTCTCTCTCAAAGTCTCGAGATTTTAATATGTAAATGCATTGGGGCAAAAAGTTAAAGACATGCAGAAATGTGCCATTGCATCATAGTTAAACTGCACAGTAAATTCTGAATCTGTCCTCCAGACATGCTAAAAACAGTTTTCAGTTGGCAAAGTAAAGTAGGATGCTAATGGCTTGGAAGTATGCTTGGTTGAAATAAGTGAATATCAAGAAACAAAAATGAATACAAAATTTTGATGCATATTTTCAAGCCCCTTTCGCCACAGGAACGTCACTCTTAGTGACGTTCCTGTGGCGATAAACCCTTCGCCTTACTTACAAGGTGGCGTTAAGCCACTTAACGTGGCTTAACGCCGCCTTGTAAATAAGGCACCCTTTCATGCTACACTTAGTGTGAAAGGGGTGGGCAATGGGTGTTGCGGTGGGCGTTCCGCCGCAACATCCAATGATTTTGACACTGACCCCTATTTACAAGGGTGGCGTAAATAGGAGGCAGTGCCAAAATTAAGACTAGGGAAAACCTGTTGCTGTTTTTTATGTGTGCTGCATTGTGCAGCACACATAGAAACAACAAACTGCCATGAATTATTGTTTATGTGCAGCAAGGAGTCCCTTCCTGCACATACAATTTTGTTAAAAAAATGACGATTTGCATTTTCTATGTGTGCTGCACAATGCAGCACACGTACAAGTTACAAATTGCCATTCTGGATTGTTTATGTGCAGAAAGGTACACCTTCCTGAACATAAACAATCATTCCCTCAACGCAGGCACCCTTGCACTATGGTGCAAGGGTGCCTCCGTTGGTGCTAGGCAGCTGATTTTAGCCCCAGCGCCGGGAGAAATGCAGGGGTGCACTGCATTATTGTAAATATGGCGCATCTCTGCATTTCCAAAGTGACCGCTGCGTTAGCAATATTGGAGCTAACCCGCGCTCCGCCACTTGCTTGTAAATATGCCCTCTGTTTTTTTCTAAGGCATTGAAGTCAGAAATCTGTGCCAGTAATGTTAATTTGGTATTTACGTACTTGCATGCTAAAAGAACATAGAGCATGGGATAGTGATTACAAAGATAGAGTTGGAAAATATGAGGGAAACAGACCTGTGCTGACAAAAGACACACAATCAAGATGAGGTCAATCTAACATTTTCAAGCAGTGAACCTACTGGCTGTGTGTATTTTATTGTATTAGTAATTACATGGTGCTTTCCACACCCATTGTCAGGCTGAAAGGTCGTTCTCTCTTTATGTTGCTGTGTGAAGCCTCCAGTTTCATGTGTGCTAATCTGTGAAAGTGTCATGCTCATTAACATCGTATTTTAAGTCACAATTCTGAAAATGCCACTTTTAGAAAGTTGGAATTTCCTTGTCCTAACCATTTGGTGCCTGCAGCCTGTGTCCTGTGCCACATAACAGTGAATAGTTGGAAGTTGGCCTTTGTGTATTCCTCCCAGAGAGTGAGACAAAGAGGATTAGGTTTTGGGAGGATGGGCGAGGTGGAGCTTTTCCCTGCGCTACTTACATTTCAAAGGGCTGCCTGCAGTGGTGGCTGGTGGAATTTGAAACTGGTGAGGCGTATGCAGAACGAATCAACGTATGCGAGCGAGCGCAGCGAGCGAGCACTGACGGCAATCAGGAGGGTGCGGGGGGGATTCTCCCCCCGCGAAGATTTTTTTTTTTTTAAATTGGCATCTTTTTGGTGTGATTTTCAGCACTATTTCTGTGATAAATGGACTAAAAATCCAGTTCTTCTAGGCATTCATAAAAGAAAACTCATACATTATTTCAAAGAATTTCTGGGTTGCCAAGCAAGTCTGACTTCTGAAGAGGGCTAGGGTACTAAGCAAGACTGCTTTGGCTCTACCCTTTCCAATAGAAAACACTAGTTAGCGATGTGAACAAGTTCAATGGACAAACCTGGGGTCTAGGGAGAGTCCCTCTCCTGAGAAAGAAATTTAAAAAGATTGGCAAATGGTGCATTGTAAAGCAAATGAATGCAGCGATAAAGCAAGGCTTATTAAGCAGTGGGAACGTATAGTCTTGAAATATTAAACACATTAAAAACTGCCCCGTATCTTCTTGCATTAATTTGTTCAACAGTTACTGGAATATGTAAATTGTTCTGCATGACAACCTTAGCCCTTTAAAATGTATGCTTGCCCAGTGTCTTGCACTGCATGCAGCATTAACTTTGGAAAAATATGCTCTAACCAGACTTCAGGAAGCACCCACAGCTGCTGGCTGTAACCAGCCATATAGAAATATGTGCAGACAGGTCTTTAAGTGAGATGAAAAAATTGGCTGCTCCATATAAAGGAACATGCCAAATACATTTCTGTGATTCCCATAGTGTGCCATCAGACCTGTATTTTGGTTTCTCGCTGAGAAGTAATTTTATCCAGATAAATGGCACAGCAACTGACATACGCCTAAAGCCTGTCAGTATGATTGGCTTTGTCACTGGGTGTTAGCTGTTTAACATAAATGAGTAACAACAATGATTTCTTATAAATAATTAACATTGAAAATGTTTAAATTCTGAAATTCTGAAATAGTGAGTCTGTGAATTAAATAGCATTGAGGCCTGTGGAAGGAGTTTTGGACTTCAGTTATGTGTGCTTTATGTTAGATATGTATCCTATTTTTCTCTGCATATCTTGTCCATCTGCACTTCTTCAACCACCTCTCTTTCCTCTTCAACATCCTCTTTACACTCTTCCCCGAATGTCCTTCCTCGCATCTGTCACTTCACCCCCAAGATGCACTGCACTCCCTCAAATTTAAGCACTTTAATTTCTCTTACTTTTGCCTTGCAAATATTTTGACATCAGTGTACCCCTTCACACACACACATCCACAGAATTTCAGTTGCAAATGGAATACACAAACATTGTTCCTTCTGTGTGTTCTCCAGAGAGGCCAACCCAGTGACCGGCACTTTGTTTGGCTTCAGCCTTAGCGCCTGAGCGCTCAATCAAAGCCCCTCATCAACACCTGGCATGGCTCAAGCTTCAAAGCATACACAGAAAAAAATACAGATAAACAACAAAATTATAAAATAGCTAATTAAGTGGCGAATGCAAGATTAAGTAAAGCATGTAAGATAAGAGAGGAACTAAATCGCTGAAATGTATTCCCTCGACGTTTTTAACCTTCATTGTTTGCAAGTCAATCGATGTTTTTGGCATCACTGTTAACTCAGGGGCATGTACACAGGGCCAGTTTTAATGCCATACATCAGAGGACTGGCCACTGTAAGCACATGTTACACAGAAAGCACATATCTCTCGTTTCGGGCCTGACTCGGATATTTGGATCCATTTCACAAGGGAGCAAATGCTGCAGCTCCACTTCTAATGAAGCCAGCAATCTTCAGCAAGGGCCTGGGGTGTCAGTGGGGGAGGTTAGAGTGATGAGGGGTCTCGGCACAATATACAGAACACAGCATTAGTTTGCAATCACTTACCATTACCGAGAACGAGGCACCAGATCAGACGTGCTTGCATCCACTCGAATGTACAGACTGCACGTGCATTTTTAACTAAATCCTCTCCGTAGAACGCCCACCTCCCTCCGTAAAGGGGTCTTTCACTCCCACACTGTTTAGACTCATAAAAGTGGCCTCAACCTAACAATTGCACCTTCTGCCATCCAATTCAGAACCAATCATTGGAACAGAAGCCTCAGTTCTCCTTTAAAAGGATTCTTTAACTGGGTAGTTCTGGCCAATGTGACTGGCTACTCTACTGCACTTACTAATTCACAGTCTGCGTTGCATTTGCCCCAGCCCCTTCTGCTCCCACTCGCCATCCGTGCAGCCATCACCCACTCACAACAGGCCATGATTGTTAATATGCCCACCGTCCATGTTTACTGCATGCCCTGTCTCCTTGTTCTTCTGTCTGTCACCTTAGGGCCCGAGTCGAGTTTTCATCTGTTCCATAACTCATAAAGAACCCAATGGCTTGGAGTCCTGGAGGTACTGCTACAAACTGCTGCCTGCTGCTATCCGGCCAGGATTCCCAGGGGGTTGTATTCCTGGGAATCTGCTGATGGTTCAGATTTGTAGGAAACCCTTACTGCCAGACATACATAGCGGACCCACAAAGGAGTACATTTCTCTCTTTGTGCCCTTTACTTTGTGATCCGAGAACATAATAAATAACTTTACTTTGCCACTCACAGTACCCTGACTGACAAGGGCGCGTGGAGTTCCGATGAGGAGAGCCAGGGAATTGAAGCCCTGTGCAGTCTGAAAAGATCGCACACATCTTTATTGCGGATTTTGCAAGGAATGGGTGACCTGGAGGAGCTGATAGACGTGACAGAAGCTGTATTACTAAGAGAAACGGCCGTTTTATTTCAGAAACATTAGTCGCAGCCAGACAGTGCCTTGAAGCTTTTGGCTCCTGTGTTTGCCAATATTCCAAAAATAACAACACAAATGTCCTTACTGATGAAACGTCTTGCATGTGACCTGCTAGCCTGCCTCAGGGACACCGCCATTTGGTTTTGTAAATGTTTTGTGTAAATGAACGAGTCATTTTGACAGTGTGCCCCTTTGCATTCCGATGCCTGTTGTGGCTGCGCTGTTCATTGCCGACAGACAGACAGACAGACAGATGCATCGGTGCTTCACCGGGGATAGCCAGCAGTGCAAGGCTGCCACGGCCCTCCCGGGAAGCCGCGGCCAGTCGCCCTCAGACGTCTGTGGGGTTCCTTAGGGCCCCCTTATGTTTGGTGATTCGGACCGTAAACCTTCTAATCCGGTGAAGCTGGGCCCCCTGCATCGGTATGTACGTCTTCGAGTGGTCTCACTCAGTCTGGCTGTATGATACTTTAATCTTGAACCGACTGAAACTTGAAGGGCTTGGGAGGAAGGGAATTTTCAGATCTAACCCTCACTTCCCGTTGACATTTTACTTCCCCCTTCTTCGACTAGCCCCTCACCAACTTCTATCGCCTGAATCTGTGGTTATCTGCTGTTCTTTTTTATTTATATGAATTGTGCTGTAAGCTAAATTGTGCTATCAGCCCCACATCAGTTCAACGATTTCATAAAAAAAGGAAGCATATATACTTGATTTTTCTTCAACAACGGTAAATGGGGTGCGTGTCGCGGGGGGTTTAAATAAAATAAAAAGAATCTTACCTGGTCCGCGCCGCCTCGGGTCCGTTGCCGCCTTCAAAAGCCGCATCACTGCGCAGTGCTGGCAAGTGAGTGGCAACCCCTCTCAGCCAATCCTGGCGCTGGAGCAGCGCCAGGATTGACTTAGGGCACGCTAACTCTCCGCCCGCCAGCCCATAAGGAGACCGAGGTTTGAGCCTTTGCTCAACCCTCGCTCTCCTAATGGGCATGCGCCAGCCTGAGCAGGCACCAGTGCGCATGACTGGGCACGGGCGAAAAATTCGCTGACCTTCCCCACTCATGCGCACTTGTGCTGCTGCCTGCCCCTGACAATGCCTGTCCAGTCAACATGACGCCGGACCGCCCACCCCTTCAGACTCTGAAGGGGTGGGCGATCCAGCGTCATGCTGACTGACATGCATTGTCAGTTCTCCCTCGGCGTCTCTGAACGTAAGTAAACTGAGAGTTTACTTAAGTTCAGAGACGCCGAGGGAGCTGCGGGCGCGGGCGGCTGGTGGGGCAACGCCCCAGTGCCCTAATGGACGCACCGCCCCTGGCTGCCTGTACAACACTCACAAAGGAACTTGACACCAGCCTTTTGTCATCTTAGACCACTTGGAGCCTGGGAATGGGGAAGGAAGGAAATATGGACATTATTAGAGTAATATGGTCATTATTGGAGCAATATTTCAAACTCAGTAGATGAATTGGATTATGGCTCTAATAGAGGTGAACTTGTAAGTCAATTAATCGTGAGAGAAACCAGTTGGAGCCAAGCTATGGGTCTAGATTGGCATGAAAAGCCAAAGTAAGAGGTGAGCCATTACAATAATTGGCATGTACATCAAGTAATTTACATTAAAATTTAAAAAAATGTTAATTTCTTTAAGATTTTTGTTTCAATGGGGTACATTAGGTCATACCACTACATAGAATGTGTTGGGATGGAAAAGTCCTCTGCATGGTAATGGACACGCACCTATGCCCTGAGTGCCCAACTGTACTGATGTCTGGATCCCTTATGCTTATTTTTGTTGTCATAGGCAAACACAGGTCATGCATACATGCCATGACATAGGCCTGTCTCACGGTTGGCGGTCTTGTTGGGCCAGGAAGGGCATCCAAAGCTCAACCCTCTAAGTGGTGAGAGGCTACTGCCTTCACCATGAGTCAAGCAGCATGAGCACAGTGGTGGCAGTATACAGTGTAGTGATTAGTAAGAGTGAACAGGTCCTTTTTAACCTGTTTTATGCTGCTGTGTGCTTGACTCACCCTTGGCCTACATTGATTTGTTGTGAAGTGGTGCACAGAGGAATAGAGGTGTATCCCCACTGGGTGTATGTGTCTGGGAAGGGTACAATATAGGGGTAATACAGTTCTGAGCACTGTGTGCATGGTGAATGCATGTGCTGGGTGCATGTGTTCCTATTGATGGTACAAAACATGGAAGATGTAGTGCTGTGCAGTGCATGCCTGGTAAGTGCATGCACTGGATATATGTGTGCCTATGAGTGGTACAGTACATGAAGGATACAGTGTTGTGAAGTGTGTGTAGGCTGGATACATGCACTGGTTTTATGTGTGCCTATGGATGGTACCAAACATGGAGCTTCCTGGGTTCCATTTTGGGAGACCCAGGCCTGGATGATGGGAGGTAGGGAAATTCTGCCAGAAAGATTTATGATTTGTGTACTTATGCATTTCTGTAAACTGGGTGGGACACACACTAGAGAGGGGAGAGCCATACATCACCTGCACACTTAAAAGGGTGCTCTTTGGTTCAGTGAGAGGTCAGGAAGGAGGAGCCTGGGCACATCTCAGGAAGGTGAGGAGGCTGATAAGAGAATCCTAAAGAGTAGTGCTGTGGGCCCTGAGCTATCCATTTGATACACATTTCACTGTGGCTGCATTCAGGTGTGAACTCCCTTGGCCTGTGTTGTGTGGCTATCAGGTTTGGAGTAACTCCTGCTCTGACAGACTGCTTTCAAGGAGGAAGAAGAGGGCAGAGGACTAGGCACTTCAAAAGAATCAGACCTCCAACATACACTTCAAAGACTCAGACCATTATCATATTTGGGGGCATATTATCAAGAACGGTGTTAACATTATCGCTGCTTTAGCGGCAGAAAACTGCTGCTAAAGCGGTGATAATGGGCTTGATAATATGCCCTTGAGAATTCAATAGAAGCCCATGTTGACACCAGAACATGGGCTTCTATTGAAATTCTCAAGGGCATATTATCAAGCCCATTATCGCCCGCTTTAGCGGCAGTTTTCTGCCGCTAACGCGACGATAATGTTAACGCCGTTTCTTGATAATATGCCCCGATATCTGGAAATGGGCTAAAAGAAGGGAGTTTGAGGCAGCAAAAATGATCATCTGCTAAGCAGCCAGGTGGGCTGTGTGAGGAGGGGAAGCTCTGCAAGACTTCTGCCTCTTACCAGGACTGAGGTCCAAGGCCTGCTAATCTCCCTGCTGGTTGAGGGGACATCACAGAGGGAATCCAAGACTACCTGCCCTGGAGTCTGGAGAACCATCTCCTGCCTGCTTGCCAAGACCAGCATGCCCTGTGAGTAAGAGGAGAGCGTTCAATGGAGTGAGGTCTAGTGAGGAGCCCTGTCAAGTTGACTCCATCTGCGAAGTGTCAGGAGATGGCTGCTGCACCGATCTGATCATTGCCTGTGCGCAGATTGAAGTTGGTGACCCCTGTATGCTAGAGGAGGTCTGCCATGAATTGAGCTGCATTGATTGGGCCAGCGCCATGCATAGTGAGAAAGTGGTGACCCTGTGTGTCAAGAGGGGCAGCTGTGAGAAGACTGCTGTGCAGCAAGTTCCTTTGTCCATGTTCTGTAGTAAGTTATGACCCCGTCTGCCAGGACAGGAGGGGCCGCTGCTAAGGAATTCTCTCTGCTGGTCAGACCCTTGCCGTGTACTGTGAGATTACGGTGACCCTGTGTGCCAGAAGTGGTCACCGGGACCAGCAAGTTGTGTGATCTGGTCTAGACAAGAAGAGTGAGACTGCTGTAGACCCTGCTCATCTTCCCAGGATGAAGGATTTGCACCAGAAGTTACGCATCATCACCACTCCCATCGCGGGAAGAACCAGAGACCCGGTGAAGAGGAGCAGTCGAGAACCTCCAGGTCGCTGCAGAGGCATGACTGCAAGTGAAGAGTTGCTAACTGCTGAATATAACCCACTTTAGACCGTGTGCAGTTAACTCATCTGAACCGACTACTGCCACTCCATGGAAGGGGTGTGCTTAGGAACTCCGGTCGCTCTGATCCTGCATGGTGTGGGTAAGACTGATAATGAGCTATTTGGTCATAGGGGAATTTACTGCTAATTAGCGCTGGAACATTGTTGACTTGAAGAATAAAGTCATAGTGGACTCTTGAGACCCTGACTACTAGTGGGCATACCCTGGATGTTGCTAATAGTGAATGGGGAATAACCACAATTGCTAACATGAACAGGAAGTGGGACAAGGAACCGCCACGGAATCACTAGAGCCCGGACCTCAGGATTGTGCAATTGTTTGTGAATGTTGTATATTTCCTTCGTGTAGGTAGCGGGGAGAAATAAAATATACTTCTCCTTTCTCATAAAAGTGAGAATTTGGCTGGATGCTGATTTACTGCTGCTGCATGCATTTTGAGTTATGAGCCTGTGTTCCTTCCCCTGTATCCAAACCCACCTCCCTCAAGCAAGCTTTTGACTGATCTGACCATGGTGACCTTGAGAGTCAAATGCAGCAGGGGTGCTTGGCCCAGTTGCTCAGAATCCAAAGTAAGTCAGCCCCAGGACATCAGAGTAAAAGGCCTAAGACCCCGCGGTTATGCCTAGTAACCCCTGCTTGTCCCTTGACCCTTTGGCAGGGGTTGAAATTTAAACGCAATAGGTTAACATGAATTTACAAAAATTCATGACCTCCTTGTGCCCTGACAATGATGCAATTAATGAACCAAGAATAAAAAAGTTTTTCATTTGCACAGTATGTATAGAAAATATTATTATAAATTGATTAACATTATTGTCTGTTTAACTATAAAAACAAAAGTGAGGGTTTTTGTATTTCACACTATTTGGTTAAGTGGGTGGGCTAGGATTTGAGTCCAGGATTTCTAATCACTCTCTGTGCAGTTCACCCACTGATATCTCCTTCTCTCTCTCATTTAACAGTAATGGGCATGATTCACATGTTAAATCAATACCACACAAAAACTATTTTAAGTACAAAGAAAAGCACTAGAAAAGGCAGAGTATTCTTTAATGTTAATATCACTGCCTTCACCCCACTTAGAAAACAGAATGATTTGCAGGAGGTTTTTAACACACCATGGAAGTCAATTGCAACAATGAGCAATAAAAAGAGGTCTTCTGAACCCAAAGCTTGAATACAGGTAGACCCCTCCCCAGTCCATCTGTCGGCCAATGATCATCAGTGGGGGGAGAGTTTACAAAGAACTTCGTTTTTTCCACCCAGGCTAGTGCTGCTCAGGAGGGCGCACTGATGTCATTAAATTCCTAAAGTGAAAGTAAAATAAGCCAAAGGGCTCGTTTCACTTTCACAGAATCAGTCCTTGAGGGCATATCTCACCCCCCCCCACTCCCAGGCACTGATTCTTTAGAGAGAGGTATCATTGGAAAGGGGAGAATCTCCCCTTTCCAATGGTACCTCTGCCCATTCGATCCTTGCTTGGGGTTTGCCACAGAAGAGCGATCTCCAACTAGCCACCATGGATGGATGAAGCGGCCCCTTAGAAAAAGGGCTTGTGCTTCCCAAACCCACCCTACAAACTTTCAGTCTTTCTGCCCCCCCCGGGGGGCAGATGAGGGCAATGACCCCTGATTTGCCCCCCCGGGGGGACAGAAAGCCCACTAGATACGAGGGATTTAAAAAAAAAAAGTATAGGGGTAGGGGCTGCCCACCAGGGCATGGCCATGGCCCATCCCAATATATATTGAACAATCTCTCTGACCCCCCCAGAGGGGCAGATAGGGTGATTACCCTGACATGCTTCCCCCAGGGGGCAGAAAGTCCGCTAGACACCAGGTATTTTTTTTGTAATACAAATAAAGGGGTGGGGGCTGCCCACCAGGGCATGGACATGCCCCTACCCCCAATATATATATAGCAGTCTTTCTGCCCCCCAGGGAAGTAGATGAGGTGACAAACCCCGATCTGACCTTCGGTGGGGACAGAAAGCCCAATAGAGACCAGGGGCCTTATTACATCAAGTGCCCCGTGGTGCCACAGGCATTTTTTGCCCGCTTTGCATGCCATGGGGTACTTTGGCTTTACAGAAGGGGCAGCAGACGCTTGTGCAGCCCCTTCTGTAATACCAATAGCGCTGGAGAACATAAAGCACCAGCGCACATAAAGTGCCAGCGCTATCTTCAGGGGGCATTCCCTCATTTCCATGGGAACGTGCTCCATGAAAATGAGGAAATCCCTTTGCCTATGCGCCCGCGCCATATTAAAGACACAGGCACATAGGCAAAGAAGCTCTCAAGGGGCGCACTCACAGTGTGCCACCTAGAAGGTGGCGCACTGTGAGTGTGCTTCCTGAGAGCAGCCCTCTGGCGGGGGAAAGGAAGTTCCATGGACCCCCCAGACATTGCCTTGCAGGCGGGTGCAGTCACTGACTACACCCGCCTGCAAGGGGATCCCTAATCCCCTTTAAAAGTGCAGACGGGTTGCCGCCTGCACTGTGAAAACACGGTGCGACTGTAAAGCAGCAGCTCCATTTTTTCACCGAATGCGATGCCCTGGGGGCAGCGCGAGTTCGCGGCTGCCCTGGGGGCAGCACATTCATCATAATAGGGGGCACTTTCATTATTTGCCCCGGGCATACCTTTTAAAAGGTGCACCCCAGCACAAACACTAAAATGCGCCTTGTCTGTAATGCGGCCCCAAGGACTGTTTTTAGTAATAAAAATATAGGAGTGGTGGGAGCCCACTAGGGCATGGCCATGCCCCCACCCCCAATATATATGCAACAGTCTTTCTGCCCCGGGTAATTATCCCTAATCTGCCCCCCTGTGGGTGAGGGGGGCAGAAGGCCAACTAGACACCAGGGTAATTTCTTAAAAAATAAACATGGGGTGGAGACTGCTCACCATTGGCATGGTCATGGCCCACTCCAGGAAGGGCACAGCCAGTCTTTCTTCCCCCCTGGGTGAGTGATGGCAGTGATTACCCTCAATCTACACCCATGGGGGCATAAAGTTCACTAGACACCATGGAAAAAACATAGGGGTGGGGGCAATGCCCCATACCTCAAAAAAGGGCTCAACAGTCTTTTTGCCCTGCCTTGGAGGTAGATGGGGCAATTACCCCCAATTTACTTCTCCTGGGGGGCAGAAAGCCCACTAGACAAGAGGGACTGCATTTATGCAGTATTGTTTGGGGGGAGGGACACGTATGGGCATAGGCCCTCACCCCAGGGCCCAATAGACATTCTGCCATCTCGGGAGATGAATAGGCATATTCACTCCAAATATGCCCCCGGGGGGACAGAAATCACACTAAACACCAGGGATTTAAAAATGGCTGCAAAACAAACAAAAGTAGTTGCTGAAGTACCCTGGCATCTAACCATTACCCTACATCCAAAGGGGCAAATCTGCCCACTCAGGTGGGTAAAAAGCCCACTAGATCCCAGGCATTTTGCATTTGGGGTAAAAGAAAGAGACGTGGGCATTGCACTCTGGCACTGGCCACACCCCACCCCAAAAGGGGCAACCCAATCTTCCTGTCCCTCCCTCAGGCCTAGTCTGGGTTTTGCCCCCAATTTACCCCCTGGGGCAGAAAGCCCAGTGGATGACAGGACTATTTTTAAAAATAAAATAATGGGTTGGTGTGGCCCATCCTAACATCAGACCCCACCCTACCCCTAAAGCCTCAACAGCCTATCTGCTCTCCTGAAGACTATAACATCCCATCCCACAGGTAAGAGAGAGGGCATTTGATTGTTTTGGGTGCTGTTTTTCCATATAGGCCAGGAGAGTGGGGTTAAAATCCAATGTCTTCCCACTTGCCATTGTGAATGGCTGCACTTTTTGGGTTTGGGTAGGCCGCCACCTGGAGAAAACTACCAGACCCAGACAATTTGAAAACTAGACATCAAGTGGAGTCCAGGGTGCTGTGCTAGCAAGGATCCCATAATGTTTTCTTACCCACAATGCCTTACAAACCTCAAACTTTGCCTAAAAGCACACATTTTCCTTGCATTTCTGTGATGGAACCTTGTGGAATCAGGAGGAATCCACAAAATTCCTGCCATTCAACGTTACTCCACTTGCGCTGATAAAAACACTGTGCCACTAGTGTGGCTGGGTCTAATGCATGCAACATGAATTGATCAAACTGATGTCACTGGGAGTCCCCTTGCAAGGGCTCCCATTGACTTTGGTTTGATCTGTTCCGGAAGGATGTTTGTGGCTTCCCACAGATTCCAGAATCCCGCATCACAGAAATTTGATAAAAATGTCCTTTTTTAGTCAAAGTTTGAAGTTTTCAAGGGATTCTGATAAAAAAAAAAACCTGGTGAGAGCCATGAAAGTCACATCACCCTCTGATTCTCCCAGCTGTCTAGTTTTCAAAATGTTCAGGTTTGCTAGGTTTCCCTAGGTGCTGACTGAGCTAGGACCCAAAATCCACAGCTACCCACTATGTAAAAAAAGGGTTCGTTTTGAGTGGAAAAATGTGATGTATCCATGTTGCGTTTAGGACTGTTTCCTGTCACGGGCACTAGCATTACCCACACAAGCGAGGTACCATTTTTACTGGGAGACTTGGGGGAATGCTGAGTGTAAAGAAGTTTATGGCTCCCCACAGATTACGGAACTTTCCACCACAGAAATGTGAGGAAAATGTGATTTTTTTTAGTCAAAGTTAGAGGCGTGCAAGCGATTCTGGGTATAAAAACCTGGTGAGAGCCACACAAGTCACCCCACCCTGTATTCTCCCAGGTGTCTAGTTTCCCAAAAATGTTCAAGTTTGCTAGGTTTCCCTAGGTGCCGTCTGAGCTAGGGCCCAAAATCCATAGCTACCCACAATGCAAAAAAGGTTCAGTTTTCAGTGGAAAAATGTGATGTGTCCATGTTGCGTTTTGGTATGTTTCGTGTCGTGGGCACTAGGCCTACCCACACAAGACCTGCCACCAGTTCTAGCTCTCTTGATTCTGGGGACAAGATGCAGTTCAAGGTTGTTTTGATCACAGGTCTCTGTTGGCATGGTAGGGGATGGCCAGTTACTGCAGGGCAGATGGGCCTGTGTTATGCTTTGACCAATGTAAGATGCATTATGCCTTAACTTGTACTCTGCAGATTATAGGGCAGCCAGTGAAGTGTTTTGAGCGCAGTGCCAGTCGATTGTGTTTTCTGAATACCTAACAGTATGTGGGCAGCAGCATTTTGAGTAATCTGGAGTTTATTTATTACTGATTTTGGGATGCCTAAATACAGTGAATTGCCACAATCAAAGAGGGACAGGATTGTACCTTGAATCGCAATTCTACATGATTCTACTGGGAGTCATTTCAAGACCTTTCTCAGGGCTCTCAAAAGGCCGAAACAGCTGCCAGCCACCTTTTTTGCTTGGGAGGCCATAGTTAGTTAGTTGTCCAGGGTCATCCCTAGGCTCTTCACTTCTGACTTAGGGGATGGGCGCTCTCCTAAGGGAGATGGCCAAATGATCTGATCTCAGAGCGTTGGGTTATTACCCAAGACCAGAACCTCGGTTTTTCCACCAAGTTTTATACAGCTGGCTGCCATCCACTCGGACACCTTTGCTAAGCAGCTGTTGAGTCTCATTAAAACAGAGTCCATTTCTGGTGACAGTGTAACAGTCAACTGGGTATTGTCCACATAAGATACCATCTTGAAACTGAAGGAACATATGATATCTGATAGGGGGCGACATAAACATTAAAAAGCATAGGGCTCAAGGATGAGCCCTGCAGGACACCACAGTACAGCTGATGGCTGGTTGAGAGGAACAGCCCCTCACTGACCTGGAAGCTGCATTTATCCAGAAATGAGGCCAACCACTTTACCTCTAAATCATATACTACTACTACCACCCACAAATTCAGTGATGTACAAATAACCACTGCCCCTAACCTCCAAAGCTACATAGGTTTCCTTGATACCCATTTTTCACTCTACATATTTCACCATATGAATTGGTGTATGCTCTGTACACAAAAGAAAAACCATTGTACTGTGCAGCTCAGTTGTTGGCTCTGGGTACCTTGGGTTCTTGGAGAACCGACACACCCTATATATCCCCAAAACCAGAAGGGTCTGGCGGACGTAATGGTATATTGTTTTTGTAAACTGGCCATCGTGACAAAAAGTTACAGATGAAAATGTTGTTATAAATGGCTGGTTTTTCCTACTTATTTTCGTTATTTCTTTATTTCAACAGTTAGTTCCATTGGGAAAACCTTGAGGGATCTACACACATGACCCCTTGCTAATTCAGAATTTTGTCTAATTTTCAGAAATATATAGCTTTCCTGGATCACGGATGTGATTCACAATGGTTTCTGCCCATTAGTGGCTGGCACAAGTAAGAGCAGTAGGGCGGGACGGGGCGGGGGGAAGTCAACAGATTACGGGATAGGTAAAATTAAACAAAAAATCAATAAAACCACTTACCTTATGCTCGCAGCATCACCGAGTGCAAGGTAAGTGGTTTTATTTATTTCATTTTCCCTATCCCGTCATCTGACTACTCCACCTCCACCCCTCCCCACCGCCACCCTGCCCCATCGCTATTTCCTGTGCTGGCCACCACTGTTTCCGCCACAAACTGGAAGCAGATTAAGAGCACAAAAAACATGAAAAATGGGCTACCTCTTTGAAAAATTGTTTTTTTTTATTCAGCTCTGCATGTTCCTGAAAGCTGGGAAGATGGTGACTTTGACACCGCAAACCATTCTTTGATGCCATGTTTAGGAAAAAAACAGACAGTTTTATCTGGAGCACTTTTTTCCTATTTATTCCCCAAAAACTCAAGATTTAGCTATATTTTGCCCTGGTCTCCTCCAGGGAAATCCACAAACCCTGATTACCTTAAAATCCCCAGGATGTTGGAAAAAAAGGACGCAAATACCTTGTGTGGAAAAAAAGATTATCCAACCCTAAGCGCGAACTACTCCAAATAACCAAAAAAGGGCTCAGCACTGTCGGGGAAAAGACCCAGCCTTTAAGGGGTTAAGAGCCATAAATGTGTGAAATGCGAAGTGGAACTCAGCAACAGACAGATTCTGGGGCATATTATCAACGGCCAGCGATAATTATCGCTGGCCGTGCTTAGCGATAGATTTCTTATCGCTGGCTATCTCTGGAAATTATCGCCCTGGTAGCGCGTTATTAACAACACGCTTCGCCAGGGCGATAAAAATTCCGGAGATAGTGAGGTTATCGCCGTTTTGCAGGGAACATCGCTGGTTTTCCAGCGATGTTCCCTGCAAAACAGCGATAACCTTGCTGATACGACCCTGTGGTCGTATCAGCACAATCCACCCCCTATGTTAGGGATGGCTAAATCGGGATTATAGCAGACGTTAGATTTTGGCGAAAACGGCCGTTTTTGCCAAAATCTAACGTCTGCTATAATCCTGTGGGCTGCCTTGTAAATATCGCGATGTGCACATCGGCGATATTTACAACGTAGCCCATCTGGGGTACGCCCAGTAACGCCCACTTTGCATCTCATTAGAGATGCAAGGATGGGCGTTGGGGGAAAGGGCGATAGTGCAGGGATTCACGCGATAGCGTGACCTTGCTGATTAGGCGATAGAATTATCGCCGCTTTCCGTCCGAAAACGGACGCTAAAGCGGCGATAATTGACTATCGCCTGGTTGTTAATATGCCCCTTCGTTTTTAACTTTCAGAGAAACGTTGAAGCAGTGATGCCTGTATAGTATGTAGGTTCAGAATCGTAGAGTATTTGTATACAACGTGAAATAATTTCTAGTTGAACAAAATCCTTGTGAGTGGCAGGAACATTTTTAAGAAACAAAACTTCCCCTTACATTTTTGCTCCCATCTTGCTCTTTTATTCTCTTGGCTGATCCTCAGCTATCACAAAAAGCTCTCTTGCTGCTCAGCTGGAGGGCCCTTTGTGATGCATACTCCTAATGGCTCCCGTGCGGGGAGAAATTGAAGACAAACTGGTCGCCCCGTTGTGCACATTAGAGGGAACAGTGGTCAGGAGCTGTGCATGCTTCTCTCACAAAGAGCAGGTGGAACATAGACAAAGCAGTGCAGGTTTGCATGTTATAAAACAGTATAACCAAGGCAGCAGCAGTGACGAGGACAGGTGCAACACAGGCAGCAGCAGTCCCTGCCTCCCTCTCACAGAACGAGTACAGCGCCTAGAGGAGTGCAACCTCCCCTCCCCTGCACACTGGGTACAACAAAGGCACTATGAGTCGTGAAGGCCCTTTTCATTCATGATTGGTAAAGCACAGACAGCAACATTGCAACCTCTGTCACAAACAAGTATACACAGGGAGCAGCGATGCAAGTGCATCACTTCGAAGAACATTACAAAATAGGCAATAGCTGTGCAAGCTTCCCTCACAAGAAACAGGCACATCACTAGTAACAGTAGTGTGGTGCATGGTATGGTGTCCATCAGGAGAAAGACCTTTACAACGCGGTCGTTACACCGCGGTATGTTTACATCGCGGTCATTACAACGCAAGTCGTTACAACGACTTGCGCTGGATGGCGCTCTAAACTAAGGAATAGTATGATTTACTATTCCAACACCTTCCCTACTGTTACGTAGGCTGGAGTTGGAATAGTAAATCATACTATTCCTAAGTCCAACGCCCTCCAGCGCAGAGTCGTTGTAACGACTTGCGTTGTAACAACGCGATGTAAAATACCGCGTTGTGAATGTATGCGATGTAACGTCATACATTCGTCCATCAATCAATGGCAGATCAACTATGAATGGGGTGTTTGAAAACGAGTTATTGCTATTTTGGTTTCTTTTCACTGTAGATGAAGCACGAGAGCAGTGCATATAAGAAAGCCCCCTCCCACAGTGCCCGCTATGCCCTTTCACAGAAGTGCCTATGACAAGGTGAACAGGAGGGCTGCTGCAGGCTGGCCTAGGTGTGAGTTGGCATGACATTCCTATTAGAGTTTATAGATCTTTGCAAGCCCTTCTCACAGACGTGCTCTACATAGTAACAAGTAAAGATTTTAGTGGATTTATAAAAAGTTCATGATACATAAGCGCAGTGCTTAATCTGTGCAGGTGTTTGCCGGTGCTTGACACAGACACTTGTTTCTAAACACCGGCACGTATTTATGAGAGTCCTCCACATGGTGGGGCTATGTGCTTATTTTGTAGCAGAGCACAACAGTGGTCGTGTTTAGCTACTTAACATAAGTATAAAAATAATAATTAAAAAGGAGCTGTTGGAGGTGCCATCTGCAGTGGACTCCAGTGAAATACTTTGGGCCCTGGTACTAATTTATTTTTACAAAGTAAATACTGCATAAGTGGGAACATAGGCTTTGAAGAATCGAGTTATAGAGACAAGTAAACCTAAACATAAGCCATAGGTTGAAATATATTGACAGTTAATGCATAGCTACACTTTTTGAGGGATAAGGAGCCACGGTTTAAGGTGCTCTGATCAAAATGAACATTCTAAGGATAATCAAGTGTTTTTTGATGGACCTCTGAGACTGTAAATGTGAAAGCCTGGTATAGCCAGAGAAGAGCCAGTTGATGATAGGCAGGAACTTGACATTTGACAAACTCTCACTGGCTTTTTCTGGCTTTTAGTGGTAAAACTAGTATGACTGAATCTTCAGGGGCAAATCTGGCATGAGACTATTTCTTCTCCAGTCCCCCAGGCCTTTTTAAGGTGTATCTATATACAGACAACTCTCCCAACCCTACTAACTGCTGAGGTGGGCTTGACATGTAGGCAACTGTTCTCCAGTGAAACCGTTTTCTCAGATGAGATGCGCTCACGTGACTGGAATTGAGGAAGGGTCAGTCACGTTTCAGGAAGGGTCTATTCAGAGACACGACTGACACTTGACTGCGTCTTCATCAGCCCTCAATATGTTTACCTGAGACACCTGGCATATTGCTGACACAAATGCTTTTCTGAGTAGCAGACACATTAAACTGGCTCTAACCCAAGTCTGCCAGCTTTTTCAAGAGCCTCAGACATCTGACTTATTATGCTGTAGTCATCCTTGAAGTGGTGTCAATGAGTAAATAAATGGTTCACTTTGAAT
The DNA here is from genome assembly GCA_963921515.1 of Calotriton arnoldi. NCBI lineage: Eukaryota > Metazoa > Chordata > Amphibia > Caudata > Salamandridae > Calotriton > Calotriton arnoldi. The sequence continues at coordinate 459,248 of CAWUFW010004596.1, read as the reverse complement.
TCTCCAGAAAGGTAAGTACAGCAGAACGTAAAGGAGCACACATGAGGCACCACCTTCATGGTCAGTCTCCCAGGCCAACTGCCACAGCATGCTCAGGGACATTCAAACCCAAGCATTCCAGAGCCAGACGCGAACCAAGCACTCCAACCTCACACACATCCAACATTTCACACTGCTCATTCCTCAACTGTGATGGACGCTTATTCCATGGCACTGGCTTTTCCGAGACACTGGACTATCTATAGATTCACAATTTCCTATCGACAGTCCACATCTGTACCTCCACCTTACAACCTTCTTAATTTTATGTCACCTTCACCATCCAATAATTTTTTCTTTCATCTTCCCTACAAGCAATGAGCTGAGATTTTTCCAAGTATAACCTCCAGCATGACAAGAGATTCTGGCTTCTAAGCATATGTTTAACACACCTTGAGCGGCCAGAGCTCAGTACCGTCACCACAATAGTCCTCTGCACATTTTTGGTGGCTGGCAGCTCATGACCAGGAATCTTCAGGAATACAAACATTTGTAAAATGCCCACTACCTAGAAGGGTCTTTTTGCAGGTCTTAAAAACAGCCTCTCAGCTGAACGTAAGTACATCTTGTTGTGTAAATTAGGACTGGCGGAGTTCTACAAGGTTTGCTTTCCCACCCACAGGTGACACAGGTGAACTTGTCTCAAAGCACCGGTGCTGAATGTGAAACACATCTTATTGTAGTCCAACAGAAACCCACCCAATACATAGTTGAAGTGAAGTGATTGCTTTTGGGTTACTAACAATCCCTGGAAAGGGATCAGGAGCACCGTGGTAACATACCTATTTCGTTCTTCACAGTATCACATACACAGCCTAAGAAGAACAGACACCTTTAGCAAAAAGTATTTATTACAATAGGGCAAACCTGTTTTGTAGTACATCTAAAATAATCACACAGGATATCATAAAAACAGCAAGAAGGCACGTTGTAAACAACAAAAATAAAATAAGATTTATAACATGGTTAAAATGTCATCTAAAAGCCTATTGCCCTAAAACCTACTTCTAAGCGCTATCCTAGAAGAGCATGTAGTAGAGTAACTTGCAGTCTAGAGTTTCTTAGGGAGAACTGGGGCACTGCATACCTTGTTGACAGCTCAGGTTGTTGTTATCAGAAGAGCCATAGAGGAACTGTTTTCTGTGAAAGGCAAGGCAAACACACACTGAGGAAGCACCCTCCCTCAGGGACTCAGCTCGTATCAGTGTCAGCCAAGATGCATCATCTTCTTGGGTGCTGGAAATAGTCAAGATCGTCTCAAACATTATTTTGCAGAATAATCTGTGGCAAAGTTCCTCTCTACTTAAGGGGTTGAGTGATGGTCCTTAAATACTAAGGGGCAGATTTACAAGAATGTGCCGCAGCGTGGCACCGCAAGCTCTTTGGCTGTGCCACACTGCGGCACTTTCAGAGCACAGGAATGCGACATATTTACAATGATATGTCGCATTCCTGTGCTCTCCCCTGCACTGGCGCACAAACAGCTGCCATGCACTGGTGCAGGCACCCTTGCACCATGGTGCAAGGATGCCTGCGTCATGGGGAGATTGTTTTTGTGCAGGAAGGGGCACCTTCCTGCACAAAAACAATCATTACAGGCATTTTCCTCTTTCAATGCGTGCTGTAGAATGCAGCACGCATTGAAAGAGGAAAAAAAACAGGAGAAATGAAAACATTTCTCCTTGTTGCGGCGTAGCATACTGACGCATTTCCAGGTTTACGAATCCTCGTAAATCTGTAAATGTGTCTGGTTCCATGGGTGTTGCGTGGGAACACCCACAGCAACACCCATGGAATGCCCCTTTCACGCAAAGTGCTGCGTGTAAAGGGGCTGTATTTACAAGGACAGGAAAAGCCACGCAGGGTGGCTTTTCCTGTCCTTGTAAATATGGGGCAGTGTAATGCGCTGCTAGTGCGCCACAAAAAGTGACGTACTGGCAGCGCAAGGGGCTTGTAAATCTGCCCCTAAGGGCTAATTACAAGTTTGGCGATCCATCAGCCGCACCGGAGGTTGACTGCCCTATTTCGAGTTTGGTGGTCAGACAGCCACAGGACCGCCGCAACCGCCATGGATCGTGGATCCTGCCGTGGTGAAGCAGAGGTAAGAGGCTGCAATATGCTTGTGGTGCTGATACGGCACCGTCGAGCATATTATGAGTTGTCTCACTGCGACCTTATCCATGGCAGTGAGCCCACCATGAAAAGGGTGGCAGTGAGGCAACTCAGGCTCCTACAGGACCCCCTGTTGCCTCTGTGCAGGGGGTGCATGCATAGGGGCACATGTTGTGCCCCCCTGCATGTGTGCACCCCCAGTTCCGGCACAGGAAGTAATGCACGACATGGGGCATTTCTCCCTGTGCAAGAATATTCTGCAGCGATCCCATGGCGCAGCCTTTCTTTGGCTCTCCTTTGAGCCTTAGAAAGGCACCGCCGTGGGACAGTCGCAGCAGGACCGAGCACCAGGATTAAACTTGTAATCAGGTGCATGGTCTGACTATGGGTTTGGTGGTCTTGCAGTGGGGAGCTGGTGTTGCAGGCTGCTGCGAGACGGCCAAACTCGTAATCAGGCCTTAAATATTATCAGGGATGAAAACCTCTGATATCATTTCAGGAATGTGGGAACGCCAGATAAAGGGTCCTAGACAAAACTTTAAGACAATGGGAGAGATTGTGACATCAATTCATCCTGCACCTTTTTGATGAATTATCTAGGGATGTGCCTGGATGATCCTGACATACAACATATTGATACGGCAACCCTTATTCCAGATTGGGTGTCGCATCACGTGTTATATATGTCATTATCGAAATGACTTGCCACTCTCTCAGTTCTATGATGATATTGGCAGACAACATTCATGTTATTATCGTTTATAACAGTTATGACAGTGAATTGGCAGAATTCAGGAGAAGTGTTGTCTGAGATGGAGTTTGAGGGCCTGGCCGGAATGGAGTTGGACCTCAGGAACTTTACATAAGTTTTCATGGTTGTCGTGAAGATCGACTGGGCTTGAACGTGATGGAGTGAAGGCAGGGGCGTAGCTCCAGGGGGGTGTTCGGTGTGTTACACCCCGTAATAAATGCATTCTCTAGTAAATGGTTGGGTACAGGTGCTTTAAGTCAGGCATTGTGAGCTGTTTGTCTGATTTAGAAGTCATGAAAAATGTTTTTTTAACAAGTCTATTGAGTCTAAAGTACCCCTAATAATCCCACTCCTCTCTTTCCACTGCTCCCTAAGCCCTCCTCATGCTCTGCATCTCATGTAATGTATTTTAACCATCGTGATTGTTGGAAAATCTGACAACCCTCTCCCTCCCTCCCCCCCCCCCCATCTTACTGGGCAAGCTACGCCCCCGAGTGAGGGAGGCCGAGAATATCTGAGGTCCCATTTAAGTATATGGACATGAATATAATGAGTGATGTAATCAGGTGCTAAATTGCTAATGGGTTTGCATTAAGCCTGGGCAAAATCTCTTTTTTGCTGACGTAAACTTGCATAATTTATGCCATTTTACATTACAGTTGTTATGCTAATAAGCAGGAATACTCCTAGATCCCACTTCGCATAAAATGAGATTTCTTTGAGGTAGAAAATCGTATCACGTGGAGCACAGTAACAATGTGAGCGAATCAAACCTGGGTGGCTGTTCTTCACGTCACATCCAAAATGGACGTCAGGACTTATTTTGCACTACAATTTGTGCTAAATACCAGATTGTATCAATAGTAATAGCGCATAATTTCACATAATTACTTGGGACATTGCACGTAGCTCACACAAAGAAATTACCCAAAATTCACCCGGGACTAACTTGCAAGTTGATGAACTATTTTAAATGGAATTTTTAATATCACTTAGAGTCGCCGGGTTATTGTGATGGCATAATTTCTCAAGAGTCTCGGGATTTAGCAGACAGCCATGTGTTGCACTCTCTGTATATTGTGAATCTAAAAAGCAGAAGAACAGCAAATAATGCGTTAATCCTGACACGAGTTTAACAACTACTTCCACCACAAGCACCCAGTACAGGATACAAAGCAACAGCAGAATGCATCTTAATTTGTGCAGTTGGTGGCAGCAGGTACTAACTATTCGCTGGAAAAAATGTCAAAATCAAAAAAGTGACTCCTATATCTTTAACCTTTTTGCAACTGTTATTTTTGCCCACAGATTTCTGGATGGGATAAGCTGGATAGAGTAGATTTTTACTCAACACTAAAGATGATGGAGGAGTTCTGTTTTGAAACTATTGAGTTAAAGTGCATGCTCTGCCTTCCAGGATTCCATCTCACTGGCATCTTAGTGGGCTGCTTCACAGTGGAAGGGTCTTATGGAAAAACCGATATATACTTGTATAGCAAGTTCAGAAAATGCTGTAAGTCAGATTGCCAGTGGATGATGCAGGCGTGGCAGCAAGCTGCTAGCTATATCGCTAGGAGCCACAGAAGGCAGGGCAGTGGAGCTATGTCTGTAGCTCTCTGCCCTCCCAAGCCCTATGCTCAGGAGCCAGGCTGCAGTACAGACCCGTTTACGTGACTGTGCATGGAGTTAACACACTCTAGGGCATATTCACAAGGACTTATCGCCGAGTTATCGCCACCTTAACGCATCAAAAGTGGAGATAGATTACCGCCCCAATCACAAGCGGGTGCAAACTGCAGACATCGCCAGTATTCCCGCGATAACTGCCGCAAAATTTATCTCCACGGGTGACACCACCAACTAACCCTAATGAGATGCAGAGTAGGCGTTCCCGGGCAAAAACTCACGAAAACACCACAACACCACTTTCACAACGAACTGCCAGATTGCGATGCGAACCAAAAACAGGCGATAAGCCGCGGTAGCAGCAGGGAATTAACACCTGCCTTTTGCTGGTGTTAAGCAGGACGACTACCTGCAGTATGAAAGGGAGCCCAGCAAAGAGCCATATCTGAAGACCCACAGATGCCATGGAGCCAATGATCATGCAGCTCGGAGACCCATGAGGGCCACAACATCCACCGCCACCACCACCAGGCCAGCCACCACCCCCAGGACCCGCCCCGCCCCCCTGGACCACCACAGAGGCAGCGTACACAAAGACAGCGGACCCACCGTAAACGCACCAGCCGCACAGACCTAACGCCAGAGGAGGTCATTGCCCACTACAGGCCCAAAAGGACAACCATCCCCCGCATCCTGACCCACATCGCCCACCGGCTGACGGTACCAACACAGCGGACAACCAACATCCCTCCGCAGACAAAGCTGCCGGGTGTGCTGCACATGTTGGCCTCTGGTACCTTCCAACCCACAACTGCCAGAGTCGGAGGAGTCTCACAGCCAGCCCAATCCAAGTTCATCACACCTGTCCTGGATGCCATCATCAGCCTGGTACCCCAGCACCTCCACTTCACCCACACTGCGCAGGAGCAGCTGGAGACCAAGCAAGGCTTCTACGCCATAGCTGGATTCCCTCACTTGTTGGGGGCAATCGACTGCACACATGTACTCCTCGTGCCCCCTGCCGACACTGCACACAACTACCGCAACAGAAAGCACACGCATTCCATCAATGTGCAGGCAATAGTGGACCACCGGGGACTCCTCAACAATGTTGTGGCCAACTCCCCAGGCAGTGTGCATGATTCCTACATCTCCCGACAGTCCATCATCAACCAGCGCTCCCAGGATGGCACCTATGGAAATGCATTGCTCGTTGGTAAGTACCAAATGAACACACCACACACCTCCACTCCACAGTCATGCAACTCACGACACTGGCAATGGGCACGCAGCAAAACTACATGCAACATGCCACACAACATGCCAACCGACCAGACACGACAACACGACTCCATTGGGAACCTGGGCTTGCCATGCACACAACCCAGCCACGGCATGGCACCACAGCCACACAATAGCAGAATGTGAGGAGAGGCCTGGAGCAGGCATGTGCGAGAGCGGCAAGTGACTAATGAATGAGAACCTACCCAATGCCAGGTGTGGCGTGGATGTGCCGGACAGACTTCAGTGTGCAAACCACGGAAATGGCCATATGGACATTAACTGCTGGTGCATGGAGTGTAGTGGCCAGTGGACGCTACCATGTCCCCACAGGCTGTGGGGCAGAACGCGGAAATGTCGCTCGTTACGTCCCCCCCTGTATGCGCGGGCGGAGTGGGTTGGCCCTGCGTACGCCAAGCCTGCGTAGGGGTGTGAATAAAAAGCCCGTCGCACTGGGCGTGGTTCTCAGTCGGAATGGCCAACGTGTCTGCCAGGGCGCGCCTCTAAGCCCGCCACGAGGCCTGCGCCGTGCGCGGCGGGGCCTGCGTCCCTGTGCGCCTGCTGCACCCCGGGCCGCTGGTCCCCAGACCCGTCATGCCTGCCCCAGCGCACCAAGGAGGCTCCGCTCACCTGCCGACACCGGCGTGTGTCAAAGAGGGCCCACCACGTGCTGGTGCAAGCTCCAAGCCCCAGTCCCGCGACCTTTGCAGCCTCCGCAGACCATCGCTGGCCTCCACGACTCTGGCCCACAGTACTCCTTTTTCGTTGACATACCCCACCGGCGTACTCTTCGGCCCAGTTGTTGGCACATGTTGTACTGAGTCGTGAGTTTTGAATGGCAGTGACCCCAAGTCTGTGGCAGCGTCCACATCACTAAACTCCCTCCGATCAGTGAAGCCAAAGTCTGCATCGCAAGCCTGTGACACGTGGTGCCACTAACCCTGTTCAACGCAAGCCGGCGACACTTGGATGAGGGCTCAGGCCTACACTGCGGTCCAGTAGGTCCCACATGTGGAACTGTGTCTTGAGTACAGAACGGCAGTGACCAGATGTTTATTGCAGAGTTTATATCACTGAACTCCCTTCGATCAGTGTCCCAAACCCTGCATCGCAAGCACACGACACGTGTCTGTGGGCCCGTGCTGACCGCTGCCCCCGGCCTACACTGCGGTCCAGTAGGTCACACATGTGGAACTGTGACTTGCGTAAGATATGGAGGCGTCCACACCATTGGACACGCCTCATCGCAGGCGGCATCCCCTATCAGCACTGGTGCCACTAACTCTGTGCGCAATGAGTCATGGGCACTTTCTGGTTGGACTTTGGTGGCGTGTGAGTCCATGGCCTGGGGGTTGTCTGCATCATCATCTGGCTGGGACGGACTTGGTGTTCGACATGTGTCTGTTCCATTCATCTCCACCATAGTGACTGTTTCTGCGTGGTTCTGCCCTCTGCATCATGCCCTGGGGGTACACCTTCCACTGTCCACCGAGACACTCCGCGACAACCCCCTTTGTCATCTACGAGAACCTGCTCTGCTCTCGTGACCCTGCCCCAGTGCACCGCAAGTCAGCGGCCCATGGCGGTAGGCCCGTGCAGGACGCTGTGCATCCGGGGCCACTGACTCTGTGCAGCTCAAGTCATGGAGCCTTTATGGTTGAATGGTTGTGTCCTTAACGATGGACACTGTTGTTGTATTTTGACTGCACCAGGCACTCCATGAAGGCTGGTGTACACACACCCCACACACATCCAACACAGGTGTCACTCGACATGTGAGCCTGCTAATAAAAGTGGCCGGGCGCACGTGCCCGTAGCCATTCACACCATCTAAGCAAGTGTGTCCGTGTGGTCATTATGTCAGCATGATGGGCCCGAGCCCTGCAACATCACAGTGTGCTGTCTTCAGCGGACGATACCATGTCACCTCAGCAGTGGCTAAGACCTTTGACATGTAGCTTCGCCCACCCCCCCTGCATGCACAAGCGGCGTGTGCTGGTCCGGCGTACGTCAGGTCAGCACCGGGGTGTGCTGATTTGGCAGGGGGATCAGGGCGTGGCTCTGGTCTGGCCTTGAGCAGGAAGTGCGGTAAGCGTGTCTCTGTGTTGGAGTGTTGTCGCCACCAGGGCCACAGTAGTCGATGTTGCAATGTAGCATGCACCCGGAGGGTGGGCCCGCACGTACGGGGAAATGTAGGAGCGCAAGACCGCTCGGGGTCTTGGCTCATACATGCCAAGTGTTATGTGTATCAGTCCTGCAGCTGCATAAGTCAGACGCCTAGCCTCAATCGCTGCGCGATCACAGCCAGCCATGGACTGTACACCTGTGTCCGCCCTGTCCAGACCATTGGCCTGCACTCACGTGGCCGCACACCCTCAACGGCTAGCTTCACGGTGTTGTTGGCATGCCGCTGGACATGCGCAGACAGGCATGACAATGGTGTGCCGTAGGAGTGCACGTGATACAACCGCGCAGCGCACACAAGTGTGGGGGCTTGTGGGAGGGAGGAGCAGCTGTGAGGCAACATAACACACAGTGAGGCCGCTCATGTGCCACGTGCTCGCATATCATCCATGATTCCATGGGTCGCAGACATCACACCCCACCCACGACAGGCCTCTGTACATCTCCTGTATGCAAGCAGATGGTAAAGTTACTGTTGGGATGAAAGGTCCTTTGTCTGAACTATCAGGCGGAAGCACATCTGCAGCTCCGAGCTGGGACTTGCATGTGCCCAGCACCCCCTGGCAGATACGATAGCATTTGCTGGCGACTCCCACACTACGCACTGCCCGACGTGAGACCAACGTGTACACATCCCACACACAGAAGTCCTTGGTCGTAGTTAGCGTGCGTGAAATGGCCTTCACACGTACTCCCAAACCCACCCCAGGCCTGCACCCGTTGCACACAGACACTGCTCATTGATCCGAGCTGTGGCATTTCATCCACAGGACTGGCGGGGGTCAGCACGGTGCCGCTTCAAGCAGAGCCACTGACGCAATGGTAGACCATCCCAGACAAATGCACAACTCCAGTCACATGGACAGGTACCGTGCACGTCTGCTGCATGTACTGGGGGCACTGCCATTGGCAGTGCTGCGGATCAGTTACCGGTTAAGCTTCTGCCTTGCCAACGTCACCTGCGTTCAGCCTGTGTTGCATTGTCGCTCGTGCATATTCGAGTGGACCATGGATGTCTACCTCTCCAACGTAACGGTAGCTGACCTGGATTTCGACGTGTGTGTGTGCCCCCTGTTGGACCACGACCAGGAGTGTCACCGTGATGCCCGTTTATGGCATGCCTGGATGATTGGCATGCATGCTGGCAACTGGACCTGGGAGATTGCACGAGTCATCGTGTGCAGTGACCACATTGAGCCGCTCCCCTATTAGGCTGTAGTGCCAATTGGGGCCAGGGGTTGGAGTCAGCACATCTGTCCGGGACAGCTGATGGGTTACATCGCCGACATGTTAGATGTAGTCGACAACGAGCTCATGTTGGAAATGTTGGCCTACGCTGCGTTGGCGACGAGTGACAACGTACCTGCAGCCACAACTGAATGTGACCCATTGCACGTGTCCCGGCGCCTGGTTGCATGTTGGGGATCTGGTCACATGTCCCAAGACGACAGTGGACATGGCTGCATTGGCCTGGACTCCGGATACATGCGCAGACAACCAACGCGCGTTGGCACTGACTTGTGTGGGTGATGGACTCCCCCGGGGTGGACATGGGCGCTTTCCAACGTTCCTCATTCAGACATGCTGCTGCATTGGTCTGCATGTTGTGGCACTTCTCTTGGCCGTACTGACATGTTGTTGATGAAGTTTCCACACCTTCACTTGTCTCCAACTGTGATGAGTGTTGATATGTATGCACATGTGTGTGTCACGGCCTATCTGGGTCCCTGCCATACATGCATTGCTACCCCATCAGGGCTGTGGGTTGGTACTTGTGCATTATCATGTCCCTGTTTCGTGCTTTGCTAGATGCGTATGGCCATTTACCGGCCACAAGCGGGTGCACTTGGGTCCTGTGTTCGGTTGTGCAAATGTTGGTGTTTGTACCACTTTGTGTTCGATGTTGGGGTGCTCTGCTTCCTATGTGTGTGTGCTGCATTGTGTGTGAGATGGCCCTTCAGCTCTGATTTGGCTCACCCTTCTCCCTTTCAGGCAGTGTGGTTTTCACTTCTGTGCTTGTTCAGTGGTGTGATTTTGCCGACTTGTGTGACTTGTGCTCTTGGTTGGTGTTGTTACTCTTGGGCATGGTTTGTCTGCAGTTGTGCTGTGCTTAATTGTGCATGTGTGCCATTGTGCCCATCTCCCCCGTCCCCCAAGTCCCTGGTCGTTCCTCTCCCTGTTGCTGTTGTGTCTGTTGATTTTGAGCAGTTTCCGGTCCCCGACTCCTGCCACCATCTCCAGACTGATGTGGTGGACACCATTTCCTCCATGTCATCCAGCTCCTGGTGTGGCGCTGGACTCCCACCTCCGGTGTGCATTGCTGCCTTCTGGTTGTTGGCGTGTTTCTGCTTGTTTTTGCGTTTTGCATCATTCCAGCTGTTCTGGTTTTCTTCCATTGTCCTCCTCCGCTCTCCGGCTGCATTCACCTTGTCCACGATGGCCTGCCATGTACAATGTTTTGTTGCCAATGGGGCTTGTGGGGTTGTGTACTAGCTCCGACTGCCTCCATTGTGCTTCGCTGTTGTTTTCTGTTTGGTTTGTCTTCCTTTTTCCTGCTTTTGTTGTGCTTATTCCCGCCTGCCGTGTGTGTGTTGCGGGCCTGGCGCTACTTATCGCTGCTTTCCTCATCGCGAATGGGCTCATCGCACGTTTTTTTGCATTGGGGTTTGTGTTTTTATCTCCGTCGCGGTGGTTGTATCGCGGACATTGGCCGCGTTTTCGGCAAACTATCGCATGGTACCGCTGTGTTGTGAATTCCACGTTAACACGGGGTTATTTTTCCGCGATAGACTGCGATGTGTAAAGTTGCGTTGACATTTTTTGGAGATGTTTAGCGCACGTTCTTGTGAATATACCCCTCTATGTACTCACTCATGCTCCGCATTAGCAGGTCACTTATACACAATGCAAGAGAAGTATGGCACAGCTGCAAAACGTCCCTGCCTAGGGATGCAGAATTCCTTGTATGTCCTGTTTCTGGAGGAGGTGGCAGGAAGTCAGGAGCACAGGGCAGTAGTTTATCGATTTCTCGCTGCACCCAACAACCCAGAGATCAGCAGATGACTCCTTGAGGGCCAGGAAAGGTTAAAAAAAAAAAAAAAAACCTGTAAGGAAGGGTCATGGCATCCAAGTTTCAGATGGAAAACAGGCTCCCCTGGTACCACTTCAGCATCTCTGCTTGGCTGGCTGCTGCTGCTGGCTGTTGTGCGTGCTACAGAAAGAAAAGCTCTTTACTAAGATAAAGGAGGAGCTAAATCAGCAGAATCTATTTCAAGCAACCCTAATATAAGGGAAACCACCCCCTCTAAAAACATACCATCAATGCATCTGTTTAAAAAAATGCATACCAAAATCATCAATGCAAATTCCATGGATTACCCACACTTCTCAAAATCTTACTAGACAAACCAATAGGGCCTGCAATCCAGACACATCTCATAACTCAGTACCTCATATTAAAAAGCAACAATGTCAAACAATTTCAATAATGTTCTATAGCTATGTAAAAAACGAACAGACTGTATCAACACTGTCAACAGCCAAATAGAACAATCAACTTTCAACCTTTCATTCTACTGTTTATATTTCCCCGATGACACCCTATTTAATGTTCCTAAATCCCCTACATGAAAATTAATCTAATCTGTAACTAGGGATTATTCTCTCTCCTGCCTTTCTATTTGAATGATACTCTTCTTACACTCCATTCTCTGTTTGCCTTAGTTCTTCCGGATTCCGAGTGTACCCTACTCTATCACATGCTTCCCTGCCTTCTCTCTAACCTACATCAGTAAACTAACTAAACACATCCTTACAAACCATAAACTCTCTATCTGAGTAACCACTTCTACAATAAGCTCTCTTTTCTAGCATATCTACTCACCACACTCTCATAAATCACAATTTCTCCTGTTGTGTAGCCATTCCTTGCTATCTCGCAACATCTAACCTCCTCTACTGCCCACTTACATGAACTCACTCCTATATTCAAACCTAACTCCTATTAAGTTAATCCACCATCAGAAACTGGAAGAAACTTTCATAGTTTCCTCAGAGCACAAGACTAATCAATTAACAAATATATTTACAACAATAACTGAAATCACTGGGTTAACGTTACTGAGCAGCAGGCTCCCTACATAAAGCACTTCAACACCTCATCAGAGGTACTAAATACTGTAGAAATGTGATTACAACACAATACTAAACAATGTATTTATAATTGTTTCTAATGACAACCTTTACACAAGCTTATGAGACAGATTTATAGAAAGCAGACGGTACACAAATCAAACATAATGAAGACAAATATTTAAATCTGCTGATCTCATCACAACATATAAAGGAAAAGACATTTGTAGTATTCTGATGTTATGGTTTTTCTCCTATGTTATCCTGTCCCTAGCTGCTCAGCCTGTGTGAGTGTTCTGAGTGGAATGTTTGGTGTGTGGGCTATGAGTGGAATGCTTGAGTGTCTGGATGTGTGATGACAGTTGGTGGATGGGGCTGAGCAGCTAGCAGGCTGCTCCTGGTGGGGCTGTTGATGAGGACTTATGGGCTGCTCTACAGAGCTCAACTACTGCTTTGTGTAACTTGAATAAACATACTTGAACTACATCTACCAGCGTGGACAACCTTACTACATTAATTTTGGCGACGAGTTGAAGACGTCCCCATGCTCTACGGTTGGTACAAATGGCCTGAAAGAGACCTCAAGATGCCTTCTACAACATGTTGGGAAGAAGCTACTACATGGAAGAGACGACAGGCACACGCAACAGGAACAAGACGCTACAAAAAGGAGTCACAAGAGGCCACACAAGAGTATCTCTTTAAAGACATTGTGCTACAAAGCGGACAAATGAAACAGGTACAACGACAGCGCGCTGAGCAGCCCCACCGGTGTCCATTACATCGGACAGCCCCCACACAAGTGTGCTGTACCCCATCTCATGAAGACACAACGACAAGAACTAAGCTTTCATGTAAAGTATGCTACCACTCTTATTTCATAGATGCTGTGCAGGGTGTGATTCACATTCTCAAGTTATCTCCAACAAGCCTGGCGAACTCTACATCCGTGCGCTACATAGGAGGTGGTCTGACAAACTCTTCACCTGCAAGCCTGACAAACTCTTCATGTGTGCCCAACTGCACAGTGTATTTGCGTGCTGCACCTGGTGAGCCTTTTTGCCTACAACCCGATTGACATTACCATGGGAGCGCAGGTTCCTACACCCCGGGACTTGTGCAGCGACGCCCATGACAGCACAAAAACAGTTTCTGATGGACTTTTTATTTTACGACATTTCAAGCTTCAGGGTTGTTTTTCACTGGCTGTGACTTACAGAATGAAACCAGGTGTGAAGACGTGTTTGGGGACGGACTGCTTCGGTGTCTAAAGTGCCCCTGCGGTCATTGTCAGGTGAGACATTGTTTTGTCTTTGATTGTTGGGCAACGCTGAGACCTCATTGTCTGCACCGTTACCCAACCGACATCTTCATGTTTAAAATCAAACGAAGCTCGTGACTAGTACTGCACGCGCTTACCTTAGTGAAGTTTCTTCGTCTCGTGCAGTCCTTTCTGTGCAGTGCCCTACATCAGCTACTGTGACGGACATGTTCTCTTCAGCTCCGGCGATCCTGTCTGACGTTTTGGGGCACGGTGATGCCGGGAGCCACCCGGCGCGGTGTGATACAGCGTGCCTCCATCTTGGGTTTGCTTGCTTCAACATACTCGATTGTGTGTTTGCCAACCATGCCTTCGTCACTGTTGTAAATGCGGGAAGTGCGGCGTTTCAATAAAGTTATTACGAAGTTTATGCCTCACAGGAACGCTGCGGTGAAGGAATTGGCTATACGTCTTCTCTGCTTCTTTGCCTGCAGTCTGTTTTCCAGAGAGCAAGAATCACGCAGGTACTTTTCATCCTTTGGGCATTTCTTCGTCGGTACTCTGGTGCATAGTCGGGGGTCCTAAAACACTCTTGCTACGAAAAGGAACTTGAGGAGGGTGTCTGGTAAGACTATGGGGTATATTCACAAGAACGTGTGATAACTACCGCAAGAGTAGCGTAACGCAACTTTCAATAACGCAGCCTATCGCGGGAAAATAACCCCGTGTCAACGTGGAATTCACAACAAGGCGGTACCATGCGATAGTCACCAGATAACGCGTCAAATGTCAGCGTGAAAATCAACACCACGCCGAAATAATGCGAAACGCGAACGCGAGAAATCATGCGATGAGGCCAATCGCGGTACAAAAAGTAGCGAAAAGCAGCCTCAGGCCTGCAAATCCCACGCGTCTGGCGGGAAATTGCACCATAAAAACCACAGACACAACACACCAGAAACAAGCCAAAGCACGTAGCAACATGGATGCACCCTGACCCAGCGCAGAGGGCAATGCGAACCTCACAACCCCCACAGACCACCATCAAGGAACAACTGGCTCGGGGAAGGCCAAGGAGAAAAGGGAGAGGAAGATGGGGTGCAGACCGCAGGAAAACAAGACCAAGGCCACGGAGGCGACAGAACACTACCAGCAACTGACCCACAAGCAGACCACCTGGAACGCAGTCGGAGTGCCCAGGAGGCCAATCCAGGAGGCCAAGAGGCGCCGGCAGGACGTGACAACCTAAACCAGGTACAAACCCGCTGCCAACAGGAAGGCAGCAACGGCGACAGGAGGTGGCAGTCCAGCGCCACAGGAGGAGCTGGAGGAAACCCAGGCCACAGTCATCAGTGTGGAGAGGGTGCAAGGAGTAGGGAGTACGGACACAGCTCGAGAGGACCCGACACAACAACAACAGGGTGAGGATCCAACAGGGACTGGGGGGGCGGGGGGTGAAGGGCACAATGCCACACATGCACAATGAGGTGTAACACACTGCACACCCACAATTACCCAGGGACATGTTCCCCATCCCCGTGGCACACTGCAGCACACATATAGCAATCACAGCACATACCATGACAATGTGGCACAAAGTGCAACACCCACACTGCAGAACAGGGGACACAACTGGGTCCGCCCAGGTGCAGAAACAGAACAATCACATTGGACAGAGCAGGGAACTGTGAGATGCACATCTACCCCTACAACCCCACATCAGCCATGTAGGCCAAATGTACACTGTCCCAACTCAAATAGCCACCACCGCCCAAACAGTCACAACGTACATTGTCACACAGTCTGCATGTCGACAAGAACAAGGCGCCAACACAATGCCAACATGCACCTCCCCTTCACAATGCAGAGGGACAAACAACACCTCCAGCAGGTCAGAACAGACAACCCATCAGTGATGCCCGAGACGAACACCACACCCCCGACACCGACGCCCTACAACAGCCCATGGACATCTCACACAACCCACCACCAGGACCAGGGCAGACAAGCTACTCAGAGGAGAACCCAGCCGCTGCAACAGACCACACAGCATGTAGCACCCGCAATCACGGCTGCCTCACAACACTTCACCCACCCACACATGGCACCCCAATGCCAGGTGGCAGAACACCAAAAGGAGGTGGCCCAACAGGTGAGGGTGTTGCCGAACCCATGGAATGCGAACTAGAACACATACGTGGGTGTCCAATACCCTTCAGGGACCACCTACACCCCACAAAGGAGACCCACACCTCCACAGAGACACATGCACATATCATGTTGAACTGGCTACGGGCACGTGCGCCCGGCCCCTTTATTGGCAGGGCCACATGTACAGTGACGCCTGTGCTGGATGTGTGTGGGGTGAGTATAAGCCAGCCCACACGGAGTGCTTGGTGCTGGCAACAACCTGAATAGTGGACACCAGTGTAATGGAAACAGAAAACACCAGCATAACAGAGTCAAATGCAGAGCAACATGGAGGGATCCGGAGTAAGGACAGAGGTCACCCAATATTCAGTCAGGAGGTTCCGTGAGTCGCAGTGCACTGAGGTAGGGGCACTAGAGAAGAGCGCGCTCATGTGAAGAAATTGCTACGATTGTGTCCCTTCGGGTTAGTCCTGAGGCAGATGCAGTGGGGTGTGTTACACCTACATCAACTTCCTCGTCAACGTCCCAGGTCTCCCACATTGCCTGAGGTGACAGTTGCGTCCGCAGTCCACAGCGCAATACCCAGTATTAGATCCGGGTGTGCAGCTTGACTACCGCCACCAGTCTACATTCCTGCCTTGGGGCTGTTGCCACCTGCCCTCCCATTGTCTGTGCCTTCTCCCATCCGCACACTTGACACATCCTCCTCCTCATGGTCCCAGGTCTTCCCCACTGCATGAGGTGACATTGCTGCGCAACCTCACAACAGCACAATACTCAATCAGTAACGGACAATGGCTTGCGGTGCACTGAGTCACTGGCACCTGGAGTGCTGAGCAGGGTATCAGGCCGATGATGGCATCCACGACAGGTCTGAGCAACTCCGTAGGTCTGTCAGGACCACCCTTTCGACTCTGGCAGATGGCGGTTGGAGGTGGTCCTTGCGGTGGTGGCGTGTGCCTCCTGCAGTGATGCGACGTCCAGGCCGGTCAAGACACAATGCCATGTGTGGGCCCTGGTGGCTCGCAGTTGGGGCTGGAGGAGGCGGACAGCGCAGGGCCACAGACACATGGCGTTGATGACCCCAAGACCATCGCTACAGAGGCCATTCAATGTCTCAGAAGAAGGGGTCCCAGGCCTGAGCAGCACAGAGTTAGTGGCCCCGGATGCACTGCGGCCGGCACAGGCACCCAGCCACGGGACGGTGACTTGCGGTGCAGTCAGATGGGCCATGCGACCTGAGCGGGTCCCCATCAATGTCCGAGGTGTATGTTGCGGAGGGTTTCGGGGGACAGTGGAAGGTGTCCTCCAGGGCTGATGCGGAAGGTCTGATGTTATCTGGAAGCAGCAAATGGAGGAGTGGAAAGCGAAACCCTCGTTTGCACCAACAATTCGGGATCAGCTACATGAGGATGAAAACTAGCCCCTAGTCCATAGACACAAATGCCACCAATGCACGACCAGTGAGTGTCCATGAATGTTGGGGAACAAACTTAGTGGCACAGGTGCTGTGAGGGGATGCAGTCTGTGATGATGCCGGTACACATATGTGATCTCCAAGAATGCCAAATCAAGACTCTGTGACCTACTGGACCGCAGTGTAGGCCGGAGGCAGCGGTCAGCAGTGGCCCACAGCGACGGGTCGGTGGCTCGCGAGGCACAGAGTTAGTGACACAGTGGCAGTTGTCGGTAGTGTTCAATCACCTCCGTGACGCTGATCCTGTTCCCTCCGGACTGCAACGTGTCATCCTCTTACGCCCCTCCGTGCGTGCGATGATATGTATTCTGCCTTTTGAATTACCGATGTTCAGTTCCAAATCTGTGATCCCACTCATGCGCAGTGTAGGCCGAGGGCAGTGGTCCGCGTAGGCCCACAGACACGTGTGGTTGTGATGCCATGCACAGACTTGTTGCCACCACATCGGAGGGTGTATTGTGAATTGTTCTCTACCTTAAATAATGTTCACTGCCATGGTGTAATCAAGACTCAGTTCCAAATGTGTGACCTACCTGACTGTGGTGTAGGCTTGAGGCAGCGGTCAGCACGGCCCATTTACCGAGTGTTTCTGGCTTGGGTTGGATGGCCCCACCGGCCTGCGTAGTTCAGGTTCAGTGGCACCACATGTTAAGGTCACCTCGTTGTATGTGACCCGGCATTCGTCCGGACTGAGCCGCATCTTCCTCTTACACCTCTCCGTGCGACCACTGGTGTGGACTCTGCCATACGAGCTTTGCGACTAGGTGCTGGATGTGTGACCTACTGGTCAGCAGGGTAGTCCTGGTCCCTCATCCATGTGTAGCCGGCTGGCGTTGAACAGGGTTAGTGGCACCACGTGTAGCCGGCTGATGTTGAACAGGGTTAGTGGCACCACATGTCGCAAGATGCCCATATGGAACTATGCCTCACTGATCGGGGGGGGTCTGGTGCTGTGGCCGCTGGCCCGGATTTGGGGTCACTGCCATTCATGACTCAGGACACAGTTTCACATATGGGACCTACTGGTCTGAAGAGTAGGCCGGGGGCGGCAGTGGAGTACGTCAACGAAAAAGGAATAAAGCGGGCCTGTGTCGTGGAGGCTGTGATGGTCTGAGGTGGCTGCCAAGGTCTCGGGCCTCGGGGCTTGCGCTGGCACGTGGTGGGCCCTCCTTGACACGCCGGTGTCAGAAGGTGATCAGTGTGGCCTGGCTGCGCAGGGGCTGGCCTGACGGGTTCGTGGTCCAGCGTGCCAGGGTCCGGCAGGCGCACAGCATTGCAGGCAACTCCGCTCACGAGGATGGCGTCGGCCTCGTGGCGAGGTGGGAGGCGCCGCCCTGGCAGAGACGTGGGTCTTTCCGGAAGAGGACCACGCCCAGGCCTACGTGCTTTTTCTTCACACCCCTACGCTGGCATGGCGTACGCCGGGCCATCCCACTCCGCTGACGCTTAGGGGGGGGCGTAACAGGCAACATTTCCGCGAGGTCCTCCACTGGCTGGGGTGACATGGTGGCGTTCACTGTCCACTACACTCCATACGCAAGCGGTGTATGTCGCCATGGATATGGGTGTGTTCTGCATACTGCGAGGTGTCCAGCACATCTCCGGCACTCTTGGCATTGTGTACTTTCCCAATCATGGTTCTACTGCATCCTTCACACATGCCTGGTTGCCACCTCTCCCCACATTCGGCTATTATGTGGCTGAGGTGCCATGCCGTTGCTGGCTCATGTTCAGGGCTTGCCCATGTGGACATTGTAAGTTGTTCTGTCGTGTCTGGTGGGTGGGCATATTGTTGTGCCTGTTGTATGTGATTTTGTGACGTGTGCATTGTCAGCGTTGTGAGTTGCATGGTTGTGGAGTTGAGGTGTGTGGGGTGTTCATTTGTATATTGCCAAGGGGCTGTGCATTTCCCTTGTTGCCATCCTGGGAACGCTGGTTGATGATGGACTGTCGGAGGATGAAGGTATCATGCACACTGGCTGTGTATTTGAAGGCGACATTGTTGGGTGTTCCACGGTGTTCTGTTGTTGCCTGCACATTGGTGTGAGACGTGTGCTTCCTGTTGCGGTGTTTGTGTGTTGTGTCACCAGTGGGCACAGGTAGTACATGTGTGCTATGTATTGCCCCCAACACGTGCGTGCATCCTGCTTGGGCGTATGGTCCTTGCTTGGTCTCCAGCGGATCCTGCGCATTGTGTTTTACATATGGGGACTGGGGTACCAGGGTGATGGTGATGTCCAGGACAGGTGTGGGGGACTTGGATGTAGCTGGCTGTGAGACTCCTCCGACTCAGGTGGGTGTTGGATGGGGGGTCCCAGGGGCCAACAGGTGCAGCCACGCCATCAGCTTTGTGTGGGGTGGGATGTTGGTTGTCCGCTGTGTTGGTGCCGTAGGCCTGTTAGGCGATGATGGTCAGGATGCGTAGGTTGGCTGTCCCTTTCAGCCTGTAGTGGACGGTGACATTGTCAGATGTTGGGTCTGTGCGGCTGGTACATTTCCTGGGGTTCGGCTGTCTTTGTCTGCACTGCGTTTGTGGTGGTCCGGGGGGAGGGTGTTCCGGGTGTGGGTTGGGGTCCTGGGGTGGTGGAGGTGGGTGTTGTGGCCCTCTTGGGTGTCCGGGCCGCATGATGGGTGGCTCCATGGCATCTGTTGCCCTTCGGATGTGGCCCTGGGCTGTGCTCCCTTTTGTGGTGCTGGCTGCCATCCGACTTTACACCAGGTCAGAGCAGGTGTAGATTTCCTGGTGCTAACGCGCCTTGTCGCCTGTTTTGTGTTTTTATCGCGGATGTGGCTGGTCGTTGTGAATGTTGAGGTGTGCTGTTGTCTCGGCTTTTGTCACAGGAACGCCTACTCTGCATCTCATTAGCGATATTTGCGGGGGTCCTCTGTGGCGATGTTTTTTGCGGCTGCTATCGCGGGTAAACTGGTGCTGTGGGCTGTTTACACCGGCTTGTGAATGGGGGGTAAATTTATCACGACTTTGGCTGCGATGAAGTGCCGTTAATTCGGCGATAGCTCCTTGTGAATATGCCCCTATGTTTGGCCATACGTTCGCGAAGAGAAGCAGCTTGTGGGCACTGCACAACACTTCCTCTGGAAGAATGACAGTAACTTATTCGTGTGAGTCATCGCTCATAGCTGTTGCCTACCCCAGATAAGCTGTTGCCTACCCCCAGATAAATGACTGTTGCGGACTCATGTTACATGCTAGGAATGTTGTCACAAGCCTTACATGGGGGTTTGTGTAATTAACTTTAACATGGTTAAACTTGTTTTACAAATTATTACAGTGTTTTAACAGTATGATCGTTACAATGTGTAATGGGTTTGCATTGTTTACAGTTTTTCTGGAGTAATTTTACATGCATGTGTATTGGTCGCATAACCACACTTTTTGTGGATTGTCTTCACACTGCCCCTTACATGAGGGTTGGCTTGGGGTTACAGTCCCTTGGCTTCTTTTCACATTTACTTAATTTTCACTGATCCCTACACGGGGGTAGGTTTATGGGTCCAGTTCCCATATCTACATTGCTAGCTTTATTGACCTCACTTGGGGGTTGACGTAAGGGTTTTGTTTACCCTTTCGCGCATGAATGGGTTCTTAGTCCCATATTTACACTACTTGACACTCTACTCTTACGTGAGAGTGGGGTCTGATGGTTTTTTCCCTGGGCTTTAGACTCATCTTGTTCTAGTTCCTATCCCTTCTGTGATGCAGTGTTTCCCTCATCCCTGGGTTGTGGACTATTTACTATTGCTGTACTTTTATGTTTATAGTTTAATGCATTGGTTTCGTTATTCTTCTGTTCAATAGGGAAGAGGTAATGTAGTATTCTGATGTTATGGTTTTTCTCCTATGTTATCCTGTCCCTAGCTGCTCAGCCTGTGTGAGTGTTCTGAGTGGAATGTTTGGTGTGTGGGCTATGAGTGGAATGTTTGAATGTCTGGATGTGTGATGACAGTTGGTGGATGGGGCTGAGCAGCTAGCAGGCTGCTCCTGGTGGGGCTTTTGATGAGGACTTACGGGCTGCTCTACAGAGCTCAACTACTGCTTTGTGTAACTTGAATAAACATACTTGAACTACATCTACCAGCGTGGACAACCTTACTACAACATTCGATCAGGAAGTGATGGTGAACGCTAAAAGCAAAGGAAAGGGACAGGTGTTACGCTGGTGTGTGTCTGCATGTAGCAGTACAAAGTGGAGTGGAAATGTCTGCCGGAAGTGCACACCTAAGACTATAATACTCTATGCCATTCCACTCTATGACACCCCACTGCACTGTACGACAGACCACTCCACTTTATGACATGCCACCCCACTCTACGATATGTCTTTCCACTCTACGCCCTTCTACTCTAAAACACGCTACGACACCTCACTCTATGACACGCCATGACACTCCACTCCACTCTACCACACGCCATTCTACGCCATGCCACTGTATGTCACTCCACACCAATGCACTGTACGACATGCTCCTCCACTCTACGAAATGCCACTCCAGTTTACGCCACACCACTACACTCCACTCTACACCACTTTCCAACACGCCACTTCACTCGACGATACGTCAATCCACTCTATGATGCTCCACTCCACTTTAGGACACAACAGGTCACTCCACTCTATGAGACATCACTCCACTCCACTCTGCAATATGCAACACCACTCTATGACATGCCACTCCTGATTATGACATGCCACTCCATTCTGCACCACTCTACTCTATGCCTCTCCACTCTAAGACACTCTGAGACATATCACCCTATTACAAGTCCTTCCACACTACTCTAGAACACACCACTCCATTCTACGCCACTCCACAACATTCTACTCCACTCTATGACTCTCCACTCTCCATCACTCTACGAAACTCCACTCAACAGCATTGTACGACACGCCACTTTACAACATGCCACTCTACTCTATGACATTCCACTCTAATCTACGACATGCCACTCCACTCCACTCTTCTCCACCTTACTCTATGCCTTTCTACTCTTAAACAATCTACAACACGCCGCTCGACTCTACTCTATAACACACCATTCCACTCTACACTACTCCACTCTACAACACTTTAATTCACTCCATGCCCCTCCACTCTATGCCATTCAACTCCACTTTATGACACTTTACGACACACCACTACACTACACTCTACCACACACCACTCCACTCTATGACACACCACTCCCCTTTACGACATGCCACTGCACTGTACAACACTCCATTCAGCTCTACAACACTCCACTCCAATTCAGTGTATGACAAGCCACTCCCTTCTGTGACATGCCACTCAGCTTGACCCCACTCCACTCTACGGCCCTCAATTCTAAGATACTCTATGACACACCACTGTATGACATGCCACTCTACTCTGACATTCCACTCCAATGTACAACATGCCACTCCACTCTTCTCCACTCCACTTCACTCTGCCTTTCTACTCTAAAACAATCTACGTCATGCCACTCGACTCTACTCTACAACACGCCATTCCACTCTACACTACTCCACTCTACAACACTTTAATTCACTCTATGCCCCTCCACACCATGCCACTCTACTCCACTGTGCGGCACTCTATGACACACCTCTACACTCCACTCTACCACACATCACTCTCCTCTATGACACACCACTCCACTTTACGACATGCCACTACACTGTACGACACTCCATTCAACTTTACAACACTCCACGTCAATTCAGTGTATGACAAGCCACTCCCCTCTGTGGGATGCCACTCACCTTCACCCCACACCACTCTACGGCCCTCAATTCTAAGATACTCTATGACACACCACTGTATGACACGCCACTCTACTCTATGACATTCCACTCCAATGTACAACATGCCACTCCACTCTTCTCCACTCCACTTCACTGTGCCTTTCTACTCTAAAACAATCTACGACATGCCACTCGACTCTACTCTACCACACGCCATTCCACTCTACACTACTCCACTCTACAACACTTTAATTCACTCTATGCCCCTCCACACCATGCCACTCTACTCCACTGTGCGGCACTCTATGACACACCTCTACACTCCACTCTACCACACATCACTCTCCTCTATGACACACCACTCCACTTTACGACATACCACTACACTGTACGACACTCCATTCAACTTTACAACACTCCACGTCAATTCAGTGTATGACAAGCCACTCCCCTCTGTGGGATGCCACTCACCTTCACCCCACACCACTCTATGGCCCTCCAGTCTAAGACACTCTATGACACGCCACTGTATGACACGCCACTGTACTCTATGACATTCCACTCCAATGTATGCCATTCCACTCTACACTACTTCACTTTACAACACTATAATTCACTTTATGCCCCTCCACTCTATGCCACTCTACTCCACTGTGCGGCACTCTACGACACACCTCTACACTTCACTCTACCACACGTCACTCCACTCTATGACACACCACTCCACTTTATGACAAGCCACTCCTCTGTACGACACACCACTCATATCTACAACACTCCATGAAAATTCAATGTATGACAAGCCACTCCCTTCTATGACAGGCCACTCAGTTGATCCCATTCCACTCTATGGCCTTCCACTCTAAGACACTCTATGACACGCCACTGTATGACGCGCCACTCCACTTTACTGTATGACACACCACTCCACACTACAACACTCTACTACACTCTATGGACCTTCATTCAGCACCAGTAAACTCCACTCTATAACACTCTATGACATGTCACTCCACTCCATTCTATAACATGCCACCCCACTCTATGACATGCAAGTCCACTTGCCGACACTCCACTCCACTTTAGGACCCTCCAGGCCATTCCACTCTATGAGATGCAACTCCACTCAACGAGATACCACTGCACTCTACAACACACCACTTCACTCTATGTCATGCCACTACCCTCTTCGCCACTCCACTCAACGCCTCTATACTCTAAGGCACTCTGCGACGCGCAACTCTATGACATGCCACTCTACTCTACTCTAGGACACACCACTCCACTCTATAACACTGTACTCCACTCTATGCCTCTCAAATCTACATCACTCTAAGCCACTCCACAACACTGCAACATGCCACT
This sequence comes from Calotriton arnoldi, assembly GCA_963921515.1. Classification (NCBI taxonomy): domain Eukaryota; kingdom Metazoa; phylum Chordata; class Amphibia; order Caudata; family Salamandridae; genus Calotriton; species Calotriton arnoldi. Next base: position 435,126 of record CAWUFW010004596.1, on the reverse strand, counting down.
TCACTCAACTCTATGGCACACTTCTCTATAACACTCCACTCAACTCTACAACACACCACTCAACTGTACTCCACTCCACTCTACCCCAGCCCACTCCACATCACTCCACTCTACGCACCTAAACTCTAACACACTGTACGACTTGCCACTCTGACATGCTACTCCACTCTACTCTACGGCATGCCACTCCATCTACGCCACTTCACTCTACAACCTCTACGCCCCTCCCCTCTTCGCTACTGCATTTCACTCTACAACATTCTATGAAACACCGCTCCACTCTATGACATGTCACTTCACTGTACAACACTCTATGACACTCCGTGCCACTGCTCTGTACGACATACGCCTCTGTATGGCATGCCACAACTCTCTACTCCACTCTATGACATGCCATTGTATGACGTGCCACTCCTCTTTACTATATGACACACCACTCCACTCCGCTTTATAACACTCTATGACACCCACTCCACCCTATGAAATGCCACTCCACTCAGTGACTTGCCACTCCACTTTACGACACTCCACTTTGCTCTACCACACTTCACTTCACCCCACTCCACTCTATGACACACCGCTCCACTTTAGGAGATGCCACTCTAAATGACATGCCACTCCACTCTACAACATGCTACTCCATTCTACGCCACTCTACTCTATGGATTTACACTCTAAAACATGCCACTCTAGGACACTCCACTCTGCTCTACAACATGCTACTCCATTCTATGTCATTACACTCTATAACACTCTACTCCACTCCCTGCCCCTTCACGCTATGCCACTCTACTCCACTCTACGACATTTTACGACATGCAACTTCACTCCACTCTACGACATGCCACTGCACTCTATGACATGCCACTCCACTCTACAACACTCTACTCCACTCTGCGCCACTCCATGCCACGCCCGTCTACACAACTTCACTGTATGACACGCCACTCCACGCCACTCTACAACAATCCACTCTACAACAATGTATTCCACTCTATGCCCCTTCACTTTACGCCAGTCTACTGCCACTCTGCTCCAGTCTACGACACGCCACTCCACTCTATGACACTCCATTCCACTCTACAACATGCAACTTCACTGTACACCACTCCACTGTGCGCCAGTCCACTCTGTCACTCCACTCTCCACCCCTACACTCTAACATGCTGTACAGCTTGCCACTCTATGACACGCTACTCCACTCTACTCTATGGAACTCCACTCCACCTTATGCCACTCCACTCTACAACACTCTACTCTTCGCCCTTCCACTCTAGGGTTACTGCACTTCACTCTACAACACTCTAAGACAAGCCCCTCCACTCTACGACATACCACTCCACCATACAACACTCTACAATACGCCTCCCCAATGCTCTGTACGACACTGTACTCCTCTGTACAACATGCCATTCTTCTCTACTCCACTCTAAGGCATGCCAGTGCATGACATGCCACTCCACTCCACTCTAAAACACTCTACGACACCTCCTCCACTCTATGAAACGCCACTCCACTCAATGACATGCCATTCCACTTTACGAGTTACAATAATCCACTTCGCTCTATGACTCTCCACGCCACTGCACTCTACAACACACCTCTTCACTTTACAACACTTCACACCACTCCACTCTACGAGATGTCACTCTACTCATCGACATGCCTCTTCACTCTACAACATGCAACTCCATTTTACGCCACTCCACTCTATGGCTCTACACTCCATGACATGCCACTCTTTGATATGCCACTCCACTCTGCTCTACAACACACCACTCCATTCTACATCCCTCCACTCTACTACACTCTACTACACTTCCTGCCCCTCCACCCTATGCCACTTTACCCCACTCTGATATTCTACGATATGCAACTTCACTTCTTTCTATATCATGCCACTCCCCTCTATGACACACCACTCCACACTACAGCATGCCACTCCACTCCACTGTATGACACGCCACTCCACTCCATTCTACAACATGCCACTCCACTCTATGACACATCATACCACTTTATACCACTCTACTCTATGCTGGTTCACTCTATGCCTTTCCACTCTGCGCCCCTACACTATAACACACTATACGACACACCAATCTATGAAACATCACTCCACCCTATTCTACAGCATGCCACTCTACTCTACCTGACTCCACTCTACTCCACTCTATGCCCTTCCACTCTACGCCACTGTACTCCACTGTACTCCTCTCTACGACACATCACTCCACTCTACAACACACCACTCTATGACACGCCATTCCACTCTAAGATATTCCACTCTACTGTATGATATTCCACTCCACTCTATGACACTCCACGCCAGTCCATGCTACAACATACCATCCACCCTACGACTCACCACACCACTCTACTCTACTCTATGAAACGCCACTCTACTCAATCACATGCCACTCCACTCTACATCACTTCACTTTATGCCCCCCCTCTAAGACACTCTATGACACACCATTCTAGAACGCACCACTCCACTCTACTTTATGAACTTTCACTACACTCTACGTCACTCCACTCTACTCTACCCCACGCCACCCCACTATACACCACTCCACTCTATGGCACTCCACTCTATGCAACTCAACTCTATGCCAATCCACTCTGAGCTTCTCCACTGTACCCCATGACACTCTGCACCATAACACTCTATGCCACCTGACTCTACATTTCGACACTGTACGACACAACACTCTATGACCTTCCACTCAACAACACTCCACTCTACAACACTCCACTCTATGACACTACACTCTAAAACATTCACCTCCACTGTACTCTAAAACACTCACTCGACGATATTCCATTCAACGACACACCACTCTACAATTTGAAACACATTTTTATTCAAAAAAATTGAAATTCAATGAAAAAAATCAAAGGTTACAGGTTATTTCCTCAAACTTAATTTATTATTTATATACAAAACAAACTTAAACAACACAAACCTTAGAAATTCAAAAGTTTTAGTTATGACTTAAAGTTATAATTTACACCCGGCAAAAACTTACAATAACTCGCACACCTCTTTACACAATGTTGTAAACCCACTAGGCAGACTACATTACTTTAAACACACACCTTCTCCATGCACAGCTTAGACACTTTCATATTACATCACTTATGCTTTGTCAACTCATAGCATTCATAGCAACACTCATGCCATCTGAAATTCCAAAATTTATGGTTGGCTAAAACGTACTATAGCTCGCAGACCTCCGAACACAGTGTTGTAAACTCGCTAGGTAGACTACATTAACTGTAACTCGCCACTCTACCATCCACTGTGTTAATACAAATTATGAGATTTTCTGTCAGAAGTGCTGTTATGAATGTTATTTTTTCAAATGGTAGCAGTAATGTAATATAAAAGGGTATAAGCAATGCATGGAGGATACACATGTTATAGTTAATGTAGCATTGCTACCTAGTTGAGTAAACTGTGTACGGAGGTGCGCAATGTATAATTATTTGAAGTTGGTGCCTAAATTATAAATTCTTGATAATTGCATATGTTTGTGTAGCTTAAGTTGGTTTTGTATAGCACTGACTAATTACATACACCTAACTATAACTAATGTATACTCTTTGTTTTTCATGGAATTTCTATTGTTTTATTATGTTGCGTACAGTATTGTTCAATATCAAAAAAGGTTTACTGTAATTTATTTACTAAATACTTTGAGGGAAAAGTATAACAATGTGAAATATGTAGGTAATAATATACTTAAACCTAAATTCATACTTATTAATGTTAATTAGAATGTTAATTTTTTTATTAAATGGAAAATAAATAACTTTTTATTTTATTTGATGCAACATAAGATGTGCAGTTGTAGCTGTAATGTAGTAGTATTGGGCTGTTTGTGTAGTTCTTTTCTTATTACTTTCTATGTGTAACCATAGCATCTATGGTTAAGGGCTAGTTTTAGTATGATTGGGCTATGTTTGTAGCCCATAGGTAAAATGTGGTTTCAACCTTAGTTTTATAATGTGTATTAATGCCAAGTATAGTAAAGAACAACATAGGATGTTGTGGAAGGATGCCTATCACAAGATTATAATAACTTTGAAAGGTTATTTATATTTTTTTCATGTTCGCAGTTACAGCGGTACCTCATAGAAACTACCGCAATTGTACCGTTGTAGTACACAGTTCTAAAACACCTTTTGATTGGTTGAAAACATTTGTTATTAAAGGAAACAGAAAGTACACACCCATTTGCTACTATTTAGACTGAGAGTGTGTAAGGGGAAGGTGCTGGTTCTTGTCCTCCTGGAAAAATCTTTGTTTTTGTACACTCCACTGTAAAAGAAAGCTACATTTTTGGAAATTGCTGAGAAAGAACAGCATGTTCTGCAACAGGAGGAGGAGGTAGAGGAGAAGGAGCAAGCTATCCTGCAAGAAGAACAGTTGGTGGAGTGGCGGAAACGCATGAAGGAGTCTGTGGTGTGGCAGTTCTTTTCTTTGCCACCATGTGAGAAAAAAGTTACTGCCAAGCTGGTCACATGTAATTTTTGCCAGAATGTAATCTCGAAGGGCACAAAGCAGCAGTACTCTTTCGGCACTACTGGGATGAGGAAACCTCTGGAAGCCATACACGCCATGTGTCTGGTGTGTGCTGAAAGGAGGCATGAGATCAAGTTGGAGAAGGCTGTGTCAACAACCTTAGGAGTGTCTGCAGCTACCAACACTACAACACCCACATATTCTGGTGTGTTGTCTGCAACCCCGCCACCACCCACTCCATCTACTGTAGCTTCTGTACCTGTACCTGGTACCAGGGTTCCAGTCCACCTTCTCAGGCAGGAAGATCATGTAGTAGATCAATACGCAAGTACTGTCTGTTATGTCATACTGGTATATTTGCTGGGGAGAAGGGTTTGAATATCAACGATGAGCAGGTGATGGCTCACAAGTGCCATTTTTTCTTTATCCTTTCCCTCCTTTAACTTCTTCACCATATTTTGTTTGAGTAAGTCCGGTTAACCTGTTATGTAAAACAAAATACTGAAAAAGAAGACAAAAAATGTCCTTTCAGAACTACCCTCAAATAATAAAAAGCTTGTGTTAAATGTAACCATATTTTTGTTACAGCCAACAGCAAACTATACTCCCACACTATGTAATAAGTAAAGGTACATGTAAGATATGTTACACAGTTGTGGTTGAGGTGAGTATTGTGATGTAAAATACAGTAGAGGCTTATGCCAAGAACTGTTCTTAAGTTGAGTGGTGTTTTATTGTATGTTGGCCAGTGAAGTGTTCTTAATTTCAGTATGTTTGAAAATAAAATTCTGAAGTGTAATGCAGGTAGTAATCAATTTGAGATCACTGTGATGTATGTGTAAGTCTTGTGGTTTTTTTACTACTCTAAACTAATGATAAATATTTTTACCTTTTGATCACACTATTACAGTAATATGTATGTATACTATCAAAAGACAAGTACTGGTTAGTCCAAATGTGTTTTTCCTTTTGATGTGCTTCTCAGATATCAGTAACTTTACAATTACACAAATATATCATCATTTAGGAACTTCAGAGGTCAAGATGATCAAATTGTGGTAGTCATCATGAAAAACACTGGGGAAAAACATATCAATTGGATTGTAAAAAGCTTATAAATCCTCTGCATGTCCAACTGTTTTCATGTCTATTAAAGTTTGCTGATATTATTTGTAATACAATGAAACCTAATAATACTAACCAAAAGATTTTGTCAAATGTCATCAACCATGCGAGGCCACATAATATATCTACTGAATGAGATAACTCTTACTCTGAAATACCTTTGTAGCTTTCTTCAAATGGTTATAGTGTGACTCCAAATTTAAGATGTAGAATTAACAGGTAACTGTCTTATATATACTTTTGGGCAGCCTGTGTTTAAAAGTAAGAGTGTTATCATTGCATTCTGTCCACCCTGTGGTGTTTTTAAAATAAATTACATAGTGTCCTGATGCTGCAGTTTCTCCGTGATTGAAAATGATAGCAGTACAAGTAAATGTCAGGCCTGATAGAGAAATTTGGGAAGCTGTAAAGTTAGTAATACACACACAGTGCACCTTCAAATCATTAAAATCATATATTTTGACACCATCATTCTTAAACAAAGTGACAACAGAAGTTCAGCTCTATAGTTTGGATATATGTTTGAGTGCACAGCTGTTACATTCTTTCTTTCATCCCTGTTCCTTCCCCTTTAAGCTTTTGTGTATGTTTGATTCTGGCACCTGCCAGCTTTGTTAAAGTTCTTAACAGAACTAGAACTTTATCATTCCTGGATCGATCTGCTGCCTGGATGGTACTGTGCCTATGAGATTAAAACTTATCTCCACCTTTACTTGGACTTTGCCCTTTTTATTCAGAACTTTACACTGGCGACGAGGATGGGATTATTTACTGGATTTCATGCTAGATTACTGGATAACTACTGGATTGGAGTGCTAAATTAATGCTGGATTTGTAACTGGACTGCTTCTCCGTTCTACTACGATCTTTCTGCCGTAATTTTACCTTTTTCTGAGTTTAACTTCCGTATTTTATGAAAGTTTGTCAAGTTGGATTTACCGCATTATTTGAACTTGACAAACGTTTTCCCACGCGATACGGATCTTCCATAGCAACAGCTCGTGTCAACAAGAAGCCATTCTCGAGACGCCTACTCGCAACATTGAAAGATAACGCCTGACTCGACGCTGGAGAAGAACGTATGACACCCGACCTTTGGCACATGATCTAGACGTCTTTCCTGTCATCACGTTACGTTCCCTCACGTCATCAGCCATCTTTAATTGGGCATTTCTCGTCGATGCGCACGACTGCGCACAACTGATTTGCTTCTGCTGTGGTAAAAATGCAATTCGAACCTCCTGCAAAATTCTTACAAACGAAAGGTGATCCACCCATTCCCTGGTCTAGATGGAAAGAGGAATTTTTAACCTATATGAAAGCCATAGATGGAGACAGAATGGGTAATGAAAGAAAAAAGAATATACTATTACATTGCCTAAGTTCAGAAGGGCAAGCTGTGTTTAGAACTTTACCTATTGTCCAAGGAGATTTAAGTACATTTGAAGAAGCCCTAACTCGCATGGAGTGTAGATTTAAACCTACTACTAGTATTGCCCTCAATAGATACAAATGTTATACTCGTTCACAAAAAGAGTCTGAGTCCTTTGATGATTTTTTGACAGCACTTAGGTCACTTGTTGTATTGTGTAATTTTGGTATTATCTCTGATGAAATGATCAGAGATCAAATAATAGTTAATGTCAAGAGTAAAAAGACGCAAGAACAGCTTTGGGTATTGGGTAATCCAAATTTACATGACACTATTGCTACTGCGAAGGCCTTTGAACAATCTGAGAAATGGATGAAGACTATGGAGGAAGTTGGTTCTAAGAATGAGAAAGCTATTGACGATGTGTGCGTGGTTAATAATTCTCATAAATTTTCTCAACCAGGAAAGAAAAGCGATAAGAATTTGGTTTGTTATAGATGTGGCAGTTTCAGTCATATAGCGTCTTTTCCACACTGTCCTGCCATTGGTAAAGAATGTATTAAGTGTGGAAGAATTGGTCATTTTGCCAGAGCGTGTAAAGATGATAAAAGAGAGTGATTAACAAAGGGAAAACGTTTTCTGCGAAAAGTAGTGAAGTTTCATGTGTAAGATGTGCATGTGATCAGGTTCATGAGTCTATGAAAGAAACTGGAATTGTGGTTTCAGTTGAGGATGTTCATGCTTCTGAAGGAAAAGACATGAAGTCTGCAAAGTGTGTTGTTCAGTTTTTAGACAAAGATCTGGAACTTATGGCAGACTCAGGTTCGCCATGGTCAATTATTACTGAAAACTATTTCAATGAAAAGTTTGATAAAACTTTGTCCCATGAAGATTTGTGTGCCTCGGATATCATTGCTCAAAGTTTTGATGGCTCTATTATTGATCTTATGGGTTATGTTGCTTCTGATATCTCCTTCAAGGGAAGAACAGCTTTCATAAAATTGTATGTAGCAAAGAAAGGTGTTAATGTTTTGGGTTGGAGGGACCAATGCAAATTAGGAATAATATTAAATCCTCACAGCAAGGAACCTGTTCTTGTTATTGAAGATAACTCAGGTGGAAAAGTAATTGAGGATGAATTTCCAGAAGTTTTTTCTGACAAGTTAGGAAAACTTAAAGGTTTCACTCATGTGATTAAACTAAAGCAAGGAGCATATCCTGTAAAAAAAGAAGCTTAGGAATGTTCCTATAAATGTAAGAGAAGAATTAGGAAGCATTCTTAAAGAGATGTTAGAAGGAGGTGTCATTGAGGAAGTGGAATCGTCAGACTGGGTTTCTCCGATTGTGTAAGCACGGAAACCTGATAAATCTCTGAGATTATGCATTGACCTCAGAGCTTTGAATGGTAATATTTTGGTAGACTGCCATCCTTTACAGAATATTAATGAGATGGTAAGTATGCTTGGAGGTGCTACTATTTTTTCTACCCTTGATCTTCGTTCTGCATACCATAAGATAGAACTTGCAGAGGAGTCACGTCCTATGACTGCCTTTATCACTCCTCAAGGTTTGTTCCAATTCAAGAGGATGCCTTTTGGACTTGCTTCTGCGGCTTCTGTCTTCCAAAGGTCCATGTCTCATCTCTTCAAAGGAATGGAATCAAATGTTTTCAAGATGACATTCTTATTTTCTCTAGTGATAAAATTGTACACTCTGATCACCTAAGAAAGGTGTGTGACGTCCTGAGAAAACATGGATTAACACTCAAAAGGAATAAGTGCAATTTGTATCGAGACTCAGTGGAATATTTGGGACACACGCTATCTAAAGAAGGTGTAGGACCTAAAAAATCTCTGGTTGAGGCTATCCTCAAAGCTCCTGCTCCTGATTCAAGGGATAAATTACTTTCCTTTTCTGGTCTCTGTGAATATTATAGTAAGTTCATCAAAACATTTGCGTCTAAGATGGAACCTTTGAGAGAACTGACTAGAAAGAATGTTGAATTTGTATGGAATGTGAGGCAACAAAAAGCTTTTGAGAGTATTAAGGCTGAAATGATAACTGCCCCTACTTTAAAACCGTATTGTGTCAATAAGATGTGCATACTTATGGTAGATGCAAGTTTATATGGCCTTGGTGGAGTTCTATCACAATGAGCTGGAAAGGAAGACTGGAATGTGGCTTTCGCTTCCCGCACACTTAGGGGCCGATTCCGATGTCGGACGGACTCAGGTCCGTCCGACATTGGTCCGGAGCCGTAACCGACCGACCTGCTGTCGTCGGTTACGGCCCAGGCAGTACGATGCGACCAAACCCTGTTCGGTTGCACTCGTATCTCCCACAATGGGAGCATGCATTCCGGACGGAATGCGTGCTGGCATTGGAGATAGCAGGGGTGCAGTTCAACCCTGCACCCTGTGGCCGGCACCCCAAGGTGCCTGCCACCGGGTGCAGGGCTCAACAGAGGGGCACCATAGGTGCCTCCAGGCCGCCATTCGGCGACCTTGCACCCATGGGTGTCCCACTGGGGGCCCCCAAAGACAGTGACCGACTGCCTTTTCGTGCCGGAAAGACCGGCACGAAAAGGCAGTGAAAAACTGCCATCGTACTCCCTCTGTCGCAAAGAGGCAGCCGGGGGAGTACAGAGGGATTTCCTTATGGCTGACGGGCTCTCTGAACCCGTCGTGAGCCATCCGGAAATCCGAGTCGGATTCTTTTCCGACCGAGCCCATCGGAATGGCTCGGTCGGAAAGGAATCCGAGCGGCACGTTCCGATTCGGTCGGAAGGGCTCCGACCATCGTTCGGTGCCCTTACGGCCGAAATCGGAATTGGCCCCTTAATGTCACAGAGAGGCGCTATGCTGTCATTGAGAGAGAATTGTTAGCTTGTGTATGGGCGGTGGAACATTTCCGTAATTATACTTGGGGAGCACGTTTTGTTTTAAGAACAGATCATAAGCCTAACCATTTTGTCTCCTGGTGGAGGTCAAAATGCTACTGCTCGCATAGCAAGGTTAATGTCTCGCTTACAAGAATATAACTTTCGGTTAGAATATGTACCAGGAAAAATCAATGTAACAGCTGATTGTCTCTAGGTTGCCACGTGATTTAAATGAGAAAAGTGATGATGAGGAGGAGATTGTTGCCAGCATTGAGGAAGTGGTGTCAGGGAAGTTTTGTGCCATTTCTGAAGAAATGTGGAAAAGTGCCATGGAATGTGATAGCTTGCTTCTTAAAGTTACTGAATATATGAGAGAGGGATGGACTTCCATAAATGATATTCCTGCAGATTTGTTCCCGTATTGGAAAATTTCAAGTGAACTTGAGGTAGAAGGTGATTTATTGTTCAAACAAGGTAAATTTATTCCGCCTTCATCCCTTCGTGATCGTATTTTATCTCTAGCTCATGAAAGTCATCTGGGCATGTCCTCCATGAAGAGATTGATTAGAACTGTGTTTTGGTGGCCCGGTTTAGACAGATTTGTAGACAGATTTGTAGACAGAGTTGTAAGAGAATGCCCTGATTGTATCAACAGTGAAAAGATGCTCAAGTGCAATCCGGCTCCCTTAATTTCTGTGGAGTGGCCTGTATTTCCGTGGCAAAAGATAGGTTTTGACATCGCAGGTCCTTTTAACTTTTTACCTCGTGAATGCAGGTTTGCTATGGTGATAATTGATTATCACTCTAAATGGCCCAAAGTCAAACTTGTACCTCATGTTAATACTTGTAATGTTATTGAGTTTTTCAAGGAAGTCTTCGCCAGAGAAGGTCATCCTGAAGTACTTATTACTGACAATGGAGTGCAAATGAAATCTCATGATATGGCGGACTTACTTAAGTTTTTTAACATTCGTCATGTCACAACGCCTTTGTATGAACCTCAGGGTAATGGTCAGGTGGAGAGGTATAATAGAGTTTTAAAGCAAGATATTTTGTGGGCACGTAGTTTTGGTCAAGAGTGGAAAGACAAACTGAGAGAGAAATTATGGTTGTACCGCATAACGCCCCATTCTACCACTGAAGTTTGCCCGTTCAAATTGTTGAAAGGAAGGGAGCCTATCTCAAAATTATGCCCATGGTGGTTTAGGAAGAAGAGTGTTGGAAGTCCTTGTGTAGAGAACAAGGAAGATGTAGCTCTAAGGGTAAACAGAAACAATTGAGATACAAACACTATTATGACGTTAGAATGAATGTCAAGCAACCCCATTTCATAGTTGGAGACTGGGTCAGAATACGTAAACCAGGCATTTTGGTTAAAGGTGAAACCAAATTTGGTAGACCCATTAAAGTCATTAAGGTTAATCGTAACAGTGTGATCACCCAGGATGGCAAAGTATGGAATGTCAGAAGGGTGGCCAAAAGTGTGGGAGTCTGCTCTTAATATTGTTAAGAGATAAAAATGTATTACAAGTTTTCTTAACTTGTGTTTATATTTGAGCCTGTGTATATATTTATTACTTCTTCAGTTTGTTAAAGAAGGAAAATGTGTTACATTCTTTCTTTCATCCCTGTTCCTTCCCCTTTAAGCTTTTGTGTATGTTTGATTCTGGCACTTGCCAGCTTTGTTAAAGTTCTTAACAGAACTAGAACGTTATCATTCATGGATCGATCTGCTGCCTGGATGGTACTGTGCCTATGATATTAAAACTTATCTCCACCTTTACTTGGACTTTGCCTTTTTATTCAGAACTTTACAACAGCATTACATACAAAGGGCCTTATTTACAAGAAAGTAACGTAGCACGGTGTCGCAAGCCATTTGGCTGCACCGTGCTGCGTTACTTTAAGAGCACAGGGATATGTCATATTTACAACAATATGACGGATCCCTGTGCTCTCCCCTGCGCTGGCTCACAATTGGCTGCCATTCGCCAACGCAGGCACCCTTGCACCAGGGTGCAAGGGTGCCTGTGTTGCAAGATAATTGTTTTTGTGCAGGAAGGGACACCTTCCTGCACAAAAATATTCACAAGAGGTGTTTTCCTCTTTTTATGTGTGCAGCATAATGCAGCACGCATAAAAAGAAAAAACGAGGAGAAATAAAAGTATTTCTCCTCGTTTCACCTCCTTACGCCTCCCCTAAGGAGGCGTAGGATTCTGACGCATTCCCAGGTTTACGAAACGTTGTAAATCTGGGAATGCGGCAGAATCCATGGTTGCGTGGGAACACCCAAAGCAACACCCATGACACGCCACTTTCACGCAAAGTGCTGCGTGAAAAGAGACCGTATTTACAAGGCTACGAAAAGCCATGCAGGGTGGCTTAACATGACTTTGTAAATATAAAGCACCAGTCTGCGCCGCAGGTGCATCAAAAAAAGTGACACAACAGCAATGCAAGGGGCTTGTAAATATGCCCCTACATTTTTTTAATGGAATTGATTTGCATTCAGGGATTGGTATATATACAAATCTTTCAAAATCTGTTATAATAGATGTTGAATGGAGGCAATGGAAGAATTCATGTTCCTAAGAGTAACTTACACCAAAGAGGTCTAGATTAGGTTGAGTCTCATTAATAATTATTTGTAAAGCAGCCATGAGGAATTCTTGAGCATCTTGTTGATTTATTAAAAACTGAACAGCACCTACACCTATCTACCGTATCTCTAATGGAACTTTTAGAGTGGCATATGTGGTTTTCTGAGACAATGCGGCCATAAAGAGTTGTCAAGGTCTTGAAGAAAGGTTGATGTATATGTTATTCTACTACTTTTTTAACAGACAATAAGTAGAAAAATGGATTATTAATGGAATTTCTATAGCAGTTAATACCATTTTGATTATTAAACTGATGTGCTGTTATTCCATGTGTTTTGTTTTTTTTGTAGGTTGTTCCAAATGTTCTTCATAATAGTTGTGAAATATATTTTTTCTTTTGAAGACATTTTAGGTTTTGTAACATTGGCATATTCACCCAGATAAGGAGTAATGGCATCATTTATAAAAAGTGTCACATCGCTGCGTAAAAACTGCGATCCAACACTTTTCAGTGCACCCTCCTTGCAACACCATGGATGCTCCATATTTACTGTATGGCGCTCCATGTCGCAAGGATTTACAGATACGTCAGTATTCCTGACATATCTGTAGGCGCAAAAGTGGTGCATTGCTGGGGTGTGTCTGAAAACAGACGCAACTCCGTCAGTCTTACGCCTGCTCATCGATTTCACTGTGACACTTCTACGAGCCTTTTTTGCGGGGGAATGCCCACCTTGCATGCATTATACCTGATGCAGGTATAATGTAGCTCAGGGCTTTACAAAGTGACGCATCTGCATAGATGCGTCACTTTGTAAATATGTTGCAGTGCGGCGCATAATTTATTCCGCCGGTGCGTCGCAAAATGTGATGCATCAGCGGCGCAAGGGGCTCATAAATAAGCCCCTGTATGTTTTTCGTAAATGATTTTATCTGCTGACACATCTACTGTCTGAATTCATTCTTGCATCATCAACGTCTATAATATATATTCCAGTTAATTGTTTTATGCAAGACAGAGAAATGAATGCTATTCCCTCTTTGAATAAGGTAGAGCCAATGTTAATTACTGCTTAATCTAAGCTTAGTCCTTGTGATTTATGTATTATACCTGTGGAAGCCAAATAAAAAGGAAACTTTTCTTTTTGAATATATAAATCTTTGATAAGTAAAAATCTGGCTGAACATTGAGAGATGTTTTTGCTCTTTAAAGTGGTCAAATTTCACTACAATAAAAGCATTTATTTTGTCTTCATTATTTGTAGACATTAAAAACTGAACCACAGATCCCATGGCTCCATTTACAAGTCCTGCTTCTACATGTAAATTGTGCCCTAAAATATCCTGACAATTTTTACACAGATGTAACTCTTTCTCCAATCCGGCTGCACTTGACACCGATTTTTCCATATTCAGCAATTTTGTAGCAAAACCTTTGCTAATAGATATGTTAAGTGTGTGTCTCTAGTCTATCTTTACAAGGTAGATCGACAATTTCTTGTTTTTGGAGATATAGCATTTGAAATTTATTTCAGCACATTCTTGCAGCGTTAGTATCATACAAACCATGGGTTGGGATTGTGAAAGAAGATAAAGCATTACTTGTGGAGCTGAATGAAGGTTAGGAAACAACTCCTTCGTTTCATGAGGATATACTTTGCTTCTTTCCAAATTCTTCATTATTAGCTTGTCTCATATTCTGAGTTAGTTCTGTGTATTTATAATGCAACCAAATGTTGACATTCTCTATACTCCCCAGTGAATTCAGTGTTCTGAGTTTACTTCTGCAAAGGTTTTTTGAAAATCGGGTCACCTTTTACAGGTGTAAATTTTAATAAGTCTCCAAAAACAATGACATACTTTGCTCCAAACAGGATGTCATAAAATGTTCTGAGTACTTTTTGCATACGCAAATAAACAAAGGCCAGCATTAAGTTGGAAACCATGCTGACTTAATCTATGATCAAAACATTTAATTTGTTTAGAACTCTCCCAAGTTCTTGACATGCATCACCATTTAATTTCAAGTATTCCAATTTGTTATCATGCTTCACAGGCAGTAACAGTAGACAATGTTAGGAAATTCCTTTTATATTATGTGCTGCTAATTCAGTAGGAGTAGTAACTACACGTGGTATATTGAAATTGGTAGCTTTATTGATGTAAGCAGTAATTCCTTTGATAAGGAAGCTTTTTCCAGTTCCAGCTTGGCCACTTGTAATGTAGGTTCAAAATTACTGCATTGATAAAATTATTTTTTTATGTTGGTCTCCATGATCTACAGACTGCTGAATTTCTTTGACTATGTGAAGTTGCTCAGAATTTAATTTGGATACTATGTAATCAACATTTTCCAAATCCTGTTGAAGTTCATCCATTGCAAGTTCAACCTCATTCATGGCAACCATAGCTTTCTTATCAACTATTAGTTGACCAAGTGTTCAGCAATCCTAGAAGTGGAAGTATTAGTAATTGTTGCAGTATTGCGAAGTATTTCTGTATTAATGTTATTTTTCTCTGATATTTCTTGCTCCAACATTTCTAAATATGTGTGAAATTGAGGTACTCCAATTTAATTTTTATATGCATAGAAAACATTTTCATAGGATTGAAACAGTCCTTTAATGTTTTCTTCTTTGCATCACAGCTAACATTTTTTAGAAGTGCTAAGTCTAAGAATTCCTTTTTATCTCCTGTCTCACAACTGAGTTTGCAATGATTAATGAGTGTAGGATTTGAATGAAATATTAAACATCCATTTGTCCCTTGAACTCTAAATTTCCCCTTGTTGATATTTTCAGCTACATTATTTTGATGTGTGTAGAACTGAGCAACTTCATCGAGCAATAGATTTTCTAACAAAGGACTTCTCTTTGTGTAATACGTGTCCATGAGATTTGTTTTTTAAAATATATTTTCTATTCAGATCAAAATGTGCAAGATATTAAATTTCATGTAGGCTTTTGAGAACTCTTTGGCATGATGATGACAGTCCTAAAATAAGCCACAGTATTCTCCGGGGTTTATCATTTAAGCTTGCAGAACTTAAATAGACACATGCGTCATGGCTACTGGCTGATCAGTGAGAAAGCATTTGAAGGCTTTATCAGTATTACATTTTACTTAAAGATTGCTCTACAGATATTTCTTCCCTTTTTCTTCATATCAATTTTCTCTACCTTTGTAATATAGGAAGTAACAAAATGTGTTACTGCATAGCGTTATCTGCCATAAATTATATATCTATGTTAGCATCCCACATATTTAGAATTAAAGGGTTGTAGTTGTTGATCCATTATGGTGCTTGTTGTCTTTTAAGATTGTAGGTATTTTTTCATGACTTTCCAGTAAAAGTATGTCTTACAGATGACATAACATTGTTCACTCTTCCTTTATGAAAAATTGGTCTTGGAAATTCAAAGCGACATTTAGAATATTTTGATTTTTTTTAACTTTCTTAAGCAGTATTTAACATACTTATTCGATTTGAAGTGTAAAAGATGCTCAAATAGTCTTTATTAGGGATGTCACAACAAGTGACATAACGTTCAATGAAATGTAGAATGGATTCATCAGAGTTTGCTTTTCAATTCATAGCAACATAGCATTCGCCATTGATGAATATGCATACTGATGAAATCACGAGTTGCAAATTGCCACTTCAGTACCAGTTTATCATTCAGTGAACGATTGCAATATTCTCCCGGCTTGTCAGTTGCCAGCCTCTAACATAGCCATGCATGCATAGTATGTTCCAACCAGTATAATAATGAAAAAAAAGAACCATTGAACAACATCCCAAACTCTACCCAGTGTCTCTATCTGCATCGTTTCAAAAAGGTCTGTGGGGGTCAACTCCGCATTAGATCAGGGCTGGAGTAGTTCGGGCATAGGGGTGCCTGGGCCAGAGGCTCGATGGAGACCCAGGGCTCACATTTCATTCACCTTTGTCATAAGGGCTCTGTCTTATTCCTGTCACATAGGGCTGCTAGGTTTCCCCTCAATCTGATTACACTATGTGATTCACCGGTCAACAGAACCGCACTCTTCGAGCAAAGCCAACACTGCTGCTCAAGCTCCATGAAGCTGGCGACCACCTCACCCACCAAATCCACTCGCAGCCTCCTACTCAACCCTCTGTAGTTTTCAGCTAGTAGCTTTTTCCCCTCTGCCATCGCCCAGCTTTGCACCTTAGTCT
Source organism: Calotriton arnoldi (assembly GCA_963921515.1). Taxonomy (NCBI): domain Eukaryota; kingdom Metazoa; phylum Chordata; class Amphibia; order Caudata; family Salamandridae; genus Calotriton; species Calotriton arnoldi. Next base: position 418,418 of record CAWUFW010004596.1, on the reverse strand, counting down.
GCAGTCTGCTATGAGGGGGCCCATGAGGGGATTCCCAATGATGGGCAATATATCTTAGTGCTACCCCAGTGCCAGATCTAGAAATCATTTGTCCACCTTTTGCTTAGGGCGCTGTTTGTATAAACCAAGAAGACACATTTTTCATGTATACTAATGCCCACAGTTGAGGGTGCGCTCTAGATCCCTCGCGACACAGCAGGTCTGCTATATGCAGCATAATAATGAAGGGCATATTTCCAATGAAGTGGCGGAGCGCGGCGTTAGCCTCCTTCGCTTAACGCCGTGCTCTGCCACTTCAGAAACGCAGGGCTGCACCATATTTCCAACAATATGGTGAAGCCCTGCTTTTCCCCCTGTGCTGGCGCTAAACTTAGCAGCCTAGCGCCAACAGAAGCACCTTGCATCATAGTGCAAGGGTGTCTGCGTTGAGGGGAAGATTGTTTATGTGCAGAACGGTCTCCCTTCCTGCACATATACAACCTTTAAATGGTGTTTTGTAACTTTTATGTGTACTGCTTAATGAAGCACACATAGGAGTTGCAAAACGTCATATTTTTGGGGATTGTTTATGTGCAGGAAGGGTCACTTTCATGCACATAAACAATCAGTGGCAATTTGCTGTTTCTATCTGTGCTGTATAACGCAGCACACATGGAAACAGCAAAAATGAGGAGAAATCAATCATTTCTCCTCGTTTCGCCAGTTTACGGCTAGGTTTTCCCTGGTCTAAATTTTGGCACTGCCTCCTATTTACACCACCCTTGTAAATAGGGGGCAGCGTCAAAATCAATAGGTGTTGCGGTGGAACACCCACCGCAGCACCCATTGCCCTCCCCTTTCACGCTAAGTACAGCGTGAAAGGGTGCCTTATTTGCAAGGCAGCGTTAAGCCACGTTAAGTGGCTTAACGCTGCCTTGTAAATAAGGCGAAGCCCCTATCGGTACCACAATGTCACTAAAAGTGACGTTGTGGTGGCAATAGGGGCTTGTAAATATGCCCCTGAGTCTGTGAGGAGTAAGACACGTGCAGTGCAAGTAATTAAACTGTGTATATTTTAATCTGTTGTTACACATGGAGGAGTAGGTATGCTCGAGAATGTGTGTCCATTCCTTACCCCAAAAGGGTCTACCTATAATGTCCTCCCACCGAGGTGTCAGGGTCGGCAAGTCATCCGTCCTCATGGGATTCATCAGAGAAGTCTCCAAACTTAGGTGCATCTTTAATCCACTAAAGCATATGAATGTGTGGTGCACCTCTTGCTTGATACTCTTTTGTTCCAAAAGAATTCAAGTACCTCTCCAACTGGATTTTTCTTTTGTTGGTTAAGCATAGTTTGAAATTTATGATTAAAATATCTGCAAACATTAGCAGGATCCAAAGAACATAATTCACCTGTTGTTTTGCAGGTAATGTCTGGAATATCAGCATTTGCTTCAAGTAGAAATGTATATAAGTTGTCCCACAGGTACTTAGCACAGTTTAAAGTAATAAACCAAGTAGGCGGACCTACATTTCTGAGCATACATTTCAATTCTCCATGTCTTTGTAGCCAATATTCATTTGCTCCTTGCTGACATGCCTTAATGTTGATTAAGTTAAATCTTTGCTTTACACCTCTTGAACAAAATATTGTGCTGTTGTTAGTCAATCCAGTTTGCATAATATGCACAACAGCATAAGAAGTGACCGAAAGTTCACTTTCATATGATAGTGTGAATATGTAAGGAATGTCTTGATGAAAGCGTGGATCCTCTGAGTATAATCTTGCTGCTCGGTACTCCGAAGCACACATTTGTACTGGATGAAAATGATATTGTCCACCTTTGCCAGTGGGTAACAAATGCAGATATCTTGCTTCCGGAGTTTTTTCCCCACACACTAATTGGCTCTCCCTTAGCTTCCCTCATTTGATAGCCCTCTAAAGCATCACCCATCATATCTCTAGATTGTAGTGGGTGGATACTGTACGGTACATATAATTCTTCAGTTTGTTCATTATTGATCTTCTAAAAGTGTCCAGTAGCCCTTTCATTTGTAAATGTAGAAGAGATAATGCTATCAATCTCCAAATCTTTATAATATATGTTGTTTTTCTGAATGTAAGATATATATTTTGAAGTTTGTCGATACTTAATAATACTTGCCAAACTTTGTTTTCTTTTATTGGTACTCCATTAACTAACACTACTAAAGGTTCCTCAAATTTGTGATGTATTCCAAGAGTGTCTATGTTTTTGTTGAAATCTAATTGAAGAAAATACACTTTTCCTTTCCATGTGCATACTAATTCATGTGACTGAAACTTCCCAGATTTTGGTTGCATCTAGTAACATACACTTTTAACAATAATCTTAAAACACAACATGGGTGTATGTTTGTTTTACTTTGGCGATCACTCAATGTTATGTGATGTCATTAAGTACCATACACCAGGGATGATTTATTAGTTTATTGGACAAATGACTCCAAGAAGATGTGATGGATAGGACGTCCACCTTATTATAAGTGGATCATATATTAATATATCATTTGACTTGTAATTATGTGTGAATGAATGAAGGATTCTTCTGTAGCGCATGGCCGCTTGAAAGAGTGTCCTATTGCTTTTAGGCACCCATAGGGAGTAGAGCAGTGAATCGTCAGCCCTCAATCACCACTAAAATCTGAATAGGAGTTTTCTCAGTTCATTTTTTTAATTTATCTTCATCCTAGATGAAACTCAGGTATCCACAAAACTGCTGCTTTGACAGTGAAGGAAGAACCTCCCCTCTGCTGTCTCTGAAAACGGGGAACCATAATAAGTCCAGCAGTGCTAGGAAGCAAGGCCCTACCAGGTTTGTAATCCTTAATGCATTAATTAAAGTTCGAAGGACCCCTATTATGGAGGGCTTGGTGCATTAGGGCCAGAGCCTTATACATTATGCGTTGTCAAACTGGCAGCCAATGAAGTCTTTCCTTAAATAGTGATACTGAAGTACATTTCGGAATTTTCTATAATAAACGGTGCCATGTTCTGCACAACTTGTAACTACTGGTCAGGTCAGGTGGAATACCTGGAATGGGAGACCTAGGTACAAGACATTGGCATAATCCAACCTAGTTTAGATCAGTGCCTTGACCACTGTAACTTGGGCCTCATGAGGAAGCAAGTGAAGGAAGTTCTTCAGCATGCAAAGAATCAAGAAACAGGCTTTCACAACAGCTGACACCTGAGCCCCAAACAAGAGCTTGGCGTCAAACAGCACATCCAGATTTCTAGCCACTGCAGTTGGAGGGGCGGCGGGGGAACACGATCGGGACAGGCACCAACCCAGCCAGGAAGGGGATCCTGCCCAAACATTAAGATTTCTGTCTTGTCTGGGTTGCACTGCAATCTATTGGCCTTCAGCCAATCGAGCAGTGCCAACATACAGTGGGCAAATGCGACCCTTGCCTTTGTTGGATCTCCATCGTATGTGAGCAGGAGTTGGGTATCATTTGCATATGAGATGATCTTGATTATACAGGATGCATCCAAATATGCCAGAGGAGACATGTAAATGTTGAAGAGTGTGGGACTCAGGGAGGAACTTCGCAGCACTCCCCACTTCAACTCTTTTGCGCCTGAAGCATACAGCTTCATCCAGACCACCTACTCACATCCCTCAAGGAAGGAGTCTGTTATTCCCAGATGCTGTAACCTGTGCAGTCGGATGCTATGATTAACAGTATCAAATGCTGCTGACAGGTCCAACAGCATCATTGCCACATTAAGGCCAGAATCCAAGCTAAACTTAATGGACTTAGAATCCTCTAATAGTCTAGATGCTGTGGTGGGCTCTGAACCCTGATTGAAAGGGGTCAAGTAGGTTGTTCTCAGTCAGAAAGGTGGTGAGTTGTTGGTTTACCAACTTTTCCAACACCTTTGAGGCTACTTGAAGCAGTGAGCCTGGTCTACAATTAGCTAAGGATTCAGCACCGGCATTAACTTTTTTAAGTAGAGGAATCACATTGGCTCTTTTCCAGTCATCTGGCAAAACACCTGACTGGAGGGAAATGGAAAATAGCTCCTGATATATCGGAGCAATGATATCCAAAATGGACTTCAAGATGTGTGGAGGTATGGAATCTATAGGGAACCCAGACAAGCAATTGGCAAAAGAGACTGCCACATCCTGTATGGGATATATGTCACATTGTGATGGGGTAACATTTCTGGCAAATAGAAACTCAGGGCCTTTGGGTTTTACCTAGATTGTACTCCATTCCAAATGACAGGGAGTACCCTGTGCACAAAAACAACACTATCAATGCCATCTTTAGAGTCAAGTGCACTGCTAAATGATATAAGACATGGCTACTGTTGGCTTGCCTGTCGTAACAGTATCGTCCACATGCAGGACCACCATTGACTCAGCTAGTGCCATGTTTTAAATCAGTAATAATATTAAAAACACATTCAAAGAAAAATACGACATCCTTTGTGATACCATGAGCATTATTCAATTTGTCCCTCTGATTGTTGCTTCCCTGCTCGACCACACAGATTCTCCAATGCAAGGTCTGTATGCCCTGACTAATGTCCCACAGGTTTGATTTTGATCAGAATATACCTGGCTGGTTAAGTACTGTGGCTCACAATTTACGGCTTGAGTTTGTTTTGCAATTAATAATGGTTGTGGAGTACATTACGTACCAAATCTGGATGTACTATGGTTAAAAAAATATAAACCAGGCCCAGATTAATGTTTCAGGCAGATCGTTGTGACCTACAAATATATATCTTCTATCAAATGTCAGGCGTTTGCCAACCGGCTCCAGAATGCCAGTGTTGCTCCTAGACTTGTGCTGACGCCACAGCACCTAAATCGCTTCTCCTCTCCCCAACATCCAAAGAAAGAGCACTGGACTCCAGAAGCAGCTCAAATCTTTTATTGTGCACAAAGTGCAAAAGTACAGGTTCACAGCAGCAATGCGTTTCAGCGAGATAAGAGATGTACATACACTTGTAATGCTGCCGTTGTTTATAGCTGGTTTTTCAATATGGACTGCTATGTTTTTACATGTTTTTTCCCGAATTACAGCCTGGGCGGATAGGAAAATGAATCCATGCAATTGTATGATCTACTATGTTAGACTAAGTAATTTGATGATGACGTTTAAGGAGAGTTGACAGAGTAATATTACCCTTTGCACTGGGGTAGTAAGAACCAATGATATGGAGTTACCACATTATGTCAATTTTCACCTGTGTTGTGCTTTTGTATCCTGATGCATTAGAGATCTGTTTTCTTGGTTTACTCAAAATATATAAAGAAGGTTAAGGCTGATGTAAGGATTTATTGATATTATTTGAGTTGTTAATTCTGCTTCTCTATATTTTATTTGAGTTTTATTATTGGTGAATCAAATATTCAATATTAATAATGAATGAGAAATTAATTTAAAGTTTGATAACTGCTTGAGAAGTTGGAAAATAGTGCGTAAATCTAAGGCTTATATGTACTCTTGAATATTTTGCACTTTCTAAGATTACGCCATACGTGATACGCCTGGGCTAGTCTGTTGTTGATGTATACACTTAGTATATGATATATGATATGATACTATTTGAGTTGTTAATTCTGCTGCTCTACATTTTATTTTAATTTTAATATTGGTGAATAAAACATTCAATATTAATAATGAATGAGAAAATAATTTACAGTTTGATAACTGCTTGAGAAGTTGGAAAATAGTGCTTACATCTAAGGCTCATATGTACTCTTGAACATTTTGCACTTTCTACGATTGCGCCATACATGACACGCCTGAGCTAGTCTGCTGTTGATGTTTACACTTAGTATATAATGGATTGTAACATGATGGTCAGTGTCATGAACAAGGTAAATCTTGCCAAAATGTGTTGATGCTGTGAAACTGTAGCCTCTGCAATTTTCCACATTAAAAGATTTGAGCTGCTTCCAGAGTGCCATGCTCTTTACTTGGATGTTGGGGAGAGGAGAAGCTACAAATATATATATGTGCATCTTTGGTTAGTCATTTGCTTTTACTGGTCAAAGCTGGGCGGCTGCCCAGAGCACCGTGTTTTTAATATTCCTTGGTAAAACAAATGTAAAATAAAGTAATAAAACTGACATTTTAGCTTGTGTGTAAACGACAAATTGAGTAATCAAAGAGTTTGAAACAAATTGTAATATTGCAGTTGAGGCATTTTATACATTTGGGTGAGAGTGTCCATTCACTCATGATATTCATAATAAAGTCAATGGGCCCGATTCACAGAACTAACTTAAGACAAAATCCTAAACTTACTACCATTTTGGTATTCACAGAAGGCACTTACTCATTTTGGTATTCACAGAAGGCACTTACTCATTGATGAGTAAGTGACTTCTATGAATACCAAAATGAGTAACTTACTCATTTTGAGTAACTTACTCATTTTGAGTAACTTACTCATTTTGGTATTCAAAGAAGGCACTTACTCATTAATGAGTAAGTGCCTTCTGTGAATACCAAAATGAGTAAGTGCCTTCTGTGAATACCAAAATGGTAGTAAGTTTAGGATTTTGTCTTAAGTTAGTTCTGTGAAACGGGCCCATAATAATTTGAAGTGCTATTTATGTAAATATCTTACCTGACTCTCTATGGGTGCATATAACTGGATGTATCGATGTAGTAGGTCAGGGCACCCTCCGGTAGATTATCCAGCTTCTAGGAGTGAGGGTGTGGGCCCTGTCACCTGCAAATTCAGCCATAGTGGGGTCCAGCAGAAGTACTTGAGCAGCAACAGTGGAGGAGGTCTGCTATAATTGATAGTTAGGAGAGAAGTGACCTAATGTGCCTGAAAACGTACACCGGCGTCACGGAATTTTTGTCAATGGACGCTTAAGGGGCAGATGATGAATTCTGTCAATTATGGGCCAATATAACCATAAGGGAACATTGCCGCCAGAAATGGTAGGCACAGTCTTCACTTAGTAGTCCATCATCCATGACGGATATGTCCAACATCAAATACTAACATTATCAGCTAAGGGTATGCCTAATAATATGGCAAACTGATAATATGTTATTGACGGAAGCACCCATAATCCGTGATGTTGCTTCTTTCAATAATAACAGTAGATGTACACAGTCTGACATGTAATCTTTATCAACTTTGATGTTTTTTTCTAAAAGTGATGGGAAAAAAATGAAATATACTGCAATATAAATTTTGCAATCCATAAATTACTTTTAACTTTTTGAAACATTATTTAAGTATTTGGTTATTTTAATATATGTATATATTTGGAGATTTTTTTCTCAACTTTTGTTAAGTTTTGAAAAATATTAATTGATGTATATATACAAGACAGAGAAGGATACATCATCATAATGAATGAATAAACAAACCACATCTGGATCTAGAAACCATGCAAGAAAGACACATCATGAAGAAGTACAGGCTGAACGGCAACACCATTGAGGCTTTGGCACAATTTCAACATGAACTTTTGACAGACAGCAGAATTCACACTGCCATACAACTTATTAAGAAGACTATGCCATTTTTTTGCATTTCTGTGCCACTGGCTCCTTCTAGTACACAGTTAGTGATTCCAATGGGATGTCTCAACCAACATTCATAGTTGTCCTCAATCAAGTCCTTGATGGTATGCTCAGATGTAAAAATTGCCAATGGATAATGCTACACCGAACAATATCAAGGACAAGATTTATGATGGGTAGGTATATCACATGTGGTTGGTGCTATTGATGAAAAACCCATTGCGTTGGTGCCACCTCATGACCAGGAGCAAGTGTGCTGCAATAGGAAGCATTTTCACTCCATCAATGTGCAGGTAGTTTACCTAGCAGATCCCTATATCATCAGTGTGTTCAAGTTTTCCGGATTCCACCAGTGTCTTGCTAGTGCTATGCCTCAACAGCATACTACAACAGAAGCAGGCCTTGCACCGAGGAGGGCCTGGCTCATTGTGAAGTTTCAAACATTAGGATGATATAAGTATTTGTTGGAAAGTTGTGTCCTTCCCAACATAATTTCACTCAAGTTTGTTTTTGTGACTGGATTTTTCGAGGGACTTAGCTTATGAAAGTTGCATCCAACTTTTAACATCTCTGAGAAATCCAACTACAGCAGGTGAAGTCAGCCTCAATGAGACTTAAGTGTGAACTAGCCATCCCATGGAGCAGGCTTATGGGCTCCTGAAAGCCCAGTTCAGGGGCCTGGACAAGTCCAGATGTGCTTTCCTCTACTCTCCTGGAAAAGTCGGCAAAAATGTTGCATGAATTACAACAATGAACTGCGAAGAAACATTCCTTTTATCTGTGATGATGATTCCCTGTGGAAACCCCAAGGTGATGTTGGTGACATGGAACCAAAGGGTTGACATTTACAAGGATGAAGGCACTGACCTCAGGTGTGAACTCATCAAGAGCATCGTTGCCTGATGGTTTTTGACTGTAAAGAAAACGCCATTTGTTTGTAATCTCTTCGAACATATCCTCTATTAGAATTTTTGCTACTGATTCTCAAAGTTTATTTCACAATGCACTGTTTCCATTATTTTCAGCATGTTTTTGAGTTTTATAGTTGTTTAGAAAGCAGGCTTGAATATTTGCTATATCTTACTTATAATGATGGCCAGGCTATATGAGAATTTCTGTTTTACAACTGTTGATATTTGCTTATCAAAATTGTTTAAAAATAGCAATTGGCAATACAATGTAAGTCACAAACTTATTTATATTTCTTCTTAATTCTTCCAATTTCATCCTATCACCATCTTGGGCTCTGGTAAGTTAATAATGGATACTTCGGAGTGTTGCACAGATACTGGTTATAGAGAGATCTGCAATACGAGTTGGCTGACCATTGGTAGAGTGGTCATCAAACAAATAGTTGTACACTTCCTCTTAGTCATGGAGTGATGCCAAAATAAATGAGATTTGTCAAAGGTGCCAGGCACATGCTGTGTGTATGTAAAGGTCTAGACCTCTGACTTGTTTTCAGCTGTAGGTATCTGTGGAAATTTGGAGTATTTTATGAATGCATCTGAGCATAATGTTTGTGTAAAACATCAGAACAGATCAATGTGTGGCTGATGATGACCATTTGTGTCTCTAAAGGGTACCAAACTGTAACATTGAATTTATATCTTCAAAATAGGTGGGCTCATTATACACCTTGTCTTGTAAAATCATGTTTTAATTGTCTTTGTGCCTTATACTACTTTTATTTTTCAGTCTGTATGGAATGTTGTTTCTTCTTGCCATGGTTTGTATGTAGACAAGCGTTTCTACACATTATTGACATGTCCTCCTTCCTAGATGGGTTTTTGAATGTCTAACACTTATATATAAAAATGAAAATCTGTCAAACCACAATTTATGTTCTTGTACATACCGAGATTTTATTAATTTTCATTTTGCATTTTAATGAAATTAGAATTGTGTTTGCAGACTGAGTAGCAAATATGTCAAATTAAAAGTGAAGTATGTAAAGTTTGATAACAAAACAATGTGAATGCTTAATAATTATATGAGAAAGTGTTCTTTTGACAAATTATTTTTGTTCACTATTTTATAAATTTATAATGTAAAACAATTATTTTGACACCCCTTCAGATCTTCTGAAAATAAATTAACTTGATTGTTGAATGAGAAATTAATGATGACCCAACAGTTGCTTAGAGTCCTTTCCCAGAAAGTCCATAAGCAGATGGGATATATGTGGCCATTCGGTAGGTAAGGAGATTAGTCCGGAGGCACTTTTTGTGTCTCTTAGTGGTCGGTCCCTTGGTATTGTCCTCAACCGGGCCAGATGAACGACCTCTCCTGAGGGCCACTAAAGTAGTGTCAACTGGTGGGGAGGTGGCAGGTGGCTCGATGTGCAATAGTATCCAGCTTTCTAAAGAGCTGCAAGCTGTAGATGTTTCTGGGACCAAACTGGCAGCAGAAGGTGCTTGGCCATGGAAAGCCGTAGCTAAATCAGACACTGCTGCAGACAAAGTTCTGAAGTCATCATGCACCACCCTAGAATATAAAGTTTGGACACTCAGGTGATGCTCTAGGACATCTATTTTGGACCTCAGTATATGATTCTGGGCCCTCATGAGAAGATTTGGGGCCCATAGGAGGCAATATTCTGGCCCAACTGAGCCTCCTGCTATGTAGCTGCACCCATAAGGTCTCTACTTATGGTGGTGACATTAGTGATGGCTCCATGAGCTTCTGTCCCCACAGGAGGTCCTACCCCAGCCCTTTCCACACTAGCATGTGTCCTTGACTAGGTGGCCACAGGTGTAGTGTGTTCTAGCAGAACTGCAGGTGTTATAGCTGTGGTTTTGCAGAACCATGGCAGGAGTGGCCATGGGGTTTGAAGCCATTGGAAGTTGGGGCACTGATATAGGTAAGGGGGGCAGGAATCTGCTGATTGTAGTAGATCTTGTGTCCTTAGGGTGAGGGAGAAGCATAAGGTACTGGCCACACAAACCTGATGGGCCAGGTGGTCTTGAAGATCATCTTCGTCAGCAGGAGTGATGTTCCTACTCAAAGCTTGTGATTCTCTTCCGTCAGGCAGAGTGACCAAAACAGTTAAGACTATGGAGTGAGATCTTGCTGCGCCACCTTAAAAAACACCTTAAAAAAAATCAAAAAACAATTTTTACAATGATAGTTGATAATACATTCTTTTATTTTTTGGCATTCAAAAGTTGTCCTTTGTTGATGTATATACTGCCACACTTCCCAGAAATTATGTTTTCTAACCTACTGATGTAATTACGGGTTCAGATTAAAAGAAATGATGACATGTAACAAATAATTATTGCGAGAAAGATTGATACAGAGTGAAGTTATTTAGTGATTGACAGGGCAGGGCTAGCCTAATGTGTGTGAGTTGTGAAACCTAGGGTTGTTTGGCTCTCCCGTTCATCGTACTATGCCTTAGTAACACAGTGCAAAGTAGAAACCCACAAACACTTGACTGTCAGTATTAGTAATGTTGAACAATTTAAGATTTCTTATGGAGGTTACTGTGGACATACAACACATCCTGATTGCACCATTCGAACTAGAATCCATTTAAAATATGTAGTTTCACTGTGATTACTACTGCTTTTTAAACCAAAACCAGCACTATATTGTAATATTTATAAAACAATAAAACCTCTAAAGATTTCTGATAGACAATGTGCAGGTGTCATAAACAGACAACTAGACTACCTAATTCCCTGTTACTTAACCAACACCCCTTTGTAGAATTGGGTCTGTTAGCTAGATACACAATGCAGGTGCAACACTAAACCTCAGCCCTTACACACTATCTGTGACCGTATATTTCCTGCAGCCTGACAAACAATCTCTGATTATCAGCTAGCAGCAATGTCCCATCCAATGATAATTTTGTGGTAGCAGAGGTATGTTGCATAACAGTTAAGAGAGACAGCTGAGCAGCTCTCGTCAGCAGGTTACTTCTGCAGTGTTTTTGAGTGACACATAAATACATCACTATATTGCTACTTCAATGAAGATGTGCTGATGGTTGTGGGTTTGTTATTAAAATAAAAATGAGTGGACTTGAACTTTTCAAGCCCCAATCTACTCAATATTATGTGTGAGGATAATGTGTGTTAAAGAAGTGTGTTACTTAATTGTCAAAATGAGAAAACACTGTCTCTACTTTTCCATTCTCTAGCTTTTATCTGTGATTTGAATAATGCATGTTTGTTCAAGAGTAAAAATAATTTAATACAAATAAACTCTCAAAAATCATAACTTGTATTACTGGAAATTAAATATGATATTGTGTCAGCTCAAGAAGGATAGTATGTGTTATGTGAATATGATAAGAGTGGGTAGACCTTATATTGTTATAAATAACTTGATAGATGTTCTTGTTACAAGGGGGGTGATTTGTTATCGAAATGTATGATCACACCTGTTTGATCAAGTTTCCTATATGAGTTGGCTTAAGAAAAATGTTGGGCCAGAGCGAATAAATGGTAGAGTATTAATAAACACAGAATGTAGGTAGTTGTGAGAGACATCAGGTAGCCTACATGTGTGAATAGGTTGTCATTTGTGTATTTTTTTGCGTTTTGGATTAAGGGTGCGAGAGTCCGTATAGGGTGAATTAGTTATTGTGATAGAGCTAATGTTTGTAACTACCAGTCTCCACTCTGCCTGCAATTTCCCCAATGCCTTCAATTTGGAGTATATACAATATCTTCTCCTGCTAGAGAATGAGGGTGAGGAGCCTGGGAGATCCATCCACAGTTGCCAGGTGCTTAGGTCATTCTACCTCTTGTGGATGTCCTGCTGTGAGCATCTGGTGTTGGAGACAGCACTCACCTTAGCCCCGATTCTGGGCCACATTCCTATTCTCTGGCTCATTGTTGTTGTCTAGAACAGTGTGCCAAACAACTGGGGCTCAGCCATAAGTATCTCATCTGCCATCACACTTAAGTCATTTTCAGAGAATATGGGTTGTCTTCTTGCAGACATTTTACCCAATAATGCAGAAGTCACTCTGCTGCTGAAGGTTTTTGTTTTGAGTGGTAAAGGATTCATGCGGTCAGAGGATTGTTTCTTGTAAAGGGAGCTGCAGTTGTTGAATAGATTTTGCTCAGGTGTGTGTTGACAGATGAGTATGCTGTGAGAAAAACTGTGCTCCATTGCTGTCCTCCAACGTGATGGTCTCTCCATCCCACTCTGATGGGGCACAACTTTAAGTATGGTGGACAGATGTGCCATAACAATGTTGATGGAGTGGTGTCTGTGGTTGGTGGACGGATGAGCTGACGATGGAGGACTAAAGTTTAGCCGACAGACCTTCTTCCATATGACGGATGGAGATCCGTCAAGCCAAACCCTAAATACAGAGGATGGATATCAGGTAATCTGAAGGGCAGATCGGACCCACAATGATGGAGCAATGATGGCCCAGGTGGCAGACTCTAGATCAAGCCCAGAGTTTCTTTCTTAAAACCACAAAAGTGTCAATTTGTCTTCAACATAAGATAAGTGCTTAAGTGATTTGTTAACTGACTGGGAATAAATAAATGTATGAGATAGGATGGGAAGTCAAGACGAAGCTGGTTGAGAAGGGGTTACAATGGAAGAGTATGCAAAGTATGGTTGGAAAGGAAAGGGGCACTAGAGAAGTGAGAGGAATTGAATGGAAAGGTGTTGGAAATGGAAAGGGAAATGGAGAGAGAAAAGGAAAAGAAAAGGGAAAAGGAAAGAGAAAGGGAAAGAGAAAGGGAAAAGGAGAGGGAGCAGGAGAGGGAGAAGGAAGGAAAAGAAAGGAAAAGTAGAGTAGAGGAGAAGAGAAGAGAAGAGAGAGGAAAAGAGAGAGGAGAGAAATATCAAGACAAAGTTTGTTGGGAAGGGGCGTCAACGGAAGACAATGGAAAGTATGTTTGGAAAGGAAAGGGACAGGACAGAAGTGAGAGAAATTTTATGTAAGGGTGTTGGAAAGGAAAGAGAAAAGGGAGAAGAGAAAGGGAGGAAAGGGAAAGGGAGGAAAGGGAAAGGAGGGAAAAGGAAAGGAAGGAAAGGAAAACAGGAAAGGGAAAGAAGTGAAAGGACAAAGGGAAAGAAGGGAAAAAGAAAAAGGAAAAGGAGGGAAAGGGAAAAGTGAAAAGAAAAAAGGGTGAAGGAGAGGGAGTGGGAAGGAAAAAAAGAAAAGGAATGGAAGAGTAGGGGAGAGGAATCGAATCTGCTTGGGAAACAATAGATTTTGGTGAAGAAAAAAATGGATGGTGTAGGTAAGGGAAATCAAGACAAAGCTGTTTGGGAAGGGGCGACAATAGAAAAGAATGGAAAGAATGTTTAGAAAGGAAAGGGACATGAGAAGGTGAGAGGAATTGAATGTAAGGTTGAGGGAAATGAAAATGGAAAGGCAAATGGAAAAAATGGTGGAGGAGAGGAGAGGTAGACGGGGAGGTACATGGAGGGGGATGGCATGGGAGGGGAGGAGAGGAGACGGGGGAGGTACGTGGAGGGGGGTAGCAGGGGAGGGCAGGAGAGGAGAGGAGACTGGGAGGTACGTGGAGGGGGGCAAGGGAGGTGAGGTGAGGTGATGAGAGGAGAGGAGAGGAAAAGAGAGGAAAGGAGAGGGGAGGAGAGGAGGGACCGGGACTGGGATGGGGCAGGGCAAGGAAAGAGAAGGAAAGACAAAGGAAGGGAAGGGAAGAAGAGAGGGGAAGGGAAGGGAGAAAAAGGGAGGCGAGGTGAAGTGAAGTTGAGGGGGTTAAAGTATGTGGGAAAGATGGATGAAGGTAGGTTATAGAAGATAAAGATGAGAGAAAGAAGAGTGGGTAAGGGAAGGTAAAGGAGGGAGGAGTAGCAAATGTGAAGGTAAGGGAATTTATAGGAGAGGAGATGGTAAGTGGTAGCTTATAGAAAGGAATGGCATGGAAGGGAGTGGAAGGGAAGATGAAGGGATTTGGGGTTGTGAAATGGTAAGGAATGGATGGCTCGGGGTATGTCAAGGAAAGGGTTGTTGGGAAGTTGAGAGACACAGGTTGAGCATGGAAGTGGTGGAGAGGTAAAGGGAAAGTCAGGGTGTATTGCTATAGACAGAAGGGGAAAGGAGAAGGAAGTGGAGGGAAAAGAAAATGGAATAGTGAAGGAGAGGAGGGGAGAAGGAAGAGGAGGGAAAGGGAAATGGAATGGTGAAAGAGAGCAGGGGCAAGGAACGGAAGTATAAAGGGTAGGGAGGGAGGTTCAAGGGGTAGGTAAGGACAAGTGAGGAGTGGGAAAGAAAAAGAGTATTAGATAAGGCAAGTACTGGAATTTGAAGTGAAGAAAAGGGAGATGAGAAGTGAAATGGATGGGTTAGGTACCGAAGGGCCAAAAAATTTAATTGGAGGTGGTTAGAGGAAGGAGGGTAGGGTAGAGAGATAAGGGGATCAATGTCAAATGTGAGGTTGGAAGAGGGTGGAAGGGAATGGGAGAATAGGGGAGAAAAAGAAGGTGTTATGAAGGATAGAGAGGGAAGCAAATAGAGCCGAGAAAGGAAAAAGTGAGGTGGAAGAGGTAGTGAAAGAGCAGGTAAGCGAACTTCAAGTGATTGTAGAGGACGGCAAAAAAAGGAAAGGAACATGAAGTGAATTAAAAGGAGAGGGGAAGGAAAGGATATGGGAGAAAGAGACTGATAGGTCTTAGAGGAATGTGTGTGGTTGGGAGAGAAGGACAGGAACTGGAAAGGAAAATCAAAAAGGGGTAGGGTTGAAAAGAGAAAAGAAGTAGAGGTGGCAATGTAGGGAAGGGGGCATTAGAGAAAGGAAGGAAATCGTTTGTGAAAGAGACCGATTAAGTTGAGAAGGTAATGATTTTGTTGAATGGGCTGTGATTTGGAAGAACAGGGTAGAAGAAATTAAGGATTAAGATAAATTGGGATTTCAAGTCAGTTTCGGTTTGGTTTCGAGTTCAGATTTGTTTGGTTTTCCTTGGTTCATTCACTTACCTTGTTCCCTTGCCCCCATCCCCCAACAGTCCTTTTTGGAGCCTCCTCGGACCCTGCAGCTTTCGGCCTTTCAGCTCCCAAGCTCCACTTACCAGCAGGTGTCCTCCACGTCTGGCGCCCTTGTGCTCAATGCTTCAGCTCCCTGGTTACCAGCCTTTTATACCGAAGACACTCACAATACAGACCTTTGAACACGTTACCAGACATCACCACTATGGGCAAGGCCACATTCGTCTTGTTAGCAGGGGCAGCAGGGCAAGCATGGACACAATCCGATTTCTTGACGAGGTCAATCCATTGTCACTAAAAATGATCCAGACATCATGGCCTAAAAAGAAGACCCCGCGCCTCTGACATACTTCTTCAACAGTGGTCTCTCCTTTTCTCTCTGCTGCAGCGGAGGCCTCCCCTCTGCATGTACTCGGGTCCTCGTGACGTCACTCTGCAGGGCCTCTGAGATCATGAATGCTCCAATCCCAGGATTCTGCTTCAGGCGCTGCTGTGAAGCCACAGGCGCTTTCAAATGAATTACTATAATCATCATTTTCTCAGTTGTCGTTTAAAATAAGTGATATATTCAAAATAACGCCATCCTCAAAACCTGTTTGCCCACTTCAAATTATATTTTAAAGAATTCTCACTGTGCCACATCCGCTTCTCATTGTCCGACCTGCTCCCCTCTAGTATTGACCCACCCTCACTTCTTTCAAGAAGTGCCCATATGAATGAAGTCGAGATTTTAGGAAAGATAAATATAACAGTTCTCAAACTTAGATTATTTAATCCAGTTAAGAGAAGGGGCGAATCTTTGAGTCCCGTGTCCAGAGGCCTGTGGTTTAAGCCCTGCTCCATGTTCGTAGCTGCCTCAAGTCGTCCCTGGTTCTCTAGATGTAGCCACTATTTTGGTACCTGGTGCTCCTGGTGAGGTCTGGCCCGCGACTAGTGCACTTCCTGTTTCCTTTGGTCGTTGCCCGTCGGGCTCTGCAGGCCCCCTTTATCTCGTAATACCCATATTCACAGTTTTGACGACGGGCTTCCTCCCCTAAAGCAATGCTAGAGACAAGGGATTCCTATATCGAATATATGTCCACATGTTTACATTTAAAAAAATACGTAACGGGGCCTAATCTAAACTTTTCAAATGAAAAGAGTCCGCAGAACCATTATATAAATATATTTAGGTGGCACCCAAGACATTCGATAGATCAAGTCTTCATTCACAAGCACAGATCCAATCACTATCGAAAAGGTGACGTTCTGCAAATTTGTGTTTTGCAAAACTTTAGCTTTGTTTCTCATACTTTTGATCATTTTCAACTCGTATTCTGATAGAATTTCTATGCACTAGGGAGCAAAGAGTGAAATATCTCCTTTTAAGATCCTAAAACTCAGAATGATTGGATACCTCATCTCTCTTTTGTCTGTTGGATAGATTATCGGATCTCTGGGATAAAAGGTGGGATTTGTGTCATTGTATTGCAGTTCATTTGTTTATTTCACACACTGACATTTTTGCTGCTCTGTCACAGGGGCCGTTATAGCGGAGGAGCGTCCCCGCACTGAAAAGCCCCCAAGAGATGAAAAATAAAATGGTAATGAAGTTAATTCATTACCATTTTAATTTTCATCACCCCGTCCTGAACAGAGTGTTCGGACAGGGCGGGGCCTCCTGCTGAATGGCAGCAGCAGCAGGGAGTCAGGTGGGCTGGCTTTGCACTTGTTTAAAGTGTGCATGTCTCTTCAGCCCCATCTTGCAACAGCCAGCCACACATGCGCACTTTAAACCTCTTTAAACCAGCTGTCCTAAAATAGCTGGCTAGAGAAAGCAAAAGCCTCCAGTGCTCTTGTGAGCACTGATAGAGGCTGTTGCCACCAATCCTGGCGCTGCTCTGATAGCACAAGAGCAGCGCCAGGATTGGTTAGGAAAGTTGGCTGTGGCCCTAGAGTCACGAGGGAAGAAGACCAGAGCAAGGAGGATGCAGCAGAAACCACAGTAAGTACAATTCTATTCTATTTACTTAATTGTTTTTATTTTATGAAACCACCCACACACCACCCATTTGCCCACCCTCCACTCGTCGAAGTTGACAGCCACCACTGGATGGAGAGCACACTTCTGCATTAACAGTGTAGGAGTGGCCTTTCGGGCAGTCTAGTACAGCCAGATGGACCATCTTAAAAGGGCCTGATTGTGGACTTGTGTTTGTTTTAATGCTCGCCAACTTTACCATCATGGGCGATCTAAACTTCCATTTAAATAACTCCAATAGCATAACTGCCATTACTCTGATTGATAATATGGCAGCTTTCCAAGTTGATTAATCCACCACCCATAAAGACGGTCACATTTTGGACCCTCTCTATACAAATCTTCACGATCTTAGTGTTGATCGACCTTTGTCCCTTATGTGGTCAGACCAGTATGTTGTACCTGTGCACCTTTTCTTAGACACCCCCTTCCTGCATTAGAGGCCAATGCTATTCACTCGCGTCACTGGTCGAATTTCACACTTTCGATGTTCTGCGCTTCCCTTTGTAATTTGGTTCCTATGCTGCCTTTGGACATCACACAGGCGAACAGCAATGTGAGGTGATGACCAAGGCCGAAGAAGGACAGGCAGGCGTAGGCTTTTAGATAAGGTCTTTATTGTAGCTCCATATTATCAGACCTCATCCTACAACCGAAATAAGAAACTGACAAACTATTCTAGCCGTAACATTCTTAGATTCTCCACGTAGTTCCATGGTGACAACATAGAACGGGAGTACAGAATAGGAAGGAGTCATAGCATAGCCTATACACGAGGGGAAGGACAAGAACACTACATCACCTCCCTTTTTTACCAACAACAGAAAAAGATGCAAAGTTATTGAACAAATAAACAACACAAAATGCAGTCAATAAATGCACGAAATATACTAACTGTAATCTCTTAAACAAAGAGGAATTTTCCTCACCCTACTAGGTCTCCTTTCCACAGGACATGGAGGAGCGGCAGGAGGAGCAGATGGCCCACTGGACGGGTTCTCCTCAACACATTTGGAAGGACACTTAACAATCCTGTTAAGGTTCCATACTCTGTGATCCTGGGTTCTTACCGCGTTCCCCAGAAGTTTGGTAACCCTTATCGGTTGTCCAAACTTCGACTTGCCAACCCTTCTTTCAGGGAGTTTCACTCTAACCCAGTCCCCAACTTGAACAATAGTCTTCTTCACTGCATTCCTCGCATCAAACTCCAGCTTTCTTTTCTCCATCTTCTGCAGTTCGCGATCCTTCCATCCTACAGTGCGGTCAATCACGCCCCCAACTTCCATTCTTCTAGAGGTAACCCAGAGAGGATTGACCTGAGTACTAGCCACCCTTCCTTTAAACAGCGTGAAAGGAGAAACCCCGGTGGATGAATGTGGAGTAAACCTGTATTCACATACTTTTTTTTAATGGCTTCCTCCCAGTCACAACTAGAGACAACAGCCAATTGCATGGCTTCCTTGAGCACTCTCACAAATCTTTCGACAACACCATTGCATTCAGGGTGGTAGAGGGCGGCGCGCTTATGCGTAATCCCCTTTCACTCAAAAATTCTTCCACAGCACCGGAGGTAAATTGCACACCATTGTCTGTTAACACAGAAGCAGGCAACCCTTCACTAGAAAAGAGATCATCTAAGAAACTGATCACAGAAGAAGAGTCCACCGAATTAACTAGTTTAATTGCAGGCCACCTGGAAAACATATCCACGCACACCAATACATAACGATCCTGAGTTCTGACCTTCACCGGACCCAGGATATCCACAGCGACATCAACCCAGGGACCATTAGCTTGCTGTCTGATGACCATGGGTTGAGTCCTACACTTAAGAACCTTATCACTGTTGGCACATTGTGAACAAGAGCGCACCAATCTTTCAATCTGAACATCCATCGCAGGCCACCAATATATTTCCCTGAGTCTTTCCTTTGTTTTAGCTATGCCCATGTGACTAGAATGGGCACACTCCACAAGCTTGTCACGCAGGTCTGAAGGAACCACAAGCCTACTGCCTCTGAGAAGCAAATCGTTTGAACACGACAACTCCTCCTTCACACACCAAAACCCTTTAACTTGGTCATCACAATCGCGCTACTCACACCACCCATCACGTACATAGGTGATGACCCGCTGTAAAATGAGATCACTCACCAGACTGGCCTTCCATTCACCCTCTGTCACAACACCTTCAGTCACAACACACACTCTTAGGTCTTCCCCAGAGTCTTCCCCAAGAAAACAGTCATCATCACCACCATCAGAAATAGCTGAACCACTGAGCCTAGACAAACAATCCGCAAGAATGTTACTTGCCCCAGGTAAGTAAGAGACATGAAATTCAAAATCTTGCAGAGCAATTACCCATTTCCTAATTCTATGGGAAACACAATCAATACCTTTTTTTTCAAACACCTCTTATAAAGGTTTGTGATCTGAGACCACTGAGAAATGCTTGCCCCAAAGAAACTTTTTGAGCTTCCGAACTGCCCAGTAGACAGCCAAAGCTTCTTTCTCTATCACAGAGTAGTTACACTCTGCACCTCTAAGCGGCCTGGAAATAAATAGGATGGTGTTATCAGTGTGTTCACCAGGTTGCAGGAGAACAGCTCCCAGCCCCTTAGAGCTAGCGTCTGTCATGACGAACGATTCTTTTGTAGGATCAAAGCTAGATAGATTAGGAGCCTTGTTCAAGCAACTCTTGATGAGATCAAACTAGTCACAACAAGACTTGTCCCAAATGAATTCACGTCCTTTTTTAAGCAGAGCTCTCACATTTTCTGTTTTTTGTGCAAAGCCAGGGACAAATTTATTATAGAATTCTGCCATCCCAAAAAATTTGACAAGCTCATCCTTGTTCACAGGATAGTTGAGATGGAGATGGCTTCAATTAAGGATGGTTTAGGTTTGATACCTGAACCAGACACCAGGTGACCCAGATATTCAATTTCCCTGACATCGAATTTACACTTATCTAACCTGAGGGTGAGTCCTGAGTTTTGTAATTTGGACAAAACCTCTTTCAGTCTAGAATCATGCTCTTGCAAATTTACCCCATGAACAAGCACATCGTCTTGGTAGACTTTCACACCTTCAATGCCACTCAAAATATTCTCCATCACCCTTTGGAATACTGATGCAGCTGATATTAAGCCAAACGGCATCCTGAGAAATTTAAAGGTGCCGAACGCGGTGATGAAAGTGGTCAGATCTTGGCACGAGGGATGGAGTTTGACCTGGTGGTAGGCCGAGGAGAGGTCCAACGTGGAGAAATGGGAGGCCCCACCCAAAGAGGACAACATTTCAGCTATGTTTGGTAGAGGATAGCGATCGACAACTACAGCTTTGTTGAGCTCTCTGAGGTCAATACATAATCTTGCCTCTCCGTTGGCCTTGCGGGCCATCACCACCGGAGAGAGCCATTCAGTGGCCTCAACCTCTTGTATGACACCATTCTTTAACAATTTGTCTAATTCGGACCTCATCCTGTCTTTAACCCGTTGCGTGCGTCTGTCGGCCAACGGCCGTCGCGAGCACTACCTCTGTAGTGCTGCGAACGTCCGTTGGCCGACGCGGCCCCGCCCACTCCGCTAAACCGCCGCACCGCTGCGGAATTGCCGCCGCGGTTAAGCGGTTAACTAACAAAGGTACATTTCTAACCTTCGCCACCCTAGGTACAGAATCACGTTTCAACTTGATCATGTGTACATAATTTTTAAGACAACCCAGCATATTATCAAACACACCTGGAAATTTAGTAATCCACATGCTGCGATCAGTGACAGCAGCCACTGAAGGAGGTTCTCTTAAACAAACAGAAGGAGACTCATTTGGGTCAAGATATACTCCAAGATCACGTTGATGAGACCAACTAATAAGGGAATCTCCTTTCATGGATACGTATATTTTCCCCGCAGTGATTCTTCCTTTAAAATCTATGGTACCCATAAAATAACCCAACAAACTAATTATTTCCCCACCATAGCCTCTTGGGACAATGTCCAGTTTAAACAGCTTTACTTTTCCTGACAAATGTTTCTCATAAAATATTTTAGGCACAAGGGTAATTTTAGCTCCCGAGTCGAATAACATCTTAACAGACTTATCACTAATTAGAACCTTTTCCATGGGACCCTCAACCTCTCGATCCTTGACTTGACAAATAAACAGATCATCATCATCTTGTTCGTAAATATCCACCTCCCTTACTTTCTTTTGATCTATGTTCGATCTGCAGCATTTCGAAAAATGCCCCTTCCTCTTACAGATGGAACAAACAGTCTTCAAGCCGGGACAATCCTTAAAATTAGCTACATGACCTGGATTCCCACAATGGAAGCATTTTACGGAAAAGGATTTGATGTTTGTAAAGGAACGTGTAGACTTAGACACTAAAGGAGAACTTTGTGGATAGGATTTATGTGATTTGTCAGTAGATGAGGTCTTAACCTCTTTTACATCAGTGGAGATACACTTATGACTTTCTGTATCTTTGCGAATAGCTTCAACGCAGGCTTTGGAGTGTTCATGCATTTTCATAGTGATAACCACCTCTTGAAGAGGAGGATTGTCTTTTTGCCAAAGACTGTCTTTTGCCTTATCCATAGAACAGCCTAGCATAAGCTGGTCCCTTAGTCTTTCATCCAGACTGCCAGCGAATGAGCATGTTGAAGCAAGCTTGCGTAGAGCTGTGACGTATTGCTCAACAGACTCTTCGTGCCTTTGCATCCTCTTCCCAAAGTGATAGCGTTCTAAAATCATACTCACCTTGGGAAGATAATCCAAGTCCATTTTTTTTATGCATATTTCGTATTCATTGAGTCAGCTTCACTGTCAGGAAGGTCTGGTAGGTGCTCGAATACTTCTTGTCCCTCCGAACCCAGGCAATGTAGAAAGAGTGAAGATTTCCTCTCTGCACTTAGTGACGTACCGCAAACCCTTGCATAGTTAGAGAATACCTTTTTCCACTTTAGCCAGGGTATGGGAGGATCACCAGGGGCGGAGAGAAAAAACGGAGGGGGAGTGACGTTTTGCATGTCACCTGGGGGGAATTATTTATGGAGTGAGACACGAAATAGCGTAATGAATCACTGTGAGAAATAACCAATTTTGTATAACACCCAATCGTAAGTAGCAGACAGCTGTGCAGATCAGCGTGTGATCTGGAAACAAGACAAATCTGTAGTATAATATAAAGAGACAGGTGCAGCAATCAGTGTAAACTGTGCTGATCAGCGTAAATACACAAGCTGTGCTGATCAGCGTAAATTCAAGTCGTGACAACAGTTTGTAACCAGACAAGCTGTGCTGATCAGCGTGATCAGCATGGAGGATGTGCAGAACAATGAGAACAGCTGTGCTGATCAGCGCAAAGAGAGTGGAGGACGTGCAGCACAACGATAAGAGTCAGACAAGGCTGTGCAGGGCAGCGCAGTTGAAGGACAACAGAAAGCGCAGCACAAGGTGGGTAACTATGATGATCAGAGCTGCCGGGATACTAAGGTTAGCAAAGTTAACTTACCACCCGATTTTCAAACAAGGTGGAGAAAGGCAAACCTCATGGATGTAGGATGTAGGATGGACGAAGTCTCCGTGTTGAAATTCACTATGAACTTGTCTAAGATGGCCGCCGTTACGTTGCGCGCATCGCGAAGTCTCTGTGTTGAAGTTCACTGAGAACTTGTCCAAGATGGCCGCTGTTACGTTGCACGTAGACCTAATCGTGACGTAGTCGGGTCACGCACCGGCAAAGATATCAGCAACAACGTCTTAACGCAAGGCCAGGCAGCAGCACGAAGAGTGTTCCCAAGTCGCTAGGGAAGACGAGACGATGACGCCGGTGGGGAACACCTATGCTGGAGTCAGGCTTGGTCAGGCTGTTGCCAGGCAGCGCAGAAGTGGCGAAGAGAAGGCCGCAAGAGTGCCGAGCAGCCCCGGTTGCTAGGCAGCATTGAACGCAGGGCTATGCCGGCACCAAGCAGGCCCTGCACGGCCAATGAAGCACAAACAGGAGACCAGCGAGGCAAATGAGACACTCCCAGGAATCGAGTGCGAAGGAAGCGACAGTCCGCAGAAGACAGCGAGTGAAGGAAGGACACAGCGCGGAGAAGGTAAGCAGCTTTTGGATAGTTGGGTTGAGTTGAGGTCTGTGGAGCCGGTGGGTTGGTTTCCGCTCGTCGCCAAAATGAGGTGATGACCAAGGCCGAAGAAGGACAGGCAGGCGTAGGCTTTTAGATAAGGTCTTTATTGTAGCTCCATATTATCAGACCTCATCCTACAATCGAAATAAGAAACTGACAAACTATTCAAGCCGTAACATTCTTAGATTCTCCACGT
This sequence comes from Calotriton arnoldi, assembly GCA_963921515.1. Taxonomy (NCBI): domain Eukaryota; kingdom Metazoa; phylum Chordata; class Amphibia; order Caudata; family Salamandridae; genus Calotriton; species Calotriton arnoldi. Next base: position 394,590 of record CAWUFW010004596.1, on the reverse strand, counting down.
AGTTCCATGGTGACAACATAGAACGGGAGTACAGAATAGGAAGGAGTCATAGCATAGCCTTTACACGAGGGGAAGGACAAGAACACTACACAATGTTAATCAATGAATCTTCTGGCCCCCTGATTCCGCCCTCCCTCTATATGTAGTGCTCTTAAAAAATGTAAAGCCCTCTAATGTACTTGGAGAAAGCACTATGACCCTAACAATAAATTGCTGCATAAACAGGCCGTTAAGGCCTATCACAAAGCCATTAGTACTGTCCGCTCTGATTTTTATGCAGCTAAGATCGAGGCAGTTTTGATTTCCCCAAAGAAATTTTCTCTATAGTCAAATCACTACTGGACCTGGAAGCCAGATCTCCCATCATCCCACCCTTAGAGGTATGCATAATAAGCTAGTGTCCTTTTTCTCTTAAAAAATTAGTAATATCTACGTGGCCTTCCCTCTACACTACCGCATGTCCCATCTATTTTGTTCCTCTCAACCACGTAGGTCCATGCTTAGCAGATTTTACCCAATAGATGCAGGTTCTTTAGCCAGCATCACCAGCTTCATCAAATCTGGCTCTCCACAGGACCCTGCCCCTCATGCTTTCATCCTAGTTGCCTTGATCATCAATTGCATGTTAGGTAAGTTTCTCACCCTTTCATTGTTTCTGCCTCCATTTCTTGGGACTGAGAACATGTGTTTGTTATTCCACTTCCTAAGAAGCCTTCACTAGATCTCCGGGCTCTATAAAAGTATTGCCCCATTTCTCTCCTCCCATTTCCAGCAAAAATTGTGGAGAAGCACATAAACAGACAACTATCACACTATTGAGACCCTTATGAGCTTTTGAACCCCCTCAGTCAGGCTTTCGCCCAAAGCACAGCACTGAGTCCGCCCTCCTCACTGTCACAGAGCAGTTGCACTTAGCTTTACATCAGGGTGTGCCTCTATTGCCCTTATTATTTTAGATCTCATAGCAGCCATCAATACTGCGACTCACCATAATCTACTTCACAGATTGAGGGAGATAGGGATTTGCAGTATTGCGCTAAAATGTTTTTTCTCCTTTCTGTAAGATCACTCTTTTAAAGTTTCTATAAAAACATTTTCTTCCTCCACTCACCCTTTATGTGGAGTCTCACAAAGTTCATCTCTGAGCCCCATGCTTTCTAATGTTTATATCCCTCCTCTGGCAGGATTCACCCAGTCCTTTGGCTTCAGCCTCCTTGCATACGCTGCGACACCCAGCTCAGTGTTTCACTCACCCATGAATTCCCTGCTAATTCTACTCTTTTCCAAAACTGCCTCCTAGTAGGGGCAAGATGGATGGACCTCATTAGCCTTAAACTGATCAGTGAAAACACTGAAGTTATGGTTGTTGGTAACCAGCCCAACCTATGCTCCTCGAATTGGTTACCCATATCTCTCAGCCCCTCGCCCACCTCCTAAGCAAGTTGTGAAAATCCTTGGTATCTGATTGGATAATAAGCTCATAAACAAAAGAGGGAGTGAAGAGGTAAAGAAAGTGGATTCGTCCTCCTCAATATGTCATAGAAAACCAAAAAGAATCCACCTTGGACAAAGCAAAATGAAAATATCCTTCCAAAGTATTTTTTCACTATTTATGAAATGTGTGTACCCTACTGATGTTCAGGGGAACACAGTGTGTTGTTAAAATAACCCTCACCCACCCAAAGGTCCCTTGGTGGCATGCTTCATCATTGGGTTCTTCCCGCCCCGCTACGGGACGGGGCGTGCTACAACCAACGAAGACGCGGGAGCACTTAAAAGTGAATATACTATGTGTGATGGAAGAGTGAGAGTGGAAGGGTCAAACGTGAAAATAGTAAAGTTTATTAAAAAATACCTGGCTGTGTGGAAAACTAATATTTAATACTCCTCCTAGCTGGTATAATTAAAAATGGGGAGTGGAGGTAATGTGCTGCAATGGGCTACCACCTCCCTAGTCGACATGTTTCGAAGCCATCCCCTTGGCTTCTCAAAAATTGTGATTCCTAAATCGTGATTTTTACCAAATCCTAATTTGGAAATCCTAGTGGGCCCCAAATCAATCTACCTCATGAATAATTAATAAGGAAGGTCGCAGTTTGCGAACTATTATGAATGATAACCATCACAGGGATGGTGGCTTGCTTCAGTCAGCAGACCACCAAGTCTGTGATTGCTTTTAAATAAAGCAATCTTTTTTTTTTTTAATGCAGTGCATAAGGAAAATGGGATGCATTTAGGAAAAAAAAGTGTGCGTTTAATTTTTTTAAGAGTAGGTAGTGATCCATAAGACCACTGTCTACTCATAAAGATGTTTTTGTCAACATTCACAAAAGGGAAAGGGTCCCTTGGGAACTCCTTCCAGTTTACGAATGCATTACCACCTCCTGGGTTGTGTCGATAAAATATTAATGTTTTGCAACCTCATTTCAGTTGTAATGCATGAATACATACCCCTATAATTTGGTATTTGGGAGGGATGCCCTAAACACGCCCCTTCCAAATACCTAATCACAACCCCAAATTGCGATTCTGTAGAATTGCAGTTTGGTGCTGGTACATAAAATAAATGTGTACGATCACAAACGTTTGTGACCTCAAAAACGCTTCATACATCTGGCCTTCTGTCACATGCTGTCGCCTGTAAAATGTCAATGTTACATCAGGCACTGGGCACCAAGGCTCCCTCTTCCAAAGATGCTGCTAGCTTAGAGGATTCAGGAGTTTAAAAAAAAGATAGGGTCTAATTTATGGAGTTTTGGCGCTGGGCAACGCAGTAAGTTTCCTTGCTGTGCTGCCCTACGTCAAAGTGAAAGGGCAGTAATGCACCATATTTATCTAATACGGTGCATTACTGTCCTTTCCCTCCTGCGCTGGCCCCGTTTTAGCAGTCCTGGCTTACTCTTCATAACTGAATCATGGTTGGGAGATGACATGGCTCCAGTGCTGCATGAAGCAGTTCCTCTAGGCTTTCAAACTATCACACAAAATCATATAGGCAAAAGAGGAGGTGGCCTAGCTGTTGTATTCAAGCAAACATTAAATATCACTAAAGCTCACAACATCTCCATACAAGGTTGTGAGGCCCTCTTCACCAGATGCAAACCTACACCATCTTCCTCCTGTAACTTCCTGCTCCTTTACAGATCTCCACCAAGCAATGCAACATTCTGAGACACACTTCTAGACACAGTTTCAAACCTTATAACACTACACTCCAGCCTATGCATTCTGGGTGACCTAAACATTTGGTTTGACAAACCCAATATGCCACATCCGAAAACAATCACCACTGGCCTAGATGCACTGAATCTACATCAGATTGTCCACACTCCTACACACATCGCTGGACACATACTAGATGTCATTTTTGCAAATACAGAACTAGTTGCCTTTCAAACAATGACTCCAGTCACATGGTCAAACCACCATTTGCTTGCTTTCCAACATAAAACAACACAAAGCAACACACCCAAAACCACCTTAGATGCATCCACCTCTAAGTGGAACAAACTCAATTTTGAACACTTAGAAACACAACCAACATCCAATAGAGATCTAGACACAATAAATCCCGTTCTAAACTATATGAGTGACTACAGGAAGCTTTTGATATCCTAATACCACTACGAACGACACAACAGAACAAAAAAAAACAGGCACCTTGGAGAAATACAGAGATAAAAGAGATAAAACAGCAAATTAGAAAGCTACAACGTACCTGGCTCAAAACAAACAATAATCAAGACAAACATCACCTACAGAAACTTAACAGATTATACAAGTCAGCGTTCAAAAAAGCTAAGAAAAAATACTATTGAGACAGAATTCAAAATGCTAAATGTGCCAATAAAGAATTCAATAAAATTCTCACTGAATTTCGTAAACCAAATTGCCTAGAAGATCACCCCATTACTCAAGATTTCACAGACAAACTGGCAATTTATTACACAACAAAAGCAGACACATTGGACTCCTATTTAAAACAAAGAAAAACCTACCAGCACTGACCCTTTTTCAAAAAAACACTCCAAGAGTACACAAACCCAGCCTCTCCATTCCTTCCAACAAATATCACACAATGAATTTATGGACCTGGTCAAAGAAAGCAGGGCTTCCGGCAGCCCTTCTGACCCGTGTCCACCACAAACCTTCAAGAAAACTCTTCTAACTACCTCTGCTTCCACACCAGTAAGAAGAATCATCAACAATTCCTTAACTACGGGAATATTTCCAGAAGATCTCAAAAAGTCATACATAGACCCATTACTAAAGAAAACAAACCTAGACCCGCTTAACCCTCACAACTACAGACCAATTACAAATGGACCTTTCCTGGGCAAACTGATAAAAGAGCTGCATTTACCCAGATGTCACAATTTATTGAAGATAAATCCATACTTTCAGACTTCCAGACAGAATTCCGTCCAGGAAAAAGCACAGAATCTTCAATCTGAGATGACCTTAAGAACACACTTGACTGGAATGTATCAGGAATGAAGCTGGGATGATGAACGTTGGAACGCGTTCTTCTCTCTGCCGAACTCGCAGAGGCAGCTGGAACCCAACGATCCCCGGAAACCATTCAGCGAGTACTGTATCAGAAAACACCAGTACTTTTTCGATGACCTCAAGGGAGGGGGGTTTGGGAACACACAATAAACTAAAATAAAGAATTAAAATAAAAAGATAAAATAAAGAAGGTAACAACTGGTCTGCGTTCGTGCTGGTGGAGAATGCAAACGCTGGGTCACTAAATCCACTTGTAAGACCCAGTCCTTAAAAGGGAAATGGAGACCAGCTCCTAGTTAAACAAGTGCACCAGAAAACTGTTGACCATACTGTAACAAACATTAAGGCATGCCTGATTCTTTGACATCTGGAGGTACTGTTGGTCAGACACAGACTCCAGAGAAAATACACACAGAGAATAAATAAGTACACCACTAACACTCATCCACACTTATACCCACATATACATAAACACTCTTCAAAAACAACGAATTTTGAGTAACACAGTGAGAGGATCCCCAAAAGGTTTGGGAGCGTTCCCAAACCCTTTTAGCCAAACAGGGACTGATGCATATATCAAGGAAATATAATATTCAAATAAACAATTACGGCTTTCTATAATCATCAATAGTTTTTGACAAGCCCCTGAATATTCATTACATACACAGGCGAAGTCTCGTGAGCCTCAATGCGATAATAAAATTAAATAGTCACCATGTAATAAACTGGAAAGCCTTCCGGCGACCAGAAACCCCCCCTTTATGCTGGAACCCCTATTTCTGCACGAGTGAGCAAGTCATGAAATGGATGGCCGTAAATACAAGGATCAAAAGGGAAATGTTGATTATAAGACTTAGCTTCTGATGGCTGATCTTGCTCCCATCAGGAAACGCCAACCGGAACACCAACTGAAGGAGAGAAGAGCCGCAGGACCGCTCCGGGACTGGTTGCGATGAGAAGCAGTTGGGGCGTTGCTAGTTGGGGTTTAAATACCCGTAGCGTGAGCCCCAGCTGCAGCTGCTGTCATCGACGTGGCAGAGACGCGCCGGTCCAGCCACTAAGGGCCTGCCATTTCTGCCGATCGCGCAGCCCCAGCCGCACAGGGCCGGCAAGGATCGTCTGCAGCTGCAGCAGGCTTAAGGAACAACAAATCAAGGAAGCAAACAATGGCAATGGTAGAGACATATCCAGAGCCACCCATACAACAGGTGGGCCACACCCTGGTAGGAGGAACAAGCATACACGGACCCCCCTCATACCCTAAAGGGTGACATGTGGGGAATACTCCTAAATGGGAGAATGGGTCACTATGGCTGGAGCCCAAGCTGTCGTAAGCGGCAAACGGTAAGAAAGCTGCTGAGGGTCCCCACGCCTAACAATTCCCACCCTGCTGGAGGGAAGATGTCTATGCGCAGCCCGGGGAATCCTGACAGTACCTCCCACCCAAGGCCCAGGGACAGGGCCAGGTTTGTGGGGATTGCACTGGTGATAAATTCGCAGAAGACGAGGAGCATGAATATGAGAAGCGGGTTCCCAGGTCCGTTCGTGGGGACCATAGCCTTTCCAGGCCACTAGATAATATAACGTCCCCCGAGTAAGACGGGAATCAACTATAGTGCTTTCTTCATGTTCTAACTGGCCTGCAACTTCCACAGGTAACGGTGGGGCTTGGTGTCGAGTGTCAGGGTGCGTGGGTTTTAAGAGGGACACATGAAAGGTGGGGTGAATTTTAAAGTGGAATGGTAAAGCCAAACGTACTGCAGAGTTTTTATAGATTTTCAAAATGGAAAAAGGTACAATGTATCGTGGCTGAAATTTACGAGACCCTTTTAATCGCAAATGCATAGTGGACAACCATACCTGTTGACCTACTTGGTATGGAGGGGCCGGTCTCCTCTTTCTGTCTGCGTACTGTTTGTACATAAGCTTTGCATGAGTCATATTTTCCTTTAATTCTTTTAGCACTTGATGTTGTAAAGCATGACCCTGTGGTGAGGCTTTCGAGAAGGTAGAGGATTCGGCCAGTAAAGGCGAAATTTTAGGATGGTACCCATAGAGAGCATAGAAGGGAGAGAAAGCAGTGGATGAATTTACCATGTTATTATGGGCAAATTCGGCTAACCATAGGTGATCAACCCATAACTCTTGTTCAGTTACATAATTTCGTAGTAATTGCTCGATTTCCTGGTTGGTACGTTCGGTCTGCCCATTGGACTCCGGGTGATAGGCGGACGAGAGCTCCACCGAAATGTTGAGTAAAGTACAAAATGCTTCCCAAAAATAGTACACAAATTGAGGGCCACGATCGGAGATGACGTGTGAAGGCAACCCATGGAGTCGTACAATGTGCTGTAAAAATAATTTAGCCAACTGAGGGGCATTGGGTGTCCCTTTTACTGGGAAGCAATGACACATTTTAGTCAATAGATCGACCACCACCACAATGGATATAAACCCTTGGTCCGAAGGTAAATCAACAACTAGATCAATGGATACGGAATGCCAGGGTGAAGGTGGGGTTGGGAGTGGATTGAGTAATCCGGCCGGCTTTCGTCGCTCAGGTTTGGTACGAGCACATACATCACAAGTTTGAACATATTGCTGACAATCAGTGCGTAGGCTTGGCCACCAGTAATCTCTTTAAAGTAGTTCCAATGTTTTAGTGATACCGTGGTGACCTGAAAGAGGTGAATCATGGCACCATCCTAGGGCTTGTTGTTGCAGACCCTTTGTTGGAAGGAACAGACGATTTAGATGATAAAGTGCACCGTCGATCACTTGTCCGTCAGGATGTTCTTTTAACCATTGTGCCTGGTCCACCTGGGCAGATGCTTGACGTACTTGCGTGGTCCATGTGGCATCCCTGGTGGTGATAGTGTTGATGAAATTAGTCCTGGTCAATAATAAGGGAGGTTCGTTAGTATGTTCTGCCTCTAGAGTGGGTCGAGAAAGAGCATCAGCTTTGACGTTTTTACATCCTGGTCGGAAGGTGATCACAAAGGAAAAATCAGCAAAAACAATGACCAACATAATTGCCTGGGCGTGAGTGCTTTGACAGATTTTAAGAACTGTAAATTCCTGTGATCCGTGTACACGGTTACAGGATGTTTGGTGCCCATAAGGTAGTGTCTCCACTCCTGAAAAGCTGCCTTGACCGCCAACAGCTCTCTATCAAAAATGGTGTAATTCTTTTCTGCTTCAGCTAGTTTACGAGAATAAAAGGCCACTGGGTGTAATTGCCCTGAATCCAGGTGTCTCTGTGATAAAATCGCACCTAGGGCGATATTAGAGGCATCGGCCTCCAGATAGAACGGTTGGCTGGTGTCGGGGTGTAAGAGAATTGGAGCGGATGTAAAAGCCTTTTTTAGCTGTTGAAAGGCTTGCTCGGCTTCTGGACTCCAAGCAAATTTCTGATTTTTACGAAGGAGAGAGGTAATGGGGGCCACCACTTGCAAAAAATCTGTAATGAAACGCCAGTAAAAATTGGCAAAGCCGATAAAGCGTTGGATTTCTTTGATGCAGGTTGGTGTTGGCCATTCGTGCACAGCTTGAACCTTGACTGTAACACAGTAAGTTAACACAGTACGTTTATTTTTTTAGCATAGTTAATTAAAACCATTGCAATAGTGACACTACAAAATTCTAAAACGTTATTAAAACTAATTAAAATTCAAAATCAAACATTCATTGCAGTTTAAAATCCCATTTAGATTATGCTAGATTTAAGATAAAGACAATAGGTCGCTGGATGCTGTCATGTGCTTGTCTCACATTGTCTGTATTCCTGCACCACTTGCCCATTTTTCCGATCTCATTGTCTATGTTTATTGCAGGATTTGTCTCTCTGCTACTAATAAGCGTCTTTGATGAGGTCCTGCTAAGACCCTTTTTTTTTTTTTTTTCCCCATCTACTTGTCAGCTTTGCGGCAATTAATTTTGTAAAGCATTGTTTGTTATTTTTGGCATTTTTTGTTCAGCCATCAACAGAAATTTTACCAATCTGCAGTTTAATTGAATGTTTTCTGGGTTGAAGCAGGCCAACACTGCTTGCCTTCTAGAACGGATCCCTTTCTGTTTAAAAGGTTCTTTTAGAAGCTGTTGCCGCGCTTCGTCCAGTTCTTCGCACAGGCAAATTAAGTGAAGAATATCGCCATTCTTGGTGTTGCACAGCCTGCAAGTATTTTGTCCTTTTATCCTCAGCCATGGTGGTAGATGCTGGGTACATGGAAGGATCCCCATTCTGTACCTTAGGAAATTCATTTTTATGGCCCTCGGATAGCCCTGATTGAAGTATTGTTGTGGGGCGAGTGATTTGTAAGAGTTAAGGGTCATCCAGGCATGAGATCTTTTTGTAAAGCTTGACTGGATCCATAGTCAAACCTCCAGGCGAGATGATGAACCCTAAAAAGTGTACAGTAGTGACATGGAACTCACATTTCTCGATTTTTGCAAATAGTTGATCACGAAAGGCCTTTAGTACCTTTCGCACATGGTTAACATGCTCAGGGAGAGAGTGTGAAAAAATCAAAATGTCATCAATGTACATGAGTACAAAAACATCCAGATATTCACGCAGAATGCTGTTGACCAGGTGTTGGAAGGCGGCTGGGGCGTTACACAAGCCAAATGGCATAACTTGGTACTCAAAAAGCCCAAATTTGGTACGAAAAGCCGTCTTCCATTCGTCACATGGTCTCATACATACAAGATGGTATGCGCAGCGTAAATCAAGTTTGGTGAAGATGGTAGCTGACTGGACTTGATCCATCATGTTGGAAATGAGCGGCAAGGGGTACCTATTTTTGATGGTCACCTGGTTCAGGGCGCGATAGTCTATGCAGGCGAAGTCTCGTGAGCCTCAATGCGATAATAAAATAAAATAGTCACTATGTAATAAACCGGAAAGCCTTCCGGTGACCAGAAACCCCCCCTTTATGTTGGAACCCCTATTTCTGCACGAGTGAGCAAGTCATGAAATGGATGGCCGTAAATACAAGGATCACAAGGGAAATGTTGATTATAAGACTTAGCTTCCGATGGCTGATCTCGCTCCCGTCAGGAAACGCCAACCGGAACACCAACTGAAGGAGAGAAGAGCCACAGGACCACTCCGGGACTGGTTGCGATGAGAAGCATTTGGGGCATTGCTAGGCGGGGTTTAAATACCCGTAGCGTGAGCCCCAGCTGCTGCGGCTGTCATCGACGTGGCACTAAGGGCCTGCCATTTCTGCCGATCGCGCAGCCCCAGCTGCACAGGGCCGGCAAGGATCGTCTGCAGCTGCAGCAGGCTCAAGGAACAATAAATCAAGGAAGCAAACAATGGCAATGGTAGAGACAGATCCAGAGCCACCCATACAACAGGTGGGCCACACCCTGGTAGGAGGAACAAGCATACACGGACCCCCCTCAGACCCTAAAGGGTGACATGTGGGGAATACTCCTAAATGGGAGAATGGGTCACTATGGCTGGAGCCCATCTGTCTTAAGCGGCAAACGGTAAGAAAGTTGCTGAGGGTCCCCATGCCTAACGATTCCCACCCTGCTGGAGGGAAGATGTCTACGCGCAGCCCGGGGAATCCTGACAGAATGGGGTTGCTGCACTACTTCTCTTGGACCTCTCAGCTGGCTTTGACACTGTTGACCATGACACTCTAATACAAAGACTCTACAAAGCCAGCAAAGAGGGGACTGCTCTTGACTGGATCACATCCTACCTTCAAAACAGAACTAATGTTATCCATACCCTCCCTTTCTCATTCAAACCACACTTCACAAAAGCAGGGGTGCCTCAAGGCTCTATCATCTCACCCAATTTTTTCAACATGTACCTGAAGTCATTACTGGGACTGATCAATCAATTTACCGTCACATGATATATCTATGCAGATGACACACATATACTCCTTAAACTGGAAAGCCCCAAAGACATTAGAAACTTACAAATTTTCAGTTGTCTCAGAGTCGTGGATCAGTGGATGACATGGAGCCATCTTAAATTGAATGCTTCCAAAATGGAAATACTCATGTGTGATGACTGGAAAAAGTATGACCCACTCGCCACCTGGCCTGATGATCTTGGAACACCGCCTAAAGTATCTAAGGAAGTAAGAAACCTCGGAATTACCATGGACTCCAAGTTTTCAATAAATGCCCAAGTGGACAAACTAGCAAGATCAAGCTTTGTTAATATAAAAACGCTGCAACGCATTTTCCCCCACCTGGGATTTCCACACAAGGTCCAGGCTACTATCTCTCTTGTTCTGTCTAAACTTGATTACGCCAATAGCCTCTACCACAGATCATCTTTAACAACTATCAAAAGACTACAACAGATTCAGAACTCTGCTGCCAGACTACTGTTACATATAAAGCCACAAGCCCACATCTCCCCTACCTTGAAGGCCCTACATTGGCTACCGGTTTCCAGATGATCCACATTCAGGCTGCTTTGTATCACCCACAAAACGTGCATGGAACAGGACCGCTCTTCATCAGGAATAAAATCACCAAATACACTCAACAAAGGAACCTCTGCTCTAGATTGGCACCTTGCCTCAAAATCCCACCATACAAGGTAAAAACCATAGGTGGCACATCCTTATCTGTTCAAGCAGCCAAACTATGGAACTCTTTATCCCCAAACATAAGATCCACGGATAACTACCTTATCTTCAGAAGACAACTCAAGAGTTGGCTCTTACCCACATAACTACCATACTCAAACAGATATACACAGCACATCCCTGTGTACATAAGCATTTAATTGGACTATAGATGTGTACCTACATATGTGTATTGCTTTGTATAAACATGCACAATAATTATGTTTATAAATATATAGATATTCATTAGTCCTGCGTAACAATTGTACATATTACTTATGTTTATATTATTCCATGTTTAACATGTATATAGGTGACTGCATAAATAAGTAAATCTTTTAACATAACTATTTATCAACAATTGATTGAATTACAAAAAAAATAAAAATAAAAACATTAACTTAAAGTACAGCAACACTTGAAAGGCTGAGTTTATTAAATACAACATAAATCTACATATATTACCTTCCTTATACATATATACCTTCCATTGCTTATGTATCTTTATATTTATTACTTTACTTCTAGTTCAGCATCCCCAATGCACTACCCTATTTGTCACCCTATACCTCTCTCAATATATCCTATACTTCCACTCTCTGACTCATCCCAAACCCCATTCTACTACTATGATCCACAAAATAACCCTTTCTAGAATCTCCCCTCCTCTACCCCCTTTACCTCTTTTACTATTCAGATCTCCCAAACAAGCCTTTCTAAACCTTTCCCTCCGACTTTTCCCCCCTCCACGTCCCCTTTTACTAATACCAAACTTCTTCCTACTGCTATGAGCTCCAAACACAAAAAAAACCCTTACCTTTCCTATCCCTCCACTATCCTTTTCAATCCAACTAACAGACTAACATGTCCACCGCTCAAATTAACTTCATATTTCCCCATACTAATTAACCACTAATCCTTTTTGGGTTCCGAAGTAGCGTGCTAATCACAGAAAAAGCGCTTTGATGCTTCATCAGGGGTAATAAGCGCTATTTACATGCAATTACAATTACAATTACAATTCAGAGTCTCTAGTTCCTGATCTGTGAACTTCCCTCTCTACTTTCTAGCTCCCTTTGCTCATAAGGCATCTCTCAGCTAGGCCCAGTCCAAGCTGTTAGATCCTGCAGGACTCTTGCTGCTCATTTTTGGTTTGAGTCGAAGTAGGTCCATGTTGCAATCTCCTCATCTTCTCTGTTCATCTTCGCAAGAGTCTGGTCCGCTTCACTAGAGTGTCCAAGTTAGTGTTCCGCTCAGCTGCCGTCTTCTTTACCCACACTGAGGCATCCACAAGGGTTAGAAAATAATGTGTTAGGCCGCTGTCGATACGCCTTCATTTAGCTGGGAACATCAGCATGAATTGCAGGACATGTGCATGCAGGTTTTTCTTTACCTCCACAAATGTTGTTTTTAATCTTAAACCATGTATTCTGGGTAGAAATATACTATAATCCTTTCCACTTCTATCTGGCCATTTTTCAATGGCTGCTGCTGGATATTGTCCATGTTTCTGTAGTTCAAGAGTCTTTGGACCACAGGCCTTAGGCAAGCCCTGGTTGTCAAGGAACAGCCAACACCCTTGCTCCTCTTCAATAGTGAAGAAATGCGAGAGACCTCCAGAAGCCACTCGCTTCTTTAGCCAGTGTACCAGAAATAGCTCCATGCTAGGCCCACTATCTTTTCTAGTAAACAACAATTCTAATAATGTTCCTTCTTGAGCGGCCCTCAGCATGTTCAGTTCTCAGTTCAAAGGTCACAATTCACTTTTTGAAGTCTGTAAATTGTTGTTGCAATCATGTTACCATCAGCTTTGTGCTTGCTATCGCTGATTCCACTTTTGTCATTCTGTCTACTAACTTGTCTTGAGATGTTCTCAGGAGAGTTAGAACAATTGCTACTTGATCAATTTTGGCTTCTCATTGTTCATGAGAAGGAGCTATGGCTGCAAGTATTGCACCAAACTTATCTGCATTTTCCAAGGATGTTTTCTCTGTATGTGCTGCACTCCCTGCAACATGATTGTCCTCACTCCTCTCATCAACCTGGTCAGCAGGAGGCCGCTGCTGTCTGTACCCTGGCTGCCTCCCCATTACACAAGGGATTCCAGGAATGTCAGACTGATCCAGCCATACAGTCACAATAGTATCACTGTCCCACTGGGCCACTGCATTCTGAGGCTTCATAAGAGGTAAATCACATCTCAGGGCGGTTCAATAATACCACCTCTACCGTGTTAGAAGAGGTCAAGTGTCTTTATTTCTCTTTACCACCCCAAGATCGGGGCGGCAAACAGCAGCCCAGTCATGGCTTTGGGCAGGCAATTCTCTTAGCATGTCCTCCCCTCGTGATCTGTAGATTCACAGCCCTTCATGCTGTTGACCATGATGTGCAGGAAGTTTAAGTTTGCCCATGTTAGCATGCACACCTGTATCCCATCATTTTGTCAGTGAGCAGTGGCATTCCAATGTGCAATCCATTGCACGCACAGTTTGGGGTATCCAGGGCCTGCAAAACTCCCTGCATTTGTGTCTATGGGCTGGCAGTGTCTGCAGGTGCAAAGTGACAATCACATATCAGATTAGGCACTGATCTAGTTATACATCTCAGGAGTCTTAACAAAGAGAGCCTTAGTGTGTGTGATGTTGAGAGCCAGATATACATTCACATGACCTTGTGTCTGTGGTATTATGACACATTAATTTGGAATCCAGAGTGGCACAGTTTGTAGAGAGTGGAATGGACCACTGTCACCAGGTTCCAATCCCTTATGGTCTACCATTCTTCCTTTGGATTTAGAGGAAGAGGGAGGACACCACAGCCGCCAGGAGCTCCTTTTGTTTCACCACAAATCACCAAGCCTCAGGGTCTGCTCTACCGAGCTCCACTCCGGTGGCTGAAACACTTACTTTGCATGTGTTCTCACGCACCGAAACGTCTGCACTCCAGCGCACCAGCAAGTCCTTCCCGGTGAGGCAATCATGCAGCTCCTCCAAACCAGCAGGCCCACCACTTGAAATGTGGACGTGGTCATCTGCACAGCTCACCTCCCCCTCCACCACCAAGGACATACCCAGATCACCCGCAAGGCCTTCAGATCATGGCCACTAAAGGGCCACTCTCTACCATCGGGCACACTATACAATGCATGGTCGCAGCCGGTGGTGCCGTTCTTTCCACTTTGGTGGAGCCAGTGTCAACCTGTCGGGTCTCTTCTCAATTTAGGGCCAGTTAGTTGTCTTCTGGAGCGCTTGCCAAATGCTCAGCAGCAGGATTTCAGCAGATGGTGTGGGAGCACATTCTCATACGTCTAATCGGCCATCTTGACTTTGGCACACTCCCACCTGGAATTACTAACTTACTTCATCTTGGATTGAGACTCAGGTGCCCTAGTGGAATGTGAAGGGAGCTAACCACTTGCAAATACATCATATTTCGTCTGTAACGCGTTATGGGCTTCCATAGTCTCCATGCTCAATCTTCTGGTTTCTAGTAACTGTGGAATCTGATATGCTTTTTACAATGGGACTGTCCAGCAGAACAGTGAAATCCTCATACAACCCTGACAATTAGGTCAGGCAGAAAGCTAAAGCTCTGTCATGAAAGGCCTAAAAAGCATACAGCTGTAAAAAGTCGTGCAGGCTTCAACAAAGAGAGATGAGGAGCAGGGGAACGTAGTAGTCAAGCAAGCACAGAAGAAGTCATCCAATTGAAGGAATCAGTAGATGAGAAGGCAAGTAGAAAAGAGTGGGGAGGGAAGGCCAGAAGAGGGGAAGTCATGGTGAATTAACTTCTTTGAATAAAACAAATGATGCAACATATTCAGCATACTCATTTCCGATATGAAATTCAACAGAATGTATTTTAAATTAGCAAATGTCAGGTTTGAAGTTTCAGAAAATGTTTGTTACCATTGAAAAATGTCAAGAACCATTCTTTAAAACACATGCAGGGCATGGCTCTGAGCTGAGAGGACATGCTCACCTGCTGCTCCATGCCAGCCTATAAATGTGACTGGGCTACTCCGCCAAGAAAGAGAGTAGAGATGTCCAGGCTATAGCTATGCCTCCCTGAAGTATCAGCCAACATGGAGGCCCTGACTACCACAGCTGAATCCATGTAAATCTGAGATTTCTTATTGCAACAGAGTTGCCTCTCCTTGCTGAGGTGCAGTCCAAGATGGCGGTTGAATCAGTGCAGGCCAGCAGAGGCCCTTGAAGAAGCGATTCATGTCGACTGTGTGGATTACTGAGGGCACTTCCAGATGGAGACCTAACACTGGAGGCCCAACCTAAAGGCCTGGGAATGTGAAGGACATTGACGGTGAGCTGTCTTAGAGTGGCCAATACTTGGATCCATGCTGGTGAGTGGTAATGGAGGCCCATTGAGAAATTTGAAACCTGCTATTGTTTAGAGGTCCCACTAGCAAGAAAGACGATAGGGACCCACCAAGACATTACCTCTGGCAGATGAAATTGATCTGCCCAAGTCCTCCTTGTCCAAGTGTTACTGAGGAGGTGGGTGGGATACTAATATTGGGATTAGAGTGGTGTGTCGGATTGACCAGAAGAAGAGCTTGGGGGCCATCATAATTTAAAATATAAAGACGTAAGCCAGGTGAGGAGGAACCACCCTTATGTGACTGAGTGACCCTCAAAGTGATGATTCAATAGCAAATGAAAATGAGGGCAAAAAGTATTGTATAAGTATGAGAAGTGTGAGAGGCAGCGTAACCCAGGACCACCTTAAAGGCCACCTAAGAATCAGAATCAACAGGAACTACTGGCATTCTTTGCAAGTGAGGCACCCTAAAGCAGGTCCAGTGAATTGTCCACATGTTGGGAATTGATGGCATGCACAGACTGCCCTGCTGACTCCATAACACTCCCCCGATCTGTCTTTATGAAGGACCAGCTTCCTTCAAGAAATAACTAAAGGAAGATCTCAAGACTGAGATGGTTAAGGAGATCTAGGAACAATGGCATAATTGTGACCCAAAACTCCATTGGAAAGGATGTTGACTCATTGGTCGAAAGATTGATAGAGTGTGAAACTAAATCTGAGCAACACGTAGTGACAGAATGTGACACATCCAGGTAGATGAGGATGCTACAAACTACAACAGAGTTGGCACTAGCAAAGGTTCAGGACATAGAGGACAAGTCCCAAAGAAAGAAAGTCAAAATTCAGGTCTAGCCAAAGGAGTTGAGGGCCCAGACATGTAGGCCTTTGTAGTTCATATGCTCTCCACGCCTCGATGTGATAATCAGGAGGTAGTGAGACTCAATAAAGTATGCAGAGTGGAACATAAAGGCGCATCTCATGATCACAGAGGAAGAGACATTTTGGCCAAGTTTCTCTATTTCTCAAAAAAAATGAGGAGATTCTTAAAGTATTAAGGGGCAAAAGAGTGGTCTCCTTTCATGGTCATACATGCCAAGTATTTCAGCATGTCTAAGTGATCAAACTAAAGAAGAGTATGTATGTCAAACCTGTAGCTGAGAAATTGTGCAGCAACGGCATACAGTGCACATGGACGTTTCATTTCGCCATTGCGTTTGACCAAAACAGTAAGCCTGAACACTTCACCATCTGCTGGGAAGCTGCTGCACTTTTGAACATTGAGCTACTTGGCAATGCTGAGCCAATACGACCATCATTGGCACACAAATCATGGGTAGGAAGATGGCATCGGCCCTTTGCTGGGATTGAGGCACAAGATGGAAGAAAGGCAATGAGGAGAAAAATATCCACTGCAGTTAGTAATATTGACTCAGGAATGTATGGACCAATTCGACTGGTTTACCTCCTTAGCATGAGCCATGCTTTCCTTCCAGGTATTACTTCTCAAAGTCACTGAAGAGCCCTGTGTGTCTGGGTTGGGCATCCTGGGAGGAACAACAAAGTTGTAATACTCATATTGAGACTAGAAGTTTTGAAGAGTTTTAGGGTGGAGCAGAGGGTCCATCTCTTCTTCTTTCCACTGTACTGAATGTCCCCTCACTTAATTTAGAGTTGGCCGGAACTTCAGTATGTCAGTGGCAGAGACTAGTCCTCCACCGCTGACATACACCTTTGACAGCCTGACAGAGTAGCTTACCACCAAGCCAAAACATGGCAGTAAGTGAAAGTAAAACCATTTCAATTACACTCACGCATGGGAGAAAACACCCATGGTGATGGGGTCTTTTTTTATTTTCAAAAAGAAAATCCCACTTTGGGATTTTCTTTTTGAAAAAAAAAAAGAAATTCGAAATGTTCCGTACAGCTGTCATGATGATTTAGTCGTACAGCCCACTTTCAATGCATTGACAGGAACCGCTATGATGGTTGTTCCTTCCAATGTAAGAGATGTTCACTGGCACAGCAGACACTTCTAAATTTGGAGTGTAGTTACTCCATCAGTGAGATGGAGTATTTACTCCATCGGCCTGAATGAGTAACTGCACTCTAAATCAGGCTCATAGTCTGTTTCTCTGCCTCCAAGTAGCACAGTGGTGTAGCTGTCCCTTTAGTTAGGTGATGGAAATTGAGTTATTAACTTAGGAAGAAGTGAACCCTACTGGCATATTAACCACAACCTGAGAATCACTGCTCAACACCTGGTAGGTATGGCACAAGCAGCAGGCAGTCCCCCAGAGAAGTGTGTATTATGTTCAAGCTGTAAAAATAATCAAAAGACTATGAACATCACTACAAAATAAGATTTCCAAAATGATTTAGAAGAATAGACAAAAACGTAATGTGGACAGATCCCAAGCTCATTAAAATAGGATAAGAAGAAGCCAAGATATGAATTTTTCAAAGTTTAAGGCAAAGGAAAATGCCTAGAAAAGCAGATTTCGAAAGCAACAGTTTGCGGGTGACCAAGACGCAGGCACAATTTCACACAGGTGGCTACAAAAATCGATCTCTAAGTTTAATTGAAAGGATGCCAAGCCTGTGTAAGTGGTTACAGATGGATAAGAAGGAGCAAGACATGGTGGCTCAGCCTATCCCGAGGACACATATCCAAGTTGCACAACTGAAAGTGGTGACTGAATGGTTGAAAGAGATGATGAAAAAAATAGGGTCCCATATGAATAGAGCGGTCATAGTCTGTCCCATTTGGGATGCAATTTGGCTATCTAGGGACCTGAGACCTCCCAAAGCATTTCTGACTGTGATCAATGTCTGCAACAACACAGCCACAGAACATGGTGTCAGAGCTGTTCCATCTTCTTACCTGCCAATTGATTTCAAGCCAAAATATTCCACAGCAATCCTTGCTAGTGCAATCACTTTATGGTGGGAAGTAGGTGCACAGTGACAGTTGACATGCTGCTGAATGCCTCTGTTAAGTCTTTTTCACTATGAAAATTAGAATTTGGCCTAGTGGAACCAGAGCGTATGCATTAAGCACAGATCTGACACTGGTTGATGACTCCTCTCATGCGGGAGGAGGCCACCAGAGATAAAATGGTGTTTGAATAACTTTTGCCGCAAATCACTTCTGGCAAAGGGATTATTTCTAATTGTTATAAAATACTTCAAGATATTAAAGCTCCACAGCACAGATATGGATAAATGGGAATGCACGCTGAAGACCGAGATCTCTGACAAAGAGTGGGCAACCCATAGCTGGATATAGGCAAATCTTGATGTGTATGGAAAGGAAGCAGGGCAGCATTATAAATTGATGTTTAATCAGCATTGTACACCAGACAAGATCTGCCATACATTCCCCGAAGCAAATTTCAAGTTGGAAATGGGGGTGTGCCCAAAGGGCTGATGCTGAGCATACCTGGTGAAATTGCCCCAAGCTAAAGCGTTTTGGAAGGATCTTAGGGGAGCAAGTGAAAGAATAATGGGTTAGCCCATGCCAAATGACCGGGCACTTTGATACCAGGGGCCATATGTATCAAGCATTTTCGCAATCGCAAACACTGCGAATCGCTAAATTTCAGTGTTTGCGAATGCAAAAATGACTTTTGCGATGTATGAAACGGAATCGCATCCCAGAATTGCTAATCGCAAAAATAGCGATTCGCACAAATGTGCGAGCCCGATTATGCGAATATTTTATGCGAATTCGCATATTGCTGTACGCGATTTGCGAATTTCGCAAATAACGTAATCGCAGATAGCGAATTCGCAATGAGATGTACCAAAAATTCGCTATCTGCGAATTAGCAAAATTCGCAATTTAGCACCTCGCAATTACCACCAACTCAGAGCAGGTGGTAACCAGGTGCAACCCATATAAGCTGGCCCAAAATGCAACAGGGGCTTTCACAATGGCTGCGCTGTACATCATCGCTAGGAGGCTGAGGATCAGAGCTGCTGGCCAGAGAAGGAGACGCAAAGAGAGGATCTTCAGTGCACGCATCACCCTGTTCCAGCAAACAGAGGAGCAGATCCATGAAAAGTACAGGCTGCACCCAGACAGCATCATGGATCTCATTGAGGAGCTAAAGCCCATGCTGGAGCACCCCACACGCAGGACACACACCATCCCCACCCATGTGCAGGTCCTGTGCTCACTGCACCTGCTGGCGTCTGGGAGCTTTCAGGGGGTGATAGCAGCAGCAGGAGGGGTGACACAGAGTAGCCTGTCACGCCTCTTTCACAGGTTCCTGGATGCCATGATGCAGAGGTTGCAACACCACATCCATTTCCCTAACACGCAGCAGGCACTTGACCAAACCAAGCAGGGGTTCTATCAGATAGCCCAATTCCCCCATGTAATTGGCTGCATTGATGGGACCCATGTCGCCCTGTCCCCCGTCCCAGACAGAATATGTGTACAGGAACAGAAAGTGTTATCATTCCCTGAATATCCAGGTAGTTTGTAATGCCACCCATGTCATCACGGACATAGTTGCAAAATATCCTGGAAGCACCCATGATTCATTCATTTTCCGCCACAGTGGGCTACACCGTCGCCTCTTGGCTGGGGAGTTTGGTGAGGGCTACTTGCTAGGTATAAAATGGCTAACATTCACACATACAGTTGAGGCCTTGAGTGGGATGACAGTGTGTAACCCATTTCATTTGCAACCTGCAGGGGACAGCGCGTATGCAGTGAGGGATTTCATCATGACACCCTACTTGAATCTAGCCACTGCTGCGGAGCGCTGCTACAACAACGCCCACAGGTCGACCCGTAGTGTGATTGAAAGGACTTTTGGCATCCTAAAGAGCCGATTTAGGTGCCTACACAAGAGCGGAGGTGCCCTGCAATACAGCCCGGAGACCTGCTGCAAGATAGTGGTCGCATGTGCCATGCTGCACAACATAGCAACCAGGAAGGGCACCCCAGTGGAGCTCAGCGAATCAGAGTCATCCGATGAGGAGGGACTGGCTCCTCGTGCAGGACTAGCAGGTGGTGTTGGGGCAGCTGCCGGACGGCAGAGGCCCAGGAGATCACGCACAACTATTTCTAGGTGAGTAATAATGACAGTATGCTATGTAATGGTGCACAACTGTGTTTTTATTCCATTTGGTGCTAGTACAATTCTGGCACACAGCCTGACGCACACCTAATGTGTGTGAATGATATTTGCAACTGTTAAATTCACAATGCAAAGGTGTCCTAGACACTTCAGTCCACAGCAATGTGTTAAGTCACCCATGGCCATGCTTCCCTGATGCCACCTTATCTTCTGCGTGCACGGCTGCTTGCACCTCGCTCTGGGTGCCCACTGCTCTCCCCCAGGTCATCCTGGGTTCTCCCCTGCCTCATGCTCCGCCGTCTGACCTCAGGTACTGGTGGTGTAATGCTGCTGCGGCTTGATTGGTCTTCACTGTCCCCTGTGGGCAGGGGTCCTGTCCCACCTGAGCCAGCCGCCTGCATCAGTTCCACAGCATGTGTCACCTGCACCAAGACCGTGGCCATATCCTGGCTGTTATGTGCCATTTCTACCTGCATACTGACACACCTACGTGACAGCAGAGACGTAACAGTGCACAGGCGGTTGACCGCCTTGCTGTATGTGTCCATGCGGGCGTTGGATCTCCTCTGCACGGCACACAGTTCACGTGTGGCACCAGTCATTTCCCTCATCTCACCCCTCATGTTGCTCATGTGATGGTTTAGGGTTTGGAACTGACGCTGCATTGACCGCATTGATTTTACTTGCAGCCGCTGCACCTTCACCATAGTGCCCTCGAGGCCGGAGAACACGGACTGCTTCTCCTCATCACCAGCACTGGTGGACTGCCTTGCCCTGCGTCTGTTTCCTCCTCCTTCCCTCTGGTGGTCAGGGGACTGTTGCCAGTGTGGGACTGTAAGCTGGGCCTGGCCTGCCTGGGATTCGTCTCCGCTTCCCTGTAGGTCTGCCTCCATCTGTGGTAGTGGTGGTACGATGTTGCGTTTTCTGCATGCAACAGGGATTTCAGGGGTCTGTGCCTCCTGCTCCTCCTCCCCTGCCTGCTCATCGGTGACATCTGCCTCCTCATGCCCTGCACTGCCCTCCTGCCTTGCCAGTGGTGCTGTGAAGACAGAAGCACAGACAATATTTGTAGTGTACTCATTCTCATTTTGTAAGAGGTTAAATCTACTTATTTTTGCATTACCTACATCCTGTCTGCCTGTATTTTGCATTCCCTAACTCACTGTCACTGTTACTACCTTGCTGTGTCTCAATACTACACTGTTTGGTGCATGTGACTACATCTCCCATGATGCATTTCAGGGTGTACACAACACCATGTACTGGAGTTGAAAAACTGTTTGGTTGCTGGGGGCTCATAACGGTGTGGGTGCTATGGTGGAGTGGAAGGGGACAGATGGCATGCATCTTACCTTGACTGGTGGTGGGTGGGTCGGAGCTGTCCAGGTCAGCCACTCCACTGACACTCTCCGATAGCAAGGTGGACTCCACCAACTCCTCCTGGGGCGTGGACTCTGTAGCACTGGATGTGCCGCCCCCGGTCTTCTTCGCCTCAGCCAACCTGGTTGCCAGCTTTTCTTTAGATCTCAGCCGCATATCGTACCAGCGCTTGCGCAGGTCCTCCACAGTGCGGTGGGTTACACCTATGGCATTCACCTTGTCCTGTATGGCATCCCAGATTTTCCTCTTCCTTGCCTCTGGCACGTTCAGGGCTTTTTTCCCAAATAGGAGCTCATGGCTGCCTACCATCTCCTCTATCAGGACTTCCTGCTCCCTGTCACTGAATTTGGGTTTTCTCTTCCTTCCTGCCTCCTCCTTCTCCTTCTCCTGGGGATTCATTTTGCCTCCCTGGATGTCAGTGCAGTGCTCTTCCACTCTCCCCTCAGGCTCTGACTGTGCTTCTGGCAATCAGGTGCAGCTGTGCAGTCACACTTCCTGGTTGTGATGTCATCAAGCTGCACCTGAATGGCAGATTCCCCATTTTGCGATTCCTTATTAGCGAATTTCGCAAATAAAGAATCACAAATTGGGATTCTCAGAATTATTCTGCGAATTTAGGCGAATCGCTAAATAATTGCGATTTTCTTGATACATCGTATTTTGCGATTCTCACAATGCAATTTGCAAAATATCGCATTTTGAGAATCGCAAATTCCGATTTTCATACATATGGCCCCAGGCCTCCAGAATAATGTGCAGATTGCACACTGATCTAGAAATGAGTAGGGGCTGCAAAATTGGTGCTAGCGCAATGGTGGATGAACAACTCATTCTCCTTGGTCTTCTGATAGACACAAATGTGGAATATACTTGCTATGAAGCGGCCCTTTGCCAATATGATGGGGCACTATTTGAAATTTGATGGAAAAAGGAAATTTCCAGTGTTTTGCATATGACTGCTTCCAGGCCCTAACTATGAACACTGAATTTATTTTCTTGACAGTCCAGTAGTACTGGGGTTCTTCCATGGAATGAGTTGAAGACTGTGAATGATGCACACGCACATGTGAGATTGTTGTTTGAAACAAAGGAGGCCCTATTCACAAAAGTAAATTTGCACCTGGGTAAATATACACATATAGATTTATTTTTACACTTTGTGGTATATTTGCAACTTTTGGATATTCGCCAATTCTGTGTGTAAATGTTCTCTTTTTGCCAACTCAGTACACTGTTTTCATTTTTGTATATCTCTCCTCCATCTACTTTTGCTCACTCTCAAACTCACCTCTCTCTACAGCTCTCTCAGCCCTCTATTTCACCACTCTCTACCTAACCTCTCTGTCTGTCATTTCCCTCTCTACCTCAATACTTCTCACTAACTCATCTCTCTCCTGCTCCACCTCTCTCTCACACACTACCTGATCTCTAAGATTACATGAGCACTTGTTTGCTACATCGCCCTCCACACCCCTGCCCTTCCTTTCTGCATTTCTATTAGTGTTCCATCTACCTCACCACTGACGTTAACTTGCACCTTTTTCTCTACCTCTCTTTCTATATCTTCTCTATCTTTCTCATCACTTTCTGCATCTCCTTCCATATTTCAACTCACTTCCTCTACACCACAACTCTATCTACCTCACTCTCTCTATTTCTGAATTAAACAGACATCTCTATGTCACCTCTGTCTTTCTATTTCACCTAATTTCTCTTTCTAGCCTTCAGCCCCTTTTCTCTACCTTAGTCTCTGCTACAATTCTCTAATTTCCTAATCTGTCTTTCTAAACTTCTTCACATTTTACCTCTCTGTCTACCCCACCACTGTCTCTACCTTGCATCTCTTTATACTTATCTCACTAAGTCACCTCTCTACCAGTCTCCCCGTTTCTCTCGACCTCTAGTTCTCTATAACTCACTTCTTTTTCTCCACCATCACTCTCTATGTCTCAGCCCCTTTCCCTCGCTCTTCCATTCATTCTCCC
Organism: Calotriton arnoldi; assembly: GCA_963921515.1. Lineage (NCBI taxonomy): Eukaryota > Metazoa > Chordata > Amphibia > Caudata > Salamandridae > Calotriton > Calotriton arnoldi. The sequence continues at coordinate 370,683 of CAWUFW010004596.1, read as the reverse complement.
TCCCTCTAGCTCTATCTTCCTCATTTTAAATCACCACCTATCTCTCTACCTCTTTTTCTGCACCTACCTCTTCCTCTTCCTACCTTTCTGTACCTATCTTTTTGATTATTTCACTTTTATCTCTTTACTCCATACCACTCCCTAACTCATTGTTCTCTCTGCCTCCCTTTTCTGTCAACTGCACCTTTCTCACTATCCCATTCTTTTCACATCTCTGTCCATCTCCTGTTTTCTATCCTTTCCCATCTTTTTCCATATACACACTGAAACATTGTCTGACCAGAGAAGTGTACACATATTAAAAGGAGAGAAATGATGAGGCAGAGAGAAATAAAATGAACATTAACATATTTCACAGTATAAAAATATGAAATCCTAGGAGTATTGTTGTTGCACTCAGCATGTTAATTGTGAAGAAGCGTTTATTTGTGATTATGGATATCCACCAATTTAATATATAAGTTGAAGGGTTAAGTGCATATGTCTTATTCTTATTTGATGCACTGGTCCACTAAACATCCACTGGAACCAAATCACCCTTGCTGTGTCTTTTCTATAACGGGAGGAACAGCCTGGCTTGACACTGAATTCCTCAAATAAATTGCTGTTGCAGAACAAAACAAATATGTATTCGTAAGCAAAATCCAAAAGATTTGGCTTTATCAATGTTTGTTCAAGCTTTATTTTGGAACTATGTGGCTGGACAACGCCAAGCAGTTTGAGCTTTTGACTGTTTTTCATGGCCCTATTTATGAATGTTTAGTATAAAATTCAATATTGTTTGGCCAAACAGGAGCTTGGATTAGCTGAAAATGAGCATCAAATTCAAAGTTTTCTAGACAACGAATTCCATAAATACATTTTACACTGGTGCCTTAAAAAATCCTTATGATGGCATTTTTTCCACTGGCTTGGAAAATATGATTTGTTTTTTTCTTTTTAGGTCTCACCTACCACAGAGCTGTTAGTTGGCTGTAGGTAAAAGCCATCTAATATACCAAAAACTTAAAATGGGCATAGACCCAAAACATAGCTTATCTTTTATTACCTTTGTTGTCACTCTTATTTGCTTGCTTTTTAATTGATGACCTTCCTTGTCCATCTTGTGTTTGTCCTTCCCCTTCTTCTGTTTGTCCCTCCCATGAAGCATCCTATACTTTTGATTCAATGACTTGTATCTTTCCTGTGCTCACATTTTGGCAACTACATTTTTCCTTTTAGGACCTCATGGGAGTACATGTGTTTTATAGCTCTCTCCTTAGGGTGCTGCTTCCCTCTCCCAAATGTCTTGCCCCCCCTCCCACATGCTCCATGTATCGCCCTATTCCCTCCCCAAGCTCGCCCATTGCTTTCCTCACCCCTGTCTTTTTTTAATTATTTTTTTGGGACTCCCTCAGCCAAGTCTTATGAGCTTCCATTTCTTTCTTAGCCCCCCCCACTCCCTGTTAGTTCCCCCACCCTCTGCCCACCTGCTCCTCCGTTGCCCCACCCCCATGGTCCTTTTTTGATTTAATTGTTTGGGAGAGCCTGGCAGGAAATTGGTTCTAGACCACTCCATGTTACAAAAAGCGCTTTCGCTCTAGTCAAATTTTATGATTTTTATTTATTCACACATATTGGATTTGGCAATAAAAAAGTTATTTTGTAGATGTGCATATGTGGTGATGCATGCATGCCCTTTTTTCCATTTTGTATTTTGGCCAATGGTGCTCAGCATGAGCAAAAATATTATTTTTACCGATGCTGCACACTATAGGTGAATATGATTGTCAAGATCAGTAGATCCAAAGGGTGAGACCTTGTGACTTTTCAAGTGGTTGTTGAAGTAAAGCCACATATTTTTTACTATATGGCTAATGGCTATGTTCACCAGTGTGCAGGTTTTGTACTAGATGTTTATACTCCACAGTTTTCTTCCTTGTTTTGCGGAATTTCTGCAGAGAGCTTTCATTTATTTTTATTAGTTTTTGTTAATAATTCATTATGTTGATATTTCTTGTTTGATGTATAATATTGAAACGTTATCTCAACTAGTAGCCTTTTTTGTTGTTACTTGTGAGGCTGTGGATTGCCACTTCTGGTGGTATTAGGTAACTTTCATTCATACTTTTTGAGTTTAGGGTTTTCATTCACTTTTTAGGTCCCGCATAGGCAGCGCATGCGCTGCCGCTACGAGGCATCAAGTAATCTGTATGTGTTGTTAGGTCTCGCATAGGCAGCGCATGCGCTGCCTCTACGAGGCATCAAGTAATCTGTATGTGTTGGCAAGCAGCCGGTAGTTTCTCCTGCCGCTTGCTATTTGGTGAATGTTGGCACAGCTCCTGTTAGCTGGCTTTAAACTGGCTGTTGATGTCAAACTGACTTCCGTGTAGTCCGGAAGCAGCGGCCACTAACTACAGTTTTCGTCCGCCAGATCGCACTTTTTTTTTTGTCGCGCATCTCTGCCTGACGTAAACATGGCAGCGGCGTATGCGCGTTCTACACCATATTCAGTGCCGTACTATTTCTTACTCATGCAACTACTCTAAGACGTTTCCTGCACACACTGAGATATTGCCCTTAGCACTATGACATGCTCATTGTTGTACAATTTCTTGCACACACACTCACTGTGCTCACTTCCCCTGTGCACACTCATAAACCGCCCTGCCATGACATGTTCGTTGCTCTACACTTTTTCGCACGCAGTGCTGTTATATGCAAATCCCTACACCAGTCGTATAACGCCCCTGCATACTGTGACACACACATTGCTGTACGGTTTCTTATAAATGTACTGATTCTGCGTGCACCCCACGCACTGATAAACGTCCCTCAAAGTACGACATACTTAATGTAGTTTATTACACTCCAGACACATCCGACACTCACTCACTCATACACTGCCGTCGTATTAAGAAAAACCCATTACTGTGCAGTTTCCTACACTCTGAAATCGCGTGCAGTTTTCCTGCACACACACTACCCCGCACATTCCATGGCACACTGACTGGGGTGCACTTCCTCGCACGCGGACTCCCGCCGCCAGGTCCTTTTACATATACATATGTCGCTGTAAACCAAGACTCACGGAATATCCCGGGATTCTAGGCGCTACAGCACTCACCTGCCTGCGCCCCGAAATCCCTCCTCTCGGCTGCGGGGCGCATGGGGGCGCTCAGGAGGAGGCACAGCAGCAGGGCTGGGAGGGCACCCATGGGTGCCCAAGGCTGGAGGGCTCCCCTGAGATGTGCGCGCGCGTCTTCTTTGCGGGAGCCTCTGTGCAGTGCGTGCAGTGCGGGGCTCACTGGCTGCAGCTGCCAGGGAGCAGCCCCCTCTGGCACTGATGCCGACAGTGAGCAGACACCGTGCAGCCAGAGTGTGAGTACACGTGTCTGTAGCGCCGACTGTAGCATGTGTGTGTGAACAGATGTGTGACAGGCAGCAGACACCTGTCCGCGCCAGGGCATGTCTGTCAGTGTGTGTTTCTGTGTACCCTCTGAGCACTGTGTGGTGTGTCAGTGCGTGGAGTTGTGTGAATGTCTGTGTCCAAACAGATGTCTGTGTGCAGATGAGTGTGTGTGTCTTTCGGAAACTGTGATTCTCAGTGACTGTGCACACGTGCTTTTGCCTAGGTTTCAGTGTCACGTGTGTTTTTCGGCACGTGTCTGTCAGATTGTAGGTGTGTAGATATGATTGTGCGTGGATGCTGGTTTGGAAGTGGTACAGATGTGCTTGAGTGTCAGAGTGAACGTGTTGATGTACACATGTGTGCGTCTGTTAATCCGTGTGAGCGTGTCTGTGTCCGTATACAGATGTGTTTGTGTGCATGTCTGTATACTGATGTGTTTGTGTGAGCCTGTCTGTGTCCGTATACAGAAGTGTTTGTGTGCGTGTTTCAATATGCAGATGTGTGCGTGTGTCTGTATACAGATGTTTGTGTGCGTGTGTCTGTTTACAGATGTGTTTGTGTGCGTGTGTCTGTGTCTGTATACAGATGTGTTTGTGTGCGTGTGTCTGTGTCAGTATACAGATGTGTTTGTGTGTGTGTGTCAGTATGCAGATGTGTTTGTGTGTGTGTCAGTAAGCAGATGTGATTGTGTGTCAGTGTCAGTATGCAGATGTGTTTGTGGGCGTATATCAGTGTCAGAAAGCAGGCTGGCTGTGTCAGTGCCTGCGGGTGGTAGTCTGTGTCAGACAGTAGGTGTATGTGTTTGCACTTGTATTCCGCCACTGAGAATGCGCATCAATCCTTCTGAAAGTGTGAGATCCCCCGTGTCGTGCTGTTTTTAGGTCCCAGGGAGGGTTAGGGGTGTTTGAAGCCTCAATGCGTTTTGTGCTGTCCTTTTACAGCCGCTTCTCGTCGCTCTCACTGACACGTGATAACTGTTGACTGAAATGGCTAGCAAAGGCTTTCGTGGCTACACAATATACACAATAGTTATCACAAGTAGTGAAGGTGCACGCCCCGCCAGGGGTGCAGCGTTGGAAGAGAATGAGTTACTACTGGCCATGGAGGTGAATATCTGTGCCTAACACCTATGGAGAAGCATCAGTGCTTAATTTGATCCGGTGGTTTCTGGTTTCCACTCCAACCCACTCCACCCTATTCCACCCTATTCCACCCCACACCACTCTACAACACTTCACTCTCACAATGCACTCTACAACACTCTCTGCCACTGAACTCTACCTCACCGTGCCACATAATTCCACTACGCAAATACACTTCACACCGCACAATTCCACAACTAACAATTCCAACACAACCCCCACTCCACACAACATACACCCACTACACTCCAAACCAAAACACATAGGTAAAAGACATTGTCATTTACAATGCCAATCGCTCTAACTCCTACAAATGCGAGACCTATTGCATTGCAAATGCTTGTTTCCATAGACGCTAGTTGGCATTGGGGATTCTGATGAATTTCTTGTGTAGCACTTTCTTGTGCTTTCTTTTGGTAAAATCACTTTACGGTTCAAGGCCTTGCTCTGTGACCACTTCTTGCAGAGGTATTGCATGTATGCGTGTGCAAGATGTGTTCTATATTGCATATGTTTGCCAAACATTCTCAGCCTTGTGTATTTGAAAAGACTGTATTGTGTATTGATGAGAGAGTAATTTCCTAATCTCAAATTGGGGTTTGGGAAAATGATTCATCTATTTTGAGCTGCCAGTGGCCCTGATAGGATCCATGTTATCTTGTTTGAGCTACTTTTCCATGTTGTATTTATGTATCATTCCTTTGCAGTAGATAGTGTAGGATGTACTAAGCCTCTTTCCTTGAGTTTCTTTCTGTTGGCTGACAGGTTCAGGGCTTGCATGATGGAGCTCAGCAGGTGGATGAGGGAGAACTGGATCAAAATGAATGGGTAGAAATCTGAGATCCTAGTCTTCGGAAGGGATAGCTCCATTTGGAATAACCGATGGTGGCCAGAAATGTGTGGTACTGCACCTACCCTGGTGGCTGTGGCCAAAAACCTGGGTGTGATTTTTGATAACACCTTGATTTTTGATACCCAGGTGAATAGAACTGTGAGCTCCTGCTTCTGAATCATTAAGATCTTGAAGAAAATTCTGCCTTTCTCATGAAAGAGCTTAGGGATTCAGTGGTCATTGCGCTTATCACCTCTCGCTTTGACTACTGCAATGCCCTGCATTTAAATGTTAGCCAGTTCTCCCTAAACAAGCTTCAAACCATCCAGAATGTGGCTGCTCACTTGGTTCGGGGAGTACCTCAACATTGTACAGCCAGGGAGGGCTTGAGGTCCCTACACTGTCTGCCAGTTCAGAAGTGAGTGTTTTTTAAAGCTCTTTGTTCGGTTTACAAGGCTCTCTACTTGCAGGGGCCATCTTACCACAGGACGACCTTTAGTTGGTATGCCCCTAAAAGGTCCCTGAGATCTACGGGTCGATGGAAGGTGGTTGTTCCTAGGTGCAGGAAAGCTAGATGAAGGGATCGGGCACTCACAGTGGCGGCTGCCAGGCTGTTCAATTCCCTCCCTTAATGCATCAGGAATTTAAATACGTACTTGATATTTCATAGACAGGTGCAAACTTGTTTATTTTCAAACTAGCCCTCCCTGGGAGTCGGCTGATTGTTTTGCTTCTCTCTGCTCTGGGTCTTCACCCATCAAACAGTCTCATTCAGCTCAGCACTTAGATGCCTTCTGGTTTTACGCATTCTAGAAATACCACAATTACAATTTCTTGGTCTCAAGTTCTCTCTCTCTCGCTGTCCAGCTCCATTTCTCTCTTTCTCTCTCTCTCTCTGTCCATCTCCCTCTGTTTCTCTCTCTCTTTCATTCTATCTCACTCCCTCTCTTCCACTTTCTCAACCCATGTCTCTTTCTCTCTCTACTTCATCTCTCTCTGTTTTTCCTACTCTCTTTCTCTTGCTCCCATCCTCTCATCTCCCTGTCTCCCACTCTCTCTGCCCATCACACCCTCTCTCTCTCTTGTCTCTGTCCGTCTCTCTCTCTCGCTTTCTCTATCCCCCTCTGTTCCCCTCTCTCTCCTCTCCACCTCTCTCTGCCTTTCCTGCTCTCTTTCTTACACTCCCTACCCCTCGTCTCTCTCTCTGTCTGGCTCTGTCCCCCTTTGCTCTCTTAATGAGGCTCATCATAAAATAAATATATCTGCAGTATGTAAGCACATCCATACATCACATGTTCATCTACCAACATGCCTGGCTAATGTGCTCTTTAATTGCACTCATTAGTGAAAACCATTTTTGCACCCGAAATAAGAAAATGAATAAATGCAATAAAAACATGGTTTTGACATGAAAATATGCTAGACTCTGCGATTTTGTTATTTTTTCCTCTGAGGCCCCCCGCTGTTTTTCCTGAAATGTGCTGAATTAATGAGCTGCGGCAAAATTATCAAGCAAATTCTGTCCATGACTGTTCTCCTCTGTGTGATTATAGCCCTCACCACACACGCTAGCCAACCCCAGCAGGAACTTATTAAAGATTCAACAGACTTGACCCTGCCTCCAAGGCTTGATATGAAATGTTTCGATAATCAAACATTGCGCCAGCTGATGAGAGATGATAGGATGTAAAGATGTGAAGGGCAGGTATGGAGTAAGACAGAAAGGAAATCAGACCCATATTTGTGTTTCCAGGTGTTGCTATGTTTCTTGTGATTGGGTGTTAGCTAAAGGAGGGATGAGCGTTTTCTTTCTATTTCCATACGCTGATATTTTGTGATCATTTTTGAGGCAATAGTGAATGATGTCCATCATGCATAAACAGACTGAGAGACCTGCCTTCCTGTAGAGTCATTCCACAGGCTAAGAGTTTAGGGTTCAAGCGAAGTCATAGCATTGACTGCGGGATCATGGTTCATGAGGGGAGCTTGCCTTATTTTGAGAGATACATTACTTTCAGCGGCGGCTGGCACAGGTAAAAGCAGTGAGGCGGTGGGGCGTGGCGGGGTGAGAGGGGGAGGAAGTCAACAGACAACGGAGTAGGTATAATTAAATAAATAAATAACACCTATTCCGTCATCTCTCGGCTTCACCCCCGCCGCGCGCTGCCCTGTCGCACCGCGCTTACCTGTGCCGGCCGCTGCTGATTACTTTTTGTAAGAGTGTCCAATGTTGTCTTTACCCCCAATTAAAGTTTGCAATGTTCACATATTTTGCCTTTTGTGATTTTTTCAAAGTTTCCCCGTTTAAGTTTTACTTTGACAATGCAAAGTTTTCATGGTCATAGGCTGATAACGTTGACTGCATTGAAGATCATTTTCACTCTATTCAAATAATGAACCCGGGCGTAAAATGGAAGCATACTTTTTCTCTGCAAGTTTAACATTTGCAGAATTTTTCTGTACACAATAGGGAATGTATGCACAGTTTTTCTCAGCAAGTTTACATAAATTATTGCAAAAGTCGCCATTTGCATGCAAAGAGTAAAAGGTCACACCTTCATGAAGTGACAAAGATTTCCCTAGAACTTTGCAATGGTTATGCAGAACAATACTTTCCACTTTTTCAGATCCCTAAATTTATGTCTGAGGGTCATGTATTGTGGCATGGATTTTGCATGCTGGTTGTCATGCCGCATGTACATGGCCAGGCTAAATATTGAGGGACATATTGTATATTGCTGAATACTGCTAAATGTGTCTGAGGTTAGGATTATGCTGTGGCATTGTGTAGCATGTTGAGTAATCCATAAATCCAACATGTAGGGGCTTTTTACAAACCCCTTGCCCCGCCGGTGCGTCACTTTTTTCGACGCTCCGGTGGCGCAGTGTGCTGGCCCATATTTACAAGGCCATGCAAAGCCACCCTACGTGGCTTTTCATGGCCTTGTAAATAGAGCCCTTTTCACGCATCACTTTGCGTGAAAGGGGCGTGCCATAGGTATTGCTGCGGATGTTCCCACGCAACACCCGTGGATTCTGACGCATTCCCAGAATTACAACATTTCGAAAACCTGGGAATGCATCAGAATCCTACGCCTCCGAGGCGCAGTGAGGAGAAATACTTTTATTTCTCCTCGTTTTTTCCTCTTTCTATGCAGCATGCATAGAAAGAGGAAAACACCATCAATGATTGTTTTTATGCAGGAAGTTGTCCCTTCCTGCACAAAATTAATCATCTCCACACGCAGGCACCCTTGTACCATGGTGCTAGGGTGCTTGCGTTGGCGCCTGACAGACAATTGTGCACCAGTGCAGGGGAAAGCACAGGGATGCGTCATATTGTTGTAAATATGATGAATCCCTGTGCTTTTAAAATGACGCAGCTGGGCGCAGCAAAATGGCTTGCAGCGCCGCGTCATTTTGTTGTACATAAGGCCCCCTATACCTGCAGCCGATAGAATGAGAACAAATCACACCTCATGAAGAGTTATGCTGCAGTGTTACATTGGGATGTTTGCAGCCTACATTGTCGCAAAGGTCATGCTTTTCATGCCGATGTAGCAAAGCAAAAATAATGCAACTTTCAGGAAGGTGCGCAATTTTACTCAAACCTTCACGTAGACACCACACAGTCTACTCAACCTCGAAAATTGAACACACAATACGATATCTGCCAATCACAACGAGCATCACTTGCCCGTTTCTTCACAAATGCTCAGGAGGTCTTCACTGCCATCACCAGCTTTATTTGCCAGGTTCGATTTTAACATACGCTTAAAAACTCTCTGGGAATAAATCGCATGAAAATGTGGAAGAGGTTAAAGGTCAAATAGGTATGGGCTGAGGATCCATCCTGTCACCTCCTGCACACCCTTTCAGAATTGTTACTCTTATTTTCTATTCCACCCGGAGAGCTGACAGGACCTCTCTGACTCCTACCTACCAGCTTCAAACAGGCATTAAGAATTCAATTCAGCCCCCACAGAGCGGAGATGTGCACTCCTGTCTACTGCCAGGGAGCATGGCTGCACTGCAGTGTGGGTCTCAGACAGAAATCAACAAAGATATTGATAGCATTCAGGAGGCATCAGGACAGAGAGATGTGTGTTGTATATTCAGAGAGTCTGCACAATAACACAACTGGAAACTCAGCCTTCAGTTCCACCTTAACCAATATATTGCCAGGACAACCAATCACTGTCTTCTTATGTACAAGTGTCTGTTTCAGCCTGACAGATCAAAAGCAGGCTGTGCTTTAATACGAGGAAGAGGGTCAAGACTGATTTGCATATGGCTGAGTTCAAACTGGGGTGGAGTGGTGAGCAAAATAATGATGGATTGAACCCAGATCTCTTGACTGGGGGTGAATGTTTGATTTGTTCTGCTTGATTTGTTCTGCATTCCCTCCATCAATTGTGTGTCTTTTGCTTTCTGACCCTAAGTGCGCCGGGTATGCCCAGATGTGGGTCCTGGGCTCACTGTGCCACTGGATTCAAGCTAGCCTGGCTGATATGGGGTGATACCCTGAAACCAGTCCCAAGATGCTTGGTTCTGGTCCAGGGAGGACCTGGCCTGGCAGTTCCGGCTGGACTGTTTCCATGAGGAGCAGGGTCAAGACTGATTTGCATATGGCCAGGTCCAAACTGGGGTGGCATGGTGAGCAAAAGAACAATGGATTAAAGCCAGATCTCTTGACTGAGGGTGAGTGGTTGAAAAGTTTTAGCACTCCATCCATCATCTTGTTGTGTTTGCTATGTTCGCTCTAAGTTGCCAAGGGTATCCCAGATGTGGGTCCCTTGCTCACTGTGCCATTGGATTCAAGCTAGCCTGGCTGATGAGGGGTGATACCCTGACACCAGTCCCAGGATGCTTGTTTCTGGTCCAGGGAGGACCTGGCCTGGCAATTCGGGCTGGACTGTTCCCATGAGGAACAGGGTCAAGACTGATTTGCATATGGCTGGGTCTAAACTGGGGTGGCATGGTGAGCAAAGTAAGTAAGTAAGTAAGTAATATCTTTGTGAAAATAGTGGAGCGGTGCACTACCAAAGAGTTTTCTTCAATAAATCCAAATGTTCATTTTGTATAGTGGTTTATCAATCCTTTATTTTCAATATCAAAATGTGCAAATTCCAGCCAACGCGTTTTGTTCATACATAAAATGAACTTCTTCAGGGCAAATGGTGATGTGAAGAAGACGCAGGAACACAGAGGCAATGAAGAGCCCTTGATCTGAGATATTTCAAATTCCTGCTGTCGACGTACAAGTATTTAAATTTTAAAGGCTACCATGATAAGTGCCTGATGGTTGTATCTCTGGGGACACAGTCCTGTTATTAACGTCCGGTCGGCAGTCAGTGTTGAACTCAGATCCGCCGTTGCTCATTCATTCTCTATAGTAAGTAATATCTTTATTTGCGTGATTACTTAAAATCATTGCAACTGTAAAACATCATATCAAATTATTCCATATTCTAAAACCACACTTTAAATTAAGCATAAGTAAAAAAGTAAAAATTGTCCAAATTTAAAACCTTTAATTATGTGCCAGGATTTACAGTTAAACTTAGCCGGATCGGTGTTCTGACAATAATTTAAAGGGATTTATTGAAATTGTAGACTTTAAACCTGCAGTGCTGTTGCAAGACATGGTTGTAGGCTCTGCCATTTCAGCCTTTTTTCTCCTGTGTAATACGTTCAGGCACAGCAGGGGCTTGAGTGTGGCTCACCACAGCTGAGGCGAGCAGGTGCAGGTTCTCTTAGATGCTAACATGGAGCTGGCTGAGTCTTCAGTGCCTAATGTGATGGCCCACTTGGCCAGCTAAGAGTTGGAATTTAGCATTTGTTCTGCTTTACATAAAAATTGGACCAAACGGCAGGCTAGCGGGACATCCCAGCCTTCAAAACATGCTTTCACTGCATGCCTACATGTTCTTATCCACATTTTTTTCAATGAAGGTTTTAATATGAGTCTTTGTTCCATATCTAATCCCCTGCATATGCATAATAAATGTAGCACATCTTCTTTTAGATCTCCACATAAACAACAGTTGGTAAGTGTATGTAAGCGTTTCCATGGGGGCAAGTGAGGCAGCAGTGGAAGGATGCCCAACCGAAAATGGAGGTATTTCTCCTTTGTTGCTCTCGTGAAGCCCGCGCCTAAGTAGGATTGAGGAGAACCTCTGGAGTAGCTCTGTATGACAAACCAGCCGTGAGCCCTTTTCTGTAGTGTAGTTTTGTCTTCCACTAGGGGCATAATTTTTACCGTTTTATTTACCAATTCTTTGAAACTGTTATGTGACCCAACACTCACCCAAAGATCTCGTAGGGCCAGATATTCTATTGAGTCTTGGAGGTAGGTCATTGCCACGCTGCCTTTTTTTGACTTAAGCTCATTCTAGAGGTGCGCGCTCAAAGTCCCTGATTCCTCTCCCTTGATTTTATGCCAGCATTTGGCGAAAGCTCCCTTTCGCGCTATTTGTTGATTCTGTAATCCGAATTCTAATCTTATTTGTGCCGGCGAGGTATATTTTGGTAGCTTAAATATTATTCTCATTGCCCTAGCTACCATGCTCTCCAGAATTCCTGCATCTCGACCTCGTAGGCACTCACTCCCATAGGTAATAAAGGGTAGGAGCTTTGCTTGGATCACCTGTAGTAAGGTAGTGATGCTTAGGCCAGTTGTTTTGAGTTTAAGATTGTTTAGTGCGACTGCCTTTCCATTATCTCTTCTTGCTATGGCTTCTTTTTGTTGCAGGAACATACCTTTACTGTCCATTATTACACCCAGGTACTTGTACTCTTGGACAGTTTCCAGTGGATGTCCTCCCAGTTGCCAGCAGTATCTGTGTGCGTTCTTTTTCATGTTTATCCCCATCACTTTTGTTTTATCTGGATTTATGCACAATCCGTTGTTGGCTGAATATCTATGCGTAATATCAATTAGATGTTGTAAGCCGATTGAAGTGCGGCTAATTAATACAATGTCATCAGCGTAAAGTAAATTTGAAAGAGTGTAACCTCCCAAGTTCAGGGCGTGGGAATTGCAATTGTCTAGCTCAGGCGTAAGATCTGACATACATAAGTTAAACAAGGTCGGGGTCAAAACACAACCTTGTTTGAGCCCCTTGGTCGTCTGTATCTTTCTAGATAGACAGTCGCCTGCTCCCAGTTTTATTTATACCACGTGTCAGTGTGGAGTAGAATCAGCTGCATCAGGAGCCTCAGTGGGATTTTTCTTTTGGATAGCTTATCCCATAGTTTCTTCCGGTCGATGTTGTCAAAGGCAGATGAATATTCAATTAAGCAAACAAAGAGTGGCTGGTTGATGTTTTTGGCGGCATCTATCAAAAGGGGTAAGGCATGTATGTTAGTTGTTGTTCCGGTAGATTTGCAAAATCACCATTTGATTGATTGGGATTATTGCCTTTTCGGTCAGCCAATCCGTGAGCTCTTCCAGTAGAAGGCCAGCATAATATTTGGCGTAGTTATCTATTAAGGCGACAAGCCTATAGTTTTTGCTTAATTTTTGCTGCCTTTCTTATGAATTGGAGAGATGATTGACCCCTTCCAGGAGTCTGTTATTCTTTCCACTTCTATGATCTGTTTGAATAGTGGTGATAATGTTGCCGCCCAGTATTCCAGGTCTTGTTTGCACATGATTGGTGGAATGCCATTGGGATGCTGTGCCCCCTCTGCCCTGCCTTTTGTTATCCTATTCATGATCTGTTTGTTCATGAAGACCATGAGATCTTCTTCTATCAGTATAGCCAACTTAGATATGTGACTGCTAGTTTCTTGCGCTTCGCGTGTGATATCGAGTTGTTCTGTGTTGAAATGGTGCCAGAGGTAGTTAGCCCAGACTTCTTCTGTCAGGTGTGAGTTTATTCCTGGTGCCCTAGGGTTCTCGAAGTTGTTCACTGTGCACCAAAATCTTGCGCTATTATTTGTTTTTGCGTCATGTAAGAGTTTGACCCACAGCCTATGTTCTGTCTCCCTTTTTGATTGCCAGATGATTTTCTTCTTGGTATTTTTTAGGATCCTAAGTTCCTCTTGGATGGCATCATCTGGGCCCGATTGGCGGAGCCTCCACACTGCTCTGTTTATTTCTCTCTTGAGGAGCCTTACTCGGGTCTTTTGTTTGATTGAGAGTTGGCTGCATTGCAGGCTGCGTGGCACAGGAACCATCCTCTGTTGCGAAGTTGCTTTTATTGTTACGCGGTACTCTTCTCTTTTTGTGTGGACTGCCCCGAGACTTTTGGTGAAGTTTCCCAGCAGATTGAAATACTTGCATTCATCGATTTGTTTTCCTCTCAGAGGTTTTTCGCCCCGACTAGGAAACTTTCCAGGTTACGCGTATTGCATTTAATTCGTCTGTTGTTAGCTGTATACATCATTCTCAAATTCCCTACTTGCTGTGTTAGTGTTGCACCTTGTATGTTCAGAGTAATCTCTTGTGGTGATCACTATGATCCATTATACCTATCTGAAAGTCTGCAATTTTACTGATCAGTGGTAATGATACAAAAGTATAATCTATTGTTGTATTCGATAGTGTATTATGAAAGGTTGCCGCCGGCGGGCGATCCCCTGGGAAACATCCGTTTAGTGCCACCAGGTTCAGATGTTCTAGGTCCTTTAAAAATTATTTTGCTTGCCTGGATTGTTTGCCCTATTTGCTTTCTTCTTGGTGCGGGATACCCCATGCCAAAAATTGCTCTTCCACTAAGTGGTCCCTGTCTAGGGGCCCTGAAAGATGCATGATAAAATTGCCTGTTACAATGAGATTGGGGATTTATTCTCATTAATTCTGAGCCAAAGAGTTTCATTACAGCTTTTTTGTCAAGTGGGTGGATGTATATATTTAGCAGTATTAACTTTTGGTTGGTGATGTCTCCACCTAAGACCATTTTTATTGCTTTTATGCCATTAGTTGTTGTTGTTTTAATGTCCAGTTCCTTAATTGTGTTTATGCTCTTGATTGAGGTGTAGATTGTAAGTCCTCATTTTAAATGCCCAAATTTAGCGCTTCTAACCACCGGTAGATGGTATGATTTGAAGCCTTGTAGTTGATGTGATTGATCTAACCAGGTTTCTTGAAGTAAGATGAGATCAAATTGCTGAAAATACAACAGAAGATGTGTGTCCATAATTTTGTTTCCTAGTCCATTTATGTTCCAGGAACATAATCTTACCTGAGAGATAGCTGATGCGTTTTGTTCTGGGCCTTGTCAGGCGTTCTTAGTCTGTACGTTGATTGTTCTTGCTATCCAAGTCCAGTCATTTGGTTTAATGCTACCCTGTGTTTGTCGCGGGCTCCAAGCTTTTGTTTCTGTCTGCGAGACAGAGATACTTCGAGCCCCTTTGAGCACCAATTGAGGCTTTCCTGTGTTATGTGTGTTCGTGGGCCTGCTGGTTTCCTGCTCTTGTTGGTTTTTGAGCAGAGACTCCGGGTATCCGATTTTTTGATAACGTTTTAGTCGTATCCCCCAGACATTTATTTGTTTTATTTTCATCAATGATTCTTTTTGCTGTTTCCTGTGTGGCCCAGGTCGTCTTTGTCACCTCTTGGTCTGGCAGATGTTTGAGAACCTTGAGCTCTATAGGCTCCAGCTCTCGCGAGCTAATGTCTGCCAGGTTACTGTTGGATGATAGTAGTCGTAGAATATTTCCTCTGTTCAAAATGTCTCCCAGGCATTTGGATTTGTCCTCAGGGATGAGCAAGATGGTGCGAGTCTTGGGCTCCTCCTGGTGATTACAATTTGGGTTGGTTTCTGGAGCTGACAATTCTTCTTCAGTCAGAGGAATTCTCTCTGTGTGAGTTTTCAGTGCTGCAGTCCGAATAGTTTTTGAGCAGCCGCAGGTTGACCCATTTTGGGTCCCTTCTGTTGGTCCAGCCGTGCGGTTTCGCAGGCACTCATTCCTAATTTTCCCACCGATATCTGTGCCTGCATCATTTGTTTGAATCTGCTGGCTAAAGGGGATCTCCATGGTCTGCGAGGTTGTAAGTGCCCGGGTTGACCTCTGTATCTCTTTATCCCCAATTGGTGTCTCTGTTCCTGCTTGAAAGTATGCCATAATGTTGGTGTTCTTGTTCCTCCCTTTCTGCCTCTGTTTCTGGCGGTGTTTTGTTTCATGCTGTTTTTTCCCCGCTTCTTATTCTCCTTTCGGTCGCCCCGGTAGGCTATGGAAGCTGCTGGCTGCTAGTTCCATTGCCTGTTGCTGCAGTGCACCGGTAGACTCAGGATCTGTATCCCCAGGGCCTGCTATGAGATGATTTTCGGTGGTATGTTCGCGGCCTGTGCTCGCTCTTGCGACTTGGTTCTTTCCATTATGAAGTTAGGGGATTTGCTGTTCTTCCCTGGGGAGGTTCGTTTCAGAGTCCCTTAACATTTAGGAGACTTATTGGAAGTTTCTTGCTGGCTCTGCTGAGTCTTTGACCTTGTGCTGCTGGAAGTTTGGCCTGTCATGTCTTTCTCTTGGCTGCTGTGATGTTCTCTTTTATCGTTATTTATTGTCTTTTTTAACTCGGAGAGGAGCTCCCCCATTAGTGATGGTATTGTTGTTAGTTTGTCGACGATCATGAAGCAAGTGCAGCTTGGCTGAATTATTTGTGTTACAGCTTGGACCCTCTTGATCAAGTTACTCATGTCAGAAAGTTTGTTACCAATGTTTGAAACATGTATTGCCAGGAAGTTAAGAAGAGATAGGTGCAATATCCATTTTGTCTGAGTGATACTGCATCGCTTTTATTGACAGTTGAAGAGTGTTTAAAGACGACCATAGGTTTTCCATTCCCTTTGGTGATTCCTCAGCAACCCTTTCTTGATGGCCTATGCTACAGTCCTCCTGCGGTATATCTTGGGAGTATGAGGCTACCAGCCTTTCTCACTCTTCTGTTGTAAGGTGTGATGTGTTACTTATTTCAGCTTTCGCGGTTTCCTCTGATTTAGTGTCTGTCATCTTGATGCCACAGTCAATTTTGTCATGCTGATTTGCTGCCTGAGATTCTATTGTGTTCAGGGCCAAGACACTTGAAATGATTACAGGCCCTTCCACTTTCCAGTCAGGTTTCTCTTTCTCCTTAGTGTTGATCTGTGTGCGGTCGCGGGAGTGAGTGCTGGTCAGTGGATAAGGTCCCTCTCAGATAGCTGTTAGATGGCTGCTTGATGCGTCTTCCACTCTAGTCGCCTGTTGTAGCCAGTATTGTTTGAAGCATGTGTGAGTCAGGTTCCAAGGACACATAGGGCTTTAAGTTCACTTTAGGCAAAATTATGATTTTCGGTTCAAGCGGAGCCTCAGCGGCCTCCTGCATAATGAGAGGTGTGGGGCCATTGCAGTCAGTGCTTGGTTCTGGCACACTTGCAGCCATATTTCCTGTTTGTAGTAGTGTGTTTGTGGTGCCCGTTGCCTTTTCATAGCTTCCTCTTTCTTGTGTAGTCAATTCATAGCTGCTTCTTATGTCTCGTACTTCTTTGACCATCTTTTGATCTCCATTGCTTGCTGGCGTTAAGGACGCAGCTGCTACTTCTGTTTGAGCTATGATCTCTGGGTGCCGAGGAGAGGGGAGACCGCTAAGCTCTTTGATGCTTGAGCTCAGTACTGCCCCTGCATCCTTCACAAATGAGAATTTTGTGTAAATCTTTGGTTGGTAGCCAGTTCTTGTTGTTTTGGTTGGGGAGACCCAGTCTATCTCAACTAGGACCGTATGATCTGATGTGTCAAGGACTTCCGTCCGTACGAGTCCTTTGTTGGATTAGCATGGCTCTTTGCACTTCCCTTTCCTTTTGGCAGTAACCGAGGTTGCTGTTCGCCTTTCTTTCCCAGACCTCCTAGTGCACCTGAGGGGTTGCCGGGTTTAATACGATTACCCCCCCCTAAGAGCTGGGGTAGCTGGCCAAAAAAATTGATCAGCAGATTTCTTGTTCCCTCCTTATTCCCAAGGTACAAAGACTATTCCGATGTTCGTATTAGCAGCTAGTCAGAGTGCCTCTACTACCCTGATGCTGGTGCTAGTGCTGACATGTATTCCAGCAGCTGAATAGTGATGCAGCGTAGTTCGAGAAGGGAGCAGTAGCGAAATTCAAGTGGTAGATGCTATACGTGGTAGAGAAAGAGCATAAATTTGGGGAGGTAGGTGACTCAAGAGGTAGATGCTGCTGCCTGAGTTCGTGTCAGCATCGTGTCTCACCTCTCTCCTCCCTCACTTTTTGCATCTGAATCCTTCTTTCCGAGAGCTCTGCTCAATCTAGTTTCTCCTAATTGCAAACAGCTGGAGACGGTGGCGCTGATGTCGCCTGACAGGGGCTCTGCTCAATCTCAGTTGCTTTCCTTGGTGCTTTTCCTGGTGCTATTAACACTAGTGGGGGGGGCTGGTGAGTGGGTGTCACCAGGACTCTCCAGGCTATCCAGGTGGATCCGCAAACCACTCCTGGGCACCCGGGGCGATTGCCTGATGCCGAATCAGCCCCCACCGTCTCAGTGCCGTGCTGTGTTATGAAGGCGGAAGGCGGGGAGGTAGGCGGGGGAAAAGTGAGCCAGGTGCAGCTCCCCAAATTGTAGCCGCAGAATTGAGGTCGCCTGCTGTCTTGCTGTTTTTAATGGCTTGACTGCCTTTGGAAAAAAAATGTTCCACGAGTGGGGCACACCAGGCAGCCCACAGGCCGCACCCGGTCCTAGCCCGGCCGCGTCCGTGGATTGCCCAGGGCACGCTCTCTGCGGGAGCTGAATACGGCTCTCGCACTCGTGGGCAAGGAACACCTTAGGAACACCTCGGGTGGAGGCAGGGCTTGGCCGCTTCCCGAATCCCCCGCCGAGGACTCCTTACCTCCAAGTAAGCCAGGAGCAGCGATGTTACTCGCTGATTCCGGCGGCGGCTCAGGATCAGATTCGGGCACCGCCACCACCAGCAGCAATGATGATTCCCAGGTACAGGTTCGGCGCGTCACGGCACGGGAGCCGACTCAGCTCCCACACGGCCCCACACAGCACGGCACACATGCTGCGGGACAGGAAGCCGGAAGCAGACCAGACCAATCGATCGAATAGTGAGCAAAAGAATGATGGATTTAACTCAGATCTCTTGACTGGGGGTGAATGTTTGATTTGTTCTGCATTCCGTCCATCAATTGTGTCTTTTGCAAAAATGCATATGTCTTTATTTGGGTAGAGTTGTATATATCGTATAGCTCGGACGGGACAAGTGATTAGAGCATGGATGGATAATAAGATCACAAGTAATATATGAGGTCTGCTGTATCTGCATACGCACCTTTATCCTGCAGTTCGACATATGAACTAAAGTGATCTGTAATAAAGTTGAGCGTGAGATGATTTGAGGATTTGCTCGCTCAGCAGTGTCTGATCCAAAGTGCTCTGATAATCATATACTGAAACTATGCTGCCTTTTACACACCTCTCACAGATTCCAGACACAAGTGTTAGACAATGGAATTAAGGAGATAAATGTGTAGTCTAAATCTAAGGTAAAATAGAAGTTTAACATATTTCTTTCATTTTACTGAGTTTTTTACCCAAGTACCTCCTTGTTGGCAGCTTTTTGGTGCATTGCAGCTCATAAGACACTGGCTTCCATTAATCAAAGCTATTCTATCACCAACTAAAAATCTATTTTCACAGCTGACTGATTACACATGAATTCTTTAAAACACACACACAGTCACTCTCTCTCTGTCTCTCTGTCTCTGTCTCTCTCTCTCACACACACCTGCCTCTAACCTTTGCTTTTAACTTTCATTGGCATATCCTGATCAAAAAGCTCTCCTACACAATTTTGAAGGCTAAACATTAATTACCTCTTACGAAATTGGATGTACATTTTTGTAGCACTCAACAGACTTAAGTAGTTGTGTTCATCATGTTTGATGCATACTGTCTGATTCCTATGACTCTGTCTCACCAGCTGGGGTAAGAATTGTGCCACCACAAAAAAAAGTATGTAAATAAACCTCCTGACTAATTTTCTTGCACGAGTGTCTTTGTGTCTTGGACCTTCACGTTCGTTACCAGTCGCACTGCACTGGTGTTTTAGATTAGTGGCTCCCTCCTTGTGTCTTTTCACAAGAGGGGACCAGCACCCTGTTCACTCTGGGGGGCAGATTTACAAGCCCCTTGCGCCACTTTTGCGTCACTTTTAACATGGAAAAAGTGACGCAAAAGTGGCGCAAGGGCCTTGTAAATAAGCCCCTGGGTATTTTACAAAACAAGACAATGTTGAGTGACCCTTTTTATCTTTCCAATGAAATAATTAGGATCAACTTAAGGGAGGAAACCCTAGAAAGGGTGCGCGACTTTGGGTTACAGCTATTGTATGTTTTTTTAATAAAATGTTCGAGAGAATAGATCAGTGTCCGCACATCCCACACACGACATTTCAAAACAGAATGTCAGGGTTCATTTTTCGGGAAAATATTTAGACCAATTTCACGGGCAGCAATATCTAGACAATTCTAATTATTGCAGAAATTAGAAGAGGTTCATTGGACGATACTTTTTATGTATGTAGATTCTTTTCTTCTGTATGTATGTATGTATGTTTTGGCGACTGTTCAATACGAAGCTTGCTGGGAAACAATGAAGCTCAGTTCAGACCTCGGGTGTTGGGAGCAGGGCCGGCTTTAGGGCAGTGCGACTGGTGCGGCTGCACTGGGCGCTGACCTGTTGAGGGGGGCGAGGTGACCTCAGGGGGCGCTGTGTTGAGCAATATCTTATGATAGGAAAGATGAGGGGCACTTTTGCAGGTGGTAGGGAGAGAATCCAAGGAGGCGGTCATGGGGGCGCCAAAAGTGATTGTCGCACTGGGCGCCACCAGCGCTAAAGCCGGCCCTGGTAGGGAGACTGTACAAGATCATGTGCATCAAGTGGGGATTTACATATTTGAATTGCATAATTGTATTTCGCATATTTACATGATTAGGCAGAGAGAGATTAAGGGCCATATGTATGAAGCCAATTTGCGATCGCAAACGCCGAAATTCGCCGAATTTCGGCGTTTGCGATCGCAAATTAGCAGTGTGCAATGTATCACACTGAAACCCCTTGCAAAATAAGGAATCGCAAATTTTGCGATTCCCTATTTTGCAATTGCATTTAAGGAATCGCTAATTGCGATTCCTTAAATGCAATGTAAGAAGCACAAAAAAGTGCAATTTGGGCTTAAGGAATCGCAAATTACCACCAACTTCAAGTTGATGGTAACTTGCGATTTCACTTAAAAATGCACTTTTTTGCATTTTTTAAAGTGCCATGTGGCGCACATACATGCCCTTAGGGCATGTATGTGTGCCACATGTGCACACATGCACATTTCAGGGTGCAACAGGGTGTCCTTTTGACACCCTGGCACCCTTCAAATTGCATTCTCAATTTGCGATTCTCTAATTGCTAATCGCAAATTGAGAATGTCTTCCCATTCATTCCTATGGGCCTCTAGGCCCATAGGAATGAATGGGAGGTATTCTTAATTGCGAATCGCAATTTGCGATTCGCAATTAAGGAATATGAAGGATTCGCAAAATTTATTGCAAATCCTACATACATCTCATTTTGCGATTCTCAAATAGCGATTCTCTAAAATTCGCTATTTGAGAATCGCAAAACCAAACTTTCATACATATGGCCCTAAGTGATTTGCCCTCAATCACATGACTTTCAGTAAGGTGCCAGTGGTGGGATGCAAGCCGGGTCGCGAGCTTGGCCATCATACCACACCTCCTTCCAGCTCCTTCTTTTATTATATGTGCAATTTTCTTTTGCAATGTGAACATCTTCAATGAATGTCTTGAAGTGCTGGAAGCACCAGCACAGCTCTCTCCAGCAGTTGGTGTTGCTGGCCAGGACAGGGTGGCATTATTAACAAGGCTGTGATTGGATATCTAAGTCTTGAATAACAGAGGATGTGTTTGGGTCAGACTGGAGGTGTCTTGGTGGAGCCATGCCTGGGCCCCATTATTTTAGTAGGAGGAGGCAATGGTAGTTCTGAATTAGTGCCCAGTTTTACTAAGAAGTCATGCAAAGCAAAACACAGCAAGACAACCTGATGTGCTGAGCTGCGTGACAGGGAGAGAGCAGGAATGCACCATATCTACTAAGATATGATGTATTCTTGCTCCCTCTCTGTGCTGGCACACTGAGTGCTGCCTAGTGCCAACACAGGCAACCCTTGCGCCATGATGCTTGCGTTACAGGAAGGATTGTTTGTGTGCAGAAAGGAACACCATCCTGCACAAAACAACCCTTAGAGGCATTTTCCTCTTTCTAAGGGGCCGATTCCGATTCAGGCCGGAAAACGTACCGACCGACTCGGTACGGGAATTTAGTCCGACCGACACGTACCGGCGCTGCCCGAACCGCCTAGTACGATGCAATGCATGTGAATCACGACCGACTCGGACAGAACACAAGCCGAGCAACCGAAGCGCACAGAAAACAGCCATCCGGCCGGAAAAACAAGCGATTCGAACCGACCGACACGCTCCAGGAATGAACCCGACAGAAACGTACCTGCAAACTTTGACCCGCGCAGTACAAAGCAATGCGTGGGAAACCAGACCGAGTCGCACGGAGCTCAAGCCGTACGACCGACACGCATACAAAACTGAGCCGAAGCAAACCAATACTCCGCGACCGACGCGTACGCCGCACATAAAACACAGCAGAAACACAGCTTGAAAGACTCGGAGAAGCTCGCACGAGCCAACTGCAGCGGCCGACTCCGTCAGAAGAACGTCTCCTACATGCCCAGAAACTACAAAGAGAAAAATACAAAAAAAAGGGCCAAACAAGCAATGACAAAGTCAATAAGTACTGGGGGGAGGGAATGGAACAAAGACACACCCACAACTCCACCCACATAAAGGCCACAAATCCCTACCATGATCCCTTGCAAATTCAACTGACCTGCCAGCACAGAACACCATCAGACAGCAACCACAGACACACTCACAACTCATCCATCACACAAGCCACACACCATTAGCACTTCCCTAATAGCACCCTCACATACACCCAGCAAAACTGACACTCACCCACCCTCACTTGCACACTCACACACACATCAATCCCCATCACCACCCATCACCATGCCCCCAAAGAAGAATCCAAAGTTCCTAGACAGTGAATTGGAAGTGCTGGTAGATGAAATCCTAAGAGTAGAGCCACAGTTGTTTGGTACATTGGTCCAACAGACCCCCATGTCGCAGAAAAGCAAGATGTGGGAGAGGATCGTCGACAGGGTGAACGTACAATCACCATGTTTGCGCACAAAGGAAGACATCCAGAACAGGTGGTATGACGTGCGCAGGAGGGTCAAGGCCCTACTCAAGAAGGATTACACCTTGAGCCATCGCACCGGCAGTGGCCCTCCTGCCAAACCAGTATACCTCAGGCCCTGGGAGGAGAAGGTGCGGGCCATCCTACCACCAGAGAGCGTACATGGACTAACAAACATCCCAGAGCCTGGTGAGTACACAACCAATATACCCAATATCGTGTGACAATACACACACATCACTGTCAAGGGGACAGTGAAACCATGCACTGTTAGCAAAGCCACAGTAACCAAAACAGAATCATCCCAAGATGTGTATGTTAGTTAGACAAACACAATACCTGCCATCCCATACTGATATGTAACTGTGTCATGACATGTACAAACCCAACAACAAATAGAGCAAGGCAGCGGCACAAATCTAACCAACAAACACTGTCAGACATTTTGCCACCACTAGAACACCACCTCACAGGGAAGCTCACTGAAAGGAAGGAATTCTGTGTATGCTGGTGAAGTCAGTGTAGCCAGTAGCATGATGGGAGTTGTAGTCACAGATATTGCTCACCCTCACAATTGGCCCATCAACACCACTCTGAACCATGCTCACATCACAGGGAGTGGAAAAGTACTGACAAGATGGCTGACACTGGCTACTGCTGTGGGGAGCACAAGGCCCTGCTGGGAACTGTGCACCAACCAACAGCAGGACACCACTGTCTGACATCCTGAAAGCAAACTTGCACTCCCTGCAATGGAAGCACGTTCCATGGTGGGATATCTGGCTGGGTGGGAAGGAGGACTGACAGCACTGACCATAGTTAACAGCAGCTGTTCCCCCACACACCCTTAACACAAACTCCACACAACTCACCTGGGAGAATGCAATGCCTCACACTCTAATTAAATATCCCCAAAGAAACACCACCCTGGGTTATGCTGTGTGAAGCACAGGGACACTTCTGGGACTTGTAGCCAGACTAACGCCAGGACAACACTGTCAGCCATCCTGTCAGCACAAGCACACTACCCCACAGGGAAGCAGAGTCAAAAGGAAGGAAGTATGGGCATGCTGGGAAGGGGGGTGTAGGCAATAGCATGATGGGAGTGGCAGTCACAGCTCAACATCCCCCACCCACATGGCCCAGCAAGCTCACACTGAAGCATGCACACCTCACAGGGAGTGAAAAGCCACTTCAAAGATGTCTGACACTGGTGCTCTGTTGTGGGGAGCACAAGACCCTGCTGGGAACTGGGCCCCAACAAACAACAGGACACCACTGTCAGCCATCTTGCCATTGCTGTCACACTCACACACAGTGAAGTCCACTCAAAAGGAAGGAAGTATGGGCATGCTGGGAAGGGGGGTGTAGGCAATAGCATGATGGGAGAGGCAGTCACAGCTCAACATCCCCCACCCACATGGCCCAGCAAGCTCACACTGAAGCATGCACACCTCACAGGGAGTGAAAAGCCACTTCAAAGATGTCTGACACTGGTGCTCTGTTGTGGGGAGCACACGGCCCTGCTGGGAACTGGGCCCCAACAAACAACAGGACACCACTGTCAGCCATCTTGCCATTGCTGTCACACTCACACACAGTGAAGTCCACTCAAAAGGAAGGAAGTATGGGCATGCTGGGAAGGGGGGTGTAGGCAATAGCATGATGGGAGTGGCAGTCACAGCTCAACATCCCCCACCCACATGGCCCAGCAAGCTCACACTGAAGCATGCACACCTCACAGGGAGTGAAAAGCCACTTCAAAGATGTCTGACAATGGTGCTCTGTTGTGGGGAGCACAAGGCCCTGCTGGGAACTGGGCACCAACCAACAGCAGGACACCACTGACTGACATCCTGAGAGTCAACCTGCACCCACTGCAAGGGTGGCATGCTTCATGGTGGGATGACTGGGCTGGAGGGAGAAGGAGGTCCGGATGTCAACCAAATACCACCAATGCTGGCCATGCACACACCTCAACATCCACATTGAAATGCTTCATGTTGGCAGGACAATGTGCTACACCAATACGAACCTCTGACTGTGACAACTTAGGACAATGTAATGTACAGGCCCGCATCCAGAGGTACAGTCACAACTGTCAGGTGTTTGAACCATTGATGCCTGTAGAAACATAACATACAATGTGTGTCTCTTCCAAAAACAGGTGATGATGGGGACACAGCAGCAGACAATGAGGAGTCCCTGTCCCAGGCTCCGGGGGACCCTGAGTTCTCTGGTGTGGAACAGCCTCTGCCCTCCTCGGATGGCGAAGACCTACCTGGCCCCTCCGGTGTGAGTCATCATGCAGCACCAGCAGGACCACCATCTGCACCACCTGCACCCACTCCTCCAACAACTGCCAACACACAGACCACCCCCGCTGACACGGACAGACCAAGGACCACCAATGACAACAGCACAGGGACCCCGGCCCACCGTGAAGCAACGGACAACAACTCCAGTACCAACCCCCAAGGGGGCCTAGGGTCACCTGTGCGTGCCACCGCAGGTCCCGCACGTGTGGCCAGGGGTGGTGGGAGGGGTGGTAGGCAGAGGTCGCTGTTTGTACAGGGGTCTGGACTGTATGATGACCCACAACTGGCACTCATTGCTGATGCGTACCAGAATAGCACCGGAGAGGTCAGCCAGGTAGTGGGGATCCTCAAGGACATTCAACAGCAGCAGGCTGCCCATCATGCCCGCTTGGACTCACACATGTCCCGTGTGGAGACACACATGTCCTGTGTGGAGACACACATGTCTGGCATGGAGTCCAAGTGGGACACATTGGAAGAACTGACAGCGGTGCAGAGGGACATATTGACATGCCTCCGCCAGATTAGCACCAACATGGCCACACCTCCCTGTGTGCCCACAACATCCGGTGCCGCAACAACTGCAACTGCCACAGGGAGGGAGGATGACTCTGGTGGAGAGTCCTCTGCACCGCAGCGGCCTGCATGTGAGGGTCCCCCCAGAAAGAAGAGGGGCCGTCCGAGGAAGGACAACTGAGAGGCCGATGGCCATGTACATCCCCCAGGAACTCAACACCTGTTCGGGAAATTCTCCTTTGTGTGCAAACAGTTCACCCTGTCAAATGCAACACAACTCTCCCACATGACATGGGGAGTTTAAGTTGGACTAATGCATCAGATGACTGTGGACTCTACTCAGGACATTTCTGCTACCAACACTTCCAACTCATCTGGGAACTTCGGATTCCAATCCCAATGTACAGCAACCACCATCCTGTGCACTATCCTCACACATGTATGTAAATAAACTCACTAATACACCATACTTGCCTCTGTTGTGATTCCAACGTGGTTTTTGTCATGGAGATGATGATCTGCGAAATGACACTGTGCATGCTAACTGCTACAGCAAGTTCAACACCGTCATGTGAGTCATGGAGACGTGACACATATGAGGGAGACACACCACTAGGGCAACACAACACATACACACCAGGGCCATCTGACTCATCGCCTACACTGATGTTGCCAGGAAATACAGTGGAATGCACAGACACCACACCTATGCACAGTCTGTGTTAACTAGCCCACAGGTGCAGTAAGCAAATGTCAGTCAGATGTGTGACCACAGACAACGCACATCCCAATGTGAAGCACAGGTTTATTACACATTTGCAACATGTTGTTTCCACTATAGATGCAAGGTAATCCCACGTGGCAGTGGGCACACAGTCAACAATTGTAGAAGAAATAAAGTCCAGGGGTGTGGGGCACATCACCTGTAGGGAAACGACTGCTTCCACCCTGGAAGTTGAACCATGGTGTCGGGGGATCCGAGTGGACCAAACAACTCTGAAGGCACCCTGTGTAGGACAGACATGACACACAGTCAAAAGCACTGAAGAACAGGACAGAACTGCAATACTCATGCCCAATACATGTCACAAGTTACCTACACAAAACCAAGTTAGCATGTCAACACTGTTGTGGAGTACAGACTACCTGAAAGGACACATTGCTGCACGCATACAGTCAAGTAGCTAGCACATGGCCACACTCAAACAGCAACAGAGCACCACCAACACATATCATGCTAACTCAAATCATTGACATGACACCTCTGGATACTCACATTCAGCTGAAGAAGTTGGTGATGAGCTGTGTGCGGACATCACCATCATCATCATCATCATCACTGGCATCGTGGCCCAGGCCAGGATCTTCCACAGGTGGCGGATGTTGGTCATCGTCATCCAGGATGAGAGGCAACTCCTTCCGCACTGCCAGGTTGTGTAGCATGCAGCAGACGATGAAAATCTTGTACACCTTTGCAGGGGCACATGGGAGGGCCCCTCCTGTCTTGTCCAGGCAGCGAAAGCTGCTCTTCAGGAGACCAAATGTCCGCTCGATCACTCTCCTGGTCCGACCATGTGCCTCATTGTAGTGCATCTGGGCTGGTGTCACAGGGTTCCTGAGGTGTGTCAGCAACCACGGCATGTTGGGGTATCCGGAGTCACCTACATACAGACAATTGCACATTAGCAGAGTTGGGTAAAGAGGGTGGAATACAACATTGCAGAACACACACAATGGTAAAAAGTCAGTACACACCGACAAGCCAGGCACGCTGGTTCGGCATCTGTGACATCATCCTCGGGATGCGACTACTCCTCATCACGTAGGCATCGTGTGCAGAACCAGGGAAACGTGCACACACATGTGAGATGGTCATATCTGCAAGACATACCACCAGAGCATTGATCGAGTGGTAATGTTTACGGTTCCTGTATGCCTGCTCATGTGCCTGTGGTGGTACCAAAGCCACATGTGTCCCATCAATGGAGCCAATGACATGTGGCATCCTCCCCAGGGCATAGAAGTCACTCTTGACGTCAGTGAGTTGTTGACGTTTAGGGAAATAGATGTACTGGTTCAGGTATCTCAACATTGCCTCCAAAATATTGCGTAGCACACGGCTGAACATGGTCTGTGACATCCCACCAGCAGACGCCACAGTGTGTTGAAAGGTACCGGTGGCAAAGAAGGGTAGGGCTGCCATCACCTTCACCTTGGGGGTCAGCGCTGTAGGGTATGTCCGGCCAGGTTGCAAATGTGGGGCCAACCGCACCGTCAATTCCTCAATCAGCGGCCTGTTGAAGCGGTACCGTCGGATGCAGTCACGTTCGACCATCGTTGCAAGGTCAGGGAATGGTCTATGGACAGCTGGTGCCCTGCAGTGCATAGGTGAACAAAGAAAGATTGTCAGTCACCCCACATATGTGGCATTGGCCATACTCAATATCACATGATACATCATTACAAGACACAAGCACTTGATGTGTGTGCCGTTCTGTATGGACATATATGGCACCTACATGGCCAAGATCAAACATCACAGTTCAACATGTGTCGACAACAGGTTCCAGGTCGTGCTATGGGAAATCATTAGGCTGTGTCACAGTACCCATGTACTGCTGTCACGTTCCAAACACACACCACAGTGACAAGTGAGGACAGATGTGCCACAGGCATCACAGCTCATTGACAGGTAGATTCCCAGGGACCCTGTATTGCCACATGGACATTGGCATGACATGGTGTATCATGTACACGTCAGCAAAACAACCATGACTCCCACAGGTAGTGGCCCCTGTCGCCTCTGCAGGACAGACATGGACGTCTGTGACACACAAACGCACAACATCAAAGTAGATGCACAAACAACGTGGATGTGGAGACTGTCTCCCATTGTGCACATTGAATCAGAGACATCTGAAACACAACATGCACACAGACTGTGGAGGGCCATCACTATTGTGGCAATGGGTCACCCTGTGACGTACATACCTTCCCACATGGGACTCAGGGTGTATGTGACATGACATACACATACACAACCTGGAAATGTGACCATGCCACATGCCCTGAACTGAACAGTTGCACATCACAGTGGTCATGTGCACAACACACAAAGGATTCTGTCCCCATGAACACGTGCACAGCCTGGGAGTGGCTGCCCCCAAGTGCCACCAAAAAAAACACATGTTGACCCCCATACACACACAGGTAATGCAGCCTTACATGCCTTAAGATACAGTGTGGACAGGCTGTGGTGTTGTAGGTGTGCCCCTGAGTCCCTGGCAAGTAATTGTGGCTGGCATACGTTCACCACTGACAACCATGGTGACATATGCCAGTGACTTGTACAGGGACGCGTCGTACAGCAATGGACCGATCGGTGCGCACGCATTGGCCATTGCATATGATGTGACCGGGTACGCGTTGTACAGCAATAGACCGATCGGTGTGCACGCATTGGCCATTGCATATGATGTGACCGGGTACGCGTTGTTTTGCGAAATACGCGTTGTACAGCAATGGACCGATCAGTGCGCACGCATTGGCCATTGCATATGATGTGACCGGGTACGCGTTGTACAGCAATGGACCGATCGGTGCGCACGCATTGGCCATTGCATATGATGTGACCGGGTACGCGTTGTACAGCAATGGACCGATCGGTGCGCACGCATTGGCCATTGCATATGATGTGACCGGGTACGCGTTGTACAGCAATGGACCGATCGGTGCGCACGCATTGGCCATTGCATATGATGTGACCGGGTACGCGTTGTACAGCAATGGACCGATCGGTGCGCACGCATTGGCCATTGCATATGATGTGACCGGGTACGCGTTGTACAGCAATGGACCGATCGGTGCGCACGCATTGGCCATTGCATATGATGTGACCGGGTACGCGTTGTACAGCAATGGACCGATCGGTGCGCACGCATTGGCCATTGCATATGATGTGACCGGGTACGCGTTGTACAGCAATGGACCGATCGGTGCGCACGCATTGGCCATTGCATATGATGTGACCGGGTACGCGTTGTTTTGCGAAATACGCGTTGTACAGCAATGGACCGATCGGTGTGCACGCATTGGCCATTGCATATGATGTGACCGAGTACGCGTTGTTTTGCGAAATACGCGTTGTACAGCAATGGACCGATCAGTGTGCACGCATTGGCCATTGCATATGATGTGACCGGGTACGCGTTGTTTTGCGAAATACGAGTTGTACAGCAATGGACCGATCGGCGCGCACACATTGGCTATGGCCTGGCATGGCAACGGACGCGTTTTTGAACCTTTAACGAGTCTGATGCTGTGTATTCAGTTGGCCACCCACAACAATGTTGCAAATTCATGGGTGTCATGAAGTTGAACTTTTGAAGGATGCTGTGGGCGTGTGTAAGTGGTGCAATTCCATGGATTGGCCAGATTCAGAAGATGCAAACGACTTGGACCTATCACTTTGGACACATGGGACAGTATCTGCCTCTGCAGCACAGATATAATGCTGGCTGTTCCCCTGAGAGCTCACTTGCCTGCACTACATGCTCCAGGACGACTTCTGCCACCACCACTGCTGCTGTATATGCATCCTCTGGCTCCTGCAATGGCACGTACTGTGGAGAGAGCCCCAGCCTTCAGCACTGAGGAGAACCAGGCCCTGCTGGACAGCCTCCTTCCACAGTACAGCAAGCTGTATGGGAAACCAGGGGAGCAGGTGAGTGTGCTGTCCACTGCCTTACTAAATGTGCATGTTGTCTGACTAGCAAGACTTACAGTGTGCACGCCACTGGCTAGCATGCTCACTGAGTAGTTGTCACCCCCCATAGTGTGTAGTTACATGACCTGGACAGGTATAGTGCAGTAACAGTGCATTCCAACAAGGTTTCACGTCCCAGGCAATGATACCATGTAGTAACTGCTGGCAAACTGTTCATAGCGATCGTTGCACTGCCTGTGTACATCATGTGCCCCTGTGATTGAGACATGTATATCCAAATGTGTGATGCACGGATATGTTGCATGTGTAGTAATGGCCTTTTCACTTTGTCATCCTCACAGGTTGATGCCCACCAGAAGCAGGAAATCTGGCTGACCATCGCCCGGGCAGTAAGATCTGTGGGGGTCTACAAGCGCAGGATCCGCAACTGCCAGAAGAGGTGGCAGGACCTTCGGGGCTGGACCCGGAGGATCGCAAGGGTCCAGCTGAAGCTGTCGCCTCCTCGCAGGAGGGGCGGACACCGGACCCTGACCCCCCACATGCTCAGGTTCCTGACGGTGGTCTTCCCTGACCTGGATGGGCAGCTGAGGGCCAGACAGCAGCAAGGAGGGGGTGAGTCCATGACTGCACTGTGAACTTTGTCTGACATGCTATGTGCCCTCCTCTAGCCTGGTTAAACTTCCACAGTACATCAGTCTTGTGGTCCAGGACCCATGTCCCTCAATTGTGACATGCCCACTCCTCATCTGATACCCAGGTGTGGCCCTTACAGTCAGGAAATTGTGTCACTTGGATACTGTGTCCTTACATTTTGCTTAGCTCAAGGCGGGGGACAGCATTTGTTCCCGTAACTTTGTGGTGGGCTTCATGGGTGGGTCCATTGCTTAGACAATGCCTGAGTTCTGACATGTAATCTGCGTGTAACTTTGATATGTGGTCCAATTGCTGATCTGACTCACCACATGCGCCTGGGGTATTTGGCACACACCCATGCTGCGGGTGGGAACCATGTTTGGGCCTCAGGAGTATGTATATCAAGTGTGTCACACATACTTAGCCACCTGCCTACTGTCCAGGGCTCATCCCTCTTTCACGTGGAGCAGGACAGTCATGCCTACTCCAGGCCATACAATACACTCTGTACTCCCACTGCCGTGTACCAGCTGACACGTTGTGCTCAGTGAAATATTCCCTCAGGTGTCTGCCTCTGTGTGATTGTGCTGTGGCTCCGTTGTCAGGACTACTGGGGTGTTTATCGGTTAGGGCTTAGCATGCCACCTGAGATGTGACCATAGGAGACGATACTTGTGTGACATATAGGTGTTTGATCACTTGACTGTGCAGACTGGGGTATGTGACTGAAGTTCAGGCAGCTGTTTCCCATTCACAGCAGATTGTGAGGTGCTCAGGTTCAGAGGGTTGTGTTTCATGTCTCCCATATGTCCAATTGGTATGACGTGGACAAATAAGAGTTCAGATGATGTGGTTTGTGGGGGATGGACATGTGCACTTGTCAGCTACAGAACTTGCATTCCCCATGACCTAGGATTGTGACACAGTGCAGACTGTTGTTGGCTGGCTGCCCTGCCTATGTGACTGGAGACAGTGATGTATGACTTTGCAGGCATGCCTGTGCCATGGCATTAAACTCCCTAAGAGTGATCCTGCAGGTGAGTGACATGTGCTACATGCACCCCATTGTGGCATTGACTATCAGGACATGGGTGCATCATGGTGTCTGGTGCTGGTATGCATCACATGCATTTCAAAATAGACTCTGGCCATCCCTTTATCCGGACATCTGTACTGACTCAGTGGCAAGAGATGTGATGTGTGCATGTTCACATACTTCACCGTGTTCTCTGCACTGTCCAACTACTGTGTAGGTGGTGCATGTGTCCACACTGGGGTATTGCCATCCGACAGGCACCAGACAGATGGGTGCAAGGCCAGGAGGGATGTGAGTGCCATGGTTGACCATCAGACTGACAATTGGCTTCTCCTACTCTGTTTGAGCACTTTTGGCAATGTTCAACTAAGGATGCCAGGGCTTGCTCTGTAATGTGCTGTACTTACTGTGGTGTGTGCGGTCAGTGCAGGTGACTGATGTTTGTCTGTTTCCCTAATTGTTTGCAGATACATCCACGGCCACAGGGGGGGACAGTTCCACGGACCAGGAGGAGCCGCAGAGCCAGACTGGGTCAGCAGCCGATGAGTGGTCGGAGGGATCCAGTGGCACGGAGGGCGAGGGGAGCCACACCGAGGAGTCCTCAGCACCATCCACCTCAGGTGAGGACCACAGCAGCTCAGAGGATGACTCCCTTGTGGAGGCGGGTGTCAGCAGCCACCACACCCCAGCTAGTATTGCTGTCCCCGCCACCACCACCGCCCTCCCATCGGCTCCCATTCCAGAGGTCCGTGGAGGCTCCCGTGTTCGGGAGCATGTCTCTTTTGTGCCAGGCACCGCACCCCTGCCCCTGTGTCCCCTGCTGCCCTGAGTGAGGAGTCTGTGTACCTACTTCGCCAGCTCCATGTAGGGCAGACAGCAATGCTGAGTGTCCTCCATGCCCACACCACTCTGTTGACACAGCTGGTGTCGTTTATGGAGGGCATCTCATCGGGCATGTCTGCCCTACAGAGGAGCAATAGGTCCATGGACTCCTCCCTGACGGCAGCAGTGTCCCTCCTCCAACAGTCCCTCACCCCTCCTACCTCTGCCCCATCCACACTTCCTGGCACCCTACCTGTCCCAAGCACATGCACACCTGCACAATCACCCAAACACACAGACACGAGCAGCACAGGAACACCCAAAACAAAAACAAAACGTGCACGCAAGCATCCTCAGGGGACTGATACCACACACACAGGGGATGGGGAACAGACACACACACAGGCATCGACAGTCACTCCGCAGTCCTCAGATTCCTCTCCCTCCAAGGCCCCTTCCCTTGCCTCACCTGCAACCCCACCTACAAAGCAGCTCTTCCTCTGTGACCTCGGCCTCTTCCCCTCCAATCCAGCTGATCCAGCATACAGGGGGAAGAGGAAGTCCACCCACACAGAGGGGAGTGCCCCTCACCCCCGGACACCCTCCCCCAGGCACAGACAGACTGAGGCCCCCATCCGCAAGTCCCCCCGGACCCGGAAGAGCAAGACCCCGCCACCGCCCTGCAAGTCAAGCACACAGTCTCCTTCCTCCATCCCTCAGGCCCCCACAACACAGGTTCCCCCACCACACCCAGCCCCAGGTTCCCCCACCCACAGATACACCATCCCCAAAATGATCCGGCCTTCTCCCCCTACCACTTGCTCTTTCAGCACCACACCCCCCGCTGCGCATGTCTGTGCCACTGGTGTGGAGACCGTGTCCTCCCCCTCTGTCCTGCCCACCTTACCTGAACCCCATTCTACTCCCCTGGAGATAGGCACTGCAGTGGAGTCCACTACCACCCCGTCTGACTTGGGCACTGCAGTGGGGAACCTGTCCACTCCATCTGGCCAGCCCACTGCAGTCGTGCCGGCACCCACACCATCTGACTCATGCCCCCCAGTTGTGCCGGCACACACCATGTCAGACACCTCCACTGCAGTTGTCAGTGACTCTCCAGCACCCACCACCCCTTCCCTGCCTCCTTCTGGTGAGCCCTGATCCTGTCCCTGCGGTGCCTGGCCTGCCCCCCCCGTATGCCCCTCCGAGGGGAATGTCCCTGGTGTGTAGCAGTGCAGGCATGCAAAGGGTGACATCTGCCACTGTCACCCTGTTTTGACTTTGAGAATGGACTGGCCATTGGCCTTTGGTTTTTTTCTGGACTTTAACTTTTAAACCCACATATGCTGAATAAAGCTACTTTCTGTTCTCTAGTGGTTTTGCTTCTGATGTACATGATGTTGATGATGCTAACCATGCCCTTGCTGCAGTGATGGTGATTTTTGATATCAGGAAAATTAAGTGTTACTGTGCAGGACCCCATGTGG
The DNA here is from genome assembly GCA_963921515.1 of Calotriton arnoldi. NCBI lineage: Eukaryota > Metazoa > Chordata > Amphibia > Caudata > Salamandridae > Calotriton > Calotriton arnoldi. The sequence continues at coordinate 336,494 of CAWUFW010004596.1, read as the reverse complement.
TCCAGGGGGAATGTGTCCTATACTGGTGTGTATCCATGTCATCCATTGCAGCAATATGAGGGTGTCATGTTTTCAATATTTGGCAATGGGATTTCCTACTTTTATTTGCATTATCACATCTGTGGCTTACACCCCTGCACATCTGTTGCGCTTGCCATTGTTCAATTTGTCTGTTTCCCTGACCGTGTGACCATCTCCACTGGACATGCAAGTTTGGGTATCAATGGGGAAGGACTCATCTGTGTTATCAGTGCAACTTGCTATACATGTGTGTTGGATCTGTGCAGATGATTTCGGTGACACTCCCATGACCAGGCTGATATGACGAGAGCCTTCATTTTGTGCTAATTGTTGACTGAGTGACCAGGTGTTCTGCTGACATGACGGAGCCCTCCAGAGACAACGTATGGCACAGCTTTCCTTACACAGGAGTGGAGTCCCCTCATGGCAGTGTGTAATTCCGTGACATTGCCTGAGCCCAAGGTGTGTGTTGTGTGAGCATGTCTGTGTGTGTTCACTTCCATTTTGCTAGGCAGGCTGGGATCCCTAGTGATGTTCCTGTTTGTGATGCTTGCTGAGTTGACCTATGTTCCCCCAAAGTCTTCTCCCTGGGTTCTCTGGGATTTGGGTGCATGGCACATTACTGGTCATCAGGGTGTCACCCATAGGTGTGTATGCTGTCAGGGCTGAGTTTGTGGGCAAACGCAGATGAGACAGTCAGGATTCCCCTTGGCACTTGTTGGTTACACCAGTCATGTAATTTACAGTTTGTGTTAGCTTTCAGTGATTGTGACACGTTGTGTGTGTGACTGCTGCCACTCCTCAGGGTCAGAGCTGCAATGTTGGAAGTTGTCTATGTGTGTTCTTTGTGGGTGACCTTGGCTTCTTCATTGGTGTGTGACTGTGGCCGGGATCCCATTGGTTGGTGTGGATTTGACGTCATGCCCATGTACGGCGTACTGTGCAGTGTGTCAGACATTCAGGAGTCTTGTTGACTGGCCATGTGTGATGGGTTTCTGCACCTTAGTTCCCACCACCACCCCTGGGATTGTCATGGGTGCATGTGCAATGTCACCAGTCCATGTGAGCTTCACTGCTGCACATTGGTGGAGATCATGGTGTGTGGTGTTGAGTGTGTGCAAATGAGAGTTGTTGCACGGCTAGACCCCTGCCTCCATATTGGCCTTGGCTGACAGGCCGTGCTGATTGATTTGTGCTTGTGTAGGTGTGATGGTAGTTTGTTGCTCAGGACACATGAGTGTGGTTCACAGTGTGAACGACATCTAGCTTTGTCATCACAGTGGGATTATCATGCAGGCCAGTGTCACCACAATGTGGGGTCCCTGGGGGTAGTGCTGTGGTGGGTCTGTGTCTTGCTGTGTTAGTTGCTGTTCCTACAAGCTTGTGTGACATGTGTAATTTGGGCTCCCTCTCATCTAACAATGCCTGATTGCCCACATAGGGGAATCCGATCTATGAGTTACTTTTGTGTGGCACTGTATGCACATCTGTGTAATTGGGATTCAGGCCTCCTCATGTGTTGTGTGGTTGCCTGGGGACACTGGCACACCCCCCCATCATCTGTTGTGTTTGCTATGCAGTGTGGGGCTGCCTGTTTGTGTTTGTGCCTCTGCACCACTGCATTGGCATATCTTTAGTGTGCCACTGGCTGTATGTTGTTTGGTGGGTTTCCCCTGCTGTCCCTGGGACTCCTAGGTCATCAGTCAGCACAGTGATCATGGTTTGTATGTTCCATTGCTGCCATGGTATGGTATTTGTTCACCTCACATCTACAGTGTCCACAGGATATCTACATTTGTGTGCACATTGGTGCAGATATGTGGGTCTGCATTATGATGGTCACTTCTGTCATTGTGTTATTGATGAATGTTGACAATGTCAGCCCCCATGGGTGATGTTTGTCTGCACATGGCCAAAGGTATGTCTTATTTGCACTGCACTGTTTGCCTCACCCAATATAGGTTGCTATGGGACACAAGCACTACTATGCCACTGATGTGTTTGTTGTTCTGTGACCAGGAATCATCCATGCTGTTTGGCATTTGCACCTTTTTCCATGACAACACTTACCTTTTGGTCACTGTGATGATGGGGGTTTAGACCCCATTGCCACAATGTTCAAAATGTGCTTCAGCTATGGACCCCACACTTACCTTTTGGTCACTGTGATGATGGGGGTTTAGACCCCATTGCCACAATGTTCAAAATGTGCTTCAGCTATGGACCCCACACTTACCTTTTGGTCACTGTGATGATGGGGGTTTAGACCCCATTGCCACAATGTTCAAAATGTGCTTCAGCTATGGACCCCACACTTACCTTTTGGTCACTGTGATGATGGGGGTTAGACCCCATTGCCACAGTGGTCATGGTCTGCTTGCATTGTGGAGGCCACACACATTTATGTGTGACACATGTGATAGGGGGTCACATTGTATGTTCAATGTCATGTTCAGTGTTGTGGGCATTTGACACAGTCTACACACGCTTCTCATGCTGTTGGAGGGATGTGTTTTTCTGACATTCCTCATGTTGGAGTATGCTGGTTGTGTCATGCATTACCCGTCCTATGTGTAGGGGTGGTGTTGGTGGTAGGCATCCATCCCCCTATGAGTGGGGATGGTAGTAGTGACAGGCATCCAGCCCCCCATGAGTGGGGGTGGTGGTAGTGGTAGGCATCCAGCCCCCTATGAGTGGGGATGGTAGTAGTGACAGGCATCCAGCCCCCCATGAGTGGGGGTGGTGGTAGTGGTAGGCATCCAGCCCCCCATGAGTGGGGGGGTGGTAGTGGTAGGCATCCAGCCCCCCATGAGTGGGGATGGTAGTAGTGACAGCCATCCAGCCCCCCATGAGTGGGGGTGGTGGTAGTGGTAGGCATCCAGCCCCCTATGAGTGGGGATGGTAGTAGTGACAGGCATCCAGCCCCCCATGAGTGGGGGTGGTGGTAGTGGTAGGCATCCAGCACCCCCTGAGTAGGGGTGGTGGTAGTGATAGGCATCCAGCACCCCCTGAGTAGGGGTGGTGGTAGTGGTAGGCATCCAGCACCCCCTGAGTAGGGGTGGTGGTAGTGGTAGGCATCCAGCACCCATGAGTAGGGGTGGTGGTAGTGGTAGGCATCCAGCCCCCCATGAGTGGGGGTGGTGGTAGTGGTAGGCATCCAGCCCCCCATGAGTGGGGATGGTAGTAGTGACAGGCATCCAGCCCCCCATGAGTGGGGGTGGTAGTAGTGACAGGCATCTAGCACCCCCTGAGTAGGGGTGGTGGTAGTGGTAGGCATCCAGCCCCCCATGAGTGGGGGGGGTGGTAGTGGTAGGCATCCAGCCCCCCATGAGTGGGGATGGTAGTAGTGACAGGCATCCAGACCCCCATGAGTGGGGGTGGTGGTAGTGGTAGGCATCCAGCCCCCCATGAGTGGGGATGGTAGTAGTGACAGGCATCCAGCCCCCCATGAGTGGGGATGGTAGTAGTGACAGGCATCTAGCACCCCCTGAGTAGGGGTGGTGGTAGTGGTAGGCATCCAGCACCCCCTGAGTAGGGGTGGTGGTAGTGGTAGGCATCCAGCACCCCCTGAGTAGGGGTGGTGGTAGTGGTAGGCATCCAGCACCCATGAGTAGGGGTGGTGGTAGTGGTAGGCATCCAGCACCCCCTGAGTAGGGGTGGTGGTAGTGGTAGGCATCCAGCACCCATGAATAGGGGTGGTGGTAGTGGTAGGCATCCAGCACCCCCTGAGTAGGGGTGGTGGTAGTGGTAGGCATCCAGCCCCCCCTGAGTAGGGGTGGTGGTAGTGGTAGGCATCCAACACCCATGAGTAGGGGTGGTGGTAGTGGTAGGCATCCAGCACCCCCTGAGTAGGGGTGGTGGTAGTGGTAGGCATCCAGCACCCATGAGTAGGGGTGGTGGTAGTTGTAGGCATCCAGCCCCCCATGAGTGGGGGGTGGTAGTGGTAGGCATCCAGCCCCCATTAGTGGGGATGGTAGTAGTGACAGGCATCCAGCCCCCATGAGTGGGGGTGGTAGTAGTGACAGGCATCTAGCACCCCCTGAGTAGGGGTGGTGGTAGTGGTAGGCATCCAGCACCCCCTGAGTAGGGGTGGTGGTAGTGGTAGGCATCCAGCACCCATGAGTAGGGGTGGTGTTAGTGGTTGGCATCCAGGCCCCTATGGGTGTATATGGCATTGGTGATAGCCATCCCGCCCCTATGGTTCTGCTGTTGCTAGTGTAAGTCATTTCTGCATCCCTATGTGTGTGTGTTATGTGTCGGGTACGTGTCGTTTGTTTGTGTAGTGGGTGTTTAACTTACCTTCTGCGCCGTACACATCCGTACCAGTTCCGGTAATAGATGTAGAGTATCGGTAGGCCCTGCGCGATGGGATTCATGGTTGGTTCGTCTCGTTCGGCTTTCTCGTTGCTTCGACTCGTACTCGTGGCTGGCGTGTTCGTCTCGTAGCCGTGGATTGTCTTGTGGCACGAATCGGAGCTTATGTGCGGCTCTCCCGGATGCTCTGACGTGCTGGACGTAGCGACGGGTTCGGCGCGTACGGAAGGCGCATCGTACTGGTCCGGCCGGAAGGTGCTGTATTTTGGCTTCCGTGCAACTCGTTTCTGCGTTTACGGATCCGGCTCGGGCGGGGAACAGGAGCTGGATTGGGTAAGTACGGCTGGGTCGGGATCTGGGCAGTTATGCGCATCGTACTTGCTCGTTCGTACGACTGTTTGAATCGGTCGGGAAACACGCGTTCGGCTCGGTTTTTTCCCGGACGAATAATGTTAGGTGCGCCTTTGCCCGAGATCGGAATCGACCCCTAAGTGTGGTGCAGAATGCAATACACATACAAAGAGGAAATAAGGAGGAATTAAGATATTTCTCCTTGTTACTCCTGTGTTAGGAAGGTGTACCATTTTAATGCAATCCCAGGTTAACTGACCTTAGTAAATCTGGGATTGCATCACAATTCATGGGTGGATGCAATGAAACACCCATGCTCCACCCATGAAACACCTTCCCAGAGAATAGTAACACAAGACAGCGATTTACCCTACCTTGCGTTACTCTGGATTTACTAAGCCACGCAAAGCCACTCAGGGTGGCTTTGCGTGGCTTAATAAATACCACTTAAGCCCTTGCATTTCCTTGTGTTGCTTTGCGTGACGGAAGGGCTTAGTAAATCTGCCCCTATGTGTATTGGTGCAGCTGTATTAACACTCACTACTCAAGGGGGCATATTTACAAGCCCCTATCGTCACCACAATGTCACTTTTAGTGACGTTGTGATGGCGATAGGTGCCTTACCTTATTTACAAGGCACAGTTATGCTACTTAACGTGGCTTAACGCTGCCTTGTAAATAAGGCCCCCTTTCACTAAGTACTTAGCGTGCAATGGGTGTGCAATGGGTGTTGTGGTGGGCGTTCCACCGCAACACCCATTGATTTTTACTCTGCCCCCTAGTTACAAGGGTGGCGTAAATAGGAGGCAGCGTCAAAATTAAGACCAGGGAAAACCTGGCCTTAAACTGGCAAAACGATGAGAAATGCTTTATTTCACCTCGTTTTTGCTGTTTCCATGTGTGCTGTGTTGCGCAGCACAGATAGAAACAGCAAATCGCCATTGATCAAAAAAAGCCATGACATTTTGCAACTTCTATGTGTGCTGCATTAAGCAACACACATAAAAGTTACAAAACATCACTTAAAGATTGTTTATGTGCAGGAAGGAAGACCTTCCTGCACATAAACAATCTTCCCCTCAACGCAGACACCCTTGCACTATGGTGCAAGGGTGCCTGCATTGGCGCTAGGCTGCTAAGTTTAGCGCCAGCGCAGGGGGAAACGCAGGGCTGCACCATATTGTTGTAAATATGGTGCAGCCCTGCGTTTCTGAAGTGGCGCAGTGCTGCACTTCGTCACTTCATTGTAAATATGCCCCAAAGTGTGGGGCTCTTGCTTGTCATAAATGAGGTGTATCCCTTAAAATGGACAGGAGCCCGATTTCCTCCTGTTTAGTGTGCCTGCGCAGTCAGCAGCAGGCACAGCATGACCCTTCTTGTCAGGGGACAGGTAATATGAATGTCGAGGTTTGTAGCAATTTTCTGTCATTGAAAACAAAAGCATGACAAACTGCAGTTGGATTATCAAAGCAGGCCGGAACAGCTGCTCCGTCATTACCTGTGACAATTTACAAACTACAGCTGCATTTTAATAAATAATTCACCTGCTCCTTGTCTGCTGCGCTTCCCAGTCTCTTGGGACACAGCAGAGGGAGTCTTTGAAACAAGCACAAAGATACATATTTGATGAGAGATCTCTTCAAAATATCCTAGAATAGCAGCAAAATGTGCTCTTAAGCAGGAGAAGCCACAGAATTGGATGGCAAGGGAAAAACCCATTTGCGGGGCGCGGTAAATTGGATATAGATTTAATGAGATGCCGTTGTCTCTGCTGTTTGGAAAATCTTGCAATAAGGTCAGGCAAAAGTTGTGCCACTGCTGTCCCAAAACTTCAGTGGTATGTGGTTTCCTCATCAGGGCTCCCAATGGGAACATCTGGTAAGAAAATGCTAGTAGAACAAGCATTGGCATAGCCAATAGGTCTCGCCTTTGGGACCTTATAAGTGGTTTGTCATGCAGCACATTATCCTGGGTGCTGTGCCGCCATGGATTAAAGCATTGTCAGGCTTATCTGCACCACTTTTGCATCTTGCGCAATAGCTCATTGGTGATTTTTTGCAAACAGACTTTGCTGCAGGCCATTAGGTCAAAATGGAGAAAGTAATGCAATAAACATATGACACAGCTGCTTATAAAATGACTCTGGTGTGTAATATCGTTTTAGCACAGACAAATTCTGATCCGTGCATAACTTGTGAAAAAGGGAATGAAACAGATTTGCCAACATGTATGCTGCTTGTTTAATAAGGAACGGAACAAACATTGGCGAGATTATGAGGTGAAAATTAAAAAAAGGTCAGCAACAAAATCCGTGTACCGCCTAGTGATCCAGTGTCACATGTGTGACACCTTCAGCCTGTCATGGCATTTTAACCATCGGCAGTTTGCAGGCCAGGATTTGCATGCCTAAACTGTGAACTGCAAGTCCCAGAATGCAATCTGCAGTGCAAGGAGGTTGGAGTTTCCATTAATGGCTGCTTGCAGGTGGTGTTTTAACTGTATTAGAACATTCTTTGTTACCACCAGATTTTTCGGCAGGAATGAGCGCGAGGTTGACAAGCAGTGACCAGCATGTCAGAAGTTTGAATCCCACTAAGGCTAACTCCGCACTTCAGCCCTCAGAGTCGATAAACCGAGCACCTTATCTTTGGTAATAGTTCCACCTGTTTGCAGCGCTTTAACGGCAAAACTGGTATTAAGCGCTTAAGTGTTTATTATTGTTTTTCCACTGGTCCCAGGCAAGTTCTAACTGTAACCAACAACAAATTGTCTAACTTAAGAGAAAGACACAGATCATGTCGCTGCGTGGTGGTGTGGGGGAAGGGCTTGTACTCCGTGTACTCTGAAGCGGCACACAAAGTGATATATATATGTTAACAATGAATACGGAGCAGTGGGTCACACAGTAGTATCTTGCAAACAACCCAAAGACGATTACAAATGCAATAAACAAGAGGACACAGCCTGTAATTTAAATGCTAATACGAGTCAGCCACCTTCCACTGTGGGTGCCAGTCAGCACGTTCACTAGTCGGTTGTGTTCTATTTATTGCACTATTGCTGTATACACTGAAAGTGAAAAAGTTTCACGGGAACACTGAAAAAAGATGGTGTGTACTATGAAAGCAGAGTGGCGCTCTTGTGTTAAAGGACGGCCAAACTGTTTCGTTTTGGGACACAGCTGGATCCTGTTTCTGTCGAGGCTTATTTCTCGGGCAGGGATGTTGTGTACATTACCGCGACTCCGCCCTCCCGCTAAAAGGCACGGAATCCTTTCAACCCGGCAGTCTCAAGGCAGCCCGGGAGCTGCCGGCTTCCCTGAATAAATACCGCGTGAAGATAACACTGCTGCGCTCCAGGGGTACTCGGCAACTGCGTCAGCGAGTGAGGGAGCTGCAAAACACAGGCACATGCGCTCGTGCGAACGCGCTCTCCCACTACATGCTAGCGCAAACAGGCTGTTCTGTCCTCCAATACGCATGGTTCAGGTGAGCGCAGCTAGTTTGCTTGTTTTTGTTTAGTGAGGCAACACTGCGATGGTTGGTGCAATAATTGTTGAAGCCAATTTGTAGCTAAAAAAAGTACTGAACGAGTGACGCGACTGTGAAGAGGCAACAATGGGACATTACAGTCGCCCAATTTTAATCCGTTATCATTGGTAAATGAGCAAACGCCGTTTTGTAAAACAAAAAGAAAAAAACTTCAGATTTATGGCCATAGAATGACGACACGTAAGCTCCAAGTTTTATAGTCAAAAAACAGCGCAGAGCCAGTACAAACAAGCAAAAGCGAAAGCACGGCGCGTTGCGTGTAACCTGACCCACCAGGAATGCAGCTGCCGCCCAGCGCGCCACTGCTCGCTACCAAGAGCAAAACGCAGTGGGAGTGAACATTGGAAAGGAGGTGGGACATGCACCCGCCTTTGGCCATTTGCATGCTTTCATTATTGAAAGACACACACAAAGGCCAATCCAATGTGTGGGAGGAGTCAGACCCACACGGAGAAGTTTAGAGTGCTTACAAGAAGCCTCCCATAGAGCAGCGCATGCGCGCTGTGCTAGGCTCGACCTAAAAAGCGAGAGATGGTGATATTTTGTGATCAAGTTGATCTCCAATGAGTATGAACTAAGTTGGTCATTTTCACCCTCATTGGTGATGCTGCGTGTTTGTTTATCAACAGAACAGCTCAGAAAAGCGCTTTCGCTCTAGTCAAATTTAATGACTTTTATTTACTCATCTATCTTGGATTGGGAAAAAAATGATTTTTGCCGATGATGCACAGTATCATTGAACATGATTGGCAAAACCAGTAGCTCCAAAAGGTGAGACCTATTGGCTTTGCCAGTGCTTGTTGAAGTAAAGCCACATATCTTTTACTATGTGGCTTATCACTTTGTTCACCAGTGGGCAACTATTGTACCATATGTTTATACTCAACAGTTTTCTTCCTTGTTTTGTAGCATTTCTGCTGAAGGTTTTAATTTATTCTTATTCTTTTTTCAGTAATAATTCAGTATGTTTATGTTTTTTTTTCAATGATAATGTTGAAATGTTATCTCAACATGTAGCCTTTTTTTTGTTGTTGCTTGTGAGGCTGGGAATTGCCACCCCTGGCGGTTGAAGGTACCTTTCACTCATAATATTGAGTTTGAGGTTTCATTCATTTTTCTATAGTCTCTAGTTGGCAATGGGGATCATGATGCATTTCTGGTGTAGCTCTTTCTTGTTACTCCTTTTGGTAAAATCACTCAATATTTAATTTTCCTTTTGATCACGTTGATCTCAAATGAGTCTGGGTGCAGTTGATCATTTGTACCCCCACTGGTGATGCTGCTTGTTTGTTTGATCAGCAGAACAACTCAAATTCTGGGAATTTCATGATTCAGTAATGTCTACGAAGCTGCTATCCCAGATATAAAGATCTGCGGTATCTACTGTAGCAAGGTGGAAATATTTATGTGGAATGCCTGGGGGGCCTTACCATGTAATAATAACACAATACCCAAAAGCGTACCTCGGATTTGCATTAGTAATCTTTAGTTCAGTCCTGATAGAGTGGCAAAAAGCAGTCAGGCTTACTTAGAGGAACGTGTTAAGCATTTTAGAGCGCCAACATGGACGATAAGTAATTTACATGACTCGAAAGAAATCTGACAACAATTTATAAAAGTAGAGCTTATTTTTATATAAATTTAGACACCATAACAAAATCAATACAAAGCGTATAACTGGAGTTATTGATTTTGAAGTGTTCAGTAAATCAGTACTTTGCAGAGGTGTCAAACTTTACCATTGTCGTCAATGGAGAAAACACTATGTGACACTCAGTCACTTGCAGGGTGAGTTCAATGGAACCCACTTGGAGTTAAAGTCTTGCGGGTCCACAGACGAAGACTCGACAGTCATAACAATTTCACCTTGCCCAGGAAGTCCGGGTGCAGAGGTGACTTGGCTGTCCTTGGTGCTAAACGGTGAGTTTCGGAAGCTGTCAAAAACACACATGTGACACTTGCAGCTTGAGTTCAGGGGAGCCCCTTGGAGGAAAAGCTTAGAGGTGCCCCAGGTACCTGGCTATCCTTGGAGCAAACCAGGAGCTGCAGGGGCTGACTTTATCAGAAGTGCCAATGAAGACAGGTTTGGCATGCAATTAGTCATCAACAGTGCCACAGAAACTGAGGGTCAACAATGCAGGTGGTTTTCTTCTTCCTGGAGCGTCAAGTAAAGCAGTCAGTAGTCAGCAAGACGAGCTACACAAATGCCGAGGCACAGAAAGAAGTCCAATACAGTGCAACTGGCTTTAACCACTCAAATATCAAACAAGAAGTCCATAAAACAGTCTTGATTTTTCTTTGTCTATCCTTTATTCCATATCAAGCACGATTTTCATATCATCCGAAACAGGCAGCCGACACGTGTTTCGTCCAAAAGGACTTTCTCAAGGCGAAACAAGATAGTAGACCAAAATGTAATTTAGAGTTCTTTGTCCATGTTAAAACGTGTACCACCTGCGTTGAAGGTGTGACACCTGTAGTATAGAGAGTCGATAGTATCCCCTCTCACTACACTTCCGTACACGATCGAAGGTCTTGATAAACCTGCAAAAGTGAGCGACGAGACCGCTCACTTTTGCAGGTTTATCAAGACCTTCGATCGTGTACGGAAGTGTAGTGAGAGGGGATACTATCGACTCTCTATACTACAGGTGCAAAAACAACAATTGATGGACAGAATGCAGAACAATGTCATACATTCACCCCAGTACAGAGATCTGGGCCTAAATCCATCGTTTTTTTGCTCACCATGCCATTCCAGTTTGGACCCAGCCATATGCAAATCAGTCTTGACCCTGCACCAAATGGGAACAGTCCAGCCGAACTGCCAGGCCAGGTCCTCCCTGGACTGGAAACAAGCATCCTAGGACCGGTTTCGGGCTTTCAGCCCTCATCAGCCAGGATAGCTTGACTCCAGTGGCATGGAGAGCACGGGACCCACGTCTGGGCATACCCGTCCCACTCGGGGTGACAAATGCAAAAACAACAATTGATGGACAGAATGCAGAACAATGTCATACATTCACCCCAGTACAGAGATCTGGGCCTAAATCCATCGTTTTTTTGCTCACCATGCCATTCCAGTCCATCATTTGTTTGCTGTAACACTCTATACTACAGGTGTCACACCTTCAACGCAGGTGGTACACGTTTTAACATGGACAAAGAACTCTAAATTACATTTTGGTCTACTATCTTGTTTAGCCTTGAGAAAGTCCTTTTGGACGAAACACGTGTCGGCTGCCTGTTTTGGATGATATGAAAATCGTGCTTGATATGGAATAAAGGATATACAAAGAAAAATCAAGACCGTTTTATGGACTTCTTGTTTGATATTTGAGTGATTAAAGCCAGTTGCACTGTATTGGACTTCTTTCTGTGCCTCGGCATTTGTGTAGCTCATTGTGAAACCTCAAGAGGGATGATCCATCTTGGGAGTTGATTCAGCCTCCTATGGGCAGAGGGAGGCTTTATGCTTGGAGAGCACTACAGTTTACTTACTTTTGGAGAAATTACTTCCCGACGTTCAAAAGGGGTGGGTGTGCATGTGTAAAGTGGCATTTCTGCTTTGTTCTCTTTTTGTGCATTGAGTAGTCAGCAAGACCACTGACCCATTGTCAGTGAAATTGCTCCCCCTCCCTCGCAGCTCCACCATTAAGTGAGGCCTGCCCCTGCACTCTCAAGTGTTTGGTGCTCGAGGCCCTCCTCCACCCGCAGGTTTCCCTGCGCCTCATCCCTGGTGGTCCAGTGGACCTCTATCTCCTTTCTCTAGCTTCGTTTTTCACTCGTTTTTTCACTCGTTTTTCTACCCTCTTTTTCTTTTCCTTTCTGCACTTTTCTGCATTTCTGCCTTTCTGCTCTATTTCCTCTTTCCTTTACTCCTCCATTTCCCTCCTTTCCTGCCCGCTTTCACTGCCGCTGCTGCCCCCGCGGCCCCTCCCCCCCAGCACGACCAGCGCGACCGGCCCAATCCAGCTCCCCTCCCCGCTCCCGCCTCCCAGCTGTTCAGCCCTCCCCAACCCCTACTTAATGGCGGCCGCTGCGGGGACAGGCGAGCAAGACCACTGACCCATTGTCAGTGAAATTGCTCCCCCTCCCTCGCAGCTCCACCATTAAGTGAGGCCTGCCCCTGCACTCTCGAGTGTTTGGTGCTCGAGGCCCTCCTCCACCCGCAGGTTCCCCTGCGCCTCATCCCTGGTGGTCCAGTGGACTTGTATCTCCTTTCTCTAGCCCCGTTTTTCAATCGTTTTTTCACTTGTTTTTTCACTCGTTTTTTCACTCGTTTTTCTACCCTCTTTTTCGTCTCCTTTCTGCACTTTTCTGAATTTCTGCTCCTTTCTGCTATATTTCCTTTTTCCTTTACTCCTCCTTTTCCCTCCTTTCCTGCCCGCTTTCCCTGCCGCTGCTGCCCCAGCGGCCCCTCCCCCCCAGCACGACCAGCGCGACCGGCCCAATCCAGCTCCCCTCCCCGCTCCCGCCTCCCAGCTGTCCAGCCCTCCCCGACCCCTACTTAATGGCGGCCGCTGCGGGGACAGGCGAGCAAGACCACTGACTCATTGTCAGTGAAATTGCTCCCTCTCCCTCACAGCTCCACCATTAAGTGAGGCCTGCCCCTGCAATCTCAAGTGTTTGGTGCTCGAGGCCCTCCTCCACCCACAGGTTTCCCTGCGCCTCATCCCAGGTGGTCCAGTGGACCTCTATCTCCTTTCTCTAGCTCCGTTTTTCACCCGTTTTTCACTCGTTTTTCACTCGTTTTTTCAATCGTTTTTCTACCCTCTTTTTCTTCTCCTTTCTGCACTTATCTGCATTTCTGCTCCTTTCTGCTCTATTTCCTTTTTCCTTTACTCCTCCTTTCCTGCCCGCTTTCCCTGCCGCTGCTGCCCCCCCGGCCCCTCCCCCCAGCACGACCAGCGCGACCGGCCCAATCCAGCTCCCCTCCCGCCTCCCAGCTGTCCAGCCCTCCCGACCCCTACTTAATGGCGGCCGCGCGCAGCTGGCGCCCCGCTGGCGCGCCGCTGGCGCACCTACGGCAAGCCCATCTGCGCCCGTCCGCGACCCGACCGTGACCAGCGCCAGGAACCCTGGACCTCCGCACCACCAACGCTACGACCCAGCAGCACTCCACGCACTCAACCCAGGCCGCAACAACAACTGCATGCTAGCCTCACCAGCCGACACCCACGGACCCTTCAGCTGTCACCGCTGCCGACAAACCAACAGCACCGCTAGGAACACGGACCCAGCACAACCCGACCGCAAGAACACACCCGTACCGAAGACCTTGCAATGCATCCTCCTCAACATCCGATCCCTCCACAAACACGCCACCGAAATCTGGGACCTCCTCGACAGCACCACCCCGGACGTAACATTCTTCACCGAAACCTGGACCAACACCACCTCGGGCCAGACATCGCCATCGCGATTCCCCAAGGATACAAGATCTCCAGGAAGGACCGCCCCACCCGCCTGGGAGGAGGAATCGCCAGCGTCCACAAATCCACCCTCCGCCTGAGCACACTCCCCGACGAAACCACAGACCTGATGGAACACCTTCACTTCAAGATACTGACCAGCCCTACCACCACCCTCCGAGGAACCCTCATCTACCGACCCCCTGGACCACGCGGACCATTCACCAACTCCATCACGGACATCATCTCCCCGCATGCCATCGCATCCACCAACTACACCCTGCTGGGAGATCTCAACTTCCACCTCGACAACCAACTGGACCCCAACACCACATCCCTCCTGGACAACCTCCACAACATTGGACTCCGCCAAATCATGACCGAACCAACGCACTCAGCAGGACACACCCTCGACCGCCTCTTCACAACAGGAAACTCCATCACCTTCAGCCACGCCACCGAACTCCCGTGGACTGACCACCGATGCGTCCACTTCACCTTCAGAACACCCACCATCCACAGACACCAGCACCTGCTCCCACGAAGAAACTGGACCAGAATCACCGACGACCAGCTCATCTCCTCACTCAGCAACTCCACCCCAACCATCGTGGGAAACGACGACCCCAACACCGCAGCCCGAACCCTGCACAGATGGATCTCCGACAGCGCCAATACCATAGCCCCCCTCAAGAAAAACAACAACACCCACGCCGAGAAAGCCAGATGGTTTACCACCGAACTTCGAGAGTCCAGACGCACTTGCCACCGCCTCGATAAGGCCTGGAGGAACACCAAATCCACAGATGCACACAACAACTTCAGAGCAGCTACCAACGCCCACCACCAACTCATCAGAAAAACAAGAAAAAAAGCGATTGAAGACAGAATCTCCACACATGCACTCAACAGCAAAGAACTCGTCAACATCATCAAGGAGTTCACCCAACTCACCAACGAATCGACGGGCATTCCTCCCTCACAAGACCTCTGCGACAAACTCAGCACCTTCTTTCACCACAAAATCAAGAGCATCTACGACAACTTCGACGAAGACAACCAACACACTGAACCCCCGCCAACCACCCCGACACCCTGAAGCCAGCGATTGACAACTGGACAGCCCTCACCACCGAAGAAACACTGAAGACAATGAAGTCAATCCACTCCGGGGCACCCACGGACCCCTGCCCCCACCACATCTTCAACAGAGCCGCTGACGCCATCGCACCCATACTCTGCCACAACATCAACCGCTCCCTCGCGACCGCCTCATTCCCCGTGACTGGAAACACGCCGAGGTCAACCCCCTCCTGAAGAAACCCTCGGCGGACCCCACCGACCTCAAAAACTACAGACCCATCTCCCTGCTCCCGGTCCCAGCGAAAGTCATTGAGAAAGCCATCAACAGCCAACTCGCCACATTCATCGAAGAGCACAACATCCTCGACTCCTCCCAATCCGGCTTCAGAAAAAACCACAGTATGGAAACGGCCCTCCTCGCCGCAACAGACGACATCTGCACCCTACTGGACAAAGGAGAAACAGTAGCCCTCATCCTCCTCGACCTCTCAGCGGCGTTCGACACAGTCTCCCACCGCACCCTAGTACGCAGACTCCTCGACGCAGGGATCCAGGACAAGGCCCTCGAATGGATCCGCTCCTTCCTCTCTGGCAGAAAGCAGCGGGTCAGACTCCCCCCTTTCCTCTCGGACCCTACACCAACCACCTGTGGAGTCCCTCAGGGGTCCTCCCTCAGCCCTACGCTCTTCAACGTCTACATGGCTCCACTCGCCCCCATCGTCAGAACCTATGGACTCAACATCGTGTCATACGCAGACGACACCCAACTCATCCTCTCCCTATCCAACGAACCCAACACCGCCAGACACAACTTTAGAGAAGGCATGGAAGCCGTCGCCAAATGGATGAAAAACAGCTGCCTACAACTAAACACCAACAAGACAGAAGTACTCATCATGGGCCCAAACCCCGACGCCTGGAACGACACATGTTGGCCCCCCGCCCTCAGAAACCCGCCCACCCCAACGCACCACGCACGCAACCTGGGAATCATCCTGGACTCCGAGCTCAAAATGAACCGCCAGATCAACTCCGTCTTGTCCTCCTGCTTCCACACCCTCCGCCTCCTACGTAAGACCTTCAAATGGATCGCCCTCGAACACAGAAAGACCGTCACTCACGCCCTTGTCACCAGCAGGCTCGACTACGGCAACGCACTCTACGCCGGAATAAACAAAAACCTCACCCGCAAGCTACAGAACATCCAGAACGCCGCCGCAAGACTGGTCCTCAGCCTGCCAAGACACTGCCACATCTCCCAGCACCTGCGCACACTCCACTGGCTCCCCATCGAGGCCAGAGTCACCTTCAAAATGCTCACCCACGCACACAAGGCCCTCCACGACACCGGACCAGCATACCTGAACAGCCGACTCAATTTCCACGCACCCCAAAGGACCCTACGATCAGCCCAGCTCTCCTACACCGTGGTCCCCCGCACCAAAAGACCAGATCGGGAGGCCGCTCCTTCTCCTTCCTCGCGGCCAGAGGCTGGAACGCCCTTCCACTCCACCTCCGACAGACAACATCGCTTCCCATCTTCGTAAGAAACCTCAAAACCTGGCTCTTCGACAGACCCCCTCCTTGATGGACTGGAACCTGCACCCCCCCTGCCCCCAGCGCCTTGAGACCCTTACGGGTGAGTAGTCGCGCTTAACAAACGCCTGATTGATTGATTGACCAACAAACCATGGCCACGAAAAATGCAGCGATGCAGCACATCTTCTTCCAGAAGTCCTGGAAATGCTGTAGAGGGCTGAGACTTTGTGAGGTTCAGGACCACGCTTCCCAGAAGGCACCTGGCTGATTAATTTCGGGCAGTCCTTCTTTAGTCTTGGAAGTGTGGTTTGTGCCTGCAGACTGCACGGGACTAGTACCTCAAGCCCTTGGGAGTCCTGGTGAAGTCTTTCGGTTGCAGAGGGGTTCACCTTCCTTTTGGGACTGGTCTCTGGTCCAGGAAGAGTCGTAGTCCAGTGGGTGCAGGGGGGGCTGCCACCGGTGCAGAGCTTCATGCCTTCTCTTTGTGGAGTCCTGCCTTGTGCAGACATAGGGCTCTTCTTTTTCCTTCTTCTACAGAGCAGATCTGGAGTTCTGGTGCCAGGGGCGCCCTTACATCCTGTATTTTGGGGGTGTTTAGGGGAGTCAGGGCTAGTAGACAATGGGCTACTAGTCCTGCAGCTAATACTGGGCTGAATGTATGACATTGTTCTGCATTCTGTCCATCAATTGTTCTTTTTGCATTTGTCACCCCGAGTGGGACGGGTTTGCCCAGGGGTGGGTCCTGTGCTCTCCATGCCACTGGAGTCAAGCTATCCTGAGTGATGAGGGGTAAAACCCCGAAACCAGTCCTAGGATGCTTGTTTCCAGTCCAGGGTGGACCTGGCCTGGCAGTTCGGGCTGGACTGTTCCCATTGGGCACAGGGTCAAGACTGATTTGCATATGGCTGGGTCCAAACTGAAAAGGCATGGTGAGCAAACAAACGATGGATTTAGGCCCAGATCTCTGTACTGGGGTGAATGTATGACATTGTTCTGCATTCTGTCCATCAATTGTTCTTTTTGCATTTGTCACCCCGAGTGGGACGGGCATGCCCAAACATGGGTCCTGTGCTCTCCATGCCACTGGAGTCAAGCTATCCTGGCTGATGAGGGGTGAAACCCCGAAACTAGTACTAGGATGCTTGTTTCCAGTCCAGGGAGGACCTGGCCTGGCAGTTTAGGCTGGACTGTTCCCATTGGGTGCAGGGTCAAGACTGATTTGCATATGGCTGGGTCCAAACTGGAATGGCATGGTGAGCAAAAAAACGATGGATTTAAGCCCAGATCTCTGTACAGGGGTGAATATATGACATAGTTCTGCATTCTGTCCATCAATTGTTCTTTTTGCGCTAATCTGCGCCTGAAGTGACCACATCCGGTGGGTGTAGTTCACTTTTCTACCCAAAACCCACTATTTTGGGGACGTTTCAATATGGTACAAGTTATCCTCAGCTGTACTGCCCAGATAACCCACCCTAGAGGTGTGGCTAGCCTTTGGGGACTGTACGCCTCCTGACTGGCTAATTTTCCCACCTGCTTTCAAATACAAGTGCCCGGTCGATGGGGGGTCTTTGTCTCCACGGGGAGACAAGTCACATGCATATCAGAGGTGGAGGGGCCTTTGAGGCTCACCACCCTGATATGTCATTCACTAGCCATTATGGGAGGCCGAAGGTGTGACCTCCTTCCTCCCCAGGTCTTTTCTCTCTGTCCTCTGGGAGTGTAGCACTTCCCAGCAGGAGGGCAGACTTCTGTCTTAGCGGCAACCGGCATGGAAAGCCCGCCAAAGCACAGGGAGACTGAGGCAACTTGGGGCAACCTCTAAGGATGCCACCCGGGTACATTCCAAGTCACCCTCGACACAAGGATCATGTCAGGGGTGAAAAAGCATGGTGTTTGATACCAAACACGACTGAATTCGGTGGTGTGTATTGGAGATGGCTAACTTGGTGTCGCACGGTAGCCAGTCCACTTTAATCTATTGACCGCCGTTCACTTACATTCATCTTTAATGTAAATATCATTATAGGGACATGTATGCTTGCACATATATGTAGGGACATGTATGCTTGCACATACATGTCCACACCATTAATATAATGCACCCTGCCTCCTGGGCTATAGTAGATCTACTTTAGGGGTGGCGTACTTACATTAGGGCAGTGAGGTGGCCCTGTCACACATGGTGGGTGCAGGGTCGATCTTGAGCGGGGAAGCTGCTCGTACAGGTTACGATGGCAGACCTGCAGACCTTACTTTTACTCAGGTCACTCAGGGTGGCACAAATAGTGCTTCAGCCCTGGTGACCCCTTTAATACCCTTGCCCAGGGTACCACTGGTACTATGTACTAGGGACTTATAAGGGGGGTTAAGCATCTTGCCAATTGGGTGTACCAATACACATTACCTTTGAGGGAAAGAGCACTGACACTGAGGCCTGGTTAGCATAGCATCCAGAGCAAAAAGTGGGGGGAGGGGGTGACCATCCAAAGGGCACTTTCCTACCATGTGAGTGCCTTTATAACCCAGAAACCACCTACAAACCATCTGCCCGGGATATGTTTAAGAAATTGTACCTTGCTGTGTTTTGAGTAGATTCACTTGCAATTGTTCTAAGCTCCTGCTATGGATTCATGTTTCAAATCTTAAGAACACAAGCTTTATCCCCATATTTATAGTGTAAAAACATGTTCTTGAACTTGTAGAGTGGTGTAATTTGTAAAATTAAAGTGTTAAAATAAAAAGAAATAGATGAAAAATAAGGATTAGAAAAAAGTTGCCATTGCTTAAATGCCAAGAAGCTCCTTATGATTTTGCAGTTTGCGCAGTTATTGTGTAGAAAAACCTGCATTCATTCATTTCTAAAAATGGAGAACTGTAAGGAAATTATCTGAACATGTTTCAACCATTAAATGGTTATAAAGAAACCTGCTCCAGGACCAAAGATATTTCATTTGGTCATTAAAATTGACCTAATTGAAGGTGCTGTGCAACCAGTGGAAGGCTTTATGTTATATGTGAATGTGACTATACCTCTAAAAAAACTTGGTTTGACTCTGCTGACACTTCATGTTAATGCCCTGTGCAAAGCATTATTTTCTTAAAAATACCTCTTTCACCATAAGAATAAAAAAATGGATGTGTAAAAATTATAGAAATTATTTATAGAAGGTGAAATTATAAACTGTTTTATTGTATATCATGAAGTGACGACTAGTGGTAATCTGTTGCATTGCAATTTCAAGAAAATGGGGCATTGGGTTACAAATTAGATAACATTTTACACTTTCTATCTCAGCCAAACTTTGCTGCCATTGCTGTTCATGCAAGGTCCTGTGCACACTGATATATGCTTTAAATTGTGATTTGTTTTATGCAAATTGAGGCTGACGTATATTCACTGGAGAAATGCTTCTTGTAAAGGGAGCGAAAACTATACCTCATCGACATCATCCACTGCTCAAATTCTCAAATATCTGTTGGTTTTCTGCCCCTGTCTGGTCTCTCGTTCATATGAAATACAAACAAGTACGCCTGGTAAAGAAGAAAGAAAGATAGAAGAATGTGTTAATATAAGTGAAAATAATATTTTGGAGCTCTTGAGGAGTTTAATTTCCAAGATGAGAACAAATGGACTGTCGAGTGTTTAATTATGCGGATGACACCCAATTGATCCTTTGGATCAACAGCTCCCTTCAAGCCCAATCCTGTGTACAAAACATCCTTAGGTATACAGTTAACTGGAACACTGCCAACTCGCTCAAAGTGAACCCTGACAAAACAGAGGTACTAGCTATCACCACGGGAAGCAATCCCTGGTCCAATCTCTTCTGGCCACAAGAGTTAGGTACTACACCCACACCGGTATCGGTCGTGAAGAGCTTAGGCATCAAATTAGATGCTAAGCTCACACTGTCAAATCAAGTGTCCACCGTGGTAGGGACCTGTGTGGGTCTGCTGAGACAACTTAGGAAACTGGCATCCCTCCTATCATTTTCAACTCTGCGCACTGTGGTGTTGGCACTGATTGTGTCACGATTGGATTACGGCAATGCTCTATACATTGGGCTACCAGATAAGCTGTTAGGTAAGCTGCAAGTAGTAATGAACGACCCAGCAAGACTTATTTTTAAACTCCCAAGACGTGCACATGCAACACCACTGCTGCAGCAGTTGCACTGGCTCCCAATCAAGCAGCAAGCCAGGTTTAAAGGCCTTTGGATTTCTCATAAAGCTCTCTATGGGCAGGCACTGGAATACATCAAGAACCGCCTAAGGAGTTACGTGCCAGGACGTAACCTCTGCTCATCCGAGGCAGGCCTGCTGTCCTGCCCTCGGTTTGATAAAACCACCATTGACGGACGAGCTTTCTCAGTTCTGATCCCCCCCCTATGGAACAAGCTACCAGAAAGTCTACGTAGGGAAACCTCTCTTCTTCCTTTCAGAAAAAAGCTTAAGACCCTGTTGTTCACACAGGCCTTGGGAAAAGACATGCTCTGACCAGGCGCACTGACAGATAACCGCGGGTAGGGTTTAGCTATTCTCTCATAAGCGCTAAGAGACCGTTGGTGATTATGCGCTATACAAATATCAATTAACATAACATAACCAGGTATGGGTGAGAGAACAGAGTGCTAGTTTTATATATGTGAGGTGAGTTAAAACTATCTCCTGGTAGGCGAAATTTCAATTTTATTCTGGTGCCTTCAAGGCATAGAAATAACAAGCATTGAAAATGCAATAGGTCTCGCCTTTGATTAAGTTAAAGCCATTTGCTTTGCTAATGGTATTGTATAGCAAAGTAAATGGCTTTAACTTAATGAAAGGTGAGACCTATTGCATTTTTAATGCTTGTTTTAGTTTTTATAAAGAGCGAACTCGACCCGAAGGTATTGGAGCGCTTTACATGAGCACCATTTACATTACACAAGGACACATTCACTTTTTGTAGGCAGGGAGAGATTACATGATTTGCACAGAATCACAGGATGTTGATCCATTGCCGGGATTTAAACAGGGTTTCCCAGTTCCAAAGTTGGAAGTTCTGCCGTAATGCCACCACTATAGCAGTTTTTGTTGCCAATTTCTTTAAGGTCAGTGCGTAAAAGATTATAATAATATTGACCCCACCCAGGGATCCCAAATTATGGGTCACTGAGAGATGTGTTCCCATCACAAGCAGAGCGTCTCCCTTTGCCCGGGCCCAGCACTGCACCAGAGGCATCACACAGAAGAGAGGCGGAAACACAGAGCCAGTGGTGAGTGAAGACAGGCACGGAGGGCTTCCCTTCAGAGGAGGAGGTGGAGAGACGGCAGGTCAGTCCCGCCCCCTCCTGCAGCCGATTCTAAGAGACTGTTTCCCTTTCACGGACTTCCCAGAGCTGGAAAAAGTCCCCAGTGGCCAAACAACCGGAGAAGGGCGCGGGTGGGACGGGTGGGGGGTAGTAGATGTCTGCAGTGGAGTCACAGGATGGGTATGAGAGCTTGAATCAATCAGGAAAAAAAAGAGTGAAATTGAGTGAAGAGTTATTAGCACGTGCAGCCCTCCGTAGAGCCATGTCCAGAAATGGTATCTTGGCCACCTGGTGAGTTTCGGCGAGTATAGTCTTAACCCACACACACACACACACACACAGCCCAACGACCCCCGCACCTCACCTACCTCAGCAGATCGTCTTCCTCCACTAAAGGCAAGCATTGACACAGTGTGGGGTGTGAAAGTGTGCTAATAGTTCATTGACATGACAACACAAACACCGAGGCCTTGGGGAAGGGGTGGGATGGGGGCGATGGTGCTGGAAACGGGAGTCCTACAGCAGCTGCTCTCCGGTAGGGTTGGGCATGTGCCAATCTGATGGAGATTGTATTATAGTGTGGGTGAATCGTGTCTCACCATATGTAGCTAGCTGCATGGGTGTATTTACTTCCTAAAAATCTGCAACCTGAAGGTTTTTGAAACACATCCACGTGTGACGCGCCTTGTTTAATAAAATCAGGGCTAACTTGTGGGCAAGAGAAATACAACAGTGCGGCAAACAAACATGGCACCAAGCGCGCGCCTTGAAAGAATAAATTAGGAGGATTGTTTGCAGTGCTATGTCATCATTTTACAGGATCACCAAACCGTGGGGCGCCAGGGTGGCTGTACAAGCCCCGAAGTGTGGAGGCGTGCCGCTGGCTGTGGGGATTAGCCCCCCGTGGGGCCACAGCGCACTGTTGCTACAGTGGCGACCCTGCAACAACTGAAAGGTGGTGGGTGGCTTATCTCCGGGGTAGGTAAGCAGCAGTTGCCACAAAGTGCGGCAACTTTAATACATGGATTCATTGTCCGTCTGTGTGCACTGCGGTTGTAGTGTAGATGTATGCAAGCACTGATTGTGCAGAAGTGAACGGGGCTAGCACCAGTCTTTCACCATTATAAAATGACCACAACGATCCCCACCTGTTTACTGTTGCAAAGCCAATGGGTATCGCCTATGAGAGAACTATTGGCTTTCTCAATGTGTTTTTAGCCATGATGTACAGCAGAGCAGCTGTTGTGCAGCATACCTGGAAAAAAAGCACCGATGCTGTCAGTGAATGCCGCGCCATAGTGCTTTCTTACTTTATTGCTATGGGGCGGGCATTGGGACTGGAGGCAACAGGAAGGGAAGGCGCGGGGGCACCAAGGACGGAGAGTGTGGGGGAAGAATCACTGACGCAGCTAGCATGTTCTTGTTTATTGCAAGCGAGGGGGTGGGAGACAACAAGGAGTAAGGGGTTGGGGTAAGCGGGAGGGGGCACAGACAACAGAGGGAGGTGCTCAAGGTAAGCTGACTACAATGGAGAGTGGGAGGGGCTGGGGCAGGTAGACGGGCAGCAGCTGGTAGGAGCATTGCTTTAAATGTGTATACATCTATATATGCAAATAAATATACAAAGTCCGATTTAAACATTTGAAGCAACCAAGTAGACATAATGTAAAGTCCATGGCACTGTGAAGCCATCGGAGAAGACATGCCCTTGGCGTGCATCAATCTTATTTGTATTGTAATTGCATTGATATAGCGCCTACTACCCCCGACGAGACGTTGAAAGCGCTTGCAATAGACGGCTAAGGCTGTCCCTGGCCAGACACTAGAAGTGACAATGAGAAAAGAGCGGACTTTACCCGAGGGGGCCATCTCTCTCTCGATGATGCCAAGAAGGTCCTCCAGGCGGTTGTAGTCGTCGGCGGGCCCCCTGGACCGGGCTTCGGGGGCTGGCACTGCGTGGGCTACCGCCGGGGCTAGCAGCTGGGCTCCGGTGTTCCGGGCTGCTGGCAGGACTTCCGGGGTGGTACAAGCCCTCAGCTCCCTGCCCGCTTCCTTCTGCGGGGGGGTCAGAAAATGCGTTACACTCGGAAATACCACACATGTGCATCACACAGGAGAGGCCCCGCCAGGGGACCGACGTCAGCATTGAATGTTAACTAACACTCCAGCAGTGAGACGGTTAATTCAAGTTACCAAGGCGGCGAGTGGGATTTGTGTTGTTAATGAAAGCGGCGCGGTTTTCAAAGCTAAAGCGCAGCCCCCGGGGGCAGGACAGGGATGAGAGGCTGCAAGTCGCCGGCGCCAACGGCAAGTTTGTGTTCATTGATTTCGGCAGCTGTGCATTACAAAAGAAATGCGCGGCTGCCGTTCTCGAACCTGAAGGTGCCTCGCACACCAGAAGTGACAATGAGAAAAGAGCGGACTTTACCCGCAGAGAAATGAAAAGCGTGTCAGCCATTGTTGAAGGCAAACGCGGTAATCCGAAAAACAAGCGCGTCCGATTGTTATTGCAACACATTACACGAAAAGGGAAAAAAGTGCTTAGCTAATAATTAAAGGAGTGTGTGTACTGCCGCCAGTAAAAGATCCAGTCCCGGTGGGCGGGGCCAAAAGTGGACAGGATGGTAACAAGGAGGGACTAAAAAGCCTCCTTAACAATAGAATGCCAGCGTTTAGCCTAAGCTATGACGCGAGCCAATGGGAAGAGGGGCCGGGGCTTCAAGTCCCCATCCTCAACCGTATTGATTTCAAGAAGCTCTCGAATGCCGAGAGCAGCGCATGCGCGCTGCTATCGCCAGCCAAGACCTAAAAACAGTGAGGGGAAGGTAGAATTAATATCGCTCCTATAAGACCATCATGTTTCTGCCCTATATTTGACCCAATTCATAGGTTCCGGGGCATTCTTCAGGAGCAGCTTTCAAAGTCACTCTGTGATGCAAAAAAGAAAGGAAATATATATATATATATGTTACCTACTGCCAATAGCCAGTAGGTAGTTATAGTTAGGACCATAGGAAAAGCATTTTTTGTTTTGCCAATAACTTTAGCGCCGCTTGACGAATGGTCAAGAGATTTTCAAAAAACGTCCCATTTTTGGTTCAGCTGCTGTGTTGAAAGTTTTGGGGTATTCCGTCAAGCGGGGGCAGAGAAAAATGGTGGGTCCCAAAACACATTTTCCCCATGTTATGTCTATGGGGAGTTTTCATTTTTTGAACACGACTACAGCTCGAACTGTCTTAGGGTTTCTGCACACACAGAGCTATGCACAGGATAATAGGACCTCGGAATATAGTGGTGAGCCAACCATAACCCTTAGCACCTAAAACCCCAACCCAACTAGCCTTAGCGTCCCATTAGCACCAATGTACCAATGATTAGACAACCCAGAACACGGTATCTCTCTCTCAGGACTCGCAGAGGCAAGAACACTCTTTCGTCACACTCGTACCTGTCCACAACATGCGTAAGAAGAGACACCGTATAGGTTAAAATGTTTATTTCAACTTACGTGCTCTAAGATACAGTACACGTGTCAGTACTACTAGCATAATACATATGAATAATATAATCAGCATAGTTACAACTCCATAGAATACGAACGGGGAAAGCATCTCATAAAGCAGTGGATATATGTCTAACTAACATTACCACCCTCCCCGTGCTGTAAACAAGTTTATTATGTAAATAGAAGACCTCTGGGCTTTGAATAGCGAACCCCCATACCTCAGTCTCTAGATGCAAAACTACATCAGCAGACAATCACAGCTCTTCTCTCTGGAAAGGTTGTCTCCAAGTGTGTCTAGCGCAGCCAACCGCAATATTAAAAGCACACCAATTTTTCCGTGACAGCTGTACCTATTGTTATGTCTAGGTGTGAGGGACTGGCCAAATCAACAAGACAAGGAAACGTTGTTATTCGACCTTGTACATGTGGTGCAGTCTGAGCCCAAAGTGAACAGGAGAAAAGGTGAAAGATAGAAAATGCAGACAGTGCAAAAAGAACTTGGCAAGAGCAGAGGTCGATAGAACAACGGCCCAGAGTAACGTGTGCAAAGGAAAGAATTATGGCAGCCAGGCCCAAGACAACTCAGCGAGGCAGGCCAGGACCAGGAAGCCACAAACCACAAGACACCCTCCCCTGGACAGACCATCAGCCAAGACAAAAGTCGAAGACAGAGTTCAAATGGGCCGAGCAGAACAAAAAGGTCCGTAGGCCAGGAAGTCCCAAGGAGGGAGAGGGACAAAAAACAAAAGTGTCCAATGACATATGAGAGCCAGCAAGGCATGCCATTCAATCCAGGAGCGTGTAAGAGCAGAAGAACGCAATAGCATCCAGGAGGACGTCATTGGAAGTGTCAGAAAACATAGACGCCATCCAGTCCATCAGATCAAACGAGCAGGAATGTTCCTCAGAGGACGGAGCATCCAAAAGCAATGCGGGACAGCTTGCGTGATATTCAATATAGCTCTGTTGTAGGAGATCCTGAGCAGCCGCCCAGACATCCCATTGTGCCAAAATCCCAAGTGAGGCCGCACGCGTCATACAGCCAGTAACGGAACAGTCCTGTTCGTGGGCCTCCAAGGGACCCACCAACCGAACAAAATCCGGAACATACAATGACGAATTGGAGAGGCAATAATCCATGGTCCAAGTGAAAGGACAGCGGATGCAAGACATCACAGGTTGCACGCAAGTGAAATACGCAAAGCGAAAAGAAAGGGTATATGACACACTGATGGTCGCCAATGGCAGGACACCGAAACTGTCCAGGAGACGCTCACGAAGCAGCTGGAGGCGTGCGGGATCGAGAAGGGCCCATCGGGGAGCAGCCATTGCGCAGAAAACAGACCAACAGCAAGATACCAGCCGCTAAGGCGAGGATTAATGGGAATCCACCAAAGACGCTGGAAAAAATAGAATGAATGAACACCGGTATGACACCGAAAATAGTTTGGAAGGTGGACACCAGGCCGGACCCCACAACTTTAAAAAAGTGCACCAGACCCTCAGTGTTTGATGCGTTAAAAATACGATGAATTAACTCCCCGAAATGTTGGGGGAGGTCAGTGTTCAAAAGGGCCTGTATTTCACTGTGGGTCCTCGCCACCTGGAGAATGAATGTCTCCCGGGCGGATGTGAGCATAACCTCCTCATTCAATAATAGGGCCTTTATTCTGCTCAACTTATTGAAATCTGCCTCCATGGTAGGAATGGAAGGCCAAAGAGAGTTATCAACGATGTCGTGAGGGGGAGGAAAAAGCACATTCTTGCAGCAGACAACCCTGTGCGAAACCGTTACAATATACGGAATGCCGGCCTGTAGGCCACAACAGTCTTCGTTATTTAAAAGCAAATAGCTACCATTAGTAAGCAAAGTAAAAGTGGGAGAAATAGCAGGAGCAGGAATACCTTTTAGCACACATGCAAGATTTGGAACGGAAACGCTCCAAGCTCCGTGCAGCTTAATATGTTTACAAATAAGTGAATGACATACAGTTGAATCACAAGACTCCCCCGTGAGAAAAACTTCCTTGCCGTCTCTAAGGCATTTATACATGAAAGGCAGGGACCAGAGTTCATGCAGGAAGGCACTACCCAAAGGCTGGAAACTGCCCACAGGATAATGTTTCATGCATGAGCTAAATTCAAACAAGGAAAAAGGTAAAGCGATAACCCCATGAACTAGCCACACAGCAGAATCTAGTTCCGCTACAGAGAATGGTAAAGGATCCACTTTCTCAATATGTAACAATGTGTAAGATGCATCTTTCATGGACATGAACTGCTGTTTTTCAGTCAAATTAAAAGGCAGAAATAGGGCGGTGGTGTTTAAAAAATTCCAAGGAACTTTACCTAACTTAAGGGTTTGCAAAGTCCACGCAAACTGCATTACTGAACGCAATTGATTTTGACCATGGTACAATATAGAAACATCATCTTGTACAATATCAACAACAGAGGACACAATATTCTCTAATGTGTAAATGCGGGAAGACAGGGTATTTATACTATTGTCAACAACAGCAAGCACCTTTTCCTAATTTGCTTGGTCTATTTCCCGAAGACGGGATGCAGCTTCCATTTGTGATAGCTTCCAGAGTTCATTATACGCTTCATAAATGAATCTCTTTGGTCGTGGACCACGAGGCCCCAAAACAAAGTCAGACAGCTCAAAATTGCCTGAAAGGAGGGATAAATGCTGTTTAACAGAATCTAGGGATGAATGCTGCAACCATTGTTTGCATAATTTACCAACAGAATATGTGGTGACAGAACGGGAATCAGAAAACCTCGGATCAGGTCTGTCCTGTTTATATCCAGGAACTGAGCCGTGGAAACGCAGTTGGCATGCATTAGACGATATGGGCCATACCAACCAGGGTGCCTGTACAAATGTAGAAACATTGAATGAATTGTCCTGAAACATAGCCTGCAAAGTCGCAAGGGACATATTAAAACGCAAACTATCATTGGGAGCACTTGACAGGGATGGTAGGGAAGGTGCGTTTAATTGTTTAGTAGTAGCCAAACCCCAACATGTAGTCTGATAGATGGAAGCATTCAGAAACATAATTTGGGCTGGGATAAGGCAAGCACGGTGCAAGGCCTCTGTGCCCTGCACCTGCCAGGGCTTTGAGCCCCAGATTGATTTCAAATTCACAGTGTCCCTCCAGTACTCATAACCACCCACAGCTAAGGCTTTCAAAAAGGAACCCGAATAAAGTAATTTTGTGTGGGTCAACATGATTTTCTGAGTTAATGGGGCATTCAGTTTAAAGTAATAGGACCCAGGGTTTGATCGATTGAAATCAGTGAAATAGGTAAATTTATTTCTAAGAGTCTGGGAGCTCCCTGGTATGGGGTTTGGGCATTGTTCCCATTGGGTGTATGTAACAGGGCTACGGAGTGCGCTCGGTTTGTGGAGAAAATGGTTGCCCCAATGCTGGTAGCAGTACAAATCGGCATAATTTGCAGAATTCATATACAAATCCTCAGCATTAAAAGAAGCATAATATTTTAAATCAGCAAATAATGCTTCAACGGCATGCACATCCCAATCGTCAGAATGAATATTACTTTTTACTACATCACCCATCGAAACTCGAAGGACATTTGGTACATTAATAATTTCTGTCGGACCATGGATTTGAAAGTTTACCGCATCCCATACGATGCCATCAGCAACTGGAAACGCTGAAATGTTCACAAATGTTTGGTCACGCTTCATGATGTGAGAGGAGGAGTGTGGAGCCAAAGTTCCAGTAACACTGTTCACAGCAGAGCGTTCAGGTAAATAGTGACCATTGATAAGTAGAAAAAACACTGTGACAAAGCCAATGGACATGAACAAAAAAATCAAGAACAGCACCAACCAGAGATATGTCCAGGGTGGAACCAAAAAATTGTCTCTAAACCAGGATACAAAAAGACTGAACTTGGACGGGACATTTGAAGAGATGGAATCCGAGTCAAAGGAAAAACATGTCGGGCTCAGTGGCATTGTTGGTTGGTGTGCCACCGACTCTGTTGCAGGATAGGTATACTCGTCCTCGTCGATGCAGGGGGATGCAGGGGGTTCGAATATATTTTCAGGCAAATCAACCATCTCCATGGTAACATCAGTGACCGTTCGGGCAGGAGTGCCTCAAACACATGTCCGATAAATGGCAGGACAAGAGACCGCCGGTGTAACACTATTCAGGATCGGCCAGATGTTGTAGCTTGACATTTTCCACTGAGATGTATCTGTTCTCCTTGCGACCAGGAAGCGGTGGTAAGATTACTGTACGTGTTCCCTTCAAGCCCAGAACTGGAACCGGTGCACGAAAAGAGGGGCCGAATTCTTTTTTATTCTCCACCTTCTCTCGAACCAGGTCGCCAATCTTCGGAAGCCAGCCGGCAACCGGAATCTGCAGAGCAGGGTCTAAAGCTGAAGGTAAATGTGCAATTGCAAGTTTGTCTCGGGCTTCTTGTAAGTCCTGTAACATAGCAGAATGGTTATCTACATCAAACTTGGCGGATTGCGCCGCCATGTCTAGACCATCAAGGTCAGGCACAAACATTCGTATGCCAAAAAGCATTTCGTATGGGGTCCGCCCACCCAGAGGTCTTCTAGGGAGATTATTAAGTGCACGTTGTACGGTATACAAGTGGGCCAGCCAGTTCCTGCCAGTACCTATAACTCTAGCTGTCAAGGATTGCTTTAAGTCACGGTTCATTCGTTCAACGATAGAATTGCCCTCAGGCCTATACGGAGACGAAAATTTCACCCGCACCCCCAAGGAACCCATTGCGTCCTTGTAAGCCTTAGAGGCAAACGCCGGACCTTGGTCAGAATGGAAGGTGCCGCATGCAAAAATTCCCACAAAGACACGCAAATCCCTGATGACATTTCGAGCGTCAGCACTCCGTTGTGGCCAGACCCATATGAACCGAGTGCACGAGTCCACTGCCACTAGAATATATTTATAGGCAGTGTCTGAAGAAAATGGACCGCAGTGATCCAAGTAAACACACCCAAAGGGTCTGTTTGAAATGCCAAGCGAGGTCTGAGGTGGTCGTGTGACCGTGGAAGGCTTGATCTGTTGACAAACGTCACAGGAAAGCACATAAGTACGTGTAGCTTTATATAAACCACGCCACCAATAACGCTGCTGCAAAATGGAAACTGTCGCAGACACACCAGCATGAGCCGAAGCCATGCCTTCGTGTGCTGCCGTTATCAAGGAAAACCTGCGGTCCGCGTTGGGGATCAGCCGATCCCCAACACCGGGTATTGTTACATAAGGAGCCTGTTCGGGACCTAACTGATAAGAATACTTGGAAGGAAAACCCCTAGGGTAATTAACACCTTCCTTTGTCGCAGCAATAGCTGCCAAGATATCGGTGTCTATTTTAGACATGGATCTAGTAACTGCTGCTACTGAACACGTGACTACTGCTGATTTGGCAGCTTCATCTGCCAAACTGTTACCAACAGCGTGTGCGCCCACCCGCTGATGGCCTAGGGTGTGAACCACCTGTGTGAGCGGCAGACGTTGTTGTAATTCTGCCACTCGAACCCAAAGCGTTTTATGCTTGATTGTGTTGCCTTTAGCGTCTCTATAGTCGTTTTGCGACCAAAAGAACAGATTGTCATTGTATGATTGAACACAGTAGTATGAGTCGCACACAATTAGAGTGGTCACATCAGGATTAACGAACTCAAGTGCAAGCACCAACGCGCGCAGCTCGGCCAATTGTGCGGTACTATCCCCGAGTGTCTGAGTGTGCACTACGGAGGATTTGAATTCTCCGTTCACGAAGGTACCTGCAACAATAGCACATGTGGCTGAATAAGCATGCTTGGACCCTGTGGCTGGTTGTGCCGAACCATCAGTGTAGATCACACAATCGAAATCCTCAAGTGGCAGTAAAGACAAAGGAGGAGGATGAACGAATTCATACTGTAAAAACTCCTGAGTCTGAAGAGAAGAATCGAAAATGAAAGTGACATCCGGAGACGTCAAAGATGTTGCCCATTGAATCCAACAGGGGTGCAAAGCTTTAGAGTTCGGTACACTTGCTTTGGTCACTGCCTCTAAGGCAGGATATGGTGTTACCACCAGTATGCGTTTTCCCTGTGCCAGTGCGCGCTCCTTTAGAATCGCCATTTGCACTGCAGCTAGAACTTTCTCCACAGATGAAAAGCGCAGTTCTGCGGAAGTGTACAGATGTGACTTGTATGCGATGGGTACTGTGTCACCTTCGTTAAAGGTTAAGTACGTGAAACCCACTGCCCCTGGAATTATTCTAATCACCAGGTTTGTGTGGTTGTCACGCGTCAAAAGGTATTTAGACTCAAGAAGGTCTGTCTGCAAAGACTGCAGAATGGAGGTATGCTCCGGAAGCCAACAAGACTTCGAATAAGTAGGTTGTATCAAGGCATATAGTGGCTTGATACGCTGGGCGTATCCGGGAATATAAGTACGCCCGAAGTTCAGAAAACCCAGCAAGGACTGAAGCTTCTTCAGATTATTAGGAGGGCACAGAAGTGCACATTTCTCTAGGAAATGGGGGGCTAAGCCCTTACCTTCATTGTTGAGCTCATAGCCCAAGAACAAAACGGTAAATTCAGCAATGTGAGATTTAGCAAAGTTAATCTTGTAACCTTGAACCGCGAATTCAAGAATAATGCGGTCTACTCGGGTCAGATGCGGAAACAATTCGTCATCTGTCAGATAAATGTCATCTACGTACGAACATGCGTCTGGATCTATGCCGTCTAACAAAGAGACAACACGAGCGGCGAATACGCCTGGACTATTCTTGTAGCCCATAGGAAGACGCCTGAATTTGAACATTTTACCACCGGAAGTAAAAGCACACCATTGGCCACTCTCCGGGGCTAAGTTGTGCGTGTAGAATCCATTTGAGAGGTCAACTGTTGTTTTATATTTTTTACGAACAAGACTGTCTACAAGCGCAGAACTGTGGGTATTTTGCACCGCAAAGGTCCGACAATGAGAGTTCAAATGCCGGTAATCCAAAACTAAGCGGTACGATCCATCGGGTTTAGAAACCGCGAAAAGGGGATTGTTCATAGGTGATACGCAGGTTTCGATTACTCCCTGATATTCCAACTGAGTCAGAATTTCGGAAACGGGGCCTTTGGCCTCACGTTTTATGGGATATTGGGGTTGTGGCTGCGGTAGTGACCGCAAAGGTATTTCATGGGGGGGAGATTCCTCATCCCAACCCACGTGGTTGCGGTATAACGCAGGAGCCAGGGACACAGCCCACTCAGCTGCCAGAGCCTCCGCTTTGTCCTTTGGGACATGTCGAGAAAAGCTCGGAAGGATTACCTCCTCCCCTGTACGTGCAGCTAGAACGAATGGGGGTGGCCAATCCACCTCCGCTAACAAAATGTCATATGAAGAGGTTAGATGTTCCCAAAAAATCCCTTTAATTATACGCTGTAAATCACCTTCGATTTGAATGACAATATTATAAAGCCGGTCAGGGGGTGCCACTCTGGTGTCAGCTGTCTCGACAGTAATGAATGTTTCAGTTGCTGTCGCCTCCATATGAGGATGTAGCGCCTCCCGCACTATGGTAACTTCCGCGGCGCTGCCTAGGAGGGTTACTGCCCACGTCCAATTCAGGAGCCTCATTCTCACCGTCTGTGGCATATTTCGCTGTTACAGCGGCAACTTTCTTCTTCTGAAATTGTGGTCGAAAACGTTGAAAGTCTTCTGCTTTTCCTCTGACTTGTTGTCGAGGTTGGTCTCGTCCCTGGGGAACCTCCCGGTCCCTTCCTCTATCCTGGTGAACTCCTCCACCGCCCTGTGACGAAGCCTGTGCCTGTGAAGAACGAGGAGAACGCGCATTAGGGATCTGAAACCTATCCGGTGATTTAATTCTCGCTCTATCGCGTAAATCATAAGTGCGTTCAGAAGAAACTGAAACCGGGGATGCGCCTCTCGACCCCGGCTTCTTTTGTTGCTTACCCTGTTTTTTCAGCCTCCAGCTCTTTTTAGTGAAGACTGGTTTCTCATCTTTCTCAGAGTGAGATTTGGTTTGTTGTTTTTGTTGTTGAGATTGTGTTTGTTGTTTTGCAAAAGGCTTGTTGCCCAGGCTATTTCTACCAATAGTTTTGTAAGCCTGGGTAATAATTTTCGGTAATTCGCGAGGCCTGTCCAATTCTGGGACTAAAGCCAAAGCATTTGCTACTTGAAAGTTCACGGCATCGCCCTTGACATTCGAAAGGATCAACTCAGCTACTACTTCAAACACTCCCACCAGTCTCATCCCTAATTCCACAGCCGCTTCAGGGCCATGTTCATCCTGTACTTTTTTAATTACGGAGGGGAGAACCGTCATGGAAGGAGTACCAAAACACTTAGAATATACTGCTGCGAACTCCTTACCCCAGTTGTCACATGCTGTCAACTCGGGAATTAAGTCTTTTGGCAAACTAATCGTAAGAATGCGGTGTTTATCCACCGGAGTTGTGTGTGGAAAAACTGCCTCCAACTGGTCAAATTTTTCTGCAAGCCAATAAGGAAAATCATCCTTATTTTGTGGACGTTTGCCCATCACCGAGTTCACCATGACAGGACTTATGGTCACTCCGCTTGCAGCAGCTGGTTGGCCGGCAACTCCAGGAGCGGCTCCATGGATGCTGCCTGTAACATATCGCACTAAAGCTCGATGCACTTGCACCAAAGCCGCATACATAGTGCGTAGTTCCGCGACTGGTATAGTCATATAGCGCGGATGTGGGGTGTACCCGGCCAAAACAGGCCAAGTGGCCCCCTCAATAGATAAGGGGCCTAAACGAACCGTGGTAGTCGGTTGTGGGAGGGCGCCATTAAACCAAACACGGTGCTGCCAAGCCGTGAGCGGTACTTCAAGATTAGTATAAGGTCGATAGACAGCAGGAACAGCGGTGGGTTCATATTCATGGAACAGATTATCGGTCCCATCCACCGCTGGAAAAGTGATCCAAGAGTAGAACACCTCAAAGTGGAAAGCCGGATTGGCTTGAACCACAAAGACTAGATCGACTCCCGTGTCTGGCACTCCATACACCCGTAAGTGATCCCGGAGTGCTGTGCGGCTATGCGCCGCTATGTCTATACCCGCCATTACTAACGGGACTTTTCGACAACCTAACACGAGGCAACACAAAAAGGGTTATGATTAAGAAACCTTTTTTAACAACTTCAAGCTTGAAAGAACCTACAAAAACTTCAATATAGGAGGTATCGCCATCACACACGCTTCCGGAAACGTGTGTGAGGGGGTTGTGGACAAGCACAAGTACTACTCAAGCGTCTCGCAGATAAGCTGCCCCACCCGTTGGTCGCGCCATGTCTTAGGGTTTCTGCACACACAGAGCTATGCACAGGATAATAGGACCTCGGAATATAGTGGTGAGCCAACCATAACCCTTAGCACCTAAAACCCAACCCAACTAGCCTTAGCGTCCCATTAGCACCAATGTACCAATGATTAGACAACCCAGAACACGGTATCTCTCTCTCAGGACTCGCAGAGGCAAGAACACTCTTTCGTCACACTCGTACCTGTCCACAACATGCGTAAGAAGAGACACCGTATAGGTTAAAATGTTTATTTCAACTTACGTGCTCTAAGATACAGTACACGTGTCAGTACTACTAGCATAATACATATGAATAATATAATCAGCATAGTTACAACTCCATAGAATACGAACGGGGAAAGCATCTCATAAAGCAGTGGATATATGTCTAACTAACATTACCACCCTCCCCGTGCTGTAAACAAGTTTATTATGTAAATAGAAGACCTCTGGGCTTTGAATAGCGAACCCCCATACCTCAGTCTCTAGATGCAAAACTACATCAGCAGACAATCACAGCTCTTCTCTCTGGAAAGGTTGTCTCCAAGTGTGTCTAGCGCGGCCAACCGCAATATTAAAAGCACACCAATTTTTCCGTGACAGCTGTACCTATTGTTATGTCTAGGTGTGAGGGACTGGCCAAATCAACAAGACAAGGAAACGTTGTTATTCGACCTTGTACATGTGGTGCAGTCTGAGCCCAAAGTGAACAGGAGAAAAGGTGAAAGATAGAAAATGCAGACAGTGCAAAAAGAACTTGGCAAGAGCAGAGGTCGATAGAACAACGGCCCAGAGTAACGTGTGCAAAGGAAAGAATTATGGCAGCCAGGCCCAAGACAACTCAGCGAGGCAGGCCAGGACCAGGAAGCCACAAACCACAAGACAGAACTGCTCAATGGAATTTCAACAAATATTGGCAGAAAGC
Source organism: Calotriton arnoldi (assembly GCA_963921515.1). Lineage (NCBI taxonomy): Eukaryota > Metazoa > Chordata > Amphibia > Caudata > Salamandridae > Calotriton > Calotriton arnoldi. The sequence continues at coordinate 301,133 of CAWUFW010004596.1, read as the reverse complement.
TAGATGTTGGTCCAGAAAGTGTGCTTGGTGTAAATCCGTTCAGTAGTTTGAGAGATATTTAAGTTTAAAAAACATAGATATCTGAGAGCCAAAAATCCTACTGAAATTTGATTGGCTACCAACACTTCAACCAGGAAGTGTTGGCAGCCATCTTGAGGCTCAGCTTGAAGCTGAGTCCGACAAAAAAAGTAAAAAATAAAGAAAAGGTGCAGGGTAGGAATAACCTGACCCCCCAGATAAGGTGGGGGGTCCCACAGGGACCCTGACAGGGGTTAAAAGCATTTTAAAAAAACATTTGGTGGGGGTCGTGCTGGCTCCGTGAATCTTGCCGGAAAAAAAGCAGGCTCCGCGCTTTGTTATTAATTGACCTCGTGTGGGCCAGGTCCCAGGGGCATTGCGCAAATCAAGGAGGGGGGCACACTAGCCCCCACTGGGGGCTTATTATGCCCCGGGGACCACCATCTCCCCGGGGCTTCTTTGCTAATTAATGCGGGGAGGCCTGTATGGCATCCCCCACTGCTCTTGGACTGCCACCTCCCTGGGGCTTATTAATTTTTAGTTAGGGGGCCTTGGACCCCCCCAGCCCTGGGGACCGCCACCACCCCAGGACTTTTCTTCTAAGGATGCAGGGGCTGTGTGGATCCCCTGCAGCCCTGGGGGCAGCCACCTCCCGGGGCCTATAATTTTGAAAAAAGCGGGGCACCCAGACCACCCAGCAGCCACGGGGACCACCACCTCCCCGGGACAAATGGCAAAAAAAGAGAAGGGCCAGGCGCCCCCCCTCCTGGAGCCATTAATGGCACTGGGGACATTGCAGTTTGCTGTGGCTTGGCAGGAGCTTCAGCACTCCTGCCAAGCCATAGCAAATGCTGCTCCGCTTTCAGCAAGCAAGAGCATTAAAAATGCTGTTGCTTGCTGAAAGCAGAGCAGAATTGCTTTTGGACAGAGGGAGCTGCATGTTCAGCAGCTCCCTCTAAAAGCAATGCCGGCTCCCACAGGATGCTGGAAGCCGGCAGGGCCCAGGGGGCCTTGAGGCTCCCTCCATGGTCCCAGTGCTGAGTGGGTGCCCTAGAGGCGTGGGTGCCCTAGAGGAGTGGGTGCCCTAGAGTGAGTATGTGTTAGTATCTGTATGAGTTAGTGAGCAGGGGTGTGTGTGTGTAAGTGTATGGGTGAGTAAGTGGCTGTGTGACTGACTGTATAGGTGAGTGAATAGGTGTGTGAGTAGCTCTATGGGTGACTGACTTAGTGTGTGTGTGGCTGTATGGGTGTATGAGTGGATATGTCAGTGGCTGTATTAGTGAGTGAGTGGGTGTATGAGAGGCTGTATGGGCAAATGTGAGTGGATGTGTGTGTAGACCTAAGAATCAGTGAGTGGGTGTGCAAGTACTGGTATGGGTGTGCAAATGGATTTGAGAATGGTAGTATGGAAGTTGGAGTGGGTGTACGAAAGGTTATATGGGGGTGTGAGTGGGTGCATCAAAGATTCTGTGGATGATATCATCAATGACGTCATTTGAAATGTCATCAGCGATGTCACTGACCATGTCATGAATGATGTAATATGTGAGATTATAAGCAGTGCATTGCGGGGGCACAAGTTGTAGTTAGCTTACTAACTATAATGGCTGAATTTCACTGGTTTTGTATGAGTGAATCCTGAGCCGAACTATAACTTCCCTGTAACCTTTGATTTTTTCAGTGAACATATATATATAAATATATACACACACACACACACACATGCACACACACACACACACACACACACACACTAGTATGATAGAATGGTGGCATGCCACCTGATATAGGAGGTGGCCCACAACATCTTGTTTGTGAAAATACACCATTGTTCTACCTTGTAAAAGGCAAAAGTAGGACAAAGTTATATCACATACATACATAAGAGTAAAGTCAAGTTCCATTCAATGTGAACAGACAAGGGTTAACGTGCCCAACACCAGTGTAAATACCCGTAACCGTAGCGTATAAATGAGAGGAATGCGCCTTACCCAATTTGAATGGGATGCTTAGTTCCTTCTCAAGCCTAAATCAGGCCGCTTAGATCACAGAGCTATATATCACAATAAAAACAAACAAAACAAAGAAGGTATCAAGTAAGTGTAAAATACACCTTCAAAGAACACAGATAAATCATTTAATGTGACCTTGAGGTATTCAGCATGATCATGTCCACAGAGTACTATTCATCACTTTACCTTATACATAACCTTCGGTCATAAGAACAACTCTTGTAAGAACAATTCAGCAAGTGTCCAGTCAAATGTGAGCTAAATATGTGAAGTCAATGGGAAAATCAAATGAAATTGCAAACCGGGTTTCAAAAAGCACTGCCAGTTTTAGGTACCTCCACAGAGCCTCTACATCCTAAATCAGAGTGCCTGACAAGGAAAACTAAGCTCAGGCAAGTGCGCACCATTTTAAATGGACGTGTGTCTATGCGTCAGAAGGAGCGAAAGCTCTGTATAGTCGAAAATGTGTGTTGGGCGTTAGCATTAATGGGAAATGTAGTCCCGATCTATGCTATAAAAGAGCCTCGAACAAATCATGTAGAATATGTCCGTTGAGCCCAAAGGACCTCAAAGTCAATGGTCGGTAGACACTTAAAAATGTTTTTTAGGATTTTATTTTTCATTTAAATGGAAAGACAGAATTAACAGCATTAAACTCTTAATGACTCTCATAACGAGCGATCGTCTAGTATTTAGGGCATTATGGGACATGAAGTCTGTCTCACAAGAATGTCCAGACAAAACAAAAACACAGCGTATTGCTCAAACTGGATCTGCCCGATTCGTATACTGAGCTTACAAAAGTATTGTTCTGGTGACACCCATCAAATTAAGATACCCTCTATTAAAGCATTCTGGAAAAAGGGGTCCTTCTAGAAGATTCTTAGGAAAAAGGTAATACTTTTACATACATAAACACATTCTTGTATCTTTCTGTCTTCTTTACTAGGCATACTTTTTTGTGTTTCATATTAGTTAGGGAGTGGTATACTGTTTGTTGGGTTACGAACACCCAATAGCCCCCTTTTTGCGTTTTGGTCTCTCGTTCACAGATTGTTTAATTTAATCAAGATTCTGAGCTGTGGAAGCAGACTAAATTCCAAATATCCTACCTGCATTCCAGGGCCCCTGGAAGAAGCTGAAAATTACATGAAATACACCTTCCAGGGGCTACAGATTTAAAGGTAATCTGCATACATTTATAGAGGTAGGCTGTATACTGACTATACACTAGCATCTTAGAAAAATTCCTTTCAAATAAGACTATATACTGATATCTTTTGAAAGGTAGACTCTATAATAGTTTCCCTCCCCTGCTTGTTAATGGATACCCATATAGCAAGGCCCTATTGGCAGGAGTGTCTGCACCCATTTTATCAATTTATTTTAGTCTGTTGTATTACCTACCCTTGCATACAGTGAGTTTATCCACTCACGCTACAATGCACAAACAGCAACTTTTCTTAAAATATTCACAAAATAGCCACAATTTTTGTGAGGGAATCCCCACCCCAAATCACCTGTGTGGACTATTTATCCTACTTATTCAATTTGAACCCATAGCAGCTTTGTAAATGGTGCAAGAATTGTGAAGAATTAAATGTTTTGAACGAAGTCATTACGTCTGCAGAGGAAAAGCTTTTTCAACTTTGCAACCTGTATTTTCCTGTCGCTCCTCCAATTGAAACCACACAATTCTATTATAGGGGCCATAAAGGGTAGAGAAAAAAATAATTCTTATAGACCTTTCCTACATCTGTAACAATCCTCAATAGGCATTTTCAAGTGATATGGAACAGCTCAAACAGCTCTCCTTCTGTTTACACTCTAACAACTTACCATGTCTAGGTAAGCTAAGAAGAGCTGACCTGTTTCTATCCTTAGTATTATATAGTAATATGAATTGCTACATAACCGTCCTGGCCCTCAGTAATACTAAATACTTTAGCACTTAACAGCCGTGCAGCCGACTGTAGTAGAAACAAGCTGCATAAAGTTTTCCTAAAACTGCTTGGCCCTCTTACACCTATATAGGAAGAAGATACTACAGATGGTCATGTATATCACCCAGTACTGTACCTATTGAAAGCAACAAACCACCCTTCATCAAGCGAACAGGCATTTAATAGCTGAAGAGCTCTTCCTCATACTGTTGCACATTGGAGGACTGTAATTCACTTCATCATTGAAGGTCCCAACTAATTACATGCTATAACCACTCTTTGACATCTAGTAACAACTAAAACTATGTAAGGAATGAATGTAACAATATCCATGCCATCAGATCTCCTCCCAACATATACCTACCTGCTCAGGGCAATATACATGAACAAAAATTTCACAATGGACAACTCTGTTTGGTAAGCAGCTTACTGCACTGCGATCCTAAGAACTGCCATAAAGGTACCCATGAGGTGATCAAAGTTACAAGTTTACTGAAAAACACAAATCGTCTGCCTATCTTGCACACTTGTCCACCCATCACATTGCTAAGCGCTGTGTTCCATAACAATATAACCACAATTCGTGGTCGTTTCTCATGACATGGAAACACTTCCACATAGAATCAAAATAAAAACAAAACCCTTCCGACAACACACCTTACATGGCGCAGCATGCTACCCATGTAGGCAAGCCCTTCAGGGCCCACTATAGGGGTAATTGGTGCTATATAAATGTTATAATACAATACAATGTTTATTTGACAATCTATTGTGACATCATTCACAAAATTGCCCCTTTAAAACTCTAGCAAATGCAGGCATGTGTACCATGCTGATCTCTCTCAACGAATAAGAATTTGCTAGATGACATGCATCTGAGCATAACAGTGTTCACTCCTTCATTATACTTCAGCCTAACTCAAACTTGACTTTCAGAATAATAATATGAGGTGAAGGTATCCACAAACGTACACGTATTGAATAGGATTTAAACATAAAATCTAGTAAATGCACTGCTGCTCAACAATGTTTCACACTTGTTTTCTATCAGAGATTTATTCTTGGCTACAGGATGAAGTGGGGTATTTTTCAATATTCTTCAGCAATTCTCAAAATTCAGGCTTCCTTATTGAAGGTGATAACATATATTGCAAGTTAAAATGAAATGAAAAAAATAAATAAAGGAATAAAACATTTTAAAAAGCAATAATACAAAAATGAGAAAGCAATAATGAAGAACCCTTTGGGATGAAAATAAAGGTAATTATTCAGTGATAATAAGGAAATTGAATCATAGCAAAAACCAAAATAAAGAAAATACTCAACACGACTCCCACACCATCATCATAATACTAACTATAACCCTAACTTGAACCTGAATCCTAGGCTTAACTCATGATTAACCAAGAACTATAATTCTATTCTTTACTCTACATCTAATGTGTACCCTAATCCTAACATTAAACTTAACTTTAAACATAATCCTAGACCATCACACAATCTTAATGCATAAACATAACCCTAAATTTATCTGATAACCAAAAATCTCATTCTAAATCTAAACTATAAATGGTAGCCTACTACCCGCAGTCCTAATCCTATAGATATTTAAAGTCAACAGCAAATGTATTATTTTAAAAACAAATATATGAATTTACAATATTTTTAAAAAACACCAACATAACAACAGCATATATATTTAGGATACAAACTCTATATGAGGAAAGCAAATTAGAATGAAGATTACGTGCGAACAACCTACCACATGCACCAGACTGAAAAAAAACTTGCAAAAACACATATATGGCTTTAAAACAAAGTGCTGCCTTCACACTTGACAAAATGTCTATTTCCAAGTTAACTCTGTCAGTGGTAGAAATGGAAAGATTTTACTTCGGGATTCCATAAATTGGAGGTCAATGCATGGCAGCATAAAGGAGGTGAAGTCATGAGAAGTGCAACAGCCAACATATACTTTGAAAGAAAAACTCTGCTGCAAAGAATTTGATAACAAGGATAAATGTGGCAGTAAATCTGTTGTGGCTTAATTAATTAATCACAAACAATCTGCATTTTAAAATATCATACGGGTTCAGGCACCTGCTGCAGAGATCTTTGTGTTCCCAGCAAGTTTCAGGGAATAATACAAATGGTAACTCTGGTGGTTAATTTAATTGCTGGAGAAATCTGTTTTTTGTCTAGTCATAGTTTTGACTTATCATTAAGCAGGACAAAGTGATAATGTGGCTGCTGTAAAGCACAACATGAAACATGCTGGTAGACCTGACATCCATGGTATGGTCTTCTCCCAAACCTTTCATCCCCTGTTTTTGCTGAACTCGTTTACATTGGGATTAGGACCCTGTGCATTTTACCCCACTAACCAATTGCAAAATGCTTGTGCTCGCTCCCTAAAAATGGTCACATTGGCCTATACCTGATTGGTACATTTAATTTACTTGTAAGTCACTGGTATATAGCAGTAGCGGTCCGTGGTAGGAGTGCCGGCTGGGCAGTGACGTGGGGTGGGGGAGGGGCAGGTTGGGGGGTAGTAAACCACAGATTACGGCCGAATACAGGTAAGTAAACATTTACATAAATAAAACGAATTTCGTTGTGAGCGCTGCATCGCCAAATGCGATCCAGTTCATAAGTTACAGTCATTCTAATATAGCTCAGTGAGCTAGGAACCTGCATCAAGGAGCAGCATGCAAACTGGAAGGCATAGGTTTAGAACCATATTGTATTTTTTTCAATCTTTTGTTATGCTAACAGGGGACCCTCTGGCTAGTAATACAGTTTTATTAGTACATACAGTCGGAATTACAGAAATGAGACATACGTTTACAAGGAACCAAATTCATCCCAGATACAGTAGAGTTTCAGGTTGTTGTATGATAGGTGGGGAGTGTGTTAACATTTTCTGAAGTAGTACTCACTGAAAGATTCTGTATCTTTGTCACTTTTTGCATTCCCCATTTCCCTTTGTTATTTGCTTCTGGCTTGAAATGTGAGCCATAGAGAGCTTTTTAAAACAAAGGGACAAGGAACACCCTGGACTACCAGAAGCTTCTCTTTGACCCATATCACAAAAGTCATGCAAGACCTTCAATGTAGCAATCAATTTGTGCCTGTGATTGCTGGTGAGCACCAATGAAACTCATCTCAGGCTAATGGGACTCTTTGGCACCTCTTGCACTGTTCTGGTCCCTGTCTTAGCAGCAAGGGGCAGCAGATTTGTCCTTCCTTTTTTCCAATGAGCAAAGAAACAGAAGAAGCCAATACAATCTTTCAGGGGCGGCTCCTCCGCTAAGGCGGAGGAGCGTCGCCCCACTGCCTTTCAGAATGGCAAACAAGGAAAAATACAATGATAATAACGCAATGTTATTATCATTTTATTTTTGATTTGATTTGATTTGTGCATTTATAAAGCGCAGGAATGCCTGGGGGCTTCTAGGCGCTGATACCAGAGAGTCAAGTAAGGTGTAGATGAGATGTTAGTTAGCGAAGAGCCAAGTTTTTAGCGCTTTCCTGAAAGATAGCAGTGTAGGGCTATTCTTTATGCCAACAGGAAGCAAGTTCCATGTCTTGACTGTCCCTAACAGAAAGCTACTTCAGCCCCAGTGAACTTTCTTGAACCTAGGCGTTTGTAGAAGTTTACTATGTGCAGATCTTAGACTTCTGGAAGGCACGTACCAGTTCAGATGTGTCTTCAAGAATTGAGGACCGGCACTGTGCAGTGCTTTGAATGCTAAGCATTGGGATTTAAACTTGATCCTCTTGTCTACTGGGAGCCAGTGCAGGGCTCTTAGACAGTAGGAGACAGGCTGGGACCTAGGAATATCCAGTAGTAATCTAACTGCAGCGTTTTGAAGATGCTGCAACCTCTGTAGATGCTGTGATTGGATACCCATGTACAAAGCGTTACCATAGTCCAGTCTGGACAAGGCTAATGCTGTAACCAGTGTTTTTAGGGAATCTGGCGGGATAAAAGGGCGAATTTTCCTGATTATTTTTAGGATGAAAAAAATGGTTGAAGTGAGGGTACTGATCTGATTTTTGAATGTCAGTTTGTCATCAAAAATGAACCCTAGGTTTTTAACCTTTTGCACTGGAACTGGGAAGTTGCCCAAGCTGGGGGCCCCCATCTAGGTGACCAGAAGATGTGTCAGAACCAAGCAACAAAACCTCCATCTTTCTGCCGTTCAATTTTAGGCAGTTAGACCACATCCACAGGTTTACCTGCGTCATGCAGCTATTAAAACGATCAGCTGTCTCTTCAATGTTACTTCAAACTGACACCACTAACTGGGTGTCGTCAGCATATGAGACCACTGAGAAGCCGAACTGTCTAATGATTGTAGCCAGCGGGGTGACATATAGATTAAAAAGCATGGGGTTCAGGGACCAGCCCTGTGGCACACCACAGGGGAAATTAAAGTACTCGGATGAAAAAGCTCTGGTCTCTACTGAAAGAGTGCTATTGGAGAGAAATTATGTCAGCAGCATAAGAGCGGTGCCTCTGATCCCTAGCTCAGATAACCTGTTGGTTAATATTTCGTGGTTTACTGTGTCAAAAGCCGCCAATAGATCTAACAAAATCAGGGCAGCCTTACCCCTAGTGCCCAAATTGCTCTTAATTCTTCTGCCGCCATGACCAGAGCTGTCTCAGTTCCATGCCCCTCCCGGAACCCGTATTGTGAGGGATCTAGGAGGTCCATGGAAGAGTTGAAAGCAGTGAGCTGTGCATTTAATATTTTCTCCAGCACCTTAGCCGGAAACTGTAGTCTGGAGATGGGTCGATAGCTGCTAGGATCTGCTGGATCGAGATTGGGTTTTTTTAAAAGGGGAAAGATTGATGCTATTTTCCAGTCATCAGAGAAGGTGCCTGAGCGAATTACCTCGTTGAATACTACACGTAGTTGTTCACTAAAAATGTTGGGGTTCAGGTGCAGTATTTTGGGAGGACAGGGGTCCGAAGGAGCCCCCAATTTGAATGTTTTTACCACCTGAACGATCTGTTCTATGGTATGCTGGGGCAGTTTTGTGGGGCAGGGCTAGGCTGCACAGGGGGGAGGAGTGGTGGCACCCTCCTAAGTGTGCATGAATGTTTGGCCGGCCCTCTGGGGCCTGCCAAACATTCATGTGCACTTTGCATGTTCTCCACCCAGGCTGCATTACAGCCTGGGAGAAGAACATACCCAGGCTCCTATTCCCCATCTGAGCACCGAACCACTGCGCTCAGACCAATGACAACGCTGCATTGCAGCGTTGTGGTTGACTTAGGGTAGCCTATCCTGCTTCCTGTTCGAACAGAAGCCAGGAAGAGGACGGAGAGAACGGAAGAGAGGAGGCGGCCAGCCAGCCGGCCGGCAGGGAAGTGATCTTTTTTAATTTATTTTTTCTCCCCCCTCGCCCCCCTCATCAACTCACTACTGCTTCGCGGGAGCAGCTGCGACTGCAATTTTTCACCCTTGTAGCGCTTTGGCAACCCGTTCAATGAACCACAATGGAAATGAAATTAGGTCTATTGCTTTTTCTCGCAGCTGGTATTCATGCTGCTCTTTCTCCAGGCTGGCTGGATATAGCTGATATTAGGGCTGCTGAGAGAGATGGTTGCAGGCTGCAGACACTTTATTTTTTTATTTCTACAAATAAAGCACTGCTTATTTTGTTTGTAGCATGAGCACCTCTTCTCTCTTAAAAAAGCACACAGTGGAGGCAGCTCCAGCATATGGCGCCACATGCTTGTGGTTGACTTTATCTCCCTTTTCATGTATCTATCAGAAAGGCAGACTAGGTCTTTTTTGTGAAATACTTTGCCAACCCTTGGAAAAGGCGGTGGGGTTGAACAGATTGTCCCCCAAAATTGCACATGCCAGATGTAGGGCAGACCGTTATTTAGTCAATGGCCTTAAGCATGTGACGGGTGTAAATAATCCTCTTACCCACAGTAAGATAATGGGGGGGGGGCATTTATTACCAGCCTCGATGACAAGGTTTAAGGGTGTAACAAATCCTCTTGCACCGCTGGGGTTGGTCATAAAACCCATCGGATCAGCTGTAAGATGCTCCCAGTTTTATCTTAGCACCCGCTAGCACATGGTGAAGAAAATGATGTGGGCACACCCCACCATGGCATGTAATCAAGGCCAGAGAGGCTGTCCATTATCCACCAAACTTCGGTCAATAAGGTGGGGTTGTAAAATATATTCAGGGGATGGGGTCAACTCTTTCTCTCCAGCTGCTTGCCAAGGCATCGGAAGGTTTATATTTTGACACCTTCTTAGGAATGCCAGGGAGTATTTGGTATTTGCTACCCCTTAGGTCCAGGTCCTCTATTTGGCCTTTATAGCAGTCGCAAAAAGATCTGCATAAGTGGTGAATTCAGGGCTCACCAATGTATGCATAGTTCAAAATCAGCTCTCCTGCTCTGCTACTTTGTTTTTTTCTCCCAAAATCTGTAAACATTGGAGGGAGGAGGGGTGGTAAGGGTTCGGTAGGTCTAGCCTGCATGCGCCTAAATGAATTAATTTAATTTTAGGAAGACACACACTAACACCAGGTATAGCACAGGCAAAAATCAATCCAAGTGTCTCTAATAAATATGGCGTCGGTAAGCAGTGCAGCATAGGCAGTAGCATTGAAAGTGTATACCTCACCCCATGCAACAGGTAGAACAGACAGCAGCAGTACAAGTTTCTCTTACATGTACATGACAGGTGCAAGACAATCGGCAGCAGTAAACGCTTTTCTCACACAGATGACAGGTGCAGCCCAAGTGCAAGTGTTTCTTACACACAAAACAGGCACAGCATTATTTCTTTGACGCTAACAGGACGGGTACAGTCAAGCCAACATGACTGAAGTCTTTAGAAAGGATGATGTCCTATCTAAATTCTATAAATTTGACCCTGATTGTCTGGTGGACTCCAGCAGCTCTCTTCAACTTCATTTTGGGGTCAGACATTTGGTGCTGATCTTGTCAGGAGGCTACCATTCGAATTGTTAGCCATCTCCTAGCCTCATTTCTGAACTTTAGATTGGCTTTCTTGAATGAGCCTACGAGCAAGCATGGGAACTTTAATGAGAAAGTAAGACAATGTATGAAGAGAAACCGATGGATTCATACCAATGGCGGAAATGTACCTGGCCTGCAAATTCACACTCCATGCACCGTGGCCGCCGAAAGCCATCTTCCAAAGACCCTGATCTTTTTCTATTTTATTTATGGGTGAGCACTGTGGATAGCTATTAGCTACCCCGACTTACTACCCATAACACATAACCTTAGGATGCCATACCACTTACCACTGCAATGCATTTTAATTCATGATGCTCTTAAGTGACTGAAAAGTTGCATATTGGGGCAATATACGACACTGAAATAAATGAATGGGTTGCATAGTGCCTACGAGCTCAACAAGCTTCTATGCAGTGGGATGAGTTGTAAAGTGGTAAAAAAATTAAAGAAATAAGAAGCACTGTGAAGCAATGGAAAGTAAGAGGAAGGGTTGGGAAGGAGTGTGAAGGGTTGGCAAAAGATGTGAAGTGATGTGAAGCAAGGGGAAGAATAGAGAGTTTGGGGAGTAGGGCAGCAATGGCTAGGGATGAAATGTGATAGGCAGTGACAACATGTTCCAGGAAGTGCTGAGGCACAACAGTATCGTACCGGACATCATGAGATTGGTTTTGGGGGGATTAACGAGAAGTGCGGGCAGGGGGTGAGAGGTAAAGTGAAGCAACTGGGCTCATTTTGAAGTAGTTAATATGTTTGGACAAAATATTGGGTCCAACATATCGTGTGGACAAAATATTGTGTCAAGAATATTGAGGACAGGAATATTGCACAGGCAAGTTTCTATGGGAAAGCAAAGTTTTACTATACTTAACTCCACATATACGTACCTTGGCAGTACATATATCTTTCGGGTATATAGTTGTGAAGTTCAAAATACTAAATCTATACTTACCTACTTGCACTTACCTTCTCAATATTTTGATCCTAAATATTTTTGACACGATTTTCTGTCCATGCAATATTTTTGTCCGCAACTTTCTGTCAGTGATCTGTGGTTACAATCAAAAACAGGAATAGCTTCATAGCTCTTAGAGGAGATGCCATCGCAGAGGCCTTCAAATGGCTTGCCAGCACACAAGGATACTGCAAACACAAAACCAAACGGTGAAAAAAACTAGTCGTATGGAAAAATGGAGCTCACTCTGATCCTTTTTTTACAACATGAGAAGCAATTCGAGCAAAATGACTGAGGTAATTAAAAAGGAAAGGTTAATGCTGTGTAGGTGTTTTTTATGCAAATGCTAGAGGATTTTAGAGATGACTCTCTTGCGAGCATCACTCAAAGAAGGGAAACTGAACCAAAGTGACAGGTTGTGTTCCCAGGCTGAGTTCCAAACAATCCTGCTTTTTTTTTTCAGAATCTGTCTTCCACCCCCGGTTCTTGCAAAATGTGAACTTTCATTTTACCTGCTTCTAAAGGATTGAATGTGGAATATATATTATGCGCAATATTCTTTTAGTTTTTAAATAAACACAGCTTCTTCATACCTCCCTTTATTGTTCTGAAAAGTTTCCTTTGTCTTTAAAGGCTTTTAGTGCAATAAAATATGGAATATGATTAAATGGGTAACAATGAATTACCAGGATGTTTTTCACTGAAGGGTTCTGAGTGACATGAAATAGACAACGAGAGCAAAGTTGGAGTTGTCCATGATGTCACTCAGAATCTCAAGTTGAAAAATATCCCCGTTAATTCACTTTTTACCCATCTATAATTTTATGTTATGTATGGCCCCCCAAAATCATCAGCACCTGCTTTCAACTGCTGCACAGTGGCAGAGGAGTAATAATGGAGCCATACATAAAATGGCCTCTGTTATGTTTCCTGCCCGAAAGGTAAAAAAAACAGTAACTTTCCTGCCATCCTTGACCAACTCCCAATAACTTTCATCCCTTTCTTCCCCCTCCTGCATCTGTGCATTCTGTTATCTTTCAAAGCAGGCAAGCAGAGCTGCACTAACAGGCTCTCAGCAAGGCCTGTCAGCCTAGCCTGGAAGGCCTTTATGACATCACAACAGTGGGTAATAAGTTTTGTCTTCAACTGTTGCTATGTCATAGCAGTAGGTTATGAGATTCATAAACTGAAAAAAACGATAGAGGCTCACTATGAGAGCTATACATAATGTGCATTACTAACACAAAGGCAGAAAACACCTTGTCAAAAAGGAACCTCGTGGACAAAGAAGTGCACACCTAATCAAAGGGGGCATGTGTATTTTATGATGCTTACTGTGGCCCTTACGGTTCACTTTCATGTCTGTATTTGAAAATGCGGGGGCAGCAAAAAACAGCTATGAAATTAAGCCAGGGGCAGAGTGGCCCTCGGTAAAAATTGGGAATTTCCCAACAGGTGGTGGCTTTTTTGATGTCAAAATGATGGGAAATGTCAGTCAAATGAGGTTAAAATGATGGGAAAGAACCAGTCAAAAAAGGTCAGAATCAGCCAAAATAGATCAAAAGTATGTGGAAGAGTCAGATGAAAGAGACAAAAATGATGGGGAGGAATGAGTCAAAGGAAGACAAAATGATGGGGAAGAATTAGTCAAAGAAGTCCAAATGATAGGGTAGAGTTAGTCAGAAACAGAACATTTCCAGAACAAGACAGAATGTCACCCACGTTACTGTTTTTTCAGCTCTCAGTTAATGTGATGGAATGGGATCATAGGCCATCATCATGGCATTAGAAAGAATCAGGGTAATTAATGGGTAGCTGAAAGTGGATGGATCTGAAAGCACCAGGCCATGAAGTGGTCTTTTCCACCTCCCAGAAACTGACAAGTGACCTCCCTGTCTGCTGATCCTACTCTTCTCTTTGCCGGTTCCTTTGCCTTCCTGTGTGCCAGTTTATGTCTACTGATTCCTCATGTTCCTAAACACAAACTCTTCCCCATTTAACTTGTGATTCCTCATATTTGCAATCCTAATATTTCTTCTTTTCCTTTCTCTCCATGCACACCCTTTTCTGCAGTTTCCTCTCTTTTGAATCTTCTCCTTCCTCTTTTCCGATTCCTATCCTACCAGTCTCCAGACTCGAACTTTTCCTGTCTAAGTCCTACCCTTCATGACCATTGATCCCTTAACTACCTGTCAGCTGATTCGTTCACTTCCTGTCATAATCCACCCTCCTCTGGTTCAGGTCCCCTTCTTTATCTTATAAACTTTTTGCTCAGTTATCCTGCACCATGGCCTATGCTTTCTGTTTCCCACGCCTTGAAAGACATTTCAGTTATCTTTCCCCCTCACTCTCTCTGCAAACATTCTCCTGTGTTGCCCTCCCTCTGTCCCTCTTTTCTTTCTCGTTCATTTTCCTCCTTTCTAATTGCCATCCCCCCATCACCTTGCCCTCTGCCTCAGTCCTGCCTGCTCTGAGCTGGCACACACTACAGACCGCCATCTCTACCTATCAATTTTGACCATCATCAGTATCTGGCCACACTTTGCCGGTGGGCAACAAGACCACTCCATACACAATATCATCAGAGTGGACCCAGAGAGAGGTATGCCAATCACAACAACCCAGGCACGAAATGGTGTGCAAGGAAAGTGTGTATGAACATATTTCAAACAATACTGCATGAGATATTGAATTGTCATTCTCAGACATGGCTTATCATTACAACCTTTCGTGAGACACAACCATTTAATATAATAATAGATCTCCATACATTCTTTAAAGGGATGTGGAATTCAAAGGTTATTTAATGATCCTATGGGAGCTCGTACGCCAGACAGAAAAAGTTGTTTTAGATCAGGCAATAGGAGCACAGATGAAATAAATGTCAATTTGAGCGGGAACAGCTTCCACCGAGAGCAAATGTTCCTGTGACTTTCCAAATTATATTTAAGAGTTCTCAGCAGAGAAAGGGAAATTAGAAACTAGGCCTGTGTGAAATTGCAACATTTTGTTTCAGGGAATTTCACGAAAAGAAATGTTCACGGTACAGTAAGTGGAAATTGAATGCGTGAGATACAGGCTAGGGGACTGCTTTGAGGAGAAAGTCTCCCAACAGACATTTTCTGCTCAAACCACTGACTGTATGAAACAAGCATTTGCAATGCAATAGGTCTCGCATTTACACGAGTTTGAGCTATTGGCATTGTAAATGACAATGCCTTTTATTTATGTTTTGGTTTTTAAAACATAAATAAAAGGCATTGTCATTTATAATGCCAATAGCTCAAACTCGCGTAAATGCGAGACCTATTGCATTGCAAATGCTTGTTTTTTGTAGGCACAGGGAGATTGAGGGATTTACCCAGGATTACAGGATGCTGAGCCGACGCCAAGACTCCAGTTCCAAAGTTCCAAAGTCGGCAGCTCGCGCCGCTACACCACCTAGAGGCAGCAGAGCCTAGTGTGCGGAGCGAGTTAGGGATCCGGTGTACAGGCGCAAAGCATAGTTTGCACGGGTGGGTTCGCAATCCAGACTATGGGTGCAAAGCCTAATGTGTGCAGGGGTAAGGGATCCAGACTTTGGGCGCAAAGCCTAGTGTGCGGGTGGGAGGTAAGGCTTTAGGACTGCAGATTGCAGAGGCGAGTATGCACAGTGGGTAAGGGTTCAGAACTACATGCAGCAGAGCAATGGAGTGCACAAGCAGGAGAGATGTTAAAACTATTGAGTGCAGAGTGCACAGGCAGGAGTGGTTTAACAGTAAAGATTGCAGAGCCAGGAGTGCACAGGCAGGAGAGAGGTTAAGACTGGGGTGCAGAGCCGAGAGTGCACTAGCAGGAGCAGGGTTAAAATTATAGAATTGCAGAGCTGGGTGAGTGGAGGGCAGTAAGAGGGGGGTAGCTCTAAGTGTGGCAGAGCCGGGGGTGCACATGGGGTTAAAGGTTAGGCGTGCACAAGGAGGTAATGGGTTAGGACTGTAGGAAGCAGAGCATAGTGTCCCCTAGGTGGCTTCAGACAGCAGAGAGAAGGAATGATTTAGGGCATGCTCAGGGACTGGCAGTTAGGGGTTTAGAACCAAGGATGGCAGAGCCAGGTGTGCGCAGGGCACTAAGGGGGTACAACTAAGGGTGGCAGAGCCGAGTGTGCACAGATTCAGAGTGGTTAGGATTGTACAAGGAGCTTTGGTCACCGATAAGCCCTCACCTGCTTTCTGTAGCTCTGTCTGCAGCCCCCCCGTTCGGGCCCAGCTGGGCTGCATGTCCAGTCCCACAGAAGATCCCCAGCAGCTTTATCGCATGCTTCTTGGGGCTGCGATAGTGCTGTGACTGCAGAGGGATCTTCCCCGGTCCTGTTGAATTAACCGGACACCATCAGGCTGTTCTCCCAGAGCTGCTCCTTCACTTGTAGATGTGCAGTGCTGGCAGGTTGAGTTAGGTTAATGGTGGGAACGCCAAAAGTATATATATTTTTTTTTACTAGAAACAAACTACTACCAATCTTGCCGCAATGCCTACTCACCAGTTTCGATCCCATTGACACAATCAATTTCAATCTGCTTGCTTCTCCATGTACGGCTTCCTAAAGCGAGGAAGACCAGTCAGACATCATCTTTGTGCTGACGTCAATTAACACCCCCCATAGACAGAAGTCAAGGAGAATAGTAATCAATCACTGAGCAGCTGGCACATGCATTCTCCGAAATTCCTCAGCCAATGAACCTGCTGGTATCCACTCAGCCAATCACGCAACAAGAGTTTCTCAACCAATGCAAGTCCCCATAACTTACCACTATTGGTTGAATATGTCTACACATCATATTGTGTATGTAAGCACTTTCTGGTGTAACAGGACTAAGGAGTTTACTCAGATTCCTTAAAAGGTTGTTCGTCAAACAAAAGAACGCTTTAAATGTGTGCAGCCAGGAAAAGTTACGTAAATGCACGATAAACTAATGAAAATGTAGGACAAACAAAGAAATGTAGCCGTGCGTGCTGCCACGAAAAGAATCCTACAAATGGATCAGCAAAAGTACGAAAACATTAGTTAAAAGGGGCCGGATCCCAGGATTAACCTAATAAAAGAAGTTGCAGTCACAGAATGCCTGAAACGCCGAGAGCAAAAGAGACGGCCGTGGCCGTGCACATCTCCTGTCTGTACGCGTGCACATCTCCTGCCCCCCTTCCGCCGACAAACCGACGACAATAGATCTCGCCAAGGCGAACAGCGCATGCGCTGCGTCGCTAGGCGAGACCTAAAAAACTGTCACAATTGCGAGAAAATTCGCACCTGTGAAATCCTCAGAATATTTTTGAATTATTGCATAACACAAAATTCAAGAATTTCCCTGGCTTAATAAACATTCTGAGCTGACAGAAGACAGTACACGCAGAAGGCTAAATGCGCGAGATACACTGCTCAGACAGACACCTGTGTCCCTTTGGAGTCAAATCTACTTACATGCCACCACCATGTGCCATACCACCAGAAATCACTGTTTACGAGCAGGCGGTCTACAAGGACGTGGAAAGATTACAAGGTAAACACACCTTCCAGAATTTCAGTAGCAAGGAACATCAGGCCCTGGAATCACTCAGAACCAACGAAACGATCATCATTAAACCAGCGGACAAGGGCGGGGGCACAGTGATCCTCAATTTAGAGGATTACCGACAGGAATGTGCCCGCCTCCTCAACGATCCCAAGAACTATGAAAAACTGACACAAGACCTAAGTGCAACACTCAAAACACGCATCCAAACATTGGTTGAAGATGCGGAACACTCAGGTCAAATCACAACCAAGGAAGCAAAATTTCTGGTTACTACTCCTGGTATCACACCTTACTTTTACATTTTGCCTAAGACACATAAAAACAAGTTTCCACCTCCTGGACGCCCTATTGTATCAGGCATTGGGTCCTTACTGGAACCCTTATCACGTTACTGTGACTTCTTTTTCCAACCAATGGTACAGTCCACGAGTACGTACCTTAGAGACACAAAAGATCTCCTGAGGTTAATTAATACTCTAGCCTTCAACCCTGACAATTCCTTCCTGGTAAGTCTTGACGTGGAGAGCCTCTACACCAGCCTCCCGCAAGATGATACCCTTGAAGTGTTGAAAACAGCTCTCAACGAATCTGATTGGCAATATCAGACCCCCAAGAGATTCATCCTGCAGTGTGCTGCATTAGCCCTGAAAGAGAACTTCTTTGAGTATGAAGGCCAACTCTACTTACAGAAGTATGGGACTTCGATGGGGAGCGTTTTCGCCCCCAGCATAGCGGGACTCTACGTGTACCACTTTGAAACCAGATACCTACTGCATAATCGGACGCAATCGTAACCCTCAGATCAAGTTCTACAAACGTTATATCGACGACATCTTGATGATCTGGGAAGGAGATACAGAATGGTTGCTATCTTTTTGTACATGGTTAAACACGTGCGATCCTAATCTTAGATTCACACACAGTTTCGACCACAATAAGGCGACGTTTCTTGATCTGGATATCGAAGCGGAAGGAGGCCATCTGAAAAGCAAAACCCACTTCAAACCAACGGCCCGCAATTCACTCCTCCATTTCTCAAGCTTCCACCCCAGACCCCTGCGGGAGAATCTTCCCTATGGACAATACCTTCGCCTCCGCAGGAACTGTAGTGACATAAGAGATTATAAACAACAAGCCTCTGATCTGAGCACCAAATTACAACAGCGTGGTTACCCTCAACGTATCACAGATAAAGCCAACAAACGGGCTCGGAATCAGAACCGGGAGGGCCTCATTGAAGTGCAGAATCGTGCACCCACCCCCATCCCACTCATGTGCGTCACCACCTATAACGCTGTCTCACATGAGGTGTCTGACATCATAAAAAAACATTGGCGGATTCTAAAGACAGGCAACCTGAATTGGGAACTTCCGCTGATGTCTCACAGAAAGGCTAGATCAATTAAGGACGCTTTGGTTGCCACACGACCAACACCCCAAAGGAAACCTCCTAACACAATTCTGAATGCGTGGGGACTCCCTAATGTTGTGGGCCACTATCCCTGCGGAGACTGTAGTGTGTGCCATATAACCATGACTACCAAAAGTCTCAACTTGGAACCGGGCAAGACCTGGCACTTAAGGACACACACGAATTGTAACACAGCCCATGTCGTATATCGCATCACATGTCCTTGTAACCTTACGTACATTGGGATGATTAATCGGAAAGTCAAGACTAGAATTTGCGAGCATCGCAGTACGATTAGATGCAAGAAGACGACCACAAGAATGACAAGCCATTTCCTTGAAGCTGGTCATACCACGAATGACATCAGTTGGGTAGTCATCGAGGCTCTGGATCCTAACATGCCTAACATACAAAATCGTCTATTGGAGAAAGAACAAAGATGGGTTTATCGCCTATCCAGTCATCTGACAGGACTCAACGATAACATTCCCTGGCAAAGCCTTAGGAGATAATAGATGCTTATCCATTACACTCTATACCAGCGCAGGATATTTACTGAGCACACTTTATACCTAGTGCTGTTTGTCATAGCAATATGCCCAAAACGCGAATTCTGTGTAACACCTTCCATTTTCAAGTAATTATTATTTTTATTTTTCTTCTTCAGGATATACACTGAGCACACTCTATGCCCAGCGCTGTCTGTCAGGTCATTTTTGCGCACTACTGTCCAACGCACTTTCTGAGTAATACTCACACCTTCCATTTTATCATTACTATCTGATTTTTTCTTTTTCTTTTTCTTTTTCCTTGCCGCCGTGTTATCACACACCATGGCTTCCTTGCACCAGTATTGTGGATTTTCACCCTTTATGAATGGCTGCCATAGCCGCCTCGCTCGTTTTTAGTTCACGGGTCTCCCAATATGGCCGCCACGCTCTAGCCCGTTATACTCAGACGAGCTGTTTTTTTGCAACGTCATCCCCTTACGTTGTGCCGTCACTTCCCAGCTGGGCGCCCTAAGGAATGGATTTAACACGGCTCTCCCAGCGCGTCCCACACCAGCCGGGACAT
The DNA here is from genome assembly GCA_963921515.1 of Calotriton arnoldi. Classification (NCBI taxonomy): domain Eukaryota; kingdom Metazoa; phylum Chordata; class Amphibia; order Caudata; family Salamandridae; genus Calotriton; species Calotriton arnoldi. Next base: position 281,150 of record CAWUFW010004596.1, on the reverse strand, counting down.
CGGGAGACCGCAGTAGGTTGTATAACGGGAATCCTCACGGAACCAAGTAAGGTTGCGTTTCTTTGGACCATGGGCGACCCGCTCCACGATCCACGGCTTTTTACTGAAAAGCCATCTTTTTCCTTACAGATTGGTTTACCGGAAGAGACCCCTCCTATGCCCTGATTAGCTGCCTATATTTCTTCTTCATAGTAATTATGATTCTTTGGATTTACGCTGCTACAACTGTTTCTACCTTTTTAAACATGCTATTTTGCCTATTCGTAACTTATGCATTTTTAAGGCGTTGATTTGGCTGCATATGTGAATCACTCCTTGCGCGCCACTTCACATTATTTAATCAGCACTCTGCAATTAGCGCGTATTTATCACCCACTGCCCGTAATATACAAGCATTGGCTTCCATTATATCACGGCCACTCGCCTCACGATGCTCCCATGTGACCATCTATTTCACGTCTTAGCGTGGGTACATGATCCGCATAGTGTACTATTCGTTTCACGGTGCTCCTCTGTGATCATCCAGCCTTACGGCGTTGTTCCTGCTAAGCATGCTGTAGATACTTGCATGCTGAACCATTATTACTCTATCACTATCACGGTGGTGGTCAATTCGACTATTACGGCATGTTTGAGATTGCAATTTTGTGTTGCTTTGAAAGATTGCATTTTATGTTGCTCAAAAGAACTACATGTCTTGTTTTGTCTATCTCTTTTTCCTCCACAGGCTTTTGAACGGTGTCAGTAAGTATACCGACACCTAGTCCACACACCTTAGCGCGTGTGTTGGTACTTCACCTCTCACGTGGCCTTCACTTTGCCACTCACGTTTTTATTCTCGGTCCTGAAGAAAGCCCATCTGAATTTTTTAACGGGCTGAAACATGTAGACCACATCACCCTAACAACTACAGATTATTATTTCTTGTTAGTTGGCATCACATAGCTTTTAACCATACCCTGAGCCGCCACTAATAAATTTACTTGGCAAGGATTCTCAGAGGTATTTTTTAACATTCACATCACACTTCACACCACACCTGCTCCGCTGTAATCAGGCGTCGTAGCACAACCGGGCGGCATTAGGCCACCCGGTTGGGACCCCAATGATGAAGCATGACACCAACCAGGTTGGTGTGTGAGGGGTCTTTTAAATATACCTAATGGGTCCTTGGACTTACCACACTTAGTGAGTGATAGATTCATACTATAACAGGGTCCGTCCACATTGTTTTTTGCAACTTTACCCAGGGGATCAGGACGTACCCTAAAATCCTCGCTCTCTCCTTTGTTTTTCGCATCCCTTTGGATTATGCCTGCCACTGTTGGCCCGCGGGACTGCCACCTAAATCTTGTCAAACAGAACTTTCTCTCTCTCATTACGGGCCTTGGGTGCCTACTACAAAACCAAATGTAAAGCTACAGGCTTTATTGCGTACGGAGTGTTGCAACAGAAAAAAACACGTCTTTCTTCTCTTTCCAAACTTAGGTACCTAACCTTTATGATGCACTGATTGGGGACAGTTCTGGGGGATCCGATGGGACACTGCCAGGCAGCGGCAGGACTCCAGACTTTTACCAGGGTAGCTGTCTTCTGGGACAGATCACACCTGACAAGAGGCACCAGTCCACGTCCTGCCTCCAAGGGCAAAAGCGCTCCTCTTTTTTTCACCCATGGTAGTTTTGCTCTTCGTGAAGCCAGCAAGGCATAAAAATAATTGTAAAGTTGTGGGCGACCTAACTTAGCAACTTTGCACAACTCTTGAACTAATGTCTACGACCACCCTTAGTGACTGTAATGTGCCTACACCGCCCCCCGTGACTGTAATGTGTCTATAACCACCCCTGGTGACTGTAATGCGTCTAAAACTCCCCCCCTCCCCGTGACTGTAATGTGTCTACAACCACCACTGGTGACTGTAATGTGTCTACAACCCCCCCGTGACTGTAATGTGTCTACAACCACCACTTGTGACTGTAATGTGTCTACAACCCCCCCTGGTGATTGTAATGTGTCTATAACCTCCCCGTGACTGCAATGTGTCTACAACCACCCCTGGTGACTGTAATGTGTCTACATCGCCCGCCCCCGTGACTGTAATGTGTCTATAACCACCCTTGGTGACTGTAATGCGTCTACAACCCCCCCGTGACTGTAATGTGTCTACAACCACCCCTGGTGACTGTAATGTGTCTACAACCCCCCTGATGACTGTAATGTGTCTAAAACCACCCCTGGTGACTGTAATGTGTCTACTACAACTACCCCTGGTGACTGTAATATGTTTAAAACCACTCCTGGTGACTGTAATGTGTCTACAACCACCCCTGGTGACTGTAATGTGTCTACAACTACCCCTGGTGACTGTAATATGTCTAAAACCACCCCTGGTGACTTTAATGTGTCTACAACCACCCCTGGTGACTGTAATGTGTCTAGAACCACCCCTGGTGACTGTAATACATCTATGCGGCTTCACAAAGCCACACACTAGCACATTATCAACACCTTTTCACTATGCACTAGCCAAACCTACAGGCTTTGCCAATACTTGTGTTTGCTTGGAGGCTATCAATCCCGGCCTCTCTGGCTGGACAGCATTTGAGGCATGCCATCTCCCTCATCCTTTCACTTCTCCCTTAATACAGATTGCTAACTCTGTTTTCTCCTTCAGCTTTGGCTAATTATGCTTTGAACATGCTCTTCATAAATATCTATTAGCATTAGCTGCTGATTAGCATGCTTCTGTTTTCTTCCATCTCTATTTTAGGCTCTGAGCTGCTGGCTGCATGAAGGAGCTGCTCCTCTGTTAAGTCACCTTCTAAAAAACACACGGCGTTGTTAATTAATGTCACTTAGGTGTATGCTCTGATATAAATGCTGCTGTAATGAGCTCGCTTCAATTCCCACTTCCATTCCCATTTGCCTCCACCTCAAGTTGTATAAAGGCAGAGATAAATAAGTTACAGTTCAAATGTGCAGGTGGATTATTCAAGCATTTTATGTGTGCTATTTATTGACCAGTGGGCCAAACACTGCAACTAACTCTGATGTCCGACCTCTGACCTTCAACCCTCAGCCAATACTAGAAGAGCAAGAAGAATATGAGTTCCATTTAATAACAAAAATACTGCTCCATGCCTGATCTCCTCCGTAAGGCAGAGACTGAACAAGTATTTCGGAAAGCACTGAAGACCTGGCTGTTCGCCCGCTCGTAGCCCATTCCTCTCTTCTTCCTCTGCGGGATCCGCTGTTAGCGCTGGGACACCTCCGTTGGAGGTAGCCGTGCGCTGTATAAATGACCTATTGTATTCTATTGTAATTAGCAGGAGAAAGAGACTATCTCGATTTTGATTGGTAAAGCGAAAGGGGAAGTCTGCCCAAGGGATGGATTCCTAGTTGGGTTGTAGGCCCTTTTCTTCCTTCACCTTCTTGGGGCTATTCTATGTCTGGAATGTGATGGGAGAATTACTACAAGATGTCTGCGTGATTAAGGTCCCCAAAGATGTGGCTACATTGAGTCCTAAAAGGCATCCTTCTGCTGCAGACTGTGCCAATTATAGTCCTGTATTGAAATCAATTCATATTTGCCAATATTGCTGCCAGTAGGTTAGAAAGTGTCTCACCAACTTTCATTGGTCAATCTCAGCTGGGTGCCATAAAGAAGGGTGTGAGAAATATTACACAGATTCCAAATATTCAATACCTCCTGAACTAGTGGCAAATCTTTATTGGTATGTTGGGAGGGCCTTTTCGTAGAGTTAGTGTGGAGAGCATGCTCAAATCACGAAGGAGCTTTGGCTTTAAATTATGCGGATTTTTGTTTGTTGGTAGGATACGTGTACAATAGGTCTGAAGCTAGTGGTGTGACTGATGTGGTTCAATCAGATTTGTTTTCATTTGGGGGACTAGCTAGGGATGTCTTCTTTGACCCTCATTATGTGGCCTGGTTCTGAAGCTCCACACAAATTTAATTAGTGGTATAGTTGATATTCATAGTATAACACTGTTCAGATAACAATACCAACAGTTTTTTTTACTGATGATAACGTGGTGTTTATGTCCAAGTCAGTAAATACCATGCTGACACTCTTAACTCCAACTAATTTTGCGAGTGTTGCCTTCCTATTCCGGGTAAGGATGTAATCCGCAGCCACGGCCGCTGTAGGTAAGAGCGGTGGGGCCAGGTGAGGGGGGATTTTGAGAGACGACCACAAGGGAAAATTAATCATTTATTTGATTTTCCCTCGTGGTCGTCTCTCGAAATCCCCCCTCACCTGGCCCCACTGCCTCACCGCCCCACCACTCTTACCTGCAGCGGCCACGGCTAGTAATCCTCCTTGTTACACAGGGTCCTGGAAAAGCCCTCCCTCTGCACCTCTGCCACAAGATCCTGCCATGGTTGCTGTGGAGGAAGGTAGGCTGATCATGGTCGCAGGCATTGTCAGCGTTCAGGGTTAGTTTGGTCGTGGTGAATCCTAATGAAACGTATGAGAGAAATCTTTTCCTGTGGTTGCAACTGATCCCTGCTGGTGGTCTACCATCCATTCCGCTTTGTCGCTGTCTTCATCTGCCATCATCACCGTTGTGGTTTTCAGCAGCAAGGGATTCATCATGAGGTGTTACATGAAAGGTACCTGTGGTGAAGCAAAGGGGTGCATGGGCTGCGGCTAGTTCTGCCACAGTCAGTGATACCTGTTTCTCAGCCTCTTCGCCCCTCTGGGCTCCTTTCTGCATGTGTTGCCTCAGATGGTGGGTCCCTGCTGCTGACTCCTGCCCACTTGCTGTTGTGACGACAGAGGTGATGTTGGCATAAGTGGTAAATACTGAGGTCTCTGGCAACCTATAAAGCACCTCTAAAACACCTACAAAGCAGTACTCCACTTCTTTGTTATTTGGGGCACCCTCTTCGAATACTCCACTCCTTTGTGTCTTCTTGAACTTCCTGCAGCACAGGGCAAACCACTGACCTGAAACTTTTCCTTGAGTAAACTCCAGTACAACTAAATTTTGGCAGCCCTGAAAGTGCCAGTGATTTCATGTTAACTCCAAACAGGGGGCACAGCGCACGGAATTGAGCTTGTCCACCAGTATCCTCTTTCCAATCAGATTCGTTCTTGGGAGCGAATAAGGGCATTTTCACACCCATGAACTTTGGAGTCAAGAAGCCCACTAAGAGGTGACCTCCATTCTGGGGAGGTGTTATCGAAGAGAGAGGACTATGGAAGTAAAGAACCCCATGGAAGCAGCTGGAGTTCTCATGCTTCTGGACGTTAAGGCTGTGACTTCTACCAGTTAGCATGCTTGGTACACACTCCGCTGCCTTGGTAGCTCCACAGGTTAAGTAGCCTACCTGGTTGGGTCAGAAGCGATGGGGTGGGGAGTCAGCTTTCTCAGTAGTCTTTGCAGATGGCCCACCACCAGACAAGGCGGCCCGGTGCAGCTTGCAGCTGTTTCAAGAAACTCGACCTTGGATGTGCTCATATTGGGAACTCAATCCCATGACCAGAGCTCAATTTACTGCTTCCCATGTTCTCTAAGCCCCAAATATTGAAAAATCTAAAATAACAACTTGCGTGCTTAGGTCAAGTAAAGCCCACAATTACCTTAAAGTAAAAGGAAAAACGGTGAAGCAGCAAGTAAAGGGGTCAGAAGCCCATCGGTAAACAGAAAGGGTCAAAAGAAGAACAAAAGTCAGTCAGTCAATAACTTTATTTCGGCCATTGCGGCCATAAAAATATCACATACATACAATACAATACAACCACGATAACCAATCAATTATAAAACAGACCATAATAGCAAGGGCTTTTCCTTCTTGGGGTCCAGATTTCCTTAAGACACCACGTAAGAAGGTGCCACAAAGGTACATGTGCATAGGGTATAAAGATTTAAGACCATCTTGCAAAGGAGGAGCCTGAGATTAGTGAAGTCTGCCCATCCCCATGTAAGTAAATAGAAACCTTGAAAGTGCCAGTGCCTAAAGTGCATAAGGGGCTAGGGGTTCAGTGCAAAAAATTCAAGAGCAAGTTTGGTTCAATTGTCTGATACAATAATAAGTTAAAAAGGGAAGGGATAAAACCAATTAAACTCAAAACCAGGAAGTGTCACTGCAAAAGTCTATGCTGCAAAAAATTGCGGCATGACCCGTCATGCAGTACAATCCGTGGTTTAATACAGTACTTGATTAATAAATAGATACATAGTTAAAATCAGTCAAAAAATGATAAAAACAAAGGAATTACGTCTGATGCATGGTCAAAGCATACCTTTTACTAATCCACATTTTGCCTAGAAATTTTGCAACCGCACATACAATTAACGTACTGGAATCAGATTTTAGAATACATAGTGCGTCGCTATGACAACGAGTACCTAGCTGTTTGCAGATGGGAGCTAGCCACCTGGATCTCAAATTGTGGTACCTGGGACATGCAAAGAGTATGTGACTGATGGACTCGGCTGCAAGAGAGCAGCCGGGGCAGGTCACAGACGCAGAGGGATGCTTGGACCAGGAGGCGAACAAAGCAAACACAAGGAGATGATGGACGGAGTGCTGAAACTTTTCAAACACTCAACCCCAGTCACAGATCTGGGTTGAATCCATCATCATTCTTTAGCTCACTTTGCCACCCCAGTTCAGACATAGCTATAAGCAAATCAGTCTTGACCCTGTGCCTCATGGGAACAGTCCAGACCGAACTGCCAAGCCAAACGATGGATTTAGGCCCAGATCTCTGTACTGGGGTGAATGTATGACAATGTTCTGCATTCTGTCCATCAATTGTTCTTTTTGCATTTGTCACCCCGAGTGGGACGGGTATGCCCAGACGTGGGTCCCGTGCTCTCCATGCCACTGGAGTCAAGCTATCCTGGCTGATGAGGGCTGAAAGCCCGAAACCGGTCCTAGGATGCTTGTTTCCAGTCCAGGGAGGACCTGGCCTGGCAGTTCGGGCTGGACTGTTCCCATTGGGCGCAGGGTCAAGACTGATTTGCATATGGCTGGGTCCAAACTGGAATGGCATGGTGAGCAAAAAAACGATGGATTTAGGCCCAGATCTCTGTACTGGGGTGAATGTATGACAATTTTCTGCACTCTGTCCATCAATTGTTCTTTTTGCATTTGTCACCCCGAGTGTGACGGGCATGCCCAGACGTGGGTCCCGTGCTCTCCATGCCACTGGAGTCAAGCTATCCTGGCTGATGAGGGCTGAAAGCCCGAAACCGGTCCTAGGATGCTTGTTTCCAGTCCAGGGAGGACCTGGCCTGGCAGTTCGGGCTGGACTGTTCCCATTGTGCGCAGGGTCAAGACTAATTTGCATATGGCTGGGTGCAAACTGGAATGGCATGGTGAGCAAAAAAACGATGGATTTAGGCCCAGATCTCTGTACTGGGGTGAATGTATGACAATGTTCTGCATTCTGTCCATCAATTGTTCTTTTTGCATTTGTCACCCCGAGTGGGACGGGTATGCCCAGACGTGGGTCCCGTGCTCTCCATGCCACTGTAGTAAAGCTATCTTGGCTGATGAGGGCTGAAAGCCCGAAACCGGTCCTAGGACGCTTGTTTCCAGTCCAGGGAGGACCTGGCCTGGCAGTTCGGGCTGGTCTGTTCTCATTGGGCGCAGGGTCAAGGCTGATTTGCATATGGCTGGGTCCAAACTGGAATGGCATGGTGAGCAAAAAAACGATGGATTTAGGCCCAGATCTCTGTACTGGGGTGACTGTATGACAATGTTCTGCATTCTGTCCATCAGTTGTTCTTTTTGCATTTGTCACCCCGAGTGGGACGGGTATGCCCAGACATGGGTCCCGTGCTCTCCATGCCACTGGAGTCAAGCTATCCTGGCTGATGAGGGCTGAAAGCCCGAAACCGGTCCTAGGATGCTTGTTTCCAGTCCAGGGAGGACCTGGCCTGGCAGTTTGGGCTGGACTGTTCCCATTGGGCGCAGGGTGAAGACTGATTTGCATATGGCTGGATCCAAACTGGAATGGCATGGTGAGCAAAAAAACAATGGATTTAGGCCCAGATCTTTGTACTGGGGTGAATGTATGACAATGTTCTGCATTCTGTCCATCAATTGTTCTTTTTGCATTTGTCACCCTGAGTGGGACGGGTATGCCCAGACGTGGGTCCCGTGCTCTCCATGCCACTGGAGTCAAGCTATCCTCGTTGATGAGGGCTGAAATCCCAAAACCGGTCCTAGGATCTTGTTTCCAGTCCAGGGAGGACCTGGCCTGGCAGTTCGGGCTGGACTGTTCCCATTGGGCACAGGGTCAAGACTGATTTGCATATGGCTGGGTCCAAACTGGAATGGCATGGTGAGCAAAAAAATGATGGATTTAGGCCCAGATCTCTGTACTGGGGTGAATGTATGACAATGTTCTGCATTCTGTCCATCAATTGTTCTTTTTTGGATTGGACCAGGGGGCAACAAAAGTGTTAAAAGGTAGAGAACCAAATCTAAAGTGCATAAAAAGTTTCCTATCCTGGGCATTTATGACAACCTCCAAATATTGTTCAAAAGCGGCTTCCAGTTTGAACTCCATAAAATCGAGAGTCAAGTGGCCCCGGAGTGGATGGGAGATAAGGGACTGCGCCACCCAGTCCCAATAACGTTTCTTAAGTTGGGCTTTAGTTGGTAAAGATTCTGGGGTGTCATTATCCCAAATGCCTTCCATCCCTAGAGTGGACAATAGTGTTTTCACCCTGTTTATCCAGCCAATTTTCTTGTGGCGATCTAGCATACTGACTTCGTCCAAAGCGGCAGCATATTGATGTAGCTCGGGGGTGGTTTTTAGACGTAGCAAAAAGAGCAGGGGGCGTAGCTGAGCTTTTTGCACAATCGTAAATCTGCCCAAATCGAATCTCAGCGGCTGCAAAGGGGTGCTCTGCAGGGGGGAGCATAGTGATCTCAGGAATTTATTTTCAGTCACTAGAAGTGCCTCCAGTTTTTCAAACCCCCAGAGTTCCACCCCATATAGAGCTGCTCCCAAGGCTTTGTGGTCGTAAATACAGACTGGGCAGCTATTGGCTTGCTCACTGAGAGTTTATGCTCCTTAATCAGAGCCCCCGAGATAAGCCTTGGCTGTAGATTCTGCCGCTTTACATGAGATCTCCAGGAGAGGTCGTCAGAGAGAGTGATGATCAAGTAATCAAAGGTATTCACTCTCTCTAGCGGTTGCCCCTCTAAGAAGAGCTTGCCCTTAAAGGATCGGTGAGGGTTGATCATTAGGAGCTTGGTCTTTGTAGTGTTTATCTCAAGCCCTCTCAATGTGCAAAATGACTCAAAGCATTTCAGAAGAGATTGTAGGCCACTCGGTGTCTTGGAAACTAACAAGGTGTCGTCTGCAAAAAGAAAAGTTGTCACTTTGACCCTCCCAGGGTCGGTGCATCTGCTGGGCTCTCACTGAGAAACTGGACAACTCCATTAATGAAGAGAGAGAAAAGATTAGGGGCCATCACGCACCCTTGGCGGACCCATCTATCTACTCTGATCGGGTCAGACAATTGACCTTGGATACCCCAGCAAACCCTGGCAAAGTTGTCTTCATGAAGGCGAATAGTCAGTGATAAAATTTCAGGTGGGATGCCCATTTCCTTCAGGACACACCAAAGTTTGTGTCTGGGGATGAGGTCAAAAGATGCCAGTAAATCAATGAAGGCTACATATAGGCTTCCCTTTGAGATTGTCACTGTCTTCCATGTTAGTAGTAAAAAACGAAAAACCTGATCGACAGTGCTAACTTTCTGTCTGAACCCGGCTTGGAAAGGAGTCAGAATGTTGTTATCTTCTATCCAAGTTTGTAATTTCATCAAAAGTGCTCGGGCAAAGACTTTTTGGGCACGGTTGATCAGGCTGATAGGCCTATAGTTCGAAGGCACTGAGCGATCACCCTTCTTAAACACTGGAATTACCTCAGCCCCTTTCCATGAGGATGGAATTGCTGAGCCGGCGGCTATTCCGTTTGCCAGTGCCAGAATATACTGTGACCAGTTCTCGATGTTACTGAGAAATAGGTCGCCCGGAATAGCGTCCGGCCCAGGGGCTTTGGAGCTGATGATTGCATTAATACTAGAGCAAATTTCCGCTAAACTGAAGAACTCGTCAGTCTCACAGCTATCAAAAGCAGCAGCTAGATCTGCGTTAACAAAAGTCAATAATTAAAGAAAATGGATAACAGATGTCATCAGAGAATCAGAAAATTTGTGACATTTATTTTCCGAAAAATATGCTAAAACTTAAAAGAGTCACTTTATATTAGATAACTGTTCAGAAGTAGCTGATTGCAATACCCATGCCAACAATGAGAGTCTAGAGTTGGGATAAATGTGTGATATTGGTGTCTCAATATCATCAAGCTTGACTAATGGATCAATGGGCCCCAGATTATCATCGTCCCCATGCTTACAGAGGATAACTTTAGATAATACTACAGGGTATACTGAAAACACAGCTGGAGACAACCTTTGTATGACAAATGGGCAACTGTTTTCGGAAGGGGGCATTGAAAATAGAGCTCACTCGATCCTGGATGACCACATTATCAACAACTAATACAAATTCAACAATGTTGTCAGTCTAACTCAATGCATTATTGCTGATGTAAGGGACCCTCAAAGGTATCTTGGAGGCCTTAGTCATGGTAAACAAAAAACAAATCCATGCAAACCTCCTGCAGAGTATAACTGGGGAGCTAAAAAAGCGAATACTTGTTTACCCATATGAGTAAGACCAGTAAGATGGCCTGAAGAATATGGGCCCGCGGCACCAGGGATAACGTGATAGCTGAATGTGAACTTGCCCGAGATTGAGATTTCAATACAGGCATCATGTCTCCATTCAGGAAAACAGAAAGGAGCAAGTATATATATATATATACCACCAACCAAAAATTGTTAAAGAAAGGTTTCAAAATAGGGTGTATATAAAATTATCATCTTACTATAACTTATCTTATCAGAGCCATGAGAAAAATCAACTTCAGCAAGTATTTTGGAAATTGAAATAAATAGCAATGCCTACTAAAGCCCTAAGTGATAAATGTAAAACGGTGACTAGGACAAGGTACAATAGTACAGCGAAAAGTATAAGTAGGAAGAGAAGGGGGTACAGAATGTCCAATAGCGCGAGTGAGAATACGTATGGGCAAAAGGCATCAAATAATAAGCTGATGAACAATTGCTACAAAATCCAATAACCCCAAAGGAAAGCCATCAGAATCAAAGTACTCAATAGTTCAATCTCAATGAAAACTCCTAAACAAGTTCCAGTCGGATGCAGCCATTATACCCTGGTTTTTATATGAAACACAGAAGGAAAAAGGGAAGACAACTGTTGAATGGCATTTTCCTCATTGCGGGTGACTTCAATTTGGAAATTGATCGGAGGGAAGTAGGTGACGTGTTATATGAAATTCTTGAAATTCTTGAATATAATAACCCAAATGCAGTTTTCCTTATAGGGCGTCTTCAAATGATGCAAGTCTTTTGTATGTCTGGTTAGGCAGAAATGGATTAATTAGCCAAAAAATTCATTTTGAACTACATAAGCTGACAGGAGAAACTTTTCAGTTTGGGTCTGAATTGCCCTGTTGAGTACATGTTTGTTTCATATGAGGTTTATAAATTGTTTCATGATTTTGATGTAAAGAAACATGAAGGTAGTGATCATTAGGTACTAAAGGGCACACATATCCTACAAGAAGCAGATGCAGTTGATAATGCACTATTACTAGAAATGGACTTTCTAAGAAGCTTAGGAACGCAAATTGCTACAAGACAGCCCCAGGTTTTGAATGAATTCCAATTGGTCTATGACCCATTTAAGAAATTATCTACTTACTACGGTAAATTTGCCTAGGTTTCCTCCATTACTGATGACGTGCTTGCATGTTTACAAACACAGACATGAACTGTAAGTACCTGGAAGATTTTCCAGCCCAGAACTTTATCTCTGGGGTGGTTTGACCAAGACTGCAAGGAATGTAAGAAAGCACTCCGAAAAACACAGCTTGCTCACAGGAGAGTCTCAAAGGCTGTAAATCTAGATCAAATGCAGGAACTGAAAAGGCAGTATAAGAACATTATTAGAACTAAGAAAGAGCCCCTGTGTTATACAAAATAGAATGAAATATAGGAGGTAACACAGATCGGGGATCAGAAAAATGTTTGGTGATTGGTAAATAACATTTGGTACAGATGGAATGTCTTCAACACACATGATAGCCGAAGAAGACTGGACTTCACATAAACAAATTTAAGTGATCCACCCATTTAAATGCACCTGAACATAAATATACAATGGATAAAGAGATAACTGAGTTATTCTTCCTGAAGCATATAAAAGATAAAATATCATTTTTCAAACTGAGTAGGGCAACTGAGCCTGACAGTATACCTGCAGTCACAATAAAAGTTAACACTGACTGGTGGGTGGCAAACCTTACATTTTTATTCCAGTGGATAGAAGAAATGAGAAAGATACCTGAATCTTGGAGGGGGTCTATTATTAAACCCCTATTGAAGAAGGAGAAGGGAGCATGCCCAAAACATTAGAGGCTAATCAGCCTTTTAGATGTTTTTGAGATCATGTTTTCTAAATTTTTGCTTTCTAAGCACGAGGAATGGGTCTCCTAATGAATTGTTTACTCACATAAGAAAGAGGCTTAGGAGCGGGTCTTCCACAGTCGTTCACTGCTTTACCCTGTGGGCAATTGCGAAGAAGTCCTTTGAGATGGATCATAGGCTATGCTGTTGTTTCGTTGACTTGTATACAGCATTTGAAACAGTTGACAGAGGGAGATTATAGGAGAAAATGCTACCCTGGAACATTCCACGGAGCCTATTGACCTTAAAACAAGCATCACATACATCAAATTGGACTAGAGTAGAAATGGATTCTCCTGGTCACCTTACTAAAAATATTTACATAAACAACGTGGATTGCATCAAGGGTGAATTTTAGCTCTGATTCTTGTTAGTTTACATGTGGCGGATTTACCCAGTTCACTAAATACTACAAACTCCTTTTCACGAAAAATAGGACTTGCCCATACGTTTAATAGATGCTGATGATCTTGTTATATTAGAGTATACACCAAGGGGTCCTCAGAAGAAACTTGACATCTTAACAGATTACTGTACAGTAATTGTTTTAAAGATAAATCTGGAAAAACAAAAGTGTTAGTTTTTGGAAAATTGGTATCCCATTTTAGTTGGTTTTAAGATAGCTCTACAAAAAGCTAGACTATATAAATATTTAGGACTGCTGTTCTCCACAGATTTCAATTGTAATGAACACATGAAAACTATTAAATATAGATCAATTTTATAGACAAGTTCCCTTGTGAGGTTCAACTCCATTTATAGAGTGCTGTCACACTGCTTCAGAAAGCATTCTTTCACAAAATCTATCCGCTGTTACTTTATGGATCGGAAATATTCTGTATAGAAAGAAGTGATATTTTAGGCCCTGTTTAAAGCAATTGTTTTAAATGAATTAACGTTACCAAAGGGCTCGATGGCCCGAAACATACCAGTGAAGTGAAATTATCATCGTGTTCACATACAATATACCTTTTTTAACATTTTTAAACAAACTCTCATCAGATGGTAGAGTAACTAAGGGGAGAGGAGTGGCCTAACCGCTAGGGCGGTTGACCGCGGAGCGGAGGAACCAGGTTCGAGTCTCGGCAGGGACGCACAACATCCTGTGATTCTGGGCAAATCACATGGGGGCATATTATCAACGGCCAGCGATAATTATCGCTGGCCGTTCTCAGCGTGAGAATAGTTATCGCCGGCTACCGCAGATAATTATCGCCATGCTAGCGCTGTATTAACAACGCATAGCGCAATGGCGATAATTATTCCTGCGATAGCTTGTTTTCCATGGAACATCGCTGGTTTTCCAGCGATGTTCCATGGAAAACGGCGATAACCTTGCTGATACGACCCTGTGGTCGTATCAGCATAATCCACCTCCAATATAAAATATAGGTAAGTCAGCATTTTTGCAGACGTTAGTTTTGGCGAAAACCGCGGTTTTCGCCAAAAACCAACGTCTGCAAAATGCTTGCCTCCTTGTAAATATCGCGATGTGCACATCAGCGATATTTACAAGGTTGTTCTGCCCAGTGACGCCCACTTTGCATCTCATTAGAGATGCAGAGGGAGGCGTCGGGCAAAAGGGTGCTAACATGCGCTAATGCATGTTATCACCCTCTTGTTAATAGGGCGAAAACATTATCTCCGCTTTTTTGGCTTTTAAAGCCAAAAAAGCGGAGATAAGGCCCTTGATAATATGCCCCTTAGTCACCCCGTGCCTAACAAATATAAATTTGTCCTTATGTAACGCAACTGGTGCTCGTGTAAAGCGCTCTGATACCCGAATCAGGGTCAAGTTCGCGCTATATAAAACTCCGTAAAAAAAAAAAATTATCCCTGATCTGCTGACTGGAAGCACAATCAAGTGAGCATAAATGGACAAGGTTCTTTTGAAAAATGCCAATGTTATTAAGAAGTATTTTTTTTTTCATCAGGGGCATTTGATGGTTGGGACCTGTTTTCACATCAAAACGTCGCTAAGTGACAGAGTATTAACATTGTCTTTACAAAAGGATATGCCTGCTTTATCCCAAAAACCCTCGATTATTTTAACGTTGCTGTGATTATACCGATGTGTTTCCATATTTGTTTGTCTGCCAGACCCTGCACTTTGCCAAAATTTTTTAAAATTTAGATGAGGATGTAACACCATATTTAGATTCTTTCGTGTGGCAGGAAAAACATATAGAAAGGGGAAGACTCTGTATATGCCCTTTGAATATGAAATGTACAGTTACTCATGTTTTAATTGATTATACTTTACTTTCAGATCTGCACCATACCTTTTTCAAGCTCTTGTTCTTACTGCTACTGACATGGAAACGCTGCACCGTGTCCAGTGCTTAATTTGTAAAATAATAAGTGCCAGGGTTCTGACCGGGAGGCCAATGCAGCTTGCACCACCCATTGCCCCTGTCATCACTGCGAAAACAACTACTAAAAATCTCTCTCGCCTGCAAGTGCGACAGTTTAGATTATTCCAGGTCCCCAAAGCTAAAGGAATGGCTGGGAGGCAGGTATAAGATTTTTTTTATGTGTATTGTATTCATAAACACCTGTTGCTCTGCCCATCTCTAAATTAGATGAGCAGCGCAACCATGTGACAGACTGTCATAAGTGCAGAGTTGACAATTAAGTGCCGGTGCCGAGCTCGAGAAACCAATTAAGTGGCGGTGAGAGCACCGGACACCACCAGCTCAAATCAAGCACTGACCTGTCCTTTAATGAGTCCCTTAAGGTCACTAAGGTGGTTGGGACTGCACAAATTCTAAAGAGACTTGACCCTCAGTTCTGTCGGCTGCATCTTTCCTTGGCTAAACACTCATGGTATTTGTTGAAGGTAATACACCTTACTGTTGGTAATGGGCCACACGCCTATAGAGTGCATTGCACACTAAGGGGGATATTTACAACTGAAGTGGCGGAGTGAGGTGTTAGCGGTCATGGCTTAACGCCTCACTCCGCCACTTCAGAAATGCAAGGCTGCACCATATTTATGAGAATATGGGGAAGCCTTGTGTTTCCCCCTGTGCTGGCGCTACACTTAGCAGTGTAGCGCCAATGCAGGCACCCTTGAACCATAGCGCAAGGGTGTCTGCGTGCAGGGGAAAGATTGTTTATGTACAGGAAGGTCCCCCTTCCTGTACCTAAACAATCTTAAAATGCCATTTTGTCACTTCTATGTGTGCTGCTTAATGCAGCACCCATGGAAGTCACAAAATGTCATTTTTTTAAAGATTGTTTAGGTGCAGGAAGGGGGACCTTCCTGTACATAAATAATCTTTCCCCTGCACGCAGACACCCTTGCACTATGGTTCAATTTTGGCGCTGCCTCCTATTTACTCTGCCCTTGTAAATAGGGGGCCCTTAAGGTCACTAAGGTGGTTGGGACTGCACAAATTCTAAAGAGACTTGACCCTCAGTTCTGTTGGCTGCATCTTTCCTTGGCTAAACACTCATGGTATTTGTTGAAGGTAATACACCTTATTGTTGGTAACGGGCCACACACCTATAGAGTGCATTGCACACTAAGGGGGATATTTACAACTGAAGTGGTGGAGTGAGGTGTTAGCGGTCATGGCTTAACGCCTCACTCCGCCACTTCAGAAACGCAAGGCTGCACCATATTTATGAGAATATGGGGAAGCCTTGCGTTTCCCCCTGTGCTGGCGCTACACTTAGCAGTGTAGCGCCAATGCAGGCACCCTTGAACCATAGCGCAAGGGTATCTGCGTGCAGGGGAAAGATTGTTTATGTACAGGAAGGTCCCCCTTCCTGTACCTAAACAATCTTTAAATGCCATTTTGTCACTTCTATGTGTGCTGCTTAATGCAGCACACATGGAAGTCACAAAATGTCATTTTTTTAAAGATTGTTTAGGTGCAGGAAGGGGGACCTTCCTGTACATAAATAATCTTTCCCCTGCACGCAGACACCCTTGCACTATGGTTCAATTTTGGCGCTGCCTCCTATTTACTCTGCCCTTGTAAATAGGGGGCAAAATCAATGGGTTTTGCTGTGGAACGTCCATCGCAACACCCACTGCCCACCCCTTTTACGCTAAGCATAGCGTGAAAGGGTGCCTTATTTACAAGGCAGCATTAAGCCATGTTAAGTGGCTTAATGCTGCCTTGTAAATAAGGCGAGGCCCCTATAGCCACAACAACGTCACTGAAAGTGACGTTGTGATGGCGATAGGGGCTTGTACATAAGCCCCTAAGTTTGGGC
Organism: Calotriton arnoldi; assembly: GCA_963921515.1. Lineage (NCBI taxonomy): Eukaryota > Metazoa > Chordata > Amphibia > Caudata > Salamandridae > Calotriton > Calotriton arnoldi. Next base: position 264,314 of record CAWUFW010004596.1, on the reverse strand, counting down.
ATACAGAGACGTACACATGGACCATAAACTGAATTTTCTAACACACACCATAGTGTTTATCTTCTACAGCACAACACGGTTTCTCATTAGTAGAAGTCCATACCAAATGAACTAACCCCACTAGAAAAAAATACATCACAGTACATTAGTATACTGGAGCTCATGGCTCATATGGAGTTCTATATTTCTATAATTGCTTTGTATACACGATGTCCTAAACCGACCCAGCACCCGAGGATTAAATGAACTGGATTATAATTTGCATTGACACTCATTTATTGAAGAAAATGATTGTTATCCTGAATTGTTTTATGTTTTTTAACACGTTTATTTAAGCATGTAATTTCACGGATACGTAGAGTTATAATTTACAGAGGCACTAACGGTTGATTTTCGTTTTTAAGTATTTTGTTTATGTTGATGAACACACACAGTTGAGAAACACGTGGTAATGGAAGGCGTGGTATTGGGGATATAAGCCGTAGTGGGGTTACAGCTATGTAAGAAGTTTTTGTAATCCGTGTGAGCGGGAGCACATTATGAATGGGTTTGAACTTGAACGTTGAATGTTGAAGGTAGGAATTGGATACAATGTAGCGCACATGTTGAGTAACATAAGGGTTTAATAACAAATGATGATTTTGATTCTAATGTGGTTGATTTTTTAATGGTATGGGTTTTGTAACGTTATGGGTTTAAACAAACAGCGGATTTTGCTTTTTCATAAGAAACGGGGGATTATTTATTGGAGAGTGTTTTTAAATTTACTCTGTTAAGTTTACCATGAAAGGATTTAGGTTCTGAGAAACTATTCACGATACAATGTTTTTCTTTGCTTCAGAGTTACCCCTGACGAAGGCCAAACGGCCGAAATGCATTGGGTCAAACGTAAATATGAAACATGGGAATCCGACATGCTGTATTAAAGGCTGTGGCATTATACACGCATTTGCACATTGGAATTATCATGTTTCACCTATTCAATTAAATGGACAATAAAACCTAAAAAGAATAATGATGAAAGTGGATTAAGATTGATTACTTTTCGGCTTACGATGATCTTTATCAACCAACAATGTGGTGGTTGCATCCCGGGACTGATATACATTATATCAGCAAGTTTAACATATTGAGTTCTGACATGGTACATTTTCAATATCCTCAGCTTTGGCTCTGATAATCAAAGCTAGAAAGACTCACATCTTGGTGGTTCATAAACAAGCCATCTTTCAGAGATACCTTCTTTGCCAAGCAAATATCTAAATGCAACGGAAGGCTTCCAAAGACGGGGTGATATCAAAGATACAGCAAGATACTTGATAACATTGCATGTAGAATCGCAATATGGAATGAAGGTCCTTTCCTGAATGCCATTAGGTATGAGTCGCAAATCTCATTTTATGAGTTGCAGAAAAAATTCTGCATCATAAAATGGGTTTTGTACATTTCAGAAAAAGCCATTTTGCAGTCAAAAACTGAAAGATTTTGCAAATCGTAGGGTTTGCAAACACAAAATAAGATCGTGTACCAGGCCCTATGTGCTCTCTGTGAAAGAAAGCATAAGTAATCTGAGTTTTGGGTAGAGTCCACAAACTGTATTTATTATAAACTGGGATCACACATACATTGGTTAGAAGTCTCCCTAGCAGCTGCCAGGTTAGAAGAGTGACTGATAACACACACATTTAAATCCATTATCATGGGCTTCTAGAATAAGGTCAGATGGTAATGGTTTTTGTTACTTCCTGCAGCATGTGCAGAATGCGATCATTAGTAACACTGGATGCTAGTGGCCTTAAACTGTATCTAAATATAGAGGGGCCGATTCTCAGAACTAATCTGAGACAAAATCCTAAACTTACTACTTTTGGTATTCACAGAAGGCACTTACGATTTATGGTATTCACAGAAATCACTTACGACTCCTAACTTTACGTCCGCACTCGGGCCGGAATTTCCGCACTTGGGCCGGAATTTCCGCACCCGGAGCGAAAACCCCGCACTTGTGCCGGAATTTCCGCTCCCGCATTTGAGTCTGATGATCATTTCAAGTGCCTAACGTCCCCCACCATGCTTCAGCTGAAGTCAATTAACACTAACTGCAAGGCCAGCACCACAAACCACATAAAAGCAGCACACATTCAAGGAACAGGCTTGGCCACAGAGAGTTCCTGTTTTCATTTGCTGTTCATCGCTACTGGAAAATGTACAAAATGAGGAGGAAGAAGAACTTCACAACTGAGGAGACCACCTTGATTGTGGAGTTCATTGTGAGGCACCACAAACGCCAATATGGTCTCCCACCTTACTGCACCAGTGGCACACAGAAGGCAGCTCTATGGCAGCATTTAGCCACTGCTGTCACAGCATTGGGGGAGGATTTGTGCACAGTCCAGGACATCAAGAAGAAGTGGCAGGACGAAAAGAAGAGGGTGAAGGAGAAGTACTCCAGGATCGAGTTGAACAGGATTCTCCCTCTCCACAATCTGGAACCCACCTACGTCTCATCCCACTTGAGGAGGATGTCCTCACTACAATCTACCCCCACGTGCTCCATGGGCTGCCTGTGAGTGATGTCCGCAACGTGATACCAGGTAAATGCGATGACAAGAACAAGTATACAAAATGACTGTTTGTGTTGCACTGACATTGTGAGTAAGGAAGTTGTCCAAAGTTCATATGAAAATATAGTCAGTCAAAGGCTCATGTGTTTCCCTCTGTATGTTGCACCACAAGTCCCAGAATCCTTTGTATTAGAAATGGCAAATCCCTTTCCCACTATTTAAAACATGGACCCATTACTGCTGCCATATATACCTAACACTGTTAAGTAGCAATTGTCAAAGTGCTCCTTCCACTTATCCAGACGCGGCTGGGTCAGTCAAGAACGTAAGAGGGTGGGGGTGCGGTACAGATGAAAATCAACAGACAACGGAATAGGGAAAATAAATACAAATGATCCTAAAAGTAACTCACCTTGTGCCTGCCAAAATCACAAAGCAGAAGGTGAGAGAATCCTTATTTTAAATCATTTCATTCCCATATTCCGTTGTCTATTTCCCACCCTGCCACGCCATCACATCCCCAATGCCCCTCTGCTCCTACCTGCACTGGCTGTGGCAGTACTTCACAATACTGTTAGCATGCAGAAGATATGAGGAAATGTCTGACAAGTTCCACATGTACATTTTCCATTTGGTGACTTTTCTCTCTTGTCACCTATTGACACATTCAGCCAGAGTACAGACAACCACAGTAGCAGAGGTCCCTGCATCTTCTGGGAGGAAACAACATCTTCCAGAGCAACGCATACCACCCTCACTAACTGGTAAGTCAAACTGGTCAGGAGATGGTCAAAATGCATACATTGTCAGCAGACAAGAGAGGGACATATAGTGTCCGAATCTCAAAGGTAACCGGAGAGGAAAAACTAGTTTTACAACTATTCGAATTCTTAAAGGAAATTTACCTTTAGCAAATGACATTTGTGAATAGCGAAAGACAAAATATAACATATCTAGGCTCATCATACCTTTGTGATTTGTGAACATTACATGTATTCCACCAACAGTTCCAGAACTGTGAACTCAGTCCTGGAATCGAGTGCCACAACAAGTCAAAAAGGAGCCTCCACCAGATTGTAATTGTTTTTGTAGACTAAATCAAGAAATCCAATGTTAACAAATATAACAATGATGAACAAGAAGTGAGATACAATTGTCAGGAGAATGCATCCACTGTCCAACTTAGAATGTTTTTTCCATACATGAAATTGTCCAGTCCACCCAGCTGGTTATAGATGTCATCATCGGATGGCATGTTTGTTGCCCATTAACAAAACACGATAGTGGACCTTACTTCAGGAATTGTTGTTGTGTCAATTTGATAGACGTTGCTTCTAGGCAGTGGGGCAATTATAAGTTGAATGTGTAATCACTCATGACAATTAGTGCTACACACTTCTGCAACGGTAGGGCCCACACTGCTTGTGCTCATCCTTTGTGCCTGAAATCGAGTGCATCACATGTGGCAGCAGAAATGTAAAGTTGCAAACACACTTATCATTGTAGGTCCAATGATGTCCTCCCAGATTCCAAGACCCACATTGACTTCTGATACAAGGTTGGCTGTGACATCTGGTCAGGGACCACACACTGGGCAGGTGCGGGGCCATGGTAAGTAAACCCAAGAATAATATACCTGAATGCTCATGCCCATGCAATGTGCCTTTAATCTCCGCTGTATGTTGTATGTGTTTTACATCACTGTTGTCCTGCATCACAATATGCCTAAATATGGCATTTAACCACATACCAGATCACACCATGGTGGCTAGTGAAAGGATGACACAAAATGTATGACAAGTGAATGCAGAATGGACATAAAAATAGTATATAGTGTCACATGAAGTGTACTAGACACAACTGGATTGTAATTCAATGATATGAAAACTCCCTAGCAAAATTCCAATGGACAAATCATATTGAAATTTGTGTGGATGAGGCTCGCACTGATGCCAGTTGTGTACTTTTCTGATGGATGGATGGGCTGCTAAGGTGAATCTTCAGGAAGTTAAATTTTAAAATATCTTGGCTGAAGAGCACAACGCAAATCCAGTGTAGGTGGCAACCATCAAAGCTTCACAACTTACCCACAATGTGGGATCCGAGTCAAATGTTGTATTCTGCTTGCCTCCTCTTCTACTGTAGCAACCTACATAAGTGAGTGTATAATATATGAGGTTAGGATGTCTGCTGTACAAGACATAATCCGTTGTCAGCTTAGTTCTACCATGATGTAGGAAATGGATATGGGAACAGAGGACACTCAAAGGATGGACATAACAAATGTGTGATCTCTCATTCCAAAATGAGCTTTGTGACTTCATGGGTAGGGAAGCACAAATGACACACAAAATGTACCTGACTATTGCACATCTCACATATGAACTCTGCAATGCAATGTTTGAACTGATGTGCAAATGTGAAACTGGTCAGCCTGTGGATGTACACTCCTTTCAACTTGTCAACAGACAACATCATACTCATGAGACATGTTAGTCTTAACGGTGGAGGTGTAATCAATGTAATGCGGTGGCGTCCTGATTATTTCTCCCCTTCCTTCAAATAGCAGTAACCTTCTCATACACGTTTGTCTCTTGATGTGTCATCTCATTGATGTCAGTGCTGTGTGGAGGTAACAGCTGGCAATTGCTGCATGTGAGCAGGGGCCCACATGTAAAGTCCATGAGGTAAACATGCTGCACATTGTGCAGGAATATCCTATCAATGGTCATTGAAAATGACATATACATGTGAGCTCATAGCTACCATCTGGTGTACTGAACTATGGACATGTATGTCTCATCACAGCTGCTGACAGGATGACACCAGTGCAGCGTACAACACCATCCCGGGGAATGCAAGACATCCTGGCTGCAGCAGTGAAATCCTCTTGCACCTGTCCATCAGGTAAATGTGACATGAAGTGTTTCCCTATCAAAACCATGACAAAGATCAAAATCCCCTTCTGCATAGAACAATGCAGATGATTGAGAATGGTGTCACTTCCCTCTACAGCTACTGGATCGGGGACCGCTTCATCAACAAAACCTATGAGGAGCATGGTACAGCAGCTGACATCAGGGGGATCGCAAAGGGACACAAAGCTGTGGCTGAGGCTGGTGAGTATGCTTGTGCAATGTACATCTCGGTTTCACTCCTCAGTGCTATGGTGTGAGCTGTCACTTGTAGGGGTACCCAAACCAGGTCACATGTGCGTCATCTGTTGATGCAAAGTATACTAGAACCAACCCTTGTGTTGCACCACATCTTATACTAGGTCAATTACTTATCCTGCTGCAACCTCTGTGTTCCAGGTGATGATGATGATGAGGAGGATGGACCTTCCACCAGTGTTGGGCGACGGGCAATCAAAGGGGAAAATCCACTGCTCCTCCAGGCAGTAATGTCAGCTGCTAGTACTACGCAAGAGGAGGAGGAGGAAGTACCTGAGGAGGATGAAGGATTGGACGATGATCGTGACTATCTGTCCATCCTCTCAGAGGATGAAGATTCTGATGCCATGGATAGAAATTTTCCCACATCGCCCACATTTTGCAAGTCCTCACACCCTCCGCCCAGCAAAGTGCCTCAGCCTCCTCCAAAACAAAAGATTGCCTGTTCCCAGCATAGAGCTAACCAGCCACAGCTCACACACACCCCAACACAGACATCATTCCCTCACAGCCCTCACATCTAGGACAGACGTGGTGGTTCCCCTACACACTCCTCCCTATACAGTGTATCCCAGGCATTTTCTTCACCATCTGAGGGAAGTACCAACCCTGTTGTGGTGCACCATTCTCCTGTCCACAGGCTTCCATATAAAACCTTCCCCCTTGCTGTTGGACCTGGCGGTCTCAGCCATGGCCGACCCCTGCAGAGAGGGCCTGCACATGGCCATGGTGGCCAGTGGGAGCAGGACTTCTTCAAACAGCAGGCAGATGTGAGGCAGGACATTCATGCCATAGGGGCTAGCCTGTCAGACATGTCTGAGGCCCTGCAGGACATGCGCCAAATCCCTCAGGTGGTGGACAGACTGACCCATGTTTTGGATAGGATGGATAGATTTTGGCAAGACATGTCCAAGAATATCAGAGACATGATATCTATCCAAAGGGAAGAGAGTTTAAGACACCATGCCTTGGCCATGAAGATGATGGAGGGCATGATGAAAGTGATCCAAAGTCTCCCTTCACGGTCAACGCAGGGAGGGGAGCCATCACATTTGACTGCAGCACATCACACCCACACACCTGTACTACAAACTGCACAGGACCACAGCAAGGGTACACACCCACCACCGCACCCTGAACAGGCACTCACACCACCTGTACATCCACCACCACCCCCTGAACAGGCACTACCAACACCTGCACAAACAGCCCCTGTCCATGCACAAACACCAACTGTACATACACCATCCCCTCCTGCACATGAACTTCACCCTGTACAGGCACATGCACAACACCCACCTGCACCTCGGCGACAACCCAGACATTATTTCTCACAGCGCTCCTCACCTCCGAAATTGCTCACATCCCAAAAACCTTTTGACCAGTGTGGATATGTGTAAATAAAAAGTAATTCTCTTCACAAGTCAAGACTCTGTTACGTATCATGTCCTGATAGGCAAATGTAAACCAATTTTGTTGGCCTAGAGATGTGAGGATGTATGTGTGTGTGTGACACATGTACAAGTGTAACAAGTGTAACCCCATTATTGCAACAAGCCATAATGTGCAGAGCAGATGACTCCCAAAATACATGTTCATATTTTGTACAAGACATTCACAATGAAGTTAAACAAGATAGAGAAAGTATAAATCAAACTAAGATTTTATGCAAAAAAGTGTGGGATTTGAAAAACAACAACAGTCCGTTTGGAAGGGAGAAAGGAAAACAAATGATGTTCTTACTCAGAAGGAGAAGTGAACTTGGATTGGGGTGGGGCAACATAAATATAACATGTCAGGGAGCGTCAGGGGAACAAGTCTATTTACAAGGGGAAAAGTAAATAATTGTGCACAAAGATAATTCTGTCCAACAGGCCAAGTGTCCTTCTGGTCATCCTCTAGTACCACAATGTCCAGATCCTCTGAGTCCGATGCGGGCTCCTGGCTGGCCGGTGCAGGAACAGGCACCACACAGGGTCAGGACACACGAGGAGTACGGGGGGAAACAGTGTGGCAAAATGGACAGGGGGAGACACTGACGGTGGTGTGGGAAGGAGGTTGGGATATGAAAGACGACATGGCTGCAGTCAGGGAATTGACACTGGCAGTGAGGGTGGCCAGAGCTCAGGCAGTTTCCTCTCGCATCATACGCATCTCTAGAAACATCTGCAGCATGATGCGAGAGGACATGTCTGGCTGACCCTCACATGCCCACATCAAGTCCTCTGGTACAGCCACAGAAGGAACAACACAAGGAGGTGTTTGGGTTGAACATGAGGGGTGTGGTGCCTCAGGTTTGGAGCCAATGTTGGTGTCGACCTGGCAGCTATGATGAGGGGGACAGGTTTCAGGGGATGCAGCTGGAGGCCCCAATGGAATAGGGGCCTCTAGAGTTAGGGAGGGGCTGATGGCAGGCCCAGGTTGGGTCGTTGCCTGCCCCGGGGACACCATGTCAAAACTACCTGGTGAATGGTCCGGGGGAGAGTAGCTCTCCACCTCCCCAAGCCAGAGGTGTCCAGTTCTCCCCCCCCCCCACTTCAATGTCCTCAGGCTACACCTGGTCCGTAGCACCAGAGTTGTCTTCCTGGTCAGTCCGGGAGAGTGCAATCCCCCTGCCTCCTGATGTTGAGGGTCCCGCTTATCCTCTTCTTCCTCACTAGTGGATAGAGGTCATAGTCGCTGGTGCACCAAAGATGTCCTGCTCCGAACCGTGTCCTGCTGTTGTTCCTTTTGGCCAGCTGAGCCCACTAAAATGTGAGACAAATCATTATGTAGTGGTTGTACACGTCAGGACAAGACACATACCTAGATGAGCCAAGGTCAGACTTTGTTCTCCTCTGATCACACTATACAGTCGTCAGTGTTTATGAGCTTAAATTACGTGTATGTTCACTGTCATCTCCTGATTTGAGTCTGACATGGACATCTCACAAGATCTTTGGTGGCTTACACCTCTGTACTGGCCAACCCTCAACTTTTGAAAGGAAAAGGGGTTTGGTCCTACAGCGGTCAGGAAGGACCTGTAAAGCTTTATAACCACACAAAAACCTGACCGGTCATTCAATACTGCTGTTTAATCATTAAACAGACTAAGGCCTTTATCAGATTCGATTGGTCTTTCGTAATTTATTTACTTTTTGGGGAAATACCATTTTATATCACAACAGCCAATTGAGTAACAATCAATACACAATTTCTCACAATCAAGAAATTGTGTATTGATTGTTAATGTGGTTCAAAAACTTTCTTGACTGGTTCATTATGATTTAATTCGGTTTGTATTTTGCACTTAATGTATGTTTTATGTTGAACACTGACCACAGTATGTATATAAGAAAAAATCTTCTTTGATGTAGTGTGTCTTTTTGAAAGGCATGTTTCAACAATGTCTGATTAAGATATAAAATGGTATTTAAAAAAAAGTAATTAAATTACGAAAGACCAATCGAATCAGATAAAGGCCTTAGTCTGTTTAATGATTAAACAGCAGTATTGAATGACCGGTCAGGTTTTTGTGTGTTTATAAAGCAACCCTCAACTTTGGCATTCTTGTGATCTGTGTGTCCTGTCACTGCTACATGGGCAGGTTCCAAACCCAGTCTACAAAAGGAGATCAGAGAGAGTCCAGATGGTACTGAAAAGGGCCTGTGATATGGAGTCTCAGCACTTTTATATCTGGACAAATGTTATCTGCTGTGTAGCATTGTATGAGACAAGTCAAATGCTGATTGGGGGTCACACATCCATATAGGGTCTGGGCTATTAGGTTTGCTAAGTTGTGAGTCTAACCTTTTGATATACCCTCACAAAAGCTGACAATCCAGCGCCACATATTGGCTTCAGAGACTGATCAGGTAGTGCTGTGCACTGGTGAACAGTAGTGGCTCGTTGTTACAGCTACCTGTACATGAAAAATGGCATACAAGCCACTGAGGGTAAGACGTGTGTCTGTGGACACACTTGGCAAAATTGGAAACACTTAAGAGTGAGGCAAGGATCTCAAAGTCTGTCTTGACTCCATGGCACATGATGATCTGTCTCAATCAGAACCCAAACTCACTGAATGCAATACAAGTCACAGCATCCAATACCCATTGGCCTCTCATACACACACTGGACAGTATCTGTACCATTCCTCATCCAATGCACACATCAGTTATGATTCCCTTGGGTCACTGTTAGTGGTGCTGGCAGTGCAACATTCTGTACAAATGCACGTGTGTGGCTCAATTCCCCAGTTGTCATAATGAAACTACAACTCCCAGAATGCACTTTGCCCTGTACAGTCAATGCGCTACAGTGAGCCTTTTGCTTCATGATGACTGCTGCATAGACACAGAATAGGTGAATGGAGGCATGGGACACACAATGGTACAGCTCTGTCTTCACTCACATGCTACTTCCAGACACATATTGCATATAATGCACTTACCAGGTCTCTGCTGCTCATGCTTCTCCAGCTGAGCATGGAGGGTCGGCCATGCTGCAAGCAGGACCCTCCTGTACAGTGGCGAGAGGCGGGGATGATGCACATGGTGCTGGGAAGACTGGCCCAGTAGCTCCTCAGCCTTGATCAGGGCCCAGCATTTTAGGTCCTCCCAGCGCTTGTGGCATGCCCTCGCCTTCCTGGTGTGACCGCCCACTTCACTGCAGCGCTCACCAAAGTTGGCTCATATTCTGGCCCGTGCTGCATTACTCAGCTGGTCCTCTGGACCCCCATATAGCTGAGGAAATTTGAGTAGCACCCCCTCAGCTAATGTGTCTAATTCCCTTTCAGTGAAAGGGGGTGCTTTCTCCTCATAACCCTCAACCATTTTGGGGGAAATAAGGTTGAAAAGAGCAGCAGGATGGCAGAGGATCTGATCTGTGAGAGAGGATGACTCAGAATGAACACAAAATGGCTGTCAACAACTTCCTGTGATGTATTTCCTGTCTCCCACTTCCTGTATGTCATTTCCTGTATGAAACCGCAGGCCATCTCATTTGTGTGGAGGGAGTATTGCGCGGAAGGAAGCGACACGGAGGCATTTCCGGTGGATACCGGAAACGAAGGGTAGCGGTCTAGTGGCCCGAGTCCCTATTTCAGTCAATGCCTGGCTCGACGCGCAGCGGACGCGCTTAGCCAGACCTACATGAGCCTCGCTCCTACATGCATACTCGGTATTGCAGCAACGTTGTAATTGAATTTACTGGATTTTAAAAGCACATTGGCACTTTGATGATACTCTGTTATTAACCTGTTTTTAATCTGCATACCGCACTTTTACTTGCGTATTTACAACTTCTCTTACCTCTCAGTCGTGATCCTAACGCTTCTCCCCGTTCCACCGTGGGCCATCTCGTTTGTGTGGAGGGAGTCTTGCGCGGAACGAAGCGACACGGAGGCATTTCCGGTGGATACCGGAAACGAAGGGTAGCGGTCTAGTGGCCCGAGTCCCTATTTCAGTCAAAGCCTGGCTCGACACGCAGCGGACGCGCTTAGCCAGACCTACATGAGCCTCGCTCCTACATGCATACTCGGTATTGCAGCAACGTTGTAATTGAATTTACTGGATTTTAAAAGCACATTGGCACTTTGATGATACTCTGTTATTAACCTGTTTTTAATCTGCATACCGCGCTTTTACTTGCGTATTTACAACTTCTCTTACCTCTCAGTCGTGATCCTAACGCTTCTCCCCGTTCCACTGCGGGCCATCTCGTTTGTGTGGAGGGAGTATTGCGCGGAAGGAAGCGACACGGAGGCATTTCCGGTGGATACTGGAAACGAAGGGTAGCGGTCTAGTGGCCCGAGTCCCTATTTCAGTCAATGCCTGGCTCGACACGCCGAAGGCGCGCCAAAGGCAAGCCTGTCTGCGCCCATCCGCGCCTGGACGTCGCCAGGAGCCGGAACCCCTGTTAGTTTTCCCCCAGACACCCCCAACTCCTTGAGCTTTCGTTGCTCCTATACACGGGATGAACTATTAATGATCAGGCATAACCCCTGTGAGTACTTAACACACTCACACACCTTACCAGAAGGCCCTTTTTCATGCAGGATTTATAGATTTCAGAGCACTGCTCCTCAACATACTCTGCCTCATGGTATGCCCCCCGACCTGATTAAAGGATTTGGGCCCTACGGGAATATCTCACAAGGTCGTGTCCAGACCCAGCCCACCAACATAGGCTGGAACTGCTTCTTAGCCAATGTCAGATCCCTCCCTAAACACGCTGTAAACATATGGGACCTCCTGACCAAAAACGATCCACACATCGGGTTTCTTACCGAAACCTGGATCAAACCCTCCTCCAACCCCACTACAGCGGTGGCACTCCCGGACGGCTATCGAATTCAAAAACTAGATAGGCCAGGACGGGCGGGGGGAGGTATAGCCTTAATATATAAGGAATCCATATCTATCTCTATTTTAGATCAGATGTGTACGGACGCAATAGAAAGCCTGGTTTTCAGACTCGACCTGCACCCACAACATAGCTCGAAAGAGGCTCTCGTTTATAGACCCCCTGGCCCGTTATTAGGTTTTACTAACCAACTGATGGAATTCATTTCCCCCCATGTCATCTCTACCCGAAACTTCCTACTCCTGGGGGATTTTAATATCCACAGTGAGAATGCCTCCAATCCTGATGCCACAGCTTGCCTAGGAGACCTGGCCACAATTGATCTCTTGAAGATCAACAACGCCCCTACCCATTCTGCAGGGCACACTCTAGATCTTATCTTAACCAACTCCCCGAACATCATCTGTGGGGAAACTTGTCCTTTGACTTGGTCGGACCATTCTCTGGTGAATTTCCAACTCATGAGTCCCAGAAATTTCTCCACCCCTATATCATACGCCACGCGCTGCTACAGACCATGGCACAAACTGAAGCCTGACCAATTCCAGACCCCTTTTTGCTCTTGGAATATTGATACTAACACATATAGTGTAGAAGAACAGCTAGCTCATTTCAATTCCATTGTACAATCCACTATAGATAATGCAGCTCCGATGATACCACAGACCCACCCTCCCAAACACACTCCCACTAGCTGGTATTCCCCTACCCTCCGGATTGAAAAGACCCAATGTAAAAAATTGGAACGGAAATGGCGACGTTCACACAGTGTACAAGACAAAGAGAGATATAAAGCCGCACTGTCCTCTTATCATAAAAATTTTAAATCCGCACGTAAGCTACATATCGCAAATCAGCTAGAGCAAGCTGGGAACAACCCTAGGACCCTTTACCAGATCTTGAAGACCTACACAAACCCTAGGGCATGCGACACTGCAGAGACTCCCTCACAGTCGCTGTGCGACAATATAGCTTCCTTTCTAACCCAGAAAATCGAAGCCATTTACCATAAAATTATCACATCCAATGGAACTCCTTCTTACCCCACTACAGCACACCCTGTCACCCCCATTAACACCCCGCATCTCCACTGCTTTCCCTCACTCACCCCGGTAGAGGTGGAATCTCTCCTAACCAAAGTTAAATCTGGATCCCCCCTAGATGTAATCCCCGCAAAGATCTCCTCCCAACTATCTAAACAGCTAGCTACACCCATCTGCACCATTCTCAATAGTTCCTTGAGGGTTGGCAGACTCCCCCCTGAATGGAAAGCAGCTCAAGTCGTACCCATTCGTAAAAACCTTAAGGCCCCCACTACCAAGCTGTCCAATTATCGTCCCATTTCTCTGCTCCCCCTTCAGAGCAAGCTTCTTGAAAAGCATATAAACAGGCATCTGTCCGATTTTGTTGAAACCTCGCACTGCCTGGATGTCTCCCAGTCAGGATTCCGGGCCAAGCACAGTACCGAGTCCGCCTTGATAGAGGTAACTGATAACATCAGAATGGCCCTGGGCAATGGTCAGGCAGCACTTTTGGTGCTGCTTGACCTATCGGCGGCGTTTGACACCATCTCGCACCATATACTACTGGAGAGACTTCAGGGCATCGGGGTACAGGGGGTTGCACTAAAATGGCTGACAGACTTTCTAACAGACAGAACCCAGACAGTCACATTGGGCACCTTTAGATCTAAAACCACCAAAGTTACCAAGGGAGTACCGCAGGGCTCCTGTTTGAGCCCTACCCTCTTCAACATTTATGTTACTCCCTTGGCTAAACTAATGAGGAACCTAGGGTTCAGTCCCATCTCCTACGCGGACGACACCCAGCTCCTTCTCACCTTTGATAAATCCAGCCCTGACATACAACTCATCTTTTCAGAGGGCATGAAGACCATTGCCGCCTGGATGAGGACAAACTTCCTTCAACTGAATGCCGAGAAATCGGAGATCATGTTGTTTGGAGGTACAGCCATAAGCTGGACTCCCAGGTGGTGGCCGGAGGAGCTGGGTACTGCCCCCTCTCCAAAAGAAGTGGTCAAGAATTTAGGAATGTGTATTGACCAGAATCTTACGCTCGAAGCTCACGCCGCTACCACCGCTGGTACCTGCTTTCACACACTCAGCCTACTCAGAAGAGTATTTCCTCTGTTACCTTCCTCCACGCGAAAAACACTGATGCAAGCCCTAGTGTTAAGCCGTCTGGACTACTGTAATGAACTGTTGGCCTCGGCCAACGAGGCTTCCTTAAACAAATTACAAGTAGTCTAGAATACAGCAGCCCGACTAGTAGCAAATGCCCCTCCCAGAATGGTCTCCATTCCACTTCTTAACAAACTTCACTGGCTCCCTGTCTGTAAGAAAGCGGATGAAATTTAAGATCGGCTGCATTGTTTTTAAAGCCCTCAATGGTCTGGGGCCTTCCTACTTGTCTGACAAACTGACTAAGTACACCCCCTCTCGGCCCCTCCGATCAGGATCCAAGCTACTCCTTTGCACTCCGAGAATTAAAAAGGCTCGCAAGGGTGGCAAAGCATTCACTCACCTTGCCCCGACTTTCTGGAACGAACTCCCCCGCCAGCTTCGCGACTGCCAGAGCCTTCCTCACTTCAGGAAGCTTTTAAAAACCTATCTTTTCTGAGGCCCTCTGGTTTGGCTGTAGCATACCGTCCTAAGCACGGAGATACCACTAACGGGGTGATTCGGGCGCTATATAAATTAATAAATACCAAATATCAAATAATGTGTTCCGGTTCAATTTCGGAGGTTATGGCCCGAATACGTAGTTTCCGGTTGCGGAGCGTAGGGTCCGCATACGAGGCGCACGGTCCGCATAGGGAGAGTGCGCAGTTGTGCCAGAAGTTGCAAAATCGAACCGGAACCCATTATTTCATACAGGAAATGACAGACAGGAAGTGGGAGACAGGAAATACATCACAGGAAGTAGTTGCCAGTCATTTTGTGTTCATTCTGATTCATCCACAATCACAGATCAAATCCACTGCCATCCTGTTGTTCTGTAGCGGAGAAACCTGAAATGACAGTGTAAGAGAAAATCATAGACATGAAACAAAAGGGAGAACAGACCATTTAATGTGATTTGGGCTGGGACAAGGGGGGGGGGCTGGCACAACATCACACCCCAGTTTAGTTTTCTCCTCCTTTGCATTATGGTACATGTAGTCCATATTTAGTGCTCAACACAAGAGTTGTCTGTTTTGTTACAGTAAATTTGGGGGAAGCAGTGCTGTGTATCCCAGACACATAGTGGCAGATTCAGCCAGAACATTATCACTCACGTTGTGGGCCCATCATTTGTGGTGGAGTCAAATCAGTTGGGGGCAAAAACTCAACAATGCTTTAGTTATGCACTTTTTTGATACAGACACCCATTCTCAAAAGGTACGGGAGGGTCTCTCAGAACATATACATCTCATCCTCTGAGTCAATAGATTCCTTAGGGACATCCACTACACTGATTGCTGACATTGGCACATGACCTGATGCACGGTCAATCTTTTGACTTCTGTCAACAGCTGTGGTTTACATACAGTTAGTGTGATTTGCAAAGTAGTCTCAGGATGGAATTTTTGGACAGAGTCGTAACTATCCAACTTTCATCATTGACAACAGACAGCAAACCACATTTTGTCCATGACACAACAGGTTGTTCATGCGAAAAACGTGGCAACCAGCTGATCACGGACTTGCATACCCTGACCTTGGTTATGTGCAATGGCCCAGTTTCCTGGATTCAGAGCCAGCCGAGGTACAAGTGGTATGTGTAAACCATGCGTTAAAGCTATATTGTGCAAAACACAACAGGCTAATATGATCTTGCACACAACTTCAGGGGAGTACATCAGCACACCCCCTGTATGGTCAAGACATCTGAATCGCGACTTCAACAGACCAAAAGTGCGCTCTATGATGGCTCGAGTTCGTATGTGTGCCCGATTGTACCTACGTTGAGGTACAGTGGTTGGATGTCTGTAAGGTGTAAGGAGTTGAGGGGAGAGTGCATACCCAGCATCGCCTGAGAAGGGAAGATAGGGCAATAGGTTACATTTCCATCTTAAATTTGAACAGAACATGATCAATACTTTGGTACATGCAGTGTCTGTTGAGACCGTGTATGTGGCTTGGTGATTCAAATTGTACAATGGTTGTTAATGTAAGGTGGCATTCATACATTTTGGGGCTTATTCCCTTGCGCCGCCGGTGCGTCACTTTTTCCCAAGCCCCTTCCGGCAGCGCAAGGGGCTTGTAAATAAGCCCTTTCATTTGCACATATCACTCATTTTTAGTGCTTGGTATTTACCCAGTAGCCACATGTTGCCAAATTCTCCCGCAGCCATCCGCCGGGCATGAGGTGACATGCGGAATACGAAGCTGTCATGGGTACTGTCTGGAAATGCTGCATACACATCTATGAAACTCCCACTGGCATCACAGACAGCCTGCACATTGATGGAATACCATCGGTGTCTTTTGCAGAATATGTGTGCAATACGGTGGAGTGGATGAAGGGCCACATGGGTACAATCAATTGCACCTAGCACACGTGGGAAGCTAGAGATGAGATAAAAATCCCTAGCTGCCCTTTGTCTGCTGGCCAATGTATGGGGCATTCGTATGTGGAGGTGGACTCTAGAATTGATGCAGCTCAGTACCTGATGCCAGCACCGCGACTGGCTTGCCTGAAAGATGCCCACAAGGTCACTGGAGACCCTTTGGAATGACCCCGTCACAAAGAAATGGAGAGCAGAAAGGATCTTGAGATAGGCTGGAATGGCATGGGAGCAGCAGGTCACAGAGTCAAGTTCCTCCTCCCAATCACATACCATCTCCAAGATGACTTCTGGAGGGAAACGGTATCTGGCCCTGACATCTTGGTGGGACATCCCAAATAGGTTGATCCTTTGTCTGAAGATTCTCTCTACTCTCCTCCTCCTACTCCTCAAGTCTTCTTGCCGCATGGCAAGGGGCAGAGCAACAAACACATTCAGCGACATGTTGAAAGAGTTTGTGTGTGTCTGCTCTGCTTTCATATGTGCTGCAGGGCTGGGATTGGCTGTTGGGCTGCAGTGTGTCAGCTGATGCATGGTGGGGGATGGTAGGCACATGGACAGGTGTTTAGCATTGAGGGAAATGCTCAAACGGCCAAAATAAGGGTATTTCAGCCCGGTAGCGGAGATTATGGCCCATGTGCGGAAATTCCAGCACAGGTTTGGGAATTCCGCTTCGGGTGCAGAAATTCTGGCCCGAGTGCGGACGTAAAGTTAGGAGTCGTAAGTGATTTCTGTGAATACCACAAATCGTAAGTGCCTTCTGTGAATACCAAAAGTAGTATGTTTAGGATTTTGTCTCAGATTAGTTCTGTGAATCGGCCCCAGAGTCATCTTTTCACCATTCTGCAAACACACCAATTTTTCGAAAATCAGATCTCAGATGCCAAATGGAAAAATCTACCTTGAAGCAAGGCTGGGGCTTCTGCATAGTTTAATATTATAGCCCATTTAAAAGGTCTCTATTGTAGTTTACATAGGTAAATATTTGCACCACTATATTGAAACAACTCCATGTTCATTGGACCCAACAATAAACAAGAGACCTTTCGTGTGAATCGCAGCAAATGGTAGTGAAACCTAAATGTTTGTTCATGTTGATTATAAAGGGACTCCTGAGAGGATGGTGTAGCCCTTGTCATTGTTTTTCTCTAGTTGGTGGGACTTCTGCAGCGTAAGTGTCACCCTCTCAGCTCTGTAGCCAATAGCGCGTGATTTAGGTCCTCGGCAGTGGCCTGTTCTTCTACTTTGCGCCTGCCTTTCACCAGCTGACCAATCGTAATTGGATTTTGCATTATTGAACGTGGACTCCACCAGTATCCAGGCGCGCAGATGGAAGGGTAGAAATAATAAAATAGTCGCAGCCAGGAGGAAAACAGCCCTGGAATGACCTCCCTTCCTATATCATTTTGATGAAATATTTCGAAACCTGTTTTAGTCGTGAAACCCTCTGTGGAAGTGAGGATGGAGGCCTCAAGGATGACAGTGATTGGGAAAAATTTTAAAAAGTGAAAGAAGCAGTAAAGTTTAAAGCTGCCTGCAGTGGAATAAGATTAGGAAAGCAAAAGGAAGCTGTTTACCACTGGGTGGGGGGAGGGGGAAATGCTCGCTGAATAAAGTTCCTAAATGTGGTGTGCATATCCCACCATCATAGCAGTGGCAGAGCAGTTAGGTAGGTTCAATGCTCCAGAATTCCTTTTAAGAGTAGGGCAGGCCAGATGGGTGGCATAGTGTGGGTGATGGGCTGTGAGCATATTATTTATGCAAGACGCTTGGGTGTGATCCAGCGCAAAACCAATACCTGATCAAGGATCAATACTCGATAATATCACAGAACAATGGCCCATACACATTCACCCAGAATCCTTGATGCGCTGGGGTCAATTTATAGACGATCAATTCTTTTACTTTCAGCATCCATGTGTGGTATTACAGAATACATATCTAACTTATACATCAACTTTCCTTCTATTTGGTCGATGAACCAATTAGTTGAATAGTTGATGGTAATGATACTACTATCTAACTAACTATTCAATCAGCTAACTAATCACAGACTCTCGGTGAAGTTAATAAAGCTTCATCTCAAATTAAATGATAATAATGCTCAATGCATACGGTCACAAGTGCAAACAATGAACTCACAAAGGGGGGAAAAAAAAAACATCAGCAATTTCAGATAGAGATAAACTCATCAATCAAATAATGACATTGTGCATGAAGGAGTGGATAGATTAAGAGACATCAGTTTCAGCAAAATCAAATGCAAAACAAAATACATCTAACGGAGGGGATAGATGAAGAGACAATAGTTTCATCTAAATAATATGGGGCATATTACCTAGGATTTGCGATAATTATCGCAAAGCGCGCTTAGCCCAGTTTTTTTTATCGCCGGCTATAGCTGGATTTAATCGCAGAGATAACGCGTTATTATCAACGCTTATCTCCAAGGCGATAAAAATCCAGCGATAGCGGCGAAACCCAGCAATAGCGCGAGTAATCCAGCGATAAAATCACTGCGCTAATGAAAAGCTTGCTAATAGGCAGGTGAGGACTTAACCTTACAATCCACCTCCCATTGACAAGAATGGTTAAGTCAAGTTTTTAGCAGGTGTTAAATTCCAGCAATAATCGCGGTTAGCGCAACTTTTTTTATCGCTTCGCGGGCATTGCTAATAGGGGGAAGTTGTGTTTGCGACTGTTTTCAGTTGCTTTTAGTTGGGAACGCCTACTTTGCATGTCATTAGCGATATATTTCGCTGACATGCAAAGCGCCACCAAAACGGTCGCTTTCGCCATAAAGCTGTCGCTAACAGCTGTTAGCGACAGCTTGCTAATAGGGCGATAGAAATATTGCTGCTTTAGCGGCAAAAAGTGCCGCTAAAACGGTGATAATGCCCTTGCTAATATGCCCCTACGTTTCAATGCACCTAGGTGAAGAGTGGATAGGTGAAGAGACAAAAGTTTCAGAGACAAAATACATTTGCAGGTAATTTTGCAACAACGAGTCAGAATAATACAAACCCAAAGGATCTGTAGAAAACCACCCCTCTGGCCAAAGCGCTGGTGGGGGTCCCCTGAAATAGAGTCAGGGAACAAAGATTACAAGGACAGGGATGGGACAGGACAGGAACAGCTAGGCCTCTCTGTAAACCGACGGACAGCGACGCATCTCCCCTCTCTCTCTCACTGTAGCCAGCCTAACCTAACCACACCCCCAAAGGCACCCCAGTTATACCCTAAAACCCACATGTCCGTCCCACATCAGTTGAAACATTTCACGAAACTAGACAGATGATTGGAGAGTTTAGGAGGTGGTCTGTCACACCACTGTGACTTCAATCAAAGTTTGGGCTTATTCATTGTTCTACACCCATTCCCATGATTTCATAATTGTTCTGTTCACACAATTTAATTCATGTTACAATTGCACATAATTTAAAGCAATGTCCGCGGAAGGAGTCTTTTTGTCCCACGGTCAGTCACATCCCTTGGCAGGTGATCATCACATTGGCCTTCAACCCCTGCGCTTCTTCTGCTGTGCTCAGCGCTTCAGTGTGCCTTTGACAGATCAATTTCACTCGTTTATCCTTCCCCTCCTTTATCCGGCTAAGTTAAGGGAAAATGGCGTCTCATCCAGCTTTCTATTGCAAATGGTAAATGAACATTCATTAATTATATGATAATGTAGTTTTCACTGTTTACCACCCACCTTTGCACTATTCCCTGTTAACGTTTTCCTAGCATAGCTCTACGCAAAAGCGGTATTAATCATTATTTTTAAAGCAAGATGCAACATGCAAACAATGAAATGCACATGCGGCCTAGTCAAGTGTTATTTCTCGTTTCTTTCAAAGCACAATGTAAATACGTTTTACTTCTTACATACATTATCTCATGTTAGTGCATGCATGCGCAAAGCATTTTCCCTTGTGTTTATGTAAGGTGCACGTTAGTTTTCTATTAGTACTTACTGTTAGTACGTATTATGGGGGTATTCATTCGAGCAGGTTTCTTTTTGCGAAATCCTGCTCCATCAATCCCCCCTCTGATGGCTTCCTGGAGCCATCATAAAATACCTACCATACCGAGTGCCTTCTTCATTTTTCTAAAACTCAGTATTCTTCTCTCTTTTTATGGCACTCTCATCTAAATCTTTCATCATGTTATAGTATTCTCCTTTCATATCTTCTAATTCTATCTCATCTCTATTTCTTTTTCTTGCTCTTCGTTGATTCTTTGACTCTGTCGTTTCTCTTCTTCCAATCTTACATTTGCAACATTTATATGGTGTTATTATCACTAAGGCTGCTACGGCTACTGAAATAATTGGCATTATTATTTTTCCTAATAAACTACTTCCAAAGGTAGAAAACCATTTACCTACAGAGGAGAAACTCTTACCAAGTTTCTCCCAGACACTGTCAGCCTCCAGTTGGGTCAAATCTTCATGTAATTTCGTAATATTCTTGATATATCCCTCAATAACTTTACTTTTATCAGGGATATAGGTACAGCAGTGTTGGATTTTCAACATGCCACAGACTCCACCCTCTTTTGCCAATCAGATATCAAGGGCAAGTCGATTTTGCAGAACCATTGATCTGATTGCAACCATTTCTGTGTCAATCATCAAGAACCCACCAGCAGTATCTGTTGATAAACGATCAACCACTGTGGACAATTTTTGAATTTTGTGCGATTTCAGAACAACTCCAACTGAGGGTATCAGTGCACCAAAAATATCGCCTACTATCTCTGAAAAACTTGCTCTCTTGTTACGTGTTAGTCCGTGATTTATTTTGCTTAGTCTGTTGTTGTTTCGGTCCATGTGATAGACCTTCGGAAAGACAATGGCAAAATAACAACTACCATACCAATGTGCAGGCAACCTATAGTAGGCTTTCTTACCACACACATAATAGACTCCAGAAAAACAGGATCAGTTCCACCCTTTAATCCCCAACCTCCAGTAATTTGGAAAGTATGCTCACATTCACTAGTACCAATGAAATAATTGTTATAGTTAGTTTTCATTCTTAGCAAACATATTTTTCCCTTTTGAGGCCAGTCCAGGGACATTGCAGCGTATGTTTTGCCTTTCTCATAATTTCCTTCTTTAAAAGCCCACGGTGGTATCTGTGACTTCTGTTCAGCAGCCTTTCTTTGGAAACTTTCTCTCCTACTTTCTACCATTTCTATGAATATCTTTTCCTCACCCTGCAAACTACATGTTAGGTTGTTTTTATAAGCATTTTCTACATCTAGAGTTTTAGTAATATGGAAAAATTCTCCCATATATCGTGCATTTTTACTACTTAAGACTTTATTTAACTCCTTTATAACGGGTATTTCAGAAAACACTAAATTTATATTGGAATAATGATACTCGAGCTTCCCCGTCACGTAAAACAGGCTTGTTAAGATACTGCAAGACACACCATATGTTAAAGGAAGGTGATGATACGTCACCCCCTCTGAGACAGACAAAGGTAATTGCATGCACACATAACAATCACTCACATTCATCGTATCAATGTATTCATACAACAATTTAGTAAACCCATTTAGCGAGAAATCACTAATTGATTTATCATGATGGAGAATGCTTCCATCCATTTGTTCTATATTAGTACTAGGTGTTCCTTTAGTAACATCATTCACTCTTATACTTTTTACATCATTAGTATTATTTCTGTTGTTAGTTACCATTAGAATGGGTACAAGGACAGTTAGTATTATCCACATAAATGTTAATAACAAGACACTACACAAGCAAGTTTTAATACATCTACGTTTTAGACTAGATTTTGGACGTTCAGTCACTTCTGTTTCAGCCATTTTGTATTCTATAAAAAATAAAAATCTATCTAGACCTATAATCTCTAATTTATTTCAAAAATTTCTAAAATCGTAGTGTAATCCTACACTTCAAGGCTTTCTTCTTTACCCCCTTCTTTTATTTCTTTCTTTGGGTCTTCTGAATCTTTTAATTTGTTTTCTTTTGATTGGCAAGGTTGCACCTTAACTTATCACAGTTCTCTTAAGGCGGTCTCAATTTGCTTTCATCAACTCGCTCAGTGTCAGATCTGTCTTTTTCTTTACTTGGATCTGAACTTTCAATTTCTTCCAAAATAACGTAGGTCCATTCTGGTGCTCTGTATTTTCTGCTTGGAATTCTTACTCTCCTTGTTTTTCGTACTAATTCTTCTCCTGACTCTTCGGGTTCTGTTTGACTTGAGACCTCATTACTTAGCTCTGGTTTCCTCTTTGACTTTCTCCTCACAAGAGTGTATTTCAGTCTTTTCACTCCACCTGGCCAATTGTCACCTTTTCTTGGTTTCTTGGTTTGAACTACTTTTTCACCTTCTGTATCTGGTTCACAGGTTCTCTTATTTGGCCTTTCTTCTATCTGACCTTCTTCCTGATTTTCAGCAACTTCTGTTTCTGCTGATTCGACAGTAATTTCACTGACTCCTGGCTCAACAGTGAACTCACTTTCTTCTGGCTCAACAGCAGTCTCTTGAGACCCAGTATCTGGAGCCCACTCTACTTGACTTGTCCTCGGCTGTTCATTATCTGTTTGATCTTCAGAATCTGTCACTCTAGATTCTTCAGCTTCACACACTTCAACCACTGGTCTTTGACTTCGATTTACCAGTTGCTGCTCTTCTTGTCTTTCAAGTGGACTTAGGATTTGTCTGGTATGGCTTGCATGAATCCAGTTTGGCAAACCACCACACTTCACTGCTGTCGTCGTCACCAGAATGACTTGGTACGGACCACTCCACCTGGGTTCTAAACACGATTTCCTCACGTGTTTCTTGACGAGAACCCACTCACCAGGAGTCAGATCATGAGCTTGTTTCGGCTGTGTTGTTGTGGAGTTTTCTTCAACCTGGTGAGACACAGAACGCACCAGATCAGCCAATCCTCTGCAATAATCAAGCACTAGATCATCAGATATACTCATCAGTTTGTTCGCTGGTATGTATGCTTGTCTCATTGCTCTTCCCATCAGAATTTCGTGTGGACTCAATCCCGTCTTTTTGTCAGGAATGCTTCTAAGACTCATCAATACAAGGGGTAAAGCGTCAGGCCATTTCAGTGTTGTGGATGCACACACTTTCCCATACCTAGATTTTATAGTGCCATTGATCTGCTCGACCACTCCGGATGCTTCAGGTCGATAGGCACAATGCAGCTTCTGCTCAATTTGTAATGCTGCACAAATCATCCGAATTATCTCATTATTGAAATGTGTTCCTCTATCTGTCTCTAGAGTGACTGGAAATCCAAACCTAGGAATTAGTTCTCTCAAAAGCAATTTAGCTACAGTTAGGCTGTCATTTCTTCTCGTGGGATAAGCTTCCACCCAGCGAGTGAACAAGCAGACGACAACCAACACATACTTCAGCCCATTACATGGAGGAAGTTTGATAAAATCCAATTGGAGACGGGTAAATGGTCCTCTTGCTCTTCCAATTCGTCCCCAACTAACAACTGTCTTTCTGCCTGGATTTTGCTTCTGACAGGTGACGCACCTCTGGCAAAGACTCTCTGCAATGACCCTGAACTTTGGGTTATACCATGTCTGCTTGAAGAGTCTGATCATTGCATCTCTTCCAACATGTGCAATTCCATGGTACACCCTAGCCATATGGGAAAGTAAAGAATCTGACAAGACTGGTCTCTCGTCAAAATAGACCCATATTTCGTCCTCTGCTCTCTTCCTGCAACCTGTATTTCTCCAAATTTCCTTTTCCTCATCACTTGCCTCTTCCTGCATCTGCCTCACTTCATCCCAAGTTTCAAATGTGGTCATAAACATAAGATGGCATTCGGTATTTCCCCTCTCAATTGCTCTGTTTAAGGCCATTAAATTTTGTGCACAGAAACGCGCTATTTGGTTGGCGTATCTGTTGCCCTTTGTCACATAATCATCTCCTGATTTATGTGCGGCACATTTGACCACTGCAATTCTTTTGGGCAATTGCAAAGCATCCAATAATTCTTTTACAGTTTTGCTGTTACGGATAGGGGAACCTGAAGAAGTCAGAAATCCCCTTTGCATCCATAGCTGTCCAAAATCATGGACAACCCCAAACCCATATTGGCTATCAGTGAATGTGGTCACCCTCAGGCTTTTGGCAATTTTGCATGTTCTAATTAGAGCTATCAATTCAGCAATTTGAGCAGAGTTCACCCCTTTTAGACAGGATGCTTCTAAAACTCCCGCTATGGTGCAAACAGCATAGGCAGTGCATAATTCACCCTTCTCATTTCTTAGGCATGACCCATCCACAAATATCTCACAGTCTGGCTCTTCCAAAGGAACATCCTCTATATCAGGCCTGGGTTTGGTGCACAGTTCTGTCACATCCAAACAATCATGATCCGCTTCCTCTCTCACTTCCTCACAACAAGAATTCGACAGTAGAGTTGCCGGGTTTACAGTTGTGCACCTCTCCACAGTTACATTTTCAGCACCCAGAATCACTCTCTCGTACTTAGCCGACTAGAGGTCATATACTGTGTCCGGGTTCGAGTTAAAAGAATCTCAACAGAATGTGTCACATACACTTTGACTGGATATCCCATCACAATTGCTTCACTTTATTCCAGACTCAGACAAGTGGCGGCTACTGCTTTTAAACAGCCTGGTAACGCTGCAGCCACTGAATCCAAAGTAGCAGAAAAATATGCTACTGGACGTCGTGCCATTCCATGTTTCTGAGTTAGGACTGAAAGTGCACACCCATCTCTTTCACAGCAGTAGAAAGCAAACTCTTTTGCATAATCAGGCATTCCCAATGCAGGTGCTCGACAAAGACTGTTTCTCAATTTTGTAAAAGCCTCCATACCTTCATCATCCGGCACAATCGGATCTTTCACATCTTTTCGTGTCAACCTCTGTAGAGGTTTTGCAATCAGTGAGAAACCACTGATCCACTGCCTACAGTATCCAACCATTCCCAAAAACATTTGCACTTCTTTCTGAATTTTAGGTGGACTCATCTGTTTGATCGCATTGATTCTCTCTGGTGTCACCTTTCTGACTCCCTTTTCTATTTTGTGTCCTAGGTACCGGACTTCTTGTTTACAAAATTGTAATTTAGCTGGGGACACTTTGTGTCCTCCTTCTGCCAAATGGTTCAGTAGGGCAACTGTATCTATTACACATGCCTCTCGTGTCTTTGATGCCACCAAAAGGTCATCAATGTACTGAACCAAAACTGAATTTCCTGGCATGACTAAAGTCTCCAGACATTTTTTCAAGATCTGGTTAAAGATTGAGGGACTCTCGGTGTACCCTTGAGGGACTCGGCACCATGCCAAAACACGGTCTCCGAACCGGAATGCAAACAAATATTGGCTTTCCGGATGTAAAGGAATCGAAAAAAATGCTTTGCACAAATCAATCACTGTGTACCATTCAGCATCACAGGGAATTTGATAAAGTATCACTGCTAGATTTGGCACTATTGGATAACAGGGTACAACAATTTTATTTATTTTTCATAAATCCGGCACTATTCTGTATTTCCCACTGGGTTTCTTAATACCTATAATGGGAGAATTACAAGGACTGCTCAGTATTTCTTTCAAAATTCCCAGTTCAATCATTTGGTCAATCACAGGAGTGACTCCTGCAATTACTTCCGGACTCATTTTGTACTGAGGTGTGTTTGGATATACACCACCCTCTTTCACTGTTATCTGAATCGGATCTACATTTGTCATTAGGCCAATTTCTTTTCCTGAAAAATCCCACACATCCGATCTCACTGCACTTTTTAACTCTTCCAGCAAATTCTCTTCTGTGAGAAGAGAAAACAACTCATCCACTTCTGTCCCTTGCTTCGAAAGCATCATTTTAAATTCGACATCCTCATCAGGTGTCTGAAATGCAATACCATCCGGCGTACAATAGATGGTACAGTTCATCTTGCATAATAAATCTCTACCTAAAAGATTTACTGGGCTCGAGTCACATACCACAAACCGATGCATGTGTCTGAAGTTTCCAATATGAACTTCTATTGGATTTGTGACTGGGTTCTAATATGTTTATTCGAGACTCCTACAACTTGGATAGTTTCTCCCGAGAGGGGTAGGTTTGGAATTTCTGCTGCTCTCACAGTAGAACGGGTAGCACCAGTGTCCACTAAGAATGTAATATCATTCCCTTCTACTTTTCCATCAACAAATGGACCTGACTGATCTACAGCCAAGGATGCGCCAAGTACGCACTCTTCTTCCCCCCTCAGGCACCGTCATTGAGATGAGTCTGAATCATTCTCATTGCACTGCAACCAATATTGCGGAACCATTTGCACAGTTTGATTCTTACCACTTTGGTCACCTCCGTGAAATCCAGTATTTGCACCGTACCTCTGCACTTGAGCATTCACATTATTTGGCCTGGGAGCGTGTGGCACCTGTAACTGTGGAGTAACTATCTGCTGCTGCTGCTGATTTACACCCACCTCATTCTGCATCTGTGGAATTAAATTTTGATTTGCCCCATTATTCTTTTTAGCAGATCTACACTCATTCTTCCAATGTCCATGCTTTCCGCACACATGACAAGGAAATTTCTTCATAGCTTCCTCACTACTCATTTTACCTCTTCCTCTACCCCCACTAGGTATTTGACTATTTTGATTTTGACCATTCATCTGGTAACCAGCTTGAGGACTATTATTTGCCTCTTGCTGCTCTGCCACTTTCACATGTGCCCACATCATTTTCTCTTTTAACTTTTTATGTCTCGATTCAATGTCATCACTATAATACTTTGCATACCTCAGAATTTCATCTATTGTTTTGCCCTGCCAGCAAATCAAATGTTGCTGAATCATATTACTAATATCCGGTTTTAATCCAAACACAAAACGATACACAAAATGTCCCATATCCTTGTCTCCAATATTCTCAAATCCACTATACTGTTTAAATACCTGCAACAACCTTTCATAGTTGGCATGTACTGACTCCTTTGGTTCTTGGGTCGTCCTGTCAATTTTAACCCAATCTGTTTCTTTCGGAGATATTTTCCCTTTCAAGAAGGTGATTACCTGATTATACTTTTTCATCACCTCCTCAGATGGTGCACCTGTTTTAGGTTCTCTAGGATATTCTTCCTTTGGCGAATCAATGGTGATCTTACATTCTGTCCATAAATCTGCTGGAACGACAATCTCAAACAACCCATCTAAATCCTTCAACAAAACCTTCGAGACTTTCACAAACCTTTCTACCTGTTTGTACCATTCAACCGGTTTCTCTCTTAACCTGGGAAAATCATTCGTGAAAGACAATATATCCTGCCTTGACCATGGAACATGAACATATCCACCACCTGGAACTTCTCTCATCGGGCACGCCCTTTCAACTTGTTCTGTTTCTTTTAACGGAAACATAGACACTCCTTTACTAGCTGCTTCTTCCTTCTTTTTCGTCCATCTATTTTTCCATTCATCTACATCTCCCCATTTCTTCAGAATGTTCATCAATTCTTTTATCTGCAATCTTTTTTCAGACGCATTCAAACTCTCTAAATCCTTATCAGTAAAGGCCAATCGGTATGATTTCTGTAACACCTTTGACTTTTCTATGTCTATTCCATACTCACTAGCAGCTTCGGATATTTTCTCATGAAGATTCCTTGCTCTCCAAGTAATGCCTTACACAGAAACAACAGTTCATCATCTCGGTAAGTCCCTAATCTGTCTGGACTTATTGTGCCAATAATCATTTCTTCCAAATCTACTTTCAATTGACTCACATTTATACTCTGTGGTTGCGGTTTCGGCTTTGTCATTTCTTTTATCCAATTATTCAATTCCTCTGGTGAGGGACCTGCTGAACTCCCTGCCATTGGAGTGACATTCGGCCCTAATCTTCTTGGGTCAATCTGTACACTTCTTCTAGGGGTTTCTGCTATCATCTCACAAACCGGAAGATCTAACAATGTAGTATTCAGATCAGCCTGTCCACTCTCATTCGTTACAGTCACCATTTCACCCCTGACACTACTTCTCGGAACTGCCAATGTATGTACCTTTGACAGATTTTGCTTCTCTCCATACAATGGGACCACAGGACCAATCGTTACAGGTACCGTTAATGCTTCTGCATTCAGACTTAACTGATTCATTTTCTGGACCTGCTCTAGTCTTGCCTTATTTAACAAATTTACTTAATTTTCTCGCACTACCCTAGCTATTTCAGTGACCTGTGGAGTTAATGGGGTTCCCATTTGTGAGGCACTTGGAGTCACCTCTCCTGAGTTTTCCTCATATGGCGGAGGTTGTTTGGTCATAATATCCTCTAACAACTCATCATCATATTCGTTCGGGCCATCCCTTAAACTTGAAGGGGCAGATTTACAATAAACTAACGCAGCACGGCGCAGCAAGTCATTTTGCTGCGCCCTGCTGCGTTAGTTTGGAAAGCACAGCGATGCGACATATTTACAACAATATGTCGCACCTCTGTGCTTCCCCCTGCGCTGGCGCACAAACTGCTGCCATAGCGCCGAGCGCAGGCACCCTTGCACTATGGTGCAAGGGTGCTCATGTCGTGGGGAGATTGTTTTTGTTCAGGAAGGGAACCCTTCCTGAACAAAAACAATCATTAGAGGTGATTTCCTCTTTCAATGCGTGCTGTTGAATGCAGCACGCTTTGAAAGAGGAAAAAACGGGGAGAAATGAAAACATTTCTCCTCGTTGCGCCTCCCTACGCCTCCCCTTGGGAGGCGTAGCATTGACACGCATTTCCAGATTTACGATTCCTCGTAAATCTGGAAATGTGACTGGTTCCATCGGTGTTGCGTGGGAACACCCACAGCAACACCCATGGAACGCCCCTTCCATGCAAAGTGCTGCGTGTGAAGGGGCCATATTTACAAGGAGAGGAAAAGTCACGCAGGGTGGCTTTACCTCTCCTTGTAAATATGGAGAAGTGGATGCGCCTCCAGTACGTCACAAAAAGTGACGTACTGGTGGCGCTGGGGGCTTGTAAATCTGCCCCGAAATCTTTATGTTTTTCATTTTCTCTTTACACTTGCCTCCTGTCTGATCATCAGCAACTAGAACGGGGTACAAGCCCTCTGCTACCACAGCTCTCCTCCATCTTTTCAACTTTTCTTCTCTACTCTCAAAAGGATATCCAAACATTGAATTTCTGTATCTTCTGTTACCTCTATATTTCTCTCTCTCAAATGCCTCAACTTCCCATTCCTCTAAGGCTTCGTACTGTGTTAATCTGGAATTCGGCTCTAGTGAATTCATTCGATTTCTCAAATTCTGCAAAATACTGACATTAAACGAACCATGTTGTGGGAAAGCAATAACACCATCATTCTTCGTATATTCCACCCAGTTTTCTACCACATACACGTATGGTATCCTTGCCCCAACATCATATAAGAAGCAGGCGTTCTTGGAGGTGGAATAGGAATTCACTCTCTAGTCACAATCGGTTTATCTTTTATAAAGAAATTCTTTATTTTCTTAAGCAAGTTCATTTTTCTGACTCTTTACGCTAATGTATCTCAACAAAATAAACACGGAGACCTTTCTGAAATTCTACTTATTCTATTTGTCAGCTCTCGTCCTATACCAGTGCGACACACACCAACCATCCAATCAGAGCACTGCTACGTAAGCAAGGTCTCAACCAATACTAGCGCCGCTCACACCAACCAACCAATCACAGCTCAATACGCGCCCGCTGCCTGACCAATGCCAGTGCGGCTATTTCTGACATGAGTATTACTCCCTCTACTGACCCTCCCTTTACAAAATAATACAGCAATGTGTTTCTAAGTATGTTTAATCAAAAATTCAATTAGTAACAACACAAAACAATGCTACCTTGTCTGTTCTACTAATAAAGAGATAGTTTTCACTTTTCCAAGAGGTTTTCTTCACTACGAGTCCTAATAATGACCAGCGCTATTTTACCCTTCAAGCAAACTCCGGGAGGACCTGGTGCTCCTCTAGGGATAAGGCCAAAATTTCACAAGAGGACTTTTTGGTGTGAAAAGAGGTCTTGTTACTCTCCTGGGGATAAGGCTAGAGTTTTGGAAGTGGAGCCTTCGCTATTTCAGACACTCTACTCTCATACGAAATTTCCCTAAATATAACACCTTCAGCCCTCCATAGCTTAGGTATTATTACAACAGACAAAGTCCTTCTTCAGTGTAATTTCTGTTATCACACTCTTCTTCTGTCTACTTCAGGCTAAATTCCATTCCCGGGATTCCTCAGGTATCTCCGTACCTGTACTTCTAGACAACATAGAACAGGACACTAACTTTTTAGTTGTTAAGAACATATAATCAATAATCAATAAGCATTACCAAACTAATCAATAATTAAACCATCCTCTGCTACCAAAAGAAACTGATCCAGCGCAAAACCAATACCTGATCAAGGATCAATACTCGATAATATCACAGAACAATGGCCCATACACATTCACCCAGAATCCTTGATGCGCTGGGGTCAATTTATAGATGATCAATTCTTTTACTTTCAGCATCCATGTGTGGTATTACAGAATACATATCTAACTTATACATCAGCTTTCCTTCTATTTGGTCGATGAACCGATTAGTTGAATAGTTGATGGTAATGATACTACCATCTAACTAACTATTCAATCAGCTAAATAATCACAGACTCTCGGTGAAGTTAATAAAGCTTTATCTCAAATTAAATGATAATAATGCTCAATGCATACGGTCACAAGTGCAAACAATGAACTCACAAAGGGGGAAAAAAAAACATCAGGAATTTCAGATAGAGATAAACTCATCAATCAAATAATGACATTATGCATGAAGGAGTGGATAGATTAAGAGACATCAGTTTCAGCAAAATCAAATGCGAAACAAAATACATCTAGCGGAGGGGATAGATGAAGAGACAATAGTTTCATCTAAATAATACGTTTCAATGCATCTATGACTGAGTGGATAGGTGAAGAGACAAAAGTTTCATAGACAAAATACATTTGCAGGTAATTTTGCAACAACGAGTCAGAATAATACAATCCCAAAGGATCTGAAGAAAACCACCCCTCTGGCCAAAGTGATGGTGAGGGTCCCCTCAAATAGAGTCAGGGAACAAAGATTACAGGGACAGGAAAGGGACAGGACAGGAACAGCTAGGCCTCTCTGCAAACCGACGGACAGCGATGCATCTCCCCTCTCTCTCTCACTGTAGCCAGCCTAACCTAACCACACCCCCAAAGGCACCCCAGTTATACCCTAAAACCTACATGTCCGTCCCACATCAGTTGAAACATTTCACGAAACTAGATAGATGATTGGAGAGTTTAGGAGGTGGTCTGTCACACCACTGTGACTTCATTCAAAGTTTGGGCTTATTCATTGTTCTACACCCATTCCCATGATTTCATAATTGTTCCGTTCACACGATTTAATTCATGTTACAATTGCACATAATTTTAAACAATGTCCGCGGAAGGAGTCTTTTTGTCCCACGGTCAGTCCCATCCCTTGGCAGGCGATCATCACATTGGCCTTCAACCCCTGCGCTTCTTCTGCTGTGCTCAGCGCTTCAGTGTGCCTTTGACAGATCAATTTCACTTGTTTATCCTGCCCCTCCTTTATCCGGCTAAGTTAAGGGAAAATGGCATCTCATCCAGCTCACTATAGCAAATGGAAAATGAACATTCATTAATTATATGATAATGTAGTTTTCACTGTTTACCACCCACCTTTGCACTATTCCCTGTTAACATTTTCCTAGCATAGCTTTACGCAAAAGCGGCATTAATCATTATTTTTAAAGCAAGATGCAAAATGCAAACTACGAAATGCACATGCGGCCTAGTCATGTGTTATTTCTCATTTCTTTCAAAGCACAATGTAAATACGTTTTAATTCTTACATACATTATCTCACGTTAGTGCATGCATGCGCAAAACATTTTCCCTTGTGTTTATGTAAGGTGCACGTTAGTTTTCTATTACTACTTACTGTTAGTACGTATTATGGGGGTATTCATTCG
Organism: Calotriton arnoldi; assembly: GCA_963921515.1. Taxonomy (NCBI): domain Eukaryota; kingdom Metazoa; phylum Chordata; class Amphibia; order Caudata; family Salamandridae; genus Calotriton; species Calotriton arnoldi. Next base: position 231,613 of record CAWUFW010004596.1, on the reverse strand, counting down.
AGCAGGTTTCTTTTTGCAAAATCCTGCTCCATCAGGTGCATAGCATGATGTCTGGCATATTGCTTGAGCTAGAAGGTATTGGCTGTGAGGACACTGTGCAAACAGCTGCAGTGGAAGTGCCTAAGAGAAGCGCTGACATGATGGCTGGTGTAGTAAAGTTGCTGTTAATGGTAGCCGATGCAAATTCCTCTCGTGCTAAGAGTTTGAGTGTATAAGAGTTGGGCAGGCGTGACGGCTGACATGACATACATGCTCCCAGTGATGGTTGTGAAAAGACCGCGAATGAAATACTATTACCATACTAAGCCTAAGGTGAAATTTGCAGCGTTTCTGTGATGGTACTTTGCTTTGGGCATAACGTAATACATGGGGGCTTTCATACCCTGTATAAAAGCCCATCTCAAATTCATTTCACCTGTAATAAAGAAACAACATAGCTGCTCAACTGTACTAACGTATTACAGCTGAGTTCTGATGTCACAATGCTTGTTGCCCAAGCCAAAAGCCAAGAGGAAAAGTAGGACACAGTGATGTGTGTGAATTAATGGAAAATGAAAACTGAGAAACCACAATGGAGGAAACCAAATCATGGAAAACCTATTTTAAGGAAAGACAATACAAATTAAAATACAAAAATACAAAAAAATCAAAAAGTAAAGGAAACATTTTTAAAGGAAAGATCACTGTAAGGAAATATCCAAAATTACAATAACCCTGGGTGGAGTTTAGGACTACTGTGGGGTTTCTGGGCTCAGGGGTGGGTAATGTTTAGGATGCTGAGGGATTTTTAGGGATCAGGAAAAATTGGATTTCTGCATTTACAGGATTTTTTAGGTTTCAGAGATGGGTGGAGTGTAGAGGTCTTGAAGGGTTTTTAGGGTTCACGGATGAGTGGTGTTTTGGTGTGTAAGGTCTTTTTAGGTTTCAGGGATGGGTGGAGTGTAAGGGTCTTGGGGTTTTAGGGATCTTGGATGGGCTGGTGAAGGTTTTTATGGTTCAATTATGAGTAGTGGATGGGGTGGTGAAGAGTTTTTAGGGTTCAGGATGGGGAGGAATTTATTGTGGTGAGGGGTTTTAAGAACTCAGTGATTGGTGGACTTTATATGTAGAAAGGGGCTTTTAGAATTCAGGGATGAGTAGTTTAGAGTGTTGAGGAGTTCTTATTGTTCATGGATTGCCAGTGTTCAAGGGCAGTGAGTGTTTTTTGGGGTTCAGGGATGGGTGGAGTTTGGGTGTGCTGGGGTGTTTCAATGGGTATGGGATGGGTGGATGTTTCGGTGTAAAAGGGGATTTAGGGTTCAGGAATGGGTGGAGTTAGGAGTTGTGCGTCAGTTTATGGCAAAGGGATGGTAGATTTTTGGGGTAAAAAGGGCTTTTAGGCTTCAGTGATGAATGTAGTTTTATTGTGGTGATGTGTTTTAGGGGGCAGGGATTGATGGTGTTTATGGGTGGTAATGAGTCAGCGAAAAAAAAAGCATCCAAAGTGTTTGACAATGTAAAAGATATAAATATGAAATCCTGTCCCTGAATTAAAGCACTGAACTAAATATCGCTGGCAAAACTGTTTCTGAAAGTAAGACCTGAAACTATTGCATTTACACTTAAAAATAAAAGCATTCAAATGCCAGTTTCAATCAAAAAGATATTTTATGAATTGGTTTCTATGAAAAGGCGATTATCATTCATTCTGCAAATTTTCATTAAATATGTAAATGAAATGGTTTCTCAGTAATGGTATTCCATGAAATCGTTTTTCCGTGAAATCACATACAACCAGGACACAGAGCATAATTAAAGCTGCTGTAAGGAAATGCTTCTTTTTGCATGTTCACCCCCAAAATTTTGGACTGATGCTGCTGGTTTTTCCACTCTAAGAGTGCACTGAGGCCTGCTAACCAGACCTCAGTGCCAGTGTTCTAACCCCTTTCTCAGTTGATGTCGAATTTGCTATCCCCAATTGGCCGAGTCTGACTTACATGTAAGCCCCTAGTATATGGTACCCAGGGTACTTAGGGCATGCAAAGCAGAGTGTCCCCCCCAGGGCTGTTGTGCTGATTGTGTCACCCTGTGTGTGCCAAAGTACAAAATGTCTCCCAGCCTACCACTGCAGACTGAAAGGGAAGTTTTTAAACTGCTAGTTTGACTTTGCCAATTAAACCAATGGCAAAGTCCCCTCTTCCCTTATCAATATATGTAAGTCAGTAGTGTAACAACAGCCCCTGTGGTGCGTGGAGCCCGAGCTTTAGGAGAACCCCTCTAGCACTATGCACAGGTGGCACTGAGAGCTCCTGACTGGGCCCAAAGTGTAGGGGGCCCCGCCATGTACTTTGCAGAGGGGCAACATTATGTTTTGTTACGTCACTGATGTAAGTATCCCCTTAAAGAAGGCCTACTGAGTCCTAAAGCAGTGAGCTGCATATTATTGTGTGGGACATGTATTTATTTACATGTCCAAACAGCAAAACATCCAACTTGTTGTTTTGCTGTGAAAGAGTTACTAGCCCTATGGGCTAACACAGAGTTACTGGCTGACTACTCAGCCCGGCTAACTTGTATATGGGATTACTAAAATGTGTAGTTCAAGGTATAAAACTAATCATGGCATTAAACCCAACTTAATGCCCAAGTTTAATTTAATGTCACTTTAATGGAAACACAACTTTTAGAAAGTTGACCCAGTTTGTCTATTGGCCTTACAAGGTCACTGGCCATCAGACAGTTTTCTGCCTCCTGGGGAGAAGGATGAATGACTCCCAGGCTCAGGAATAATAGCAGCCTGCTACAGGTAGAGATGTTACTTTCCCCTTGCAGGAAACCACTCAGGGTGTTGGCCCAAAAGGCGATCTTCCAAGGAGAAGCTGCCTTTGGTGGGTCAATGGCAATCACACTCCTGAAAGGTTGCCCCTTTGTTCAGGTAGACATGCTGGTGTCCGGACAAGAGAGGGGAGACCAGTGCCCTAACTGGTTTTCCTATGGACGTGCCGCCAAAAGGTAGCCACACCACTAGGGTAGGCTATTAAGCTCCTGAGATTCAATGACAGGTTTAGACATCTTGAGAGTGGGCAGAATAGTGCTCTCAGGGATTGGCAGATGCCACACATGGCCGGAAGTTATCAAGGGGACCCTGGAAGCCCATTGGCTAGTGACCGCATCATCCCCCAGGGAACCTTCCAAGCATAAATATGGCATCCTGGCACCCTGAACCTCAGATCACGATGGAACTGGAGAAAGGACTGAAGAAATACTACCCTCCTGACCCCTTAACTTGGCAAAGAGAGATTGCACCGTCTGCTGGACTGCACCTGCCAAATCTTGGGCTACTGAAGAAAGGACTGTGCATGTAGTTCCTAGATTGAGAAAATGCCATTCCCATGCCACAGACCGAAGAATTGACTTAAAGGGTCTATCTGCTGACTCCCTAGAAACAGCACCAGGGCCTTTAAAGCTGAAGTAGCCCAATTCAGGAGAATCGCCACTGACCACCACTGGGTGCCCCAAAAGGCCGATTCTCGATGGCCAAAAGTTGCACCATGTTTGCCAATGTGCAGCATTCCGTCCATCATCTTGTGTGTTTTGCATTTCGCCCGAAGTGGGAAGGGTATGCCCAGACGTGGGTCCCGTGCTCACTACGCCACTGGAGTCAAGCTATCCTGGCTGATGAAGGCTGATAGCCTGAAACCGGTCCTAGGATGCTTGATTCCGGTCCAGGGAAGACATGGCTTGGCAGTTCGGTCTGGACTGTTCCCATGAGGCACAGGGTCAAGACTGATTTGCATATGGCTATGTCTGAACTGGGGTGGCGTGGTGAAGCAAAATAACGATGGATTAAACCCAGATCTGTGACTGGGGGTGAATGTTTGCCAATGTGCAGCATTCCGTCCATCATCTTGTGTGTTTTGCAAAAGTTGCACCAGAGCCTGCCAGACCTGGAAGTGTTATCTGAGTCCAGATTGGTCACCCAAGAGGAACACCAGCCTTCCCCAAAGGATACCGCTGGGACTGCCGTGGACTGAGACCCGTAGCCCAGCAGCAGCTGGTCTTCTACTGGCTCAAAGAGGATTCAGGTGACCCTGGCCTCTATGGTCAAAGTCACCCCACCTGACCAGTGGATAGAGGAGTAACCGCAAGGACATCCCTTCGACTGCACAGCAGCCATAGCATCCTTGAGCGTCTTCCATCTCCTGCATCCACAGCATCAGGACCACTCTATTGAAGTCTATGCGGTCATGCTGTAAAGTTCAGAACTGGACTGGAGAAGACTTTGGTGGTCAAGTAACTGTCCAAATACTCTTAGTGCCCACCCTGACCTTCTCTCTGTCAGATTGGGTTGCCCCAGTCAGGCCGGAGTAACGAAACTCAACTCTGACACACTTTTCAAATGTTTTCAAACTTTACAGTTATCTATGCTTATTTGCAGTTGAACTTATATTTACGTTATCTTTTAAAAAAATCTATATCTCCGGAACCCTCTGATGGATTTTGCTCATCTTAGTCTCTAAAATTCATAAAATGTACTCTATTTTTATAAATTGGTGTAGGATTTCTTTCGTGTAGTGTGATTTCTTGTTTCTTGTTTGGTGCTGTTAAATGATTTACACTACTTCCTTTGTTTTAACTCCTTGCTGCTGGAAACCACAGCTGCACAGGGTTTTGCTAGAGGTTTGGTGAACAAGCGTGACTGGACCTAAGACAGTTTTTGCATGTGTATTACACTGTAAGTTCCCACAACCATATCATATAACATACCAAAATCCTCACTGCTGCCCTTTAAAAAAAGATAATCTAGCCTGGCTTTCCTTTCTTCTGCTCCATTTTTCTAGATGAGCAGTGATAAGCAGAAAGGAGATTTTCATGGCAGCAAATTTATTTTTTGCATGCTTTAGGCATTTATGGGAAAGATAGAAACTCTCTGTGTGTTTCTACATATTGTGAGCTACACTGTTCTTTTTTAAAATTCTGACTTGGATTAAACTGACTGTAATCCCTTTTTCCACACATATCTAGCTGCTTTTTGGTGTGTTTAATTTTACACTAAAGACTCTACTTTTATTTTTCATTTTTGCAAACATCTTATTGCTTTCATATGAACGAGAAGCACACTAAGGATTTAAGACATTTGTGTGAAGGGTGACGGCATTACCAAGTATTATAAGTAATAAAATCTCCATGCTGTAGTAGAAATACTTTATTTTGGTTGCCATGAACCATCAAAGTGTACATACAATAATACAATAATATACATCTTAATAAATAAGTAAATAAAATGGCACATGCCCGAATCAGTTTATACTTTTAAAATCTATCTGTGCAACTATAAAATCTCAATAAATACACATTTCATTCCTATGAGTAATCAATCGATACAATAACAGCTTAAAACTGAGTACAAATGAGCAGTTAATCAAAGGATTAAAACCTCAGGAAATTTTAAGAACATTGTAATTGTACATTAATTTGTAGTCCAAAAGTTATATTTGTAATTGGCACAAAACATGTATTAGCATACTATTTCTTTTAAAATTTTACTGCACCTGTGCCAAACAGCTTGTATGAATTTGCTGACAGCAAAGACAATAACCTGAGATGTGTCACTTCTTAGGATTCTGTGGGCTACTAGATATCTTGTCAAACCCAAAAATACCGACAATTTGGATGAATCCATTTACGGTGAGACCCAAGGTACTCTAAACAGAAAAACATTATATGCGTCTCGGTCTCGCAGTCCAAACCACATGCTGGATAAAGGCTTGTAACCAGATCCTTATTCCATTTGTCGTTAAAAGATCTCAATAGTAGCATACCTAGACGGAAATGGACATAAAGGCTTTTGGCTAAGGGCGGAGATATTCAGGCACATGCATCAAAATAGAAAATAGCGATTTCCAAATAGCGATTTCTAAGGAATCGCTATTTAGAACTCGCAAAAAGCAATGCATGAAGAAAATAGCGATATAATACAGAATCGCTAATAATCGCAATCGCAATTTGCGAAATGATAATAGCGACGTGCAAAAGCAGGCATCCCCGAATGCGATATCAAAATATGCGAAATTACAGATTTCGCTAAAAGCGTGTCGCACTGGAAGCAGGCTGATGACATCACAACAAGGAAGTCAGCCAGCCCATGCTTCATTCTCTTGCCAGTAACTGTGAGAGGAGGAAGCAGAGTGCTGAAGCACAGTTGGAGACAGCCCCAAAGTGTGTATACCTGGAAGTGTGTGTTGACCACAATGGAGCAAGCAACTGGGGTGGAGACTGCCACGCCCAGGAAACGCAAAGTAAAATTCAGTGAGAGAGAATTAGAGAACCTGATTGAGGGCGTGTCCAAGAGCCATGACAAGCTCTTTGGGAAACTGTCCTTGAAGGTGCCGGAGGCGGAGAAACGCAGGATCTGGCTGCGCATCAAGAACAAGGTCAATGCAATGGGGGTCACACACCGTAGTGTTGATGACCTCAAAAAACGCTGGTATGACCTGTGCAGCCATGCGAAGGAGCGGGTAGCAGCCCGCCTGAAGGAGGCAAGGGGTACTGGAGGGAGTCAACCAACAGTCCCCAACAACACAGCCCTGGAGGAGCTGGTGGAAGCCACAATACACCCTGAGGCAGTGGTGGGAGTCACCCAGCTGGACACATCTGGTGCGGCTAGTACGTCACAAGGTAAGACGCATGCAACCTTTAACTTCATAGTACTGCCCAAAAGTGCCCCCCACAGTCCAACCCCAGTGTACTAATCTAACTCCGGTCCACAATTTCACTCATTACCCAAATGCATTGTGGGAGTTGTAGGCATGTCAGGCATGAGGGAAATCAAACACAACTATGGCAAGTAAAACACACAAATATTGCAGGCCTGTCAGTGAATGTGGTCAGTGATTTATTGAAAAAAAGTCTGCACAATGTCACACGACACAAGCCCATACACAAATTAATATTGCACTGTTTGCCGTCACAGATGCCGCGGATGGAGACAGTGCCGACAGTGAATGTCTTCAAATCTCAGACACTCCAGCAGAGACCGACGTGGAGGCACCTGTAGCCCCAGCCAGAACACCCCCCGCACCAACAAAACGCAGACAACAAGTCCCAGCACTGCAACCCATGGAGTCAGATCCGGCTCCTGACGCAGCTCCTGTGACTAGCCAGCCACGTGTGAGCCCCACACCTAGACCCCAGGCTCCGGTGCAACGTAGACGCAGGCGCAGCTCAAGAGACCACATTGCTGTTCTGGAAGACCAAGGTCCGAATGTGTTCGGTGGTGTGGAGTCCCAGATGTTGCGGGTGCAGCGCCTGCAGGCAAGACACATGGGGGCAATACACATGCAAATGATTAAATTGGGCAAGGACATCTCAGCAATGTCAGACAGTGTGCGGGCACTCACAACAGCGGTGGTGGAGGCAAACCAGCAGACAAACAAAAGCATGCAGGAGCTGACCAGGGCGATGCTTGAGGGGCAGGCAGGGAAGAGGAGAAGGCATCGCCTGTTAATGATGCGCATGGCTGGCTACACCCGGTCAACAACCACCTGTGCAGCGCCACTGCACTGTTATCACGCAGGTCCATGGCCATGCAAATAGAAATGGCCCATTGCTCTGGGGATGTGGCCAAGGCCCTTGCACAAGTCACCACTGCCGTGGAACAGATCCAGGCTGGCACTGATGTTGGCAGCATTGAAACGGGAGAGGAGGAAAGTGAGGAGGCATCCAGCCTTAGCAACCTGTCGGTGCCAGGGACCACTGCCTGGAGGCGCAGTACTCGCAGCAAAACACCTGCCGGTGCACACCAGGGGGATGTTGTAGGTGAAGGTGAGAGGCGGTTGGGTGTGCGTGGCAGGAAACGCTAAAGTGACTTGTCCGTCGGCATGTGCTCATGGTGACGTAACCATGGACAAGACCATGACTGTAATGGTGTTCCAGGCCCTGAAATGATTTACGTTGCTGCTCTTTGCATTCTAACACAGTACTTGTCGGCACCTACAATGTGTGGCGCAACACATTGTAACATGTGCTCCTTTCAATTAAACAGTTATTGCTATCAAACAGAGTGTCATGTCTCATCATTACATACCTCAGAAATAATGTTGTGCAATATCATTGCGTCTCCTCTGCCCCTCTGCTGAGCTTGCCACATGCGCTTGTCATCTAAGTGCCGGTGGCTGGTTGTCCCCCTCTGAATCACTGTCCGATACTTCTATGTGGATGCCTCTGCGGGTTGCGATATTGTGCAACATGGCACATGCAGCCACTATCCTGCAGCAGGTCTCTGGCCGGTACTGTAATGCTCCACCTGTTTTGTGGAGTATGCAGAAGCGACTTTTCAGTATCCCAAAAGTACGTTCAATCACATTCCGTGTGCTGATGTGTGCAGCGTTGTACCTCTGCTCCTGTGGTGTTGCTGGGTTGAGATACGGCGTAAGGAGGTAGTTCCGCACTGCGTATGCGCTGTCACCTACAGGTAGTAAGCAAAGTATTAGCAACTGTTATTCAATGGCAAATGTTGAATTCGTATTGTGCAATAGTGTATGTGTTTACCAAGCAGGTGTCCTTCTCCAAATTCACCCCTGAGCAGGCGGGTGTGGATGCCACTGTGGCGAAATATGTAGGAGTCGTGGGTGCTCCCCGGGAATTGCGCAACTATGTCTGTAATGATGTGTTTGGCATTGCACACCACTTGCACATTGATCGAATGATACGATTTCCTGTTCCTGAAGATGTATTCATTTTCAGCTGGGGGACATATGGGGATGTGCGTGCAATCAATGCATCCAATCACATGTGGAAAATGTGCTATTTGATAGTAGTCAAGTTTGGTTTTATTCAGTTCCTGTTGTGTTGTGGGGAAGGTGATGTGGGTGTGGATCCTACTCATCATGGCGTCCAGGAAGTCTCTGAAGAAACGTGACAGTGAGCTTTGGGATACCCCTCCTGCAACTGCTACTACCCCCTGGAAACTGCCAGACGCCAGTAGGTGCAGGCAGCATAGGACCTGGACATGTGTGGGGATGGCATGGGTCCTACGTGTCTGGCGCTGCAATAGGGGTTCCAAATCAGCTATTAGGCGTAGGATAGTTGCCCCGTCCAGCCTGTACTTAGCATAGATTTCATCCTCTGTCTGGCCCGGCAATGTGATCCGCACTCTAAATATCCGCTCCTGTATTCTCCTTCGGCGCTGTCCTGCTGCCTGGATCCTCATCCTCCTCGCCATAACATAGAGTGCTGCCATTGTGAGAGGCTGCAGGGCCCTCCTGGGTGTGTTTAAATACCTTTGGGATAGGTTGCACCTGTGCATTTTTTTTTCCTCCAGTTTACCACCTGTATGTGATTCCCCTTAAACTGCACTCGCAAAATAGCGATTTTTAGGATATTCGCTATTTGCGATTTTTGATGCATGTCTTTGCGAATCTCAATTTGCGATTCGCGCCATGCTAACGCTAATCTTGGATTCGCACTTCGATTTTACATTTCTTGCTTCTCGCTAATTAGCGATTCCTTGTTTTTGCGATTTTAGTCAATTTAGCATTTTTCTCTTTCATGCATTGCCAAAGCCTGTATTGCGGTCGCAATATCGTTTAATTTGCGATTCGCTATTTTTGCGAACCGATTTTGGCTTGATGCATGTGCCTGCTAGAGTCTAAAATTGTCTCAAAGCACGGGACCAGCTTAAAATCAAGGTACATATTAGTCAACGATCTATTTTTATCCATTTCTTATATAACATTCCTGCATATGTGCCCAGTAGCACGTTTTCAAGTTAATAATGTCAGCTCAAGATATAGCATTTGGTGCATCCCATAACCTTATAAGACCCAGCCTCATGAACCAGTTTGAAACAAATTTAAGCCAGGGAACTGCCTTTGCGCCCATTATATTTAAAACATTTGTGAGTGCATCTCTGTAATCACTTAACTCTGGTGTAGGCCAGAGACGAACCCAGTACATTAGGGGTTTAACTGCTGCCAGGTCATTAATACTCTTCCATCCTAATTCAAAATATAGTGGAGCTTAAGGGGTGCTATCTGCGACAGAAACTAGCTTTCTTGCAAATTTATTTTCAGCAATAGATAATAGGTGGACCTCTGTATAGCCCCAGATCTCAGCACCATAAAGCGCAGCACCCTGTGCTTTCGCGCAATATGCCTCTAGGACTGGTGAACTAGGGCATGAGCTTGTTTGCTTATGTAATCTATTGATAGCATTTGATCTATGCTCTATTAGAATAGCACTCGTGGTAGTCAATCCTGATCATTTGAAGCACTCCATTAACTTAATCCCAAAATAATCGAAACTATGTAGCCTCTCTAGAGCTTACCCGCCTGCATGAATGACAGAATTTTGAAACATGCCCGTTCCAAACACCATATATTTTGTCTTGTTTGCATTGCGCTCTAGGCCACTTGACTTGCAAAACCCTTGGAACTTATCAATTAGGAGTTGGAGCCCCATAGGGGTTTTGTAAATAAGTAGAGAGTGTTCCGATAATAAGAGAATAGGAACCTTTCTCTTACTCAGGGCAGGGGAATCATTTTTACAGTTTAACAATACATCCACTACATTGTTCATATATAGGGTGAATAATGTAGGAGCAAGAACACACTCCAGGTGAACACCACACTCAACAGGGATGCGTTTGGTTAATTCCCCATGCTGCCAAATCGGACTTAAGCAAAGTTCTTAGTATGGAGTTTGATCATAAGCTAGATAAGATTGCTAGGAACCCCCATATGTGACAAGACCCACCACAATTTGTTACGTGGAAAGAGGTCAAAGGAGGCTCTAAGGTCTACAAAAGTCATGTATAGCTTTTGTTTAAGTATAGTGACATATTTCCAATATAGCGTGGCAAATCTAAAAATTTGATCGCAGGTCTTTGGGTGAAATCCAGCCTGGAGGCGGGTCCTGATATTGTTGGAGTCAGCCCAGTTTAGCAATCTATCCAGCACTTGTCGTGCAAAGATCTTTTGCAGATTGTCGATCAGGCTGATCGGCCTGTAATTTGAGGGGATGCATGCATCACCTTTCTTATAAATAGAAATGATTTAATCTCCTCTCCATGATTCTAGTATCTCACACCCTGCCGATATTGCATTAGACAATAAGTTTCTATAAGTAGTCCAAACTAGTGACTCTGCTTTATATAAGTCCCCTGGAACTCCATGCTGTACATTATAAAGGATATTTCAAGTCACCTCAGAGTTCCATGACTTTACAAAGGAACTTGGCCTTCGGCCTAGCTTATTCATATGGACACCAAACTCCTTGTGACTTGCAATATCCTTATAATGGGGTTCCATGACCTTATAAAGGAACTTAGGGCCACAAGCACAAAACTTTGAAATAGCGAGTTCCTAATTGCGATTTCCTGTAAATCGCTATTTCAAATGTATGAAACTCATTTCAGTTTCATTTACGATTCGCAGTGGGTTGCAAATAGACCTACCTCATGAATATTAATGAGGTAGGTCTCGGTTTGTGACCCAATGGGAATCGCTAAAATCACAGGGATGGTAGCCTGCTGGGGTCAGCAGACCACCATGTCTGTGATTACTTTTAAATAAAGCTATCTTTTTTTTTTAAATGCGCACGTTTTCTTTAAAGGAAAATAGGATGCATTTCGAAACAAAAATGAAATGTTTTCTTTTCATTATTTAAGGGCAGGCAGTGGTCCATGGAACCACTGCCTGCTCCTATAAATGCTTTTACAAACATTGACAAAGGGGAAGGGACCCCTTCCCATTTGCGATTGGGCTACTACATATTTGAAATTGGTGAATCTGCGAATCAGCCCGTTTGCGACCTGCAAAACGGTTTGTACATGTGGCCCTTGGCCTGCAGCCATGTCCCTTTACAGTGTCACAGGACTTCTAGGTGAACTGCAGGCCCAGACGGTACTTTATACCATATAATAAATATTGTTTTGCTTCTGCTCTAGATTCCCACATGTGTCTACACTGGTACATGGGTTGTACAGATACAGCACTGTTACTGAATAAATATTCCATGTGTGCAGATATTTAATTGAAAAATATTTGGCAGTGAAATTGATTTGGGACATTATGAGCTACTATTCCTATAATAATACACTCACTTTGGCACAACAGGATACACACAACCAAGTTAATATTAGACAGTAGGCTTTTCTCCCTGTATTGGAGCATTCTATTATAGTATTTACAGTTTGTCAAACATTAGTCGATGTCCTATATTAACCCTGTGGATTGGGCATATTCTACAGTAGTAGCTCTGACCATTGAAACATTTCTTGTGCTATATCAGTTTTTTTTTTTGGATAACACAAGTAGCTACATAAAGTGAGTGCAGCACTTTATGTTCAATTATTTTCCTTGCCATTGGTACGCCAGGCTCCATAAAAAATATACAAACAGTTGCAAATAAGCTCCTCCATGCTATGGAACCAGAATAAAACGGAGATACATTTCAGCAGGGTTTACGATGCCGCCATCTTTGATTCCTGCCACAAGTGCACCCCTTGGATAGCGGTTAAATGTTGCTGCATTCCACCGTCAGAGAATATGCTCTGCGTTCACAAGTTGCTATTGCTGCTGTTTCCATAACAAATGGGGGCAGATTTACAAGCCCCTTGCGCCACTCTTGCGTCATTTTTAACATGGGAAAAGTGACGCAAAAGTGGCGCAAGGGCCTTGTAAATCTGCCCCATGGTTTTTATTAGACAAGTCTATTGCCCAACACCCATCCTGGAAGACCAGTAGATCGCTGTTCATCTAGTCTCTACCCTTTGACCTCTCTGGCTTGGGCGACCATGCCAGGAGACTAAGCTCCTGCCAATTTAGCTTTTCAGGTCACTGAGACTGGCAAGCCCCTCGAGCACTTCAAGGTGGTGATCCTTCGTGAGGGAACGGTTCATGAGAGGGCTCTAAAATATGTAAAGAGATGCAGAAGTAAAGTCACACATGCTCCAAAGACGGAGCCTACACACAGGAAATGGTGTCACACTGAGACTAGGTGCAATGAACAAGCTACATTGCAGAAGGGTTGCAGTCGGTATGTTGCCCCATGCACAAGGTATTCATTAATTTATTTATTTTCGTCATGATATTTTGTAAAGCAAGGATCTACCAGAGAAAAACTTTACAAATGGCATCCTTACTGCAAGAGAGGGAGTTCAGCAATTTAGTACTGACAGTATTTTCATTCTGAGATCTTTCCAATCAGCAAGTAATCTGGTTCAAGAGTTTTTACACAAACACTGCCGTTCTCAGGCTCTGCTTCCTGAAATGGTTCCCACCACTTGTCTCAATAATGTAATGCGTACTTAGGATGCAACCTGTACTTCCATAGCATTCTGTGGACTGCTACCTTTCTTTGCAGAACGACTTTGTAGGCAGCCCACACCTTCCCTTTTACCAGTGCATGCCGATGCGTGACTTTGCAACTTGGTTGGGCAGTCCATTTATGTAGGGCACATGCAAGGGCAGCTCCTCCGTTATAGCCGAGGAGCGTCGCCCTACTGAAATGCCCCAGAGACAAAAAATAAAATGGTAATGAAGCTTACCATTTTATTTTTTGTCGACCCGACCCGAACGGAGTGTCAGAACAGGACGGGGCCGCAGCAGCAGGGAGTAGTGTGGGCTGCCTTTTGCACTTGCTCAAAGTGTGCATGTCTCTTTGGCTGGCCGTCTTGCGACGACCAGCCAGACATGTGGATTTTAAACCTCTCAACCCATCTGTCTTAAAGCAGCTGGGTTGAGAGTAAGTGCAGGCATCCAGTGCCCTCAGGAGCGCAGACAGAGGCTGATTCCTCCAACCAGGACGTTGCTATCATGAGCATGAGAGCAGCACCAGGATTGGCTTGGAAGCCTGCCTCGAGGAGAGAAGACGACAAAGGACTTTGCCTCATTTCAGTAAGGTAAGAGTTTTATTTTATTTAATGTATTATTATTATGTTTTCCCTATCTGCCCCACTACCCTCAGGACATGCCAGCCGCCACCTGTCACATGAACATCTATACGTGACACAAATAATGTGAAACATGAGCTCCGTCCACATATTTAATCATTCATTAGTTTATGCATTGTAATAGTTTAGGCAACACTTTATACTATTAGAATATTGAGTTTTAACTAGTGGTGTTCATACCAGCTGTGCTGTTGTTTTGTTTCTTTAGGCAAGAGAAGTGAGCACAGCTGTTATTCACACTCTTAAAGGTAAAAAGACAATTGCAAAGCATTTGCTGGTTGCTTGACCCGCTTCTAAGCTCTTTTCCCTGCAGTATTACAGAGATGAACCTGATGCTAACATGACTTACAGATGAGACCCATTGACTAAATCTAAAAGGGACAAAACATCGATGACACTGGAGTGAAATAGTCTTGACAGAAGTGCTTGAGTACTTATTCGGACCCTCTCCAGTGCTTTCGATGAGACGAAATACTAGATAATTCAATCCTTTTCTTCAGCTTTCTCTGTGAATCTAATTATTTTGCATCACTGGTCAGAACGCACTGAGCCATTTGCACGTGTGATCTAGTTTTACTTGATGATAAATGGACCGGGGAGGAATTATAATATACGTCTTTATTCAATAGTGGATCCCTTTATTGACTACCTCTCCTGTTTTTCTCTCATTGTCTTCACATTGAATTGATTAAGTTGACACAACAACTGAATAAACATTGATGAAATTGTTTCTGAATTAAATCCAAGGTGCCATTGATATTTTCTGCATGACTTACCCAGGTTCCTTGGCAAGGCGGGTTAGTCTTAGGATAATATACCAACCTATCCTAGCCAGAATATCAACTAAAAAATATAGTGATGATATATATCAGTGATATATATCAGTGATGATATATGTCTTCAAGGTGCTTAGATGTCGGGTTAAGAAGAGTAAGCCTATACTTATCTACGTACTTCCCTTCACCATATTATGGCAAATATTCTAGATATGATATTTTGGTAGCACGATATTTTATAATCTTCATTCTGAAGTACAGTCTGATAACAGAGAGTGCAATGGTGGGTTCTATTCAGAGGTCGAAATGCCTTAAAAAAAGTAAGGGAAATGTGATGCTGTGTACAATGGGGGCGGGGCGGAGCGAGTAAGCGTGGAGGGGGGGTCAAAGATGTGTCAAAAAAACATAATATTCTGTAACTTTTTTCGGTCTTTCACCTTCAGGTATAGACACATAAAATAACACGCGGCTTAAATGTAAAATAAATAAATGCACGTTAGGTTAATCAGTGGCAAAGGCACATTCGTACTTTGTGAAACCTCTATTAGTTAATGCACTGCAGAGGTCTGTGTGGGCAGCCAGAGAGCCACGGAATTGAATCCTAGTTGGAGCAGTGGAGAATAGCGAGGGGCATAACACAGGCCTTATGCCCCTTTAAAAAGGACATACTTCCCAGCTTTGCTGGTAACTCCTTTCCAAAACCACTCAAAAAGAATTAATTTGTGTCATCAGGATGTGCCAAGTGATTCTATCAATTAAAGCCAATACCGGCTTCCCAGCTTCCTTTACGTTTGCAGATTGACCCGTTGTGCACATTTACATTTCTTTCAGGTAAGCAGGCCCCCTGGCAAGTAGGCTTGTTTAGCTGTCTTCTCGCCTTCGGTTTCACAGCACAGGAGACTCACTGATTTACGCTGCAGCGGAAGCATTTCAGCTCTCAGAATTAACAATTCCGGGATAGTTATTCTTTCACAGAAAGTAGGGGAACTATTTTCCTTAAACGAAAAGGTACGGGCACATAGTGCCCCTCTTTTCCTGCCCACCTCGACCACTGGTTCTATTTACGCATTAGGCAACTCGACACACTTTGGAGTCAAGCATTTAAAATGGATATACGAACATGGCTAGTCCATGTGTAAAAATCTGTTCCTTGCAGTAAAACTCGAAAGGTTTGTCAAGTTATAGAATGCCATGGTCTGACCCATTTCCTAGAAAATGTGTGTTGTATATGCTGAAGGGTGACAAAGGAATATTAGTGTATTACTCAGATATGTATGCACTTTTAGCGCACAAAACTGGTAACCTAGATATCCACGTTGTGATGAGGCACATTGTTTTTTGTGTTAACACGGCAACTGACCAGTGCGTATTACATATAAATATTGGGTCCAAATGCTACCAGTACAGTGATGCACATAGTTTACTTTGCTCTGATTTGCATAAGGCATGCCTTTGTCTAGTGTGCGTTGGAATGCTACCCGAGAAATTGCCGGATGTTATACTATTTGCAAGCATTCCTCTCATCACCTTTTGTGTGTATTATATTATTTTGCTAAGAGCCAAAAAAGAGTAAAGGTGTAGAGACAGCTAAAGAGGAAGATTTGGACCACAAGAGTCTTCGACACAGAACTGTGGCCACAAACCCTTTACTCACCTATAAGCTTCGCAAGCAGGTCCCTTATCCTACAAGATCCGTCACATCCTCCATTCAGGGCTGGAATAATGTCAAATCACACAGTGAAGTTGAGTGATGGCCAGGATCATGCAATATCTCTGATTGCCCTTTAAGTTATTTCCTAATGTGTGCATGGGTGCTGTGGAGAGACTCAGAGGCACAGATGCTATGACATAATAAATTACTCCATGACGTCAAGATCTGGTAAACGTGCTTCTTTGTCATTGATAGTAAATATTCCACTGGTCCTTCTAAAAATACATGATCATAGTTGGTATTGTAGCAGATTGTACAAGAAGATATTCTGTACAGTGATGTCCTTAAAACAGGGTTCCAACACTGGGAAATTCTTTGGAAAGGAAAGAGTTGAAGAGTGAAAGGAGGGATTAATGAGACAGAGGAAAAAGGCATTATTGAGAAAGTGAAAGCTGCGAGCAAGGTAAAACAAGGGAAGTGGTGAGTTAAGATTAAAAAGTGTGGGGTGTTGGGAACTTTGGAAAAAAACATGACAGCAAAAAAAGGAAGAAAATAAATATGCAAGAAATTAATTTTAAATGTGGCTTTTTGATCAATAAAAATGTTTTATATTGGACATTTGTTGACCACTGTCCTTTGGCCTCTCTGTGCTACCTTCACAACCCACTTCTGGGGCTGGGCTCTTCCTCCTGTCCTCAGAATATGGCCTGATTAACTGCAAACTGTTTTTTGTAATATACCAAAAACAAAAAAAAACTACTATTGGCAGTGAGTGAAAGATTTAATCATATTTAACTTAAAAAGTTCGAAAAAGGTTGCCTAGGCAGTATAAGCATGTGATAGCTGGGGTCAATGTTGTCTCCACAAAAAAGGAAATTGTTAAATGAGTGACACAATGAAGCAGTCTGTAGCACCAGGTCTATGGCAGCCGTCCAGAGTTGATGGCTTTGGCAGGGTTTAGGGGTGGATTGTATCATTTTTTCCTTTATGCCTCACAAAGATCTGCCATCTAAGCCTTGCTAGCCCTTACCAATAGGATCCGTTTTTCCCCAGTTGGCCCACTCTCAGCCCTTGCCCTGCCTGTTCTGGGTTAATCTATTAGTAAGAATCGTGGAAGGGTCAGGTCCTCTGACAGTAGTTTTCTAATGACGTCATATTCATTGCCATAAGGCAAAACTCTATGCCATTGGCTACTTCATGCCTCATCTTATGGCAGAGGAGAATGAACTGAGACAACGAAATGAGCTCTGCCACAGTGGGGAGTCTCGGCTTTAGGGAGATACACTTAGAGATAGCAGGGGAAGTTGAGGCTTGAATGGTACATGGAGAGAGAAAAGTGGGACAGAAAGGTGTTGGGGTACTGAAAGAGACAAAGGGAAATATGAGGCTGTATTGTGGATACTGAGAGAAACAGAGAGATCAGAGCGGTATGAGTGATGCTGAGGGAGACAGAGAAGGATGAGGAGGGTGAAGGCATATATGGTGTGAGATAGAGTCCGGTTGAGGAAGAAGTACTCAGAGAAAACAGAAAAAGCTCTGTGAGATAGACATGAGTCTAATTTTGAGGTACATGTATTCAGAGACATAAAGAGCTCTGGTAGAGGGAGGGTGCAGAGGTCAAAACGCAGGCCTCTACATCCTTTGTGAAGAGGGGGCCCCAACTGTTCAGGGGCTCCCTAGCCCTTCAGTGGGCCCCATTCAGGCCAACATCAATGAGTATCTGGGAGACATGGGAGACTTACGGGCCCCTCGTCATATTCTGCAGGGCGGCCCTGTCGTTGTGCTTTACGTCACAGAGAAGATGTGACGTATATGCTCACAAAGACAAAGGGAAACAGACACGTGGGCGTGCTGAGTGAGACACGGAGTAGAGGTTAAAAGTGCAATATTTCCGGCAGGGCCTGTGAATGCTGAATTCCAGAAAAGTACCCAGGCAGTTAACGAGACACAGCTTCTGCTATTAAACAGATCCCTCAAACATATCCTTTGAGAGTGTAAAGAGATGGAGGAAACACTAACTTGACCACCTGTGATTGGCGCTTTTACTTGTCAGACATCCATGTGCATTGAGTTCACAAGCAGGTGAGACGAAGGAAAAAGTGCATCTGAAGATCATCTGGGCCTTTCTGCATCCCTCAAGTGAGAGAAAAAAACATGCAGAAAAATGAAATTTGAAAGAGCGTTTATTCAGGATAAGTCGGGAAGCAAGGATCAGCGAGTGATTTTAGTAAATTACTTTATTTACTTATTTCATGTGAGCATTGACGTGTATTCTTAAATTGCAGCAAGCAGATGCCTTAAAAATCAGTAAATCATATAAAATGTGATCCAGCGCGCGGCCAATGCCTAATCAGGGATCAATACTCAATAATAGAGTAGAACAATGGCCCATACACATGTACCCAAATCCCTGATGCGCTGGGGTCAATTTGATAAAAGTTCAATTCTCTTCCTCCTAAAACTCATATATGGCATTTCCAAAATAATTATCTATTTTATACATCAACTCTTCCTCTACTTGGTCGATGAACCAATTAGTTGAATAGTTGATGGTAATGATACTCCTTATCTGATCAAACATTCGATCAACTAAATATACACAGACTCTCGTTGAAGTTAATAAGTTTATCTTGAATCAATGGATAAAATGCTCAAAGCATACGGTTACAAGTGCAAACAATGAACTCACAAAGGGAGAGAGCATCAGCAATTCAAAATAGAGACAAACTCATCAATCAAATAATGACATTGTGCAAGAAGGAGTGGATAAAGAGACAAAAGTTTCAGAGACAAACTACATTCACAGATAAATTATGCAAGAACGAGTCGGAATAATACAAACCCGATGGATTTGTAGAAAACCACCCCTCAGGCCTAAGTGGTGGTGGGGATCCCCTGAAATAGGGTCAGGGGACAAAAATTTCACGAACAGGACAGGACAAGAACAGCTAGGCCTCTCTGCAAACCGACGATCAGCGACTCATCTCCCCTCTCTCAGCCTCTCCTAACGACACCATAACCACACCCCTAAAGGCACCCCAGTTATACCCTAAAACCTACATGTCTGTCCCACATCAGTTGTAACATTCAGCGTAACTAGACAGTTGATTGGTGGACTTTGGGGGTGGCATGTCACACCATGGTGACTTCACAAATTATTTGAGCTTATTCTTTGTTTTATGCCCGTTCTCATTAGCTCATATATTGTGCATTCACACGATCGGGTCTAAGTTACAGTTGTATCATTTTTAAGCAATGTCTACAGAAGAAGACCTTCTATCCCACGCTCTGTCACGTTGCTTGGCAGATGATCATCACATTGGCCTTCACCCCTTTCATCTCTTCTGCTGTGCTCAGCGCTTCAGCCTGCCTTTGTCAGAACAGCTTTTACTCAATTTTCCAACCCCGCCTTCATTCGGCCAACTTAAGAGAAAATGGTGTCTTATCCAGCTCACTATAGTAAATGGAAAATGAACATTCATTAATTATATGATAATGTAGTTTTCACTGTTTACCACCCACCTTTGCACTATTCCTTGTTAACGTCTTTCCTAGCATAGCTTCATGCAAAACGATATTATTTATTAATTCAAAGCAAGCTGCAACATGCAAAACTACGAAATGCACATGCGGCCTAGTCATGCATTGTTTCCCGTTTCTTTCAAAGCATAATGTAAATACGGTTTTAGTTCTTTCATGTGTTATCTCACGTTAGTGCATGCATGCGCAAAGCAGTTTCCCCTGTGTTCATGTAAGGTGCACGTTAATTTTCTATTACTACTTACTGTTAGTACGTATTATGGGGGTATTTTTCCGAGCAGGTTTCTTTTCGCGAAATCCTGCTTCATCAAATGAATTGAGCTTGTCTTCGAAAAATTAATATCGTACATGATACCAGAGCCACTCTCCTCTCTATAAAGCAGCTCTGCTTCCAGAATGATATAGCTGAAATGCACTGTACCTGAGTCAGCACTGGGGTGATGATGATTATCAACAACTCAAGTGACGTCTTCTGCACATTCACTGCCTGATTCAGTGAAATTGGCTATGCTTCCTCCCTATGGTTCCCAGGGGCGGCTGCTACTCGGGAGCGGAGGAGCGTCGCCCCGCCTGCTGCGAGTGCAGCAGGTAAACACAAATAAATAAAATGGCATGTCAATCCTATTTTATTTATTTGCTGCCGCACCGGCTCACACTTTGTACAGCGTGAGTGTGGGGGCAGGCTGAATTCTGCAAATTCAGGATGGCAGCACTGGTCTACAGTGCGCATATCGAATTGGCTGGCTGTTTTGCCACGGCCAGACCAAGATAAGCACTGTAGACCCAGCAAATCAAAGGCTGTGAAGCAGCCTGGGGATTGCTGGCACAGGCCCCCCCGCTGTCAAAATGAGCGCTGGGTGAGCTTGCTCCCACCAATCCTGGAGCTGCTTTCACAGCATGAGAGCAGCTCCAGGACTGGTTGAAGATGCGGAAAGGAAGTCCTTCATTTTCCTGCTCGTGAAAAGCTAAAAGGAGTGTCGCAGCTGTTGTGCTCCCAAATTTATGGTGAGTCGCGCGCCTTCGCTCCGCACCATTTTTTATTTACGGTAGCCGCCACTGGTGGTTCCACTTCATTGTTGTTCAGCGGCGCACCCTGCTGTGAAGCTTCACCCCCCCCCCTTTAAGCTCGCTCATGGTGCATGGAATAGGAAACTTCTACATAGCAGATATATCCTCCTAGCAGGGCGCTAATGCTTAAGCAACAAGCGCCTGCTATATTCTGTGTTTCATGCATGTTGTCCACCTTATGACACTGCAAAGGTCAACACTAGTCTATTCACTGGCAATTTTTTTCCTTGACTACTGCAATGACATTAATATGATATCCAAGCATAAACTATTGTAAAACTGCTTGGAGATCATTCCTTTGCTGTTCACTTCCATCTCATACCCAAACATCTTCACTATTTACCTGTAGCGTGGAAGTCCATGCACTGGAGGTCAATCAAAGACCAGGCAAACTTCACAGCACCACACATGAGGCACTCCCTGTCCTACCCCAAAGCTATTGTACTAGAATCTTTCTGCAGTTCCAGCACTTCAGGTGTCTATTATTGTCCTGCTTGATTCTGTTCCATTGCTGTAAAACGAGGGACAGATGGTATGCTGTCAAGAGCATGGCATACCAACACTTCAAACTAAGGGACTTCCTTCTGACTCTGATCCACTGGAACCCTCATCATATGTTGTTTAAAAGAGCAGTGAAAACACACCTTTTTACGTCCTGCCAATGGATGTTCATGTTTTGGCCTGCGATGTTATTCATTATGCATTGTACTCTATTGGGCATATTTACAACAAAATGTCGGAGCGCGGATCTGCGAAAAATTTGGCAGCGCCGTGCTCCGACATTTCCAAAACGTAGGGATACGTACAAATTACAACAATATGGTGCACCCTTGAATTTTCCCTAAGTGCTGGGGCTAAAATTAGCTGCCTAGCGCCAACTCAGGCATCCTTGCACTATAGTGCAAGGATGCCTGCATTGTAGGGAATGATTGTTTATGTGCAGGAAGGTGTCCATTCCTGCACAATCCATAATGGCGATTTGTTACTTCTATGTGTGCTGCATTCTGCAGCACACATAAAAGTAGCAAATCATCATTATTTAATGATTGTTTATGTGTAGGAAGTGACACCTTCCTGCACATAAACAATCATTAATGGTGTTTTGCTCTTTCTACATAGAAAAAGCAAAAACAAGGAGAAATAAAAGTATTTCTCCTCGTTTCGCCTTTCTAACGCCTGCTTAGTTTTTGGCACTGCCACATATTTACACCTCCTTGTAAATCTAGGGCAGTGTCAAAAAGCAATGGGAGTTGAGGTGTAATGCCCACAGCAACACCCATTGCATGCCCCTTTCAGGCTAAGTGATGCATGTAAAGGGGCCTTATCTACAAGGCAGCGTTAAGCCACAAAATGTGGCTTAGCGCCGCTTTGTAAATATGGAGAAGGGCATAGCGCCACCAGAACGTTGCTAAAATTGATGTTCTGGTGGCAATATCCCCTTGAAATATACCCCTATGTTTCTGAGTCTCCTTCCCATTTGCTCTCTCTGGAACTGATGGATGTGTAGTTTGTCAGGATAGTGAGTCACCTTTGCAGGTTCAAACCTGGCCCAGATTTAATCTACCTTGACTTTTGAGAAGGCATGAGTGAAGCTGGGGAAGATGGGGTTCAGCACTTTTGTGAAGAGGTTCTTAACTTTGTCAAAAGAACAGTTGTACCAGTTGCCACACCAGAATAATTCATGAACCTGCTACAAGTGAATGTCATGTTCGAAGATGGAAACCAACAGACTCAACATAAGTAAAGAGTGGTATATGTAGTCTATTGTAGGCTGGAGGTCGTAGTTCCTCAGACCACCTCAAATGGATTTTATGTTATATGACAACGATTTTTTACCTCTTGGCAGGCCCTCAGAATCATTATCTTAAATTTGATGGCCTCGGTGAACCTGCAAAAGTATTGCAAAGATGTAAGAGATGCTGAGCGTTTAAGAAAACAGTCACAACTCACCTTCCCAGGATCTTCCAGACAGCAGTGACCACAGCAGCAAGCGCCTTCAGGTTGTTAGAATGAGTACCAGTGTAACAGATGATGATTCCATCTGTTACTATCCTCGAAGAGACAGCTGCTTTGTGGTGCATGCTATATGTGAATATATTTACTATAGTAGGTATTTTAGACTTTTAATGTTATGCATGCTTTTGTATCTGTACGCTTTGATGGTTCTTGTTTATCCGAATAAAGCTTATTTGATTTGATTTGAATATAGTAAACACTTGTGAATCTTGTCTCAGCCTCTCAGTGATTTCATGCAGAAGAGCGGTGGAGTGCATCGACAACCAGGCAACCATGAGCAGTTGAAACATACCTATGATTCTTTGTCTGCATTACAGTATCACTTTGCTATCGTTTTCTTCTGCTTCACAGCAAGCAAAAGGAACATCAATTTAGCTCTTATCAAGATCACTCATATAATATTTATAAAGTGCTCACAAAGTAATAAAGGATGCAAGGAGAAGTGAACCACGTGCTGTCTGTCACCGACAATGTCCAGCCTGCCTCTTTATCCCTTGAGTGCATGAAGTGCAGTTTGCTGTTCTGGTTGTGCACAGGGATCCAGTGGCAGATTAAATCCTATGGTGGCCCCTAGGCAGTAGAAATTTTGGTGCCCCCTTGCAAATTATCTCCTAATACCCAATGCGTCAGATTTTTCTACAAACTGACAGCTGCCACAAGACAAGCTTTTAAGAGACAAATTGTTATGCGAATCTGATGTCTCCGGTTTATGTACTTTAAGCTGTTAATGGATACATTACATTAATACAGTATTTTCTCTAGAGTGTTTAATGTACATTTTTCGTTTCTTTGCCTTGATTACTTTTTTTCTATCTTTTAGAAACAATATTTAAGAAAGGTTGATTATAATTTTCTTTCAAGATCAAATCAATATTATTTTAATCCGTTATCGTGGGCCCCTAAAAGGAGTGGGGCCCATAGGCCAGTGCCTACTTTGTCTATTTGGTAATCCGGAACTGCAGGGATCACTCATTTGCAGACTCTGAAGTGGTAGGAACCACCCAATAGTACCATTGGTGAGAATGAATGCGTCTCTGACTGAGCAGGATGCTGGGTGCTGGGTATAACATGTTCCTTTGTGCTTCCAGTGTTTCCTTGACATAGAGATATCTTTGCCGAGGAGACAAGTCCTTGCTCATGGGAGATGGTGTGAAGGTTGAGACAGATAAAGTATATGGCAATTACTACACAAACAGTACAATATATTACATAAACAAGAAATGGCACTATAATAAACACAACCAACAATAAACATTACAACACTACAAAAACCTCTGATAGCACCATAAATACACGGAATATATTTGGTAGCTCCAAATTCTTAACTGCATATCTGCATATTTGTGGAAGAAAATCATATCAAATAAAAGTTTGTCAATACTAAACATAAGCCCTCTAATCTCATTTTCATACTAGTTATAAACAGATCTTATAGTTAGTTTGCCAGTGTTACTAGGATCTCTTGGTAACTCAGAGTTCAATGACAGAGTGAGAGAAAGAGAAGAAGAGCAAAGACATTCATTCAAGAAATCAGTAGATCAGATTGATAGATATCAAGGGTGGGGATTTTTCTAATCATTGAGGCATAATTGAATATGTGGTCAATCAGTGAAGTGAGTAATTCAAATGAAGGCCTGCAATTTTAGGAAACAGTGACATGGATTGTGACTGTGAGTGTCGGCTCAATTTGAAAACAAGCAAAAAAATAAAGGAATAGACCTTCTATACACATCCAGTCATAGGTTTAGCGGAAACAGTCTCCTGCTTTCCTGTAACTTTTCAGTTAATCACAGAGACTGTGCACCCTGAGCTCAAGGAATACAGTTCTGGTTTACCCACATTAAATGCTATGTAACTTTCGACGAGCCATTAGGTGCTCCTGTGCTGCACTTCCCTGAGCTGTATTGGGCAGAACATTATGAATATGCTGATACATTTTGACAGTCTTGTTCTGGTTCGCCAAAAGAGACCACAAATAGACGTGTCTTGATTTTTCTAGACGCAGAACGTGCATTTTGCTCCCTAGAATGGTCATTCCTATTTGCGGTGTTGCGATGAGTGGGCATCACCAGAAACATATTGAATCTAATTTGTTTACTGTATATTAGAACATTGGAATATTGGGAGCTCCATTGAAAACAATGGAGTGCTCTGGGCTTCAAATGGCTGGAAGAAGCCCGGAGCTCAAACGTTCCAATGTTTTTTCACAGCTGTTGCTGTGAACAAAGGCCTCACGGAGCCCGAGGGGATTCTAATTTGTTTTACAAATTAGAGCATTCTACCTTCTAGGGGCAGAATGTTCTAATAGCCTTAGAGCCCTAATTAGTAGGCTCTACAGGCCATTAAAAGCCCAATCCCTTGTTAAAGACCCTCGCTTTCGGCTCGGGCCTTTAACACTGAAGTGGGCCTTTAATGGCTGGTAGAGTCCGCTAAGGTGGGCTCTAAGGCTATAATTACCCCTCCACCCATGTCCACAGTTTTGGCTACACATCTGACCCTTTGCCGATCCAAAGAGGCACCAGACAGGGCTGCTTGCTCTCCTCACTCCTATTTGTGTTGTTGTTCAAACCAGTCGCAGCTAGATTGAGGTCTGAGCTGTCTCACCGAGGCATCACTATACCTTTAAAGCGTACACTACTGTCATTGTACGCTGATGATATTATGCTATTTGTCAAAAAACAAGGCGTTAACCTCGTTTCCATTCGTAGGGAGGTGATACAGAGGGCTCTCAGGAATACATATTAACTGGGGAAAATCAGAAATAATGCCGCTTAAAAACAACACCAAATAGATCATCCTGGAAACATCCACTTACATAGAACGAGGGGACAGTCAAATATCTAGGCACACTGATATCAACAAATACACAAACCCTGGTCTGTGACAATGACAGACACGCAGCGGCCAAGCTTACAGGCAAAGTCGAAGGATGGATCACCTCCCATTGCCAATGGCCGGTAGGGTAGTGTTGATTAAAATGATTGTCCTCCTCAAGTTTTTATGTGTTTAACAATATCCCAATCCTACTTAACAAGAATTTTCTTGCCACCCTACGCTCGCTGCTCATAAAATTAACATGGGAGGGAAATTCCCTAAACTAAAATGGGACAGTATCACCATGCCATATGAAAAGGAGGTGGTTTCAGTCCCAGATCTTCAAAGCTACAATCATGCAGCGCAATCTCATTACGGTGCCTACTGGTTCAACCCCAAAAGCTCAGCCCCATTGAGTGAGACCAAATCGAGACTGGCGAACTAAGCACTATGATTGCAAATAATCCATAGACACCTCTGAGCCTCTACCGCCCTCACCAAATTCAGGAGTGGCCTCAAGACCTGGATGTTCGAATAGCCCCCGCCCAAGCAGCACCTGGTTCCCCCCCCAGGGTGATTAGCGCACACTACAAATACTGATTGATTGATTGAAACCCAGCAGCTTCTACACACTTTAAAATGTACATGCTGGTCAATCTGATCATGCCCAGGAGGGCGGAATCATCCTGCCTATAATCACCTGCAGTAATGCTGGCCACCAACTCTGCTATCATCCTTACGATCGAACCTAGGGGTGTTGACAATGAGAAGAAAGCGGGAGTCACACAGATCGAGCATCTGTATAAAGGAGGGACATTTGTATCCCTGGAACAGTGTACCGGCAAATAAATGCCCTTGACATTGTCAAATTATAGGTGTGGCATGTGATTTCAAAACTATGGTCTGCATTCCCTGCTGAGTGCCTGAACTTCCTCCACTAACCCACCTACTCCCATAGCCAGACAACAAGGTTAGGTCTCCAAATTATGTAGATTATAAACAGACAGCCTCCCTAAAGCCAATAGCAAAACATTAGAGAAATATTCATGCGATATGTGCGAGGGTCAGTGACTCTGTCTGGATGTAATGTATCACTGTACACAAACTAAATTATGTTTAGAAATCATAGACACAAACTGTTACATTTTAAGTTTGAAAATAGGATGTAATGCACTCCTAAATTCCTCATCACCATTGACCCCAACACTCCACGGAGCCGGCAGACTTCTTTCACCTTGCCTGGGAATGCCCACCAGTAAGATCATATATATATATTTTTTTGCAGATTTATATAGCGCGAACTCGACCCGAAGGTATTGGAGCGCTTTACATGAGCACTAGTTACGTTACACAAGGACACATTCATATTTTTTTGGTAGGCACGGGGAGATTAAGTGATTTGCCCAGAATCACAAGATATGGACGCGACCCCGAGGCTCGAACCTTGGTTTCCCAGCTCCAAAGTCGGCAATCTAGCCGTCAGACCACATCCTCTCCCCTATATTGAGCGGAGATCACCAGGACCACCACTACGATCACTGAGGCACTGGTAGTATGCTCCCTAAACTCCTGCAGGGGCGCAGCTTGGTCAGTAAGACTAGGGGGTCTGAGCTTCAGATTTTCAGACAATCAAGGAGGCATATCATGTTAATCATTATATGGGAAGCAGCGCATGAGGGGGGCTTAAGGACAGGGCCTGACTGGCTGTGGTGGGAATCGGCGTTTTCCCGGGAGGCTGGAAGGGTAGGGGCCGAATTTGCAGCTGTGGGGGCTGTTTTTGTTACTGGGACTGATCTTGCACTGGTGCTACTATATCAGCCCCCAGTAACAAAAGCTGCAGGGAGGCTGGCCCATCAAAATTGCCAGGGCTGCCTTGGGTTCCCAGTCTGGACCTGGCCAGAGGGAAGGAAAAGGAGTGCGGATTGTGAGAGTACTTAAAACAGTATTTTGCAAAATAACCATGTTTCAAGACTTTCAAAACAGAGACGAGAGAGTGTTTTTGTCTGAGTATTTAAAAATCCCATGTGAAATCGAACAGACACCTTACCATACCCAACTGAAAGCTCCTATATCCAACTATTCATTAAAGAAGACATTTATTAAGGGGGATATAACACCCCAAACACCCCCCCTGAAGCTACGCCCCTGAACTCATGCTGTTGAGTTTTGATGCCACTACCAAAAAAGAGTATAACTGCTGTGCTAATGTTACTGGTGAACCATCGGCGGCTCTTCCCTTGGATGAAGCCCCTCCCCATCCCACGGCACTAAAGACTGGTTCAAGGATGCTGCATACTGTGAGGCGACAGAAACTGGTGCTGAACTAACCCCGAGACCGTGCTTAGATGCTATCTCGCCTCAACTGTTTAGTATGTGTGTGCCAAAACTACACCCAGTATCCCGCTTGTGACTGTTAAGATGAGTGCTGATATATGTGACTGAAATGCAACCACAACTGATACTTGCGTTGCATACTATCACAGAACTCAAAAGGTAGGTGTTGTAATGAAGTAGTCCAGTCCAGGTTGTATCTTTAAGTATTTATTCCAAGTAAGATCTTAAGTAGAAGAGAGCCCCACCAGGAGCAGCCACCCTGCTGCTCAGCCCATACACCAACTGACATTCTCACTCATCCAGCATTCCGCAGTCACCTCTCACACCAACATTCTACTCCACACTCACACTGGCTGAGCAACAGGTATAACACATCTCCCTTTTTTACACAAATGAGAATCAACTTCAAATGAATAACAAAAATGAAAGGTGCAAGTAGAAGATGGCAATACAATAATTACATGCAGCACTGGGGCAATGAAACAATTTCAACGTAATACATGTAGATATAATGATGATGGAAAATATACATGTATGTTAAATAACAGAGAATAGATTTATAAAAGAGTAACAGAACGCAATCCAGCAATCACAGCAACTGAGAGCCACACAAGCGCACTCACCACATCTCCCTTTCCACAATACAATCCAAATAAACGCAACACACACTACCATGCCACAAACACAAGCTAAACCCCAACACCAAAGCAAGCTGACTGGCCAGGCCAACAAGAGGTAGAAAGGGTGCCAACAGGGAAGCATGGTAGGAAACCAAACAGAAAAAAAAACACGAATCTGTGGAAGGTAATTCCACAGGGAACGATCAGCAGAAACAGTGCCCTCCACCCTTACCCGTAGTAACGGGTGTGCCGAAAAAAAAAAAAATTCACACAGAACCTAGAGTGGAACAACGTAGTTCCACAACATCATAGAACAGAAACATTAAGTCACCCGGAGAACACAAACAACACTGTAAGGAATAATAACAGCACTGCCCCCAAAGCTAGTTGAGGGTAAATGTGTGGGAATATACCACACGGCACAACGAATACCTGGAAAAGTGGGGAACTGCAATGTAATCAAAAACACTGCTTCACCTAAATCACAACCACATAAAAGTGGAAACCGCAATGCAAACAAAACACCTCTTCACTTAAACTCTCCAACATCTGTATTAAAATGGGTGGTGGGGAAAGACCGACCCATAACCACATACCAGTGGGATTGAAAAGCACAATAGAACAGTAAGGGACAACTCGACAGCTACTGACTTCAATACATATAAAAATCACTGCATGTGACACTTTCCACGAGGGTGGACGAATTCTTGGTATGCATTTATAACAATAATGAACAGGTTAGGAAGAAATATCCGTAATAATGAGTAATTAGACCTGCATAAAGGGTCAATCTATCACATGTGAAGAATATATGAAGCATAACGTTGAACCTCAGGGAGTAAAGAAAGAATCAAAAACATAGAGTAGTACAAGCACTAGGAAAGAAGTACTGTCCCAAGAAAACAATAAGATAAAATAAATAAAGAGGTCACCGTGGTCATACTGAAGGTTGGAAACCTGTGAACAGCAACAAGAAAAAACAGTACCTTGGTTGAAGATTTTCTTTTGTGGAACAACTTCAAAACAGCCCTCTGAAAATAAAATGGAAAACCTAGGAGGAATGATCACCAGCACTAATGTCTCGGCACGGAGGAAGAACACAGAGAAATTTGATGAAGTCTCCAATACCAGGACGCAGTAACTTGAAGGAAAAGAAGAAACACCGCTGAAGTGCTGCATGACGACGAAGTTGAGTAGAGAGTACAGGCATGGGAATCAGGAACTGGCAAACTCGCAGTGCAGGGAGAAACACTTCAGAACCTGACGACGACAGACTTCGGCTGTGTGATGACGGCATTAGGAAAATAAATATTCGGAAGAAAACGTGGTTGGCAGCAACACTCGATAGAGAAGGAAGTAACACATGAGAGAGTCCAATGTAGTATAATTCAGCCGCCAGCCGCAAGATGGCGGCACGCACGGTACGCCGTGCAGGATGGCTAACGGCATGAGCTTGCTTCCCAGGTTGACACGCAGCAACAGTGGCGGAGAGAAGAAACGTCACCGAAGGAAGAACCATGGCAACGGGAAGATCCACGCAGCTGAGGTTCGAGGTAAGAAGGAAAGAGCGCGCGCTAAGCATGGCGCACGCTATTTTCAAACCAAAACAGGGCGGTTGAACTGCCAAATGTAGAGGAGGAACGAAGGTCGAAAATAAATAAAAATAGACTCACCGCAAATGTCCCAAGACTTGCCATCACACACAGATGATGTAAAATAAGCGTGTAAACAAAGTCTTGTAACCGGCTCCACAAAAGTAATTAATATGGATGGCGCTTGCTGGAAGGATGCAGGAAGAAACACTTCTCCTTTACGTACGGAGCTGGCACCGAAGCAATAAGTCCACAGAATTAAGTGCAGTAAAAGGCAGATGGCAGAAAAACAGGCAGCACAGCAGGGAAAGTTCACTAAAGCAGTAGAGGAGCAGAAGCAGGCAGAAGGTTAGCTCTTCAGGGAACAAGATGTCGCTCTAGGAAACTGTACTTAAAGAAGGGGCTGTCCCAACATAGCAGGGGAGGGAGCACTGTCCCCAAGGAACAGGAGAAGCACACTTCCTCCAAGACAGGCAAACAGTGAACAGCAGGTAGAAGGCAGGCATGCAGACAGGAACTGGCACCATTGAGTTGCGGGCGACCGGTGAGGTGGTCACTGGTGGGGCTCTGGGTGCTCTGGGTGCCAGGATTCTTTAAATGCGCAGCTCAAGGTTTAAGAAAGGCTTTACCTTTAAAGTTCTTTAATCTTCAAATTTTCTGTAGGTGGCACACGTAGGTTCTTTCCTCAGAATCGTCGCCAAATAATGTTGTAATGAAGTAGTCCAGTCCAGGTTGTATCTTTAAGTATTTATTCCAAGTAAGATCTTAAGTAGAAGAGAGCCCCACCAGGAGCAGCCACCCTGCTGCTCAGCCGATACACCAACTGACATTCTCACTCATCCAGCATTCCGCAGTCACCACTCACACCAACATTCTACTCCACACTCACACTGGCTGAGCAACAGGTATAACAGTAGGTACTGTTGACTGTCACATGCCATAGATTCATTGAAATGCACCATGCCTTTCTTGCTGTTAAGCTTATAAAAAGCCTTAAAAAATAGAAAATGACTCCACATTGCCAGACATCCAAGCTGAAGAAGGGTGACAATTTGACTCTGTATGCAAAACCTTTGAAGCAGCTAAAGATGTATTTTGGTCAAAAACTCACAATGCCATCCTAAATTTTTTTACCAATCTTCATCACAAAGAACTCTAGGGAGATGATGAAGGCACGTGGATTTCCTTCTGTACTATGTCGTTTGTGGGTATCTCATCCAGTCCTTGATTTTTCTTTGGAAGTGGGTGCTCACTATTATTTTGAATTTAAATATTGGAAAAAAACAGTGCACTTAACTAAACGCAAGGAGGATATAAGGAATGTATACAATAATCATAAATGATAAAGGACAACTTGAGATTATCCCATACAGATCAACCCACCTGGAAATGATATCCTGCAAAATGTGGGTTTTGGGACCTTGAGTTTCGCAAGGTGGTGCGGAACATTGACATCATAGTGCAGTGCCTAGCCCTCCAAAAATATTTTACGGGTGCTTTACAATAGAAGATGTTTTTTTCTCCGAAAACGCAGGGAAATCCTGAGCAAGCTTTGTCTTTTCAATCAGGTAGCTGAATAAACGCTGCTCCACAGAGCCCCGAGCCCCGAGCCCCGGGTCCCATGGGGGCAGGTTTCTATGCTTCAGTAGCAATGGTACACTCTATTTACCACATCTAAGACCAATTTCCTTGCCTTCCGCTCCTTTGATAGTAACTGAAAGGTCAGCATTGTGTCTGTGAATGAAAGGGACACTTAATGTAGTAATCAATAGCCCCATTTAATGCACCCTCGCACCCCCTCCTCTCGCTCCCTCTCTGTCTGTATCTCTCTCCTGCCTGTGATTGGCTGCCGCGCCACGCGCCTCATGAGATGGCTTGCTCAGCGATTCATGGTCCTTTTTAATTCCAAGAGAGCAGAGACAGGTCATTCATTTCTCTCAAATAGGTTGAAGGGAATTGAAATTTTAGAAGGTAGAGCGCTATCAATAGGCCGTATTCCTCGGGTGCAATCTGACCTGCCTTTTTATCCGAGCAGTTTGAAGCTGCTGCTAAAACAGCGAACAATGGGATGTGGGTGAGGGAGGGGGGTTGTTCACTGAACCAGAAACCTTATTTTTCTTCACTGGAGTGATCATTTGAGGTTGTATCAGGTGCAGTATTTTTCCTTGTAAGATAATTAATTGTATAGTAGGCACGTGCGGGGAATTCACAAAGAGATGTATTTGATCTATAGGCTAATAGGTGATGTTTTATGTTCACATGCACGTGTGAGAGTTTTGCTATTTGGAAATCCGCATATATTCCCTTGTTGTGAACGCACACATAAGCATTTCGGGCCAGATGTACAACCATTTCATGTAGCGCCTCCAATTTGCGACACATTGCGAGTCGCAAATTGCAAGGTGATAAATGAAATGTACAACAGTGTGTTTAACACTGTTTGTGATTCCCAATGGGGTCGCAAATTGCGAGGATCATTAATAATAATGGGCCATATGTATGAAAGTTTGGTTTTGCGATTCTCAAATAGCAAATTTTAGAGAATCGCTATTTGCGAATCGCAAAACGAGATGTATGTAGGATTTGCAATAAATTTTGCGAATCCTTCATATTCCTTAATTGCGAATCGCAAATTGCGATTCGCAATTAAGGAATACTCTCCCCATTCATTCCTATGGGCCTAGAGGCCCATAGGAATGAATGGGAAGACATTCTCAATTTGCGATTAGCAATTAGAGAATCGCAAATTGAGAATGCAATTTCAAGGGTGCCAGGGTGTCAAAAGGACACCCTGTTGCACCCCTGAAATGTGCATGTGTGCACATATGGCACACATACATGCCCTAAGGGCATGTATGTGCGCCACATGGCACTTTAAAAATGCAAAAAGTGCATTTTTAAGTGAAATCGTAAGTTACCACCAACTTGAAGTTGGTGGTAATTTGCGATTCCTAAGCCCAAATTGCACTTTTTGTGCTTTTACATTGCATTTAAGGAATCGCAATTAGCGATTCCTTAAATGCAATCGCAAAATAGGGAATCGCAAAATTTGCAATTCCTTATTTTGCAAGGGGGTTTCAGTGTGATACATTGCACACTGCTAATTTGCGATCGCAAACGCAGAAATTCTGCGAATTTCGGCGTTTGCGATCGCAAATTGGCTTTATACATATGGCCCAATGAGCCTCTCGCAATTTGTGAGCCCATTGGGAATGCCAGCCCTCCCAGGGATGGTGGCCTGCTGGGCTCAGCAGACCACCATGTCTGGGACTGCTTTTAAATAAAACAGTTTTTTTATTTTTTAAATGCAGCCTGTTTTCTTTAAAGGAAAACATTTGTACATGGTTTTGAGACTCGCTATTTGGAAGGGAACGCCCCTTCCAAATAGCGAGTCGCTAAACCTATTTAGCGAGTCGCAAAAAATTGCGACTCGCTAAATAGGCTATGTACGTGGCCCAATAAGTTTTTCATGCGCAAACGGGTTCGCAAACCCGTTTGCGCATGCAAAAACGGGTCGTACATCTGGCCCTTCATGATTTAGGTGCAGAAACTTCTGACATTCATACATAAATTGGAGATTTACACCTCTTATATTACTCAACACATGGGTATTTTATGTAGTGAATGTAAAATATATGAGTACATTTAGAACAATTATAAAACTGTGTCGATATTAATGTGTCTTTAGTGGTAGTATGAACTTGTTTTCTATATACGGGGCCTCTTTCAGCATACTTCTTTTGATGTTGTAGCTGCCACTACAGTATGTGGAGACCCGATCCCCATGTCCCCATTTTAGCATTGCTGCTGCCAAGCTATGGAATGATCTACCACTTGAAATTAGACAATGTAACACTCTGTCTTTGTTTAGGAAAAGGATCAAAACGTGGCTGTTCCCCAGAAATTGATCCTTTGTTTCTGAATGCTGTCTACTTGGGTCTACCCCCGCAGTTTTTTTTTACGTTTGCTTGCGCCACGTTCTACAGCGCCAGGGTACCCGTAGGGTGTTTGTTGCGCTTTATAAATGCTATATACAATACAATACAATACAATACAATACAATGTCTTAAATATAAAAAATGAGGTATAAGGGAAAAGGGTAGGGGTACTCTGCCCCCTGAACCTTGCAGGAGAGCGTCGCAGGGAGACCCCATATGTTGAAATAAAAAAAAAAAGTTTCTTTACGAGGCACCGCGATGTAGCCGACGTCCCATTGGGGCCAGCACTGGCCCCCTGTGTCATCCTGCGAGCTCCTGTGGGAGTCCTGCGGAATTAAAAAAGACCAACTAAACACAGCCTTTACCCTGTAGAGAGGTCTTTATTGAGAGGCCAGTCTCTCACCAAACTCTTCTGTGCACAGCCTTCGTCCAGTTGAGAGGTCTTCAGAGAGAGGCCAGCCCCTCACCAAACCCTACTTTGTCAGCTTCCTTCTGTTCAGAGATCTTTTTGGAGAGGCCAGTTCCTCATTAAATCCTACTATGTATAGCTTTCTCTCTGTACAGAGGTCTTTACGGACAGGCCAGTCCCTCACCAAACCCTACTATGCATAACCTTCACCCAATACAAATGTCTCAGTGGAGAAACCACTCCCTCAACAAACTCTCTCACACTCAGCATTTGCCCCCTTCAAAGGTCTTCTTGGAGAGGCCACTCCCTCATCAAACCCTGCCACGCATTGCCTTTGCCCTGTACAAAGGTCTTTGTGTAGAGGCCATTCCCTCAGCAAATCCTGCTACGCACATCTTTTGCCCTGTACAGAGGTCTTCGAGGAGAGGCAACTGTCTCACCAAACCCTACTACTCAGATCCTTCACTCAGTACAGAAGTCTTGGTGGTAAGAGACCACTCCCTCACCAAACCATACTACATGGAGCCTTCGTCCCAAACAGAGGTGCTCATGGAGAGGCCATTTTCTCACCAAGCCCCACTACAGACAGTGAACGTCCTGTACAGAGATGTACACAAAAAGGACATTATCTCACTGTATCTAAGTTGTAGTGTATGGGCAAGCGGCTATTATGCACTGCATTTATCGTAAACAGAAATGCACACACTGCAGGTTTGTGACACATGTTACATGTCACAAAATTAATCGAAACTTTCCTCATTCCCACTGGTATGGGGAAAAAGTGCCACATCAGAGACTCCTTTGCACGGGGCTTGGTGCTATCCTCATCCTCCTCAATAAGTTGTCTCTCTTCCCCGGATGCAACTCTTCAAACCCCAGTTGACAGATTTAAAAAAGTAGGAAGAGTACTGTGCAAGGTGGTATCACCACTAACTGTGAGCCTCAAATGAGAATCAAGAATCGGAACTTCCTGTAAATGAACCAAGACATTGATTTCAACCAATCAGGTATGTTTCTTGCATGTGAGAGCACTCCAGTGAAAGTAAAAAATGGACCAAGTATCTCTAGGGTCAAACTTAAATAAAAAGCACTCTTTCATAGTAAATGCAACTTATTTAAAATATCGGCGCTCATGAGATTCCAGCTGGATCTGCAACAGGAGTTACAGCCCTCTTGGAGTTACCAATGGGATCCACTCATTGGCTGAGAGACTCCTGTAGGTGTCTCTTGGGACCTGCAGCACTCCCTGGAGAGCAGGAAATTAAAATAAATAAATAAATGCATTAGAAAGTACACATTCATTAGTACAATAACATGGGCAAGTCTTTGCTATGCATGCTCTACACTTTTAATGTAGATTGTGATTAGAGCCCACTTTTTATGACAGACAAGCCCCATTAGATAGGCGACTCTCTACTATGCACAGCATGTACTCTCTGCACAGATTTTATGCAGACTCCACTCTCTTAAGAAACACAAACCTCATTAGGTGGGCAAGCCTCTACTACTCTCAGACTGCGCTCTGTGTTCAGACTGTGTGTACAGCTCACTCCGTCCAGATATGCAAGCCCCATTAGGTGGGCAAGCACATACTTTGCACTATATGCGTGTGTATGGCCCATTTTGTGTATGGCCCCTTTGCTTCACACATCTAAGCCCCATTTAGTGGGAAAACCCTAATACACACAGCCTGCGCACTCTGCAAATCTCTTCATGGTGAGCCATACCCTCCACATATCCAAACTTCCCTACGTAGCCAAGTCCCTGCTATGAACAGTTAGGGATGGTAGCAATGTGTTATTTTACATTAAAAAATCCCTAGACCTTAACTGAAAAAAACAAAGGTTAAAGGGACGTTATAGTTAGGCAACAATGTCAGTGATAAAGTAATGTTTAAAACCAAAAAAAACTACAGAATGTCACCAGTTATAGTTCAACAAGCTAACTATAACTTATGCCTCCACCATGCACTGCTTATGACCTCACATATAACATCACTCATGGCATGTTTAAGTGGAGAGCAGTTTCTTGATATGGAAATAGGGAACACTCTACAACACCACTGACACTACAAATCTGCTCACGTCAGATGTCTGTTTTTGTAGCAGAGTTTTTAAGCATAGGATTAGCACAGGGAAGTCCACACCGAGCTAGAAAGTGACAAAGGCTTTTGCAACTTTTAGAACAAAGTCTTTAAGCACAGGATTAGGATGTGCCATCAATGCTGAGATCAGTTATCCACAAATGTCCAGGGTTCCCTGCTTCCTTTTGTGCATAATTTATGCAGTACTCTAAGCCTGAAAGGGCGTTATATATATTACCCACTGGTTAGTACTAGTTAGGTCAGTGTTTCTATAGGAAATGAGAATTTTGCATTTCTAATAACTTTAATACTGTTCGACAAATCTCCACAAAATGTTCCAAAAATGGGACCTTTTTGACTTCTTAGAAGCATGGATATTTTTGGAGTGATCTGTCAAGAGGAGGGAAAGAAAAAAGTGGTTTCCAAAAACACAAAATCCCCATGCATTTTCTATAGACTTCTTTAGACAGGGCTACAGCAAAAAGTGCTGAGCGTAATTACACCAAATTGGCAGGATGCTAGATCTTGGTGCGCAGATTGTGCTTTTTGTGATTTGGTGTAAATCTATTCAGTAGATTTTGGAATTCGAATATTTGTGTATCTGGATGGGTGGGTTCGAGAGATTCTCGCGAGAGTCCCTCAAACCCAATTTGAAAAAATAGAGCCCTCTGTTTGACCCAGGGAGCTTTTTTTCCATTGGGCCATCTCGCTTCCATGGGAGTCAGACTCCTGTGGGAGCAAGTCCTCTAACTGGCTGCCAGCAACATGAGAAAAATGTTGCTAGTAGCCATTACAGGACTTGGGGACTTAGTCCCCTATCCTGAAGTTATTAAAACAAAATAATATAAGGTGGCAGGGTAGGGATACCCTGCCCCCCTAGGCTCCCTGGGGGGGACCCAGAGGTACCCCTTGGGGACAAAATTGAATAAAACTCAGTACTTTTTGCCATGATCCAGCGGGACTCCCATGGGATAAAAACAAAATGGCAGCCCAGGGGCGCATTCATTAATTAAGGGGATTGGGGTGCGGGGCCCAAAGCAGTTGTTAAGGGGAGGGGAGACACTCAGTCCTCCTCTCTGAGGTTTTAAAAGGCCCCGGGGACACCATCGGACAGGGCTTCTTCTTGAATTAAAAGGGGGGGCATGCGGCCCCCCTCCCTGACCCCATCCCCAAGGGCTGGCTCACATACGTTTTCCCAGGGAGCCCACCCCCGGGACAGAGTGGTTTCCCTGCCTGCACTGGTGCAGGCAGGGATACATGTTTGCTTCCTTCCACCTGCTAGGAGTGTTTTCAAATCTCCTGCCAAATGGGAGAAAGCACAAAGTCTTCTCCCAAAGGGTGAGAGCTTTAAAAATGCTCCCGCTGGCTGGGAGCAGAAATGTGATATGTTTCCCTGCCCACACTGATGCTGGCAGGGAAACAAAACAACAGATTTCTCCCACCCAGAAGGAGCAGCATAAATTAGTGCTCCATCTGGATGGGAGCAATACTGGTCTCACAGCATGCGGGGAGCCAGCTGGGGTCGTGGGGGCACTGGGGCTTCACCCACAGCCTCCAACCTGTGCATTGTGGGTGCCCTGGGTGGGCACCGGGACACCCACCCATTATAAGGCGAGACCCTGGGGGATGGGGTCCCTAGGGCCAAAATAGGCATGGGAGGGGGGCTGCATGCACCTTCCCCTTTAAAAAAAACACTGGCCTTTTAAGCCTTAAGGAGAGGGGCTGCGCATCCCCGCTCCCCTTAATTTACACATTGGCCCCTGCGATGGGGTCCCAGGACCAAAAACGTCTCAGGGAGAGAGTCCATGTGACCCCCCTCCCCTTTAAACTACATAAGGCCCTGGGAGATTGAGTCCCCAGGGCCTAATGAGGCTTGGGGGGGGGGGGCACAAAGTATTATTTTCTTCCAAGTTAGTTTTTCTTGCCTTTTTAAAAATAAAAGTTGTTAAATTTTTCCAATTTTTTGAAGAAGCATCATGTTTTAGTTTTACCCCTCTAAAAGAAAATAAATAAAAGTTGAAAAATTCCCTCAAAAAGTAAAAAAAGAAGTGAAAAACAAAAAAATGCTTGTTTCAGAGCTACCCTACAATATCATTATCTACTGCATTTGTATTATAACTTCCCCTCTCTTTAAAAAAAAAACTCTTCCAAGAGTCTTGCAAGAGGTTGAAGACCTAATTAACATGACACAAAACACAAACAACATACAAATTTGGCTTTCTTTTAACCAGAATAGGCGGCTCTGAAAAGAGCCATTTTTTGTGTTTTGTAACCATTTTATGATTTATTTTGTGTTTTTTATTAAACTGGAAAAGAAAAGTAAGGACATTTCAGGAAAATTAGGAGGAATTGTGAACTGGGAGAAAAGTTACAGCCAAAAAAAAAACTAACGCGTAGGAGGGCATTTATGCTCCTGTGCCATCTTTTGACAGGCTGCTGCATTTTTTTCTGAAGAAAAAATTATGGTTTTGCAAAGGCAATAGAATAATGCGTTATTTAAATATGTCAGGCTGTTACTAGCCTGCCTGGCCACAACGTCAGATGGGGCTGGTTGATCTGGATCAACAGATGTGGAGGCACTTGTAGAAGAGTCTAGCTGTTCACTCCTCTGCATCTCTGCACGTGCTATATGTTGGGGATGAATAGACCTTAAGTAGAGCAACATACCAGTTGTCCCCATACTATAATATTTTGTAGTGTTCCTACTAAACATCGTGTTGCACAGTTTTCATTTTACATGCTTTGCTGACGCCTTCTTCCCACCAGGTGCTAAGAAAATTACCATGCAATGTACTCCTTGGGTGGCTTAGGAGGTTCAGGTGGTCCAGCTTCTGTCTATTCATCACTGTCAGATGAAGACATCTCAGCGGTTTCAACAAAAATAAAAGACAAGATCCCTCAAGGGTTCTTTAGATGGTTCCACAACAAACAGCCTTTATTAAAAGAAAAGGAGGGTGAGCACTCCTGTCAATAATTGTTGGCATTAGTGTGAATCAATGAAATGTTTTTTCCTGGATGTGTCTCTACCCTCACGGCAAGCTTGTGAGCCTCGTGCAAGACAATCATGAGATTGTATACTCATCAATTTAGTTTTTTAGAGTTGTATACAGAGGTCATTCATTAGATGTATTTGTATTTAATGCAAATAGTGAATAAGAGTGTATCTAAATTATATGTATTTTCCTAGGTGTAGGCTAGGGAGGCAGAGTGAAAGTCTGCCTTTCTGAATAAGGTGCTCAACTGCTGTCTTAGCATTTTATTATAATCGATAACTCTCAAGAGAGGCTGGCAAGAGTCAGGCACACAATCCCCTGCATGTAGTCCTAGGGGGCAGAACTTCCTATTTCATTCTTGCAGATAACCCGCAAGACTGTATTTTGAAAATTGACTACATAATTGTAGGAAAGTCATCCTTTTTGGCCTGAATCACCCCCATTTTTCAACTGATACTGTTGGTTACTGACTCTGAATGCGTACTGGGCTCTTCTAACCAGGCCCAGGGCCAGTGCTCTGTTTCAAAGGTATAAGGTAATTGGTGTAATTACAATTGGTTTAGATAACTTACCTGTAAGTCCCTAATATATGTTAGGCCTTGTAGGTTTAGAGATCCCAGTGGACTTAATGCACTTAATTGTGCACTGCTGTGGTGACTAGTTTTAAAATAAAACTCTGTCCAAATTTGACTTTGGAATTAAACGTTCTTCCAAAGTCTAAAATTACCTTTTGTGTACATATAAGACTCCCCTAAGGTCTACCCTAGGTTCCTCAAGGGTCGAATGCTGTGTTATAAAAAGCAAGGACATTATAAAAGATGTTTTGAATGCCCTGGTGAGGGAAAAACAACCAACGCTGTTTTCCCCATTGTAGTGCTACTAGCTCCATAGGCTAATATGGGAAGGCTTTATTGAACTTTAATAAAGGCTAACTTTTGACAGGAGCGAGCTAGCAACTTA
Organism: Calotriton arnoldi; assembly: GCA_963921515.1. Taxonomy (NCBI): domain Eukaryota; kingdom Metazoa; phylum Chordata; class Amphibia; order Caudata; family Salamandridae; genus Calotriton; species Calotriton arnoldi. The sequence goes on along the minus strand of CAWUFW010004596.1, from coordinate 190,886 downwards.
ATTCACAGTATCAAAATAATAGTTAAAATAAAACTAACAAGCTGTCAAGATCCGATTCATTATAACTATTGCAGGAAAGGAGTTTTAGAACTTACTTTCCTGAAGTTACCTAAAGCAGTCCTTTTGCTGACTCGTCTGATTGGCTAGCCTTTGACATCGTGAGCCAAGCTGCTCCCTGATTAGGTGCGAAGAGGCTTGTGGCTAAAACAATGCAGCCATTTGGTGAGAGGGGGTTTAGGTCCTGGATAAGCCCGGGACAGGAAGGGGACTGGGGAGATAAACTGGTCTTCATAGGGAGAAGTACAGATAAGACAGGACCCAGGCCAGCCCCGATTTCCTTGATCCACAGCCAGATGGGAGCCCCTCTAATAAGATTTGGAAAGAGGCTGGAATGGGAGTGTAGGGAAAAGTTAGCTACACCTGTGGTTTGGGTCAGCCAGACCTGAACTGCAAGGAAACATTTTCTGCATTTTGATTTTTGCCAAGATGTGCATTCTGGTACAAAAATATGCCAAACTTCCCAGGAAATTGTCATTGTCATGGCAGAGGTTGGCAACTTGAACCCCATTAGTTGGGTCCCCCTCTTGCCAGCCCAGAATGGAGAATAAATATGGGAGAGCTGCAAAAGCACCTCAGACCCCTATCTGAAAACATCTGGAGAAGAAGCACTGCCCTGCTGGAGCCTTGGACTGCGCAAGAGAGGACTACACCCAGAAGGACTGCACCTGCTGCACTCTAAAGGCTTCACAACAGAAGGACTTTGTCTGTCTTGAAAGATGAAGAGTGGACTCCCTGAGCAGCAACAGATAGAAAAATGCTGGAAGAAGCCACTTGCAACGTCCACGTCAAGGACAACTCCAGCTTACCAGCTTCATCTGGATTTTACTTGGATTGACCAGGTGCATTGTGGGAGTTGGAGTCCCAGTCCTCAAGAGGCAAATCAGAGCTTCTAAACCCTTGGTTAGTGTTGTGGACCCATTTTGACCATCAAGGAACTTTTTTCGAAGAAGATCTGAAAGTTAGGGAACTTTATGCCAACTTTTGTGAGAAAGCTCCATGAGAAGAAAGACATTGTTGACGAGAGTCAAGCAGGTGACGTCGAACCAAGACTTGGCCTGACTGCGCAGATTTGCCCCGCTGAAAGCTCCAGAGCTCCTCACCATCGACGATGAAGACAAAGTCCTCCAGGACTCACCAAGGCATTGCACTGCAGCAGGCTGGTGTCGTTGAATCGAAATCCAGATCCAAGGACCTGATCGCTCGACGTCAAGAGAAAAAGCTCCAAAAAAGTGACTAAGTCAGAAGGTAAAAATGTGAGTGGGTCAAACCACTCATCGTATCTGACCTGCGCTGCATCTCGGTTGGCCTGAAACTTCAACTTTGTCCTGGTCCAGCTCAACCAGATAGCTGTAATTGGTGCTTTACACTTTTTGGCGCTGGAAAGCAAATTATTTCATTTAAACTTTAAAAATTCAATCTCTGGTCCCCTACATTAGACCTTTGTCATGTTGGTGTCATTTTAAAGATACAAATATTCTCTTTTCTTATAAATTGGTGTTGGGTTTTTATTGTGTTTGTGTCTTTTACTTATTTACTGTTTTGGTGATAGGAGACAGGTGTATAAAGCATTTACTAAGTTAAGCCTGACTGCTCGTCTGCCAAGCTACCAAGGGTTGAGCAAGGATTAATTTATTGAGACTTGACTCAACCTTATTTGTGTTTGTGGTGTTATTACTAGCTGTAGGTAACTACCTGCACCTACTAATAAACTACCTTCCAACAATAATATTATCTAACAGTAATGCTGATAAAAGTCTGATCCTAGTGGTTAACTGAAACAGACATAAAGTAACTTGCATGACAACATTTTAAACCTACAATAAATTATCTTTGTTTTTAGGATCCTGGGAGCCTCTCACAAGCCTCTTGCTCTAGGTTCATGAGACCACAGACATGTCCATATAAGAAATTTGAATGGTTTATATTAATGTCTTACATTAATGGAAGTACAACACCATCTGCGCATTCTGGAGATATAGTGCCTCTAGATGTGTAGGCTAGGGAGGCAGACTGCAAGTCTGCCTATCTGAATAAGGAACTCTACTGCTGACTTTATGGGACAATAATTTTTGCCTCTGATTTGAGCAGAAATGCTCAAAACAACCTTGTCCAGGTGCACAGATGCCCATCAAAACAGTAGATATTTTGCCCTTTTTTGTTTCACTTACAGGTTTATATTTGTGCTTTCCTTCATATCTTCTTGATGAAGGGCTGGTTTCTCTGCTTAAACCTCTCTTTCATATGATGGCTATACATAGCCATTTGTGGAGAGAGTTTGGCGTCTCAGTGAGACCGCTTTCTAATATGATGGGTGTGCATAGTAGTGTGCGAGGAGAAAGTGGTGTCTCCACTAAGACCTCTCCTCAGATCAAAATATTGATTAGTATGGCAGTATTAAAACTGACAGCAGAATAAGAGTTAATAATTGTCTCTTGAATCAGAGTGTGCATGAGAAGTGTGTGTAGTAGGGTGTGATGAAGAACTCGTCTATCTACTTACACCTCTATTCTGCATTACGGATGTGTGTTGTAGAGTGCAGGGCTGCACAGGACTCTCTACCGGATCTTCTCCTCAGGGTTAACACTGTTTGCAGTGGAGTGTACAAAGGCACTGACATTTTTAGTGACAGTTCTCTCTTGGATCAAATGTGTGTAGTAGACCGTGGGAGGAAAATACCTTGCCTATTGAGATAGATCACTTCTGTAATACCTCAAAATAGTACTGTAATAATAAACACTCATCTCTTGTGGGAGAGTCCTGCTCAGAATGATAGATATGTATAATAGAGTGCATTGAACAACTTAGACCTTCACACAGAGCTCCCTGTTGGATAATAAGCATTGTTAATAGCACATAGAGAAGAACTGTTCTCTGCTAAATAATTTCAAAAGACTAAAAGGCTAATTTCGTCTACTGTAACTGTGGTGGCAGTGTGGGCACCGTCGCACCAGCGGTCTGACCGCCCTATTACAAGTTTAGCGGTCAGACCACCAAAGGACCACTGCAACTGCCAAGCATATTGCGGGTCTCAGACCGCTGCGCCACCAACTGGGATCTGGGCCCTCCTGCGGTTGCAGCTGTCCTTTGGTGGTCCAACCACCAAACTTGTAATAGGGTGGTCGGACCGCCGGTGCGACGGTGCACGCACTGCCACCGTGGCTACAAGATCGCCATAGTCGTAATTAGCCACTAAGAGATGTATGTAGTATGTTGTGGGCAACTACCCTATCTAAGTTTATCTACTATGTGTATTTAGTATGGTGTACAAAAATACACAACTATACCCAGTCACCTCTTCTCAAAATGATGGCTAGTTGCATTAGACACTATCGAAAAAGTTACATTTTTAAGTGAAAGTGTCACTACAGACATACTATTCTCCAGTATGATTGTGAATTTATGTAGTAGAGTATGAAGAGGTAGGGACATCTCTACTAATACCTTTCCCCTGCGTGATGATTGTACATAGTAGAGTTTAGTTAGTAACTTCAGTCTCTGCTGAAAACTGTCTGTTCAATTATGAATGTACATAAAAGTATGCAGATAAACACTAGCCTCTCTTTTTAGAGCTGTCCCCAGCATAACAGCCGTACATAGTAGGTTGTAGAGAAAGACTATACTCTCATTGAGACCTTCTCCAAAGGTGATGGGTGTGTGTAGTAGTATATGAAGAGGGAGAAATATCTTTACTAAGATCTCTCCCTAATCTCAAACAAATGTATAATGCAGTAGTATTAAGAGTGACAGTAGAATATGAGTTACTAATGTTGTCTGGGATTTGAAGTGTTTCAATGAGAATTGTATGTACTAGAGTGTTATAAAAGAGTGCACTATATAGTTACACCATTGTTTTGTTCATGCATGTGAGTAATACAGTGTTCAGAAAGACTGGCTTCTCTGCTGAGACTTCTTCTCAGGGTATTGATGGTTTGTAGTAGGGTGTGGAAAGAGACTGACCTTTTCTGTGACATTTGTTATCCTTATATAAAATAGAAGAACATAATAACTTATTTTTACTCTGTATATCTTACTGGCATAATGTTATTACTACATTTATTCATAATAATTCCCCAAAACATTTTTTGTTATTCTCAGAAATTTCATTCACATTTCACACTGAATATATCCTGATTTAATAAATGATATACAGCTATACCAGAATACTAACAGTGTGTATATACTGAATAATCAATTACAATGCAATACATCATTGTACTGTGGGGAAAAATGAATAATTAATATTTGCACACAAAAAACCACATATTTATAATGCATCAAAATAGCATTTTAAAGAACAGTTTCTTGACATCAGAGGCAGACACTGTAAATTGTAATTTTAATTTGCAAAGAGCATTAATATTAAACTGATGTAAGATGTTTGTAAAGTACAATTTGATACTTATTAAGGGGCGTAGCTGTGGTGGCGCTATTAAGAGTTTGGTGGTTGGACCGCCAAAGGGCCGCTGCAACCATGGTGGCGAAGCGGGCTGAGGCCCACAATATGCTTGGCGGTGCTGCTGTGGCACCCCCAAGCATATTACAAGGTTCCTCACCACCACAGTTTTCATGACGGTAAGCCCGCCATGAAAAGTGTGGCGGTGAGGAAACAACGGTTGCCTCAGCGGCAGGGGATGCATGCAGGGGAGCACTGTATGTATGCACCCCCAGTTCCAGCACAGTATGGACTTCACAGTCCATGCCGTTCTGGAACGCGCTGTGGCAGTCCCACGGTGCAACCTGTCAAGGCTCATATACGAGCCTTTGAAAGGCACAGCCCTTGGGACTGCATCACAGGACCACCAGACCAGGAGAAAACTCCTAATCTGGTGGTTAGGCGGCAGAGGCATTGACGGTCTTGCAGCAGGGTGCTCTTTTGGTGGCCCGCTGTAAGACCCCCAAAGTCGTAATCAGGCCCTAATTTATTTTATGAGAATTTCTTTTTTTACTATAAAAAAGTTAATTCATTATTATATAGTCGTTACATTGATAGGCCATATAACGACGGTGATCTTGAATTTTCACAATTTTTCTCTATTTATATGTACATAGAATTTTGTAAATGTTATTATTTTCTAGAACTTTGGTTCCAAAAATATGAGATCCAGGGTAACCTTTGCTTTCCTGTAAGACACTTGTCATTACATTTAGCCCAGCCACATGAATTTTTAAGGTAGACAGTGTGGCGACCAGAATTGAATGACTGTCCATGATAAAAAATAATGGCAACACTAGTGTATGTTTTCCTGTAAACTGATATCTGACCAGCTTTAAAGTTGGTGATATCAGTATTGATTTAACTGCCATCAGCTCTACATCTTTGTAGCATGAGAATAAGATATTTTGAACTGTGTCTCATTACTAATGTAGACAGCAATTCTGATTTGCAGTATGGACAGCAGTTATTCTGCACAGCTTTAACTAAACATTTTTCAAAGGCTACTGATTTGCAATATGGTACTGTTGGGTACACAAATCGCTCTGAATGAATGTCTGTTCTGACTGAATAGGAACAATGAACACACTCATGGTTCCATGATTAGCTTATTCTAAAGAAGTCATTAATTGCAATTCCCTCATTCTTTAACACATGTAGTTCTATCATTCAAAATTCCTGTGCATCCCATTGAACCACCATTACAGTGATCAACAATATCACATATACATGCAGTTGAAGAACACACATATTTTTCAATGTTTACTAAACTGAGCAGGGTTATAAAAGCTTGACTTAAAGGCTTGTCTTTGTTTTGTTGAATGCTTTCAACCACCGGTTGCAGGTGAAATAGAATAATAACTACTACATTAGAGTAATATGAAAATGGAAACCTTTTAAATTCTTGACTTCATTTGATTTTACCTTTTAGGAAGTCTTTATAGATTCTTTACTTAGTTTCAAAACTTTAAAAAAATGTCCAGCAGCAGCACTTTCTCACTTTCTGTAATTTGGATGTTTCTCAGCAATGGGATATAAGCTCAGATGAAGAGCATAAAGCCCTCTTAAACAATTGTATTCGATCACACATGATGACCTAACCTGTGATAGTGCAACATAGGACATAAAACATGCCTTCTTCGAGGACTGTGTGACCTATATTTATCATTGTTGCATCCAAACTTAATCCTTTAGATTTGTGAATACTGACAGCATAGGCCAAAAACAGAATAAACTGTTGTTTTCTCACTTAGAGATATTTTACCAACAGAAATTCAGCAGTAAATTTACCAATTTTTTTCCCTCTTCAATGAGATCAAATTTGTTTAAAATATATTGGTGCTCTGCTGTATTGGGATATGTAATGAAGTCTGCCACATTCCCCATTGCACCGTTAATGAATCCCTCCTCAATGGTGAGATTTTCTCATAAAATTATTGTGCAATTTCTACACAGGGCTAGAGTCTTTTCTAAACCAGCAGTGTGTAAAAGTGTTTTGTCTTGTGATTCCAATGTCCTTACCACTGAACAACATAATGGTAAGTTTAAACCTTGATTTTCCATTTTATCTTTACCATTAGGATTCACAATCTCGTGTTTTTCCAAATGAAGCATTTCTAAGTTAAATTGACTGCACTCATCCAATAATGGCATGAGGCACACAATCTGTTTGTGTCTTCTCATAAGATCTTGCATTCTAGAAGGGGGTGGATTATAGTTTGGGGAGAGAGATGCTGCCATGCAAGAAACAAGAGCTTTCTTTGCTTCTTTCCTAATAGTTCATATTCTCATATCCTTTAATATATTGCCATACTACACATCTGTAGCCTGTCTCATACTTTGAGTCAACTCAGCTTACTGCAAACGTAACCATATGTTAACATTTTCAATACTTCCTAATGACTTTTTGGTTTCTTCATGATGCAGTTTCTTAAAAACTGGTTGACTTTTCACAAGAGTCAACTGTAGAGAGTCATGAAAAACTAGGACGTTCTTACGACCAAAGAGAACATCATAGTCAGTTCTGAGAACTTATTGCATCCTCAGATGAAGGACAGCTAGCTGTAGGTTTGATACCATGCTATCCTCATCAATAATAAGAACCTTCCTTTTTTCATAACCCTGGAGATTTCATGAATGGCATCGCTAGATAACTCCAAGTACTTTAGCTTGTTGTCATTTTCCACAGGCAACATAAGTAGTCTGTGCAATGTGATTCCTTAAATGTTGTGTGCAGCTAGTCCAGTAGGAGCAGTAGGAGCAGTCACAACATATGACAGATCACAACTACTCTTCCTGTGAACAAATGTTGTTTCCCCTTTAATTAGAAAATGTTCCTGTACCTGCCTGACCACTAACATAAAGAAGTGTAGGCTTGAATGATGTACATGAACATTCAGACTTATCATGTAAAAGTCCATGCTCTAGAGATCTACTTATTGTTTAAAAATTGCCTAGCTGTTCTTCATTCAGTTGAGAAATCCAATTTTCTAAATCAATAGTCTAACTCCTCACTTGGCCCATAGCATTTTCCACTTAATTCATAGCTTTAAATGCCTCATTTTCCATGATAGATGGGCCAAAGGGATTTGGACTAATGACCAGATCTCTGGCTCTCTTGTGAACTGCCCTTTGCAACCTCTTTAGCAATTGATTCCCTTTGTTGAATTCATCAGTTATCATTTGCTGATACATGGGAAACACTTTAAATTGAATACTATCTTTCAATGCATTGAAAGTGTCTTCATAACAGTCATTGTCACATTGCAATTCAGTCTCTGAACGCAAAGGTTTAAAAAGTTGCAAAAGAGCCAAATAAAAGAATTCTCTTTTCTCACCTGTTTTACAGCTCTGTTTACAATATTTAATGAGACTTAGATTTGAATGTCTCTCTAAACATCCATTACAGCCAGTCACTCCAAACATTCTTTGTTCCATATTTTCATCTGTGTTATTTCTGTATGTATAATACTTCATACAGGCAAAGCTTTCCAAGATGGACACTCCGATTAGGGTAATAAATGCCCATCATATTAGTTTTAAGTAGGTCAGTGCTTTCTGTATCAACCAGAGCAAGATACTCAATTTCAGGAAATGGTTTCAACACACTTTTTCGTGTTGATGCCAGACCTAAACTTGCCCAAATTATTGAATAGGACTTTCCATAAAGCCACAAGAACTGAGTTTGTTATAGGCTTCCTAAGGTTCAATCTCCATGTGTAAGATCATCTTTAAACTGAAACTAAAAAGCTTTTTACTTAAAGTCGTCTATGCTGCTATCTCTTCCCATGCATCCTTCATTTCTGTCTTTTTTTTACTTTGTTATATGTGAAGTGACATAAAAAGCCACAGCAATAGAATTGTCTGCTACAGACTGAATATCCATGTTGGCATTCCACATGGACAGGATTACAGGATTGTAATCTTTGAACAGTTTTGAAGCCAACCTTCTTTTACGTTATATGTGTTTTAGGTGATTTTTCACTAACAGCGTGACTGACTGCAGACATAAAACTGTTCACTCTTCCTTTGAAGATTAAATGCCTAGGGAATCCAAAACGAACCTTAGTGTAGTATTTCCCTTTTGCTCTGTACCTCCATCAAAAAGTTCCCACATTTATGGGCCTGAAACCGCAAGACTTGTTGCCTTAAAGTTCTTTTCTGAGACTCTTCTGGAATGTCACAAGTTACATATTGCTCGATGAATGATAACACTGAGGGGCATATTTACAAGGGAATGGTGAAGGGTGACGTTAAGCAAACATTGCTAATGCCATCCTCCACCATTCTGAAAATGCAGGGATGCGCCTTATTCACAAGAATGCAGCACATCCCTGTGTTTCCTCTAGCGCTGGTGCTAAATCTAGCTGCCTAGCGCCAACGCAGGCACCCGTGCACCATACTGCAAGGGTGCCTGCATTGGGGCAATGATTGTTTATGTGCAGGAAGGTGTCCCTTCATGTACATAAACAATCCAGAATGACGAATTGTAACTTTTATGTGTGCTGCATTGTGCAGCACACATAGAAGTTGCAAATCGTCATTTTTTAAATGATTGTTTATGGGCAGGAAGGGACACCTTCCTGCACATGAGCAATCATTCATGGCGATTTGCTATTCGTATGTGTGCTGCACAATGCAGCACACATAGAAACAGCAAAAATGAGGAGACATTTAGCATTTGAGATTCTGTATGGTACAGTTTGATGAAAGACTGGCTCCTTTCTGTATAACTGTTTACAGGGTAAATGCTTCTTTTTTATGAGTTCAAGAAAGAACACGGGAACCCCACTCACTAAGGAACCAGGGTAATAGTTATATAGGAAAAACAATGGTTCCTGTGGAATAATATACTATGAGGTTATGATACATAAGCACAATCGCGATATAGAGGGTTAGATAATGGCAGAGCGCGAAGGAACCACTAACACACCGATAACCAGTGTAGTATATTTTATGGATTTTTTAAACAATAAAGTTAGGAGTAAACATTATACATCAAAACAACATTTGTGCATAGTGTCCCAAGTGACAAAGGGAACCTAAACCTAAGTGACAACGTGAATATTAAATACAAGGTTTCCACAGTTTGTACAAGCTCGACCATTATCAAAATGATTCCATGTGAACAGCAGCTATATACAATGATATGTGCTGGGGAAATGGTTCGCTTCTTCTGTTTGTCGACGGCGTTTCGACCCTCAAAACAATGTGGGGTCTCTTCAGGACTATTGATGAAGGGACATCTAAATGGGATGGAAAAAAAAAGAGCTTAAGGCCCATATACCGGCACAAATGCGAAAAATAGGAAAAATAAAATGAAGGCCGTTGGATAAAAGGTACCTGAATATATGGTTGCGCAGCCTTGTGAAAATGATGTGCCACACGTGAAGAAAAGAGGAAAAGGTTTACTCACATGAGGACCCGTCCGGGTACTGTGATTGTGAGAAAAGAAGTAAAGAAGAATATTGCAATTACTGATAATTGGACAATGCGCTATGTATAATCAAATGCAAGTTACACCGAGGTTCTTACCTCAATGTGAGGAGAGGCTGTCAATCCAATGGGGTATGTAGGTGGGCCAGAGGGGCTCAATTAGTTTTACGCCACAGCCGTAGCGTTGTAGAATCCCTTTGTGGATTAACAGTGACAATGCACTGAGAGTATTTCTTGAAATTAAAATAATGTAGGGGTCAGATTACTGAATTAAGGGCTGAGCGCAAGGGCTAAGCGGCCTGGATGTGCCAATTCTTACCTCGGTAGAAGAATGGAAAAGCGGGACAGCGCTCCGCGTGTAGATTCAGAAAAAGCCGCATCAGTCAGCTTGATCGGGTACAATGACAGAGATCCTCTTTTTTTATGAGAACATGGCCTGTCTCGTGAGACCTCTCTTCTAGGCCTGGGCAGAGTTCACAGAGTTTGCAGAACTCCACGAAGTGACAAAAAAACTCTGCCAAGCTATGCGGAGTTCCTCAAGTGGTGGAGTGTGTTACTCCACTCCGTTCGCACTGATTTTTAGCACCGGGTGCTTGTCCCGTACTGTAAAATCAGCGCGAACAGCATCCCGTGCAGTCCAAGAGGGCGCTGCTTCTTTCTGCTGCTTGAGTAGAAGTTCTACTCGAGCGGCAGCTTCCTCAACACGAACGGAAGGTTTCTCAACGCGAGCGGTAGCGACCATCTGCGACTGCCTGCGTTGAGAAGCGGTCTAGCATTGGATTTTCCCCGCTCGCACTCGCCAAGCTACTCAAAGGCTTTACTGAGCAAGTCATGCCTCTGAAAAGATGTTTTCCTTTGAAAGAATAGGGTGTTTAGATTACTACAGTAAGACCACCCTCTAGTGATTCTTCTGAGCAGAATAAACAATCGGTGTAGAAGTATTATGAAAAAACTAGGCCTTGTGCTAGTTCATTTCAACCTGCTGTACATTCTGTACAGTATAGTTTGATAAAACAGTGACCGTATCTCATACTACTCTTTAACAGCAAACTCTCTAGTAACACTACAGCAGAGAGCTAACGCTCTGTGCAGAAGAAGTTAATGAACTAGTACTTTGTATGTTATATGGCTATACAAACAGCAAGCTCCCTAATGATATCTTTCAACAGATTAAAGGGTGTGTGTAGAAGGTCTCAGAGAAACACTAGGCCATATGCTACCACATTTTAACATAGTACAGATTGAGCATAGTAAAGCTTGATGTAAAAGTAGACCTTTGTAATATAATTCTATACAGGTAAATGGCTCAGTTCTATCAAAACATTCCCTCTCTACTAATAGCTCAGTACAGGTTAAAGGCTGGGTGTAAAAAGCTTTAATAAGTAATTTACCCTCTACAAAGACAGTGTCTCTGTGAGAACAAGGTGTCTGAATTGGTTTACAGACAGCTAGGTCTCTACTGATATCTCTGGGCAGAGTAAAGGGTTAATGTACAAGACTTTAGCTAAACACTAGGGCCCTCATTTATGAGGCCCCCTGTGCCGCCGGAACATCACTTTTTGTAATGTTCTGTGACGCAGGAGCCTGCTTCATATTTACGAGGCAGCACTAAGCCACTTTTTTTGGCTTATTGTTGCCTCGTAAATATTGTCCCCTTTAACCCAGTTTTTTGCATTAAAGGGGCATGCAATGGGTGTTGCTGGGGGCGTTCACAGCAACATCCATGGCTTTTTGACACTGCCCCAGATTTATGAGTAATCGTAAATCTGAGGCAGCGCCAAAAACTTATGCCTCCTTTATTTCTCCTCGTTTTTCCCTTTCTATGTGTGCTGCAGCACACATAGAAGGAGGAAAAAGCCTCTTGTGATTGTTTTTGTGCAGTAAGGTTTGCTTTCCTGCATAAAAATAATCACCCTCACAATGCAGGCACCCTTGCACCATGGTGCAAAGGTGCCTTCGTTGGCACATGGCAGCACATTGTGCTCCGGCGCAGGGGAAAAGGACAGGAATGCACCATATCAGATAGATATGCCGCATTCCTGCCCTTTTCTTTTGACGTAGGGCAGCACATCAGGAAGGCCTGCGGCTCTGCCCTACGGCAAAACCTCATAAATGAAGCCAACAGCCCTCTGCTAGCGCATTTAAACTGGGCACATATTATGTATGGTAGAGTTTAATGAAAAACAAATTCTTTCTCAAACAAGTCCATATGGAGTGAATGATTCTGTTTTATAATAGAAGGCCGTCTCTTCTGACACCTCGCTACAGGTTAAACAGTGGGTGTGAATTGTCTGAGTAGTGAACCCATCTCTCTTTACAGACCTTTTCTCAGAGTGAACAGGGTGTTATATTCAGTTTACAAACAGCTATCTGCCTATTGACACCTCTGAAAAAGGTAAAAGGTCTGTGAAGACACTTAGGGCCACATGTATCAACATTTGTAATAGCGATTACCTAATTGCGATTTTCTGCGAATCGCAACTAAGTAATCCCTATTACAAATGTATGAAAGATTCCTAGGGGTTCGCAAATTGACCTACCTCATTTATATTAATGAGGTAGATTGCAATACACGGCCCCCTTGGAATCTCTAAAATCATGGGGATGGTGACCTGCTAGGGTCAGCAGACCACCATGTCTGTGATTGCTTTTAAATAAAGCAATCTTTTTTTTAAATGCAGCTCATTTTCCTTAAAGGAAAACGGGTTGCATTAAAAAAAGATATGCTTTTACAAACATTCACAAAGGGGAAGGGGTCCCTTGGGGACCCCTTCCCATTTGCGAATGGGTTACCATCTACTTGAAGTAGGTGGTAAAATGCGAATGTTTTGCAACTGCACTTGAGTCACAAAACATTCCTACATACCGATGCGATTCGGTATTAGGAAGGGATGCCCTGAACATGCCCCTTCCTAATAGCCAATCGCTAACCCATTTTGCTATTCGGTAATAGGTTACCGAATCGCAAAATAGGGTTTGGTACATTGGGAAAGCCTTCTTTCTGGTCGCAACGGCCCGATTCTGCGAATCAGGCTGTTTGCATACTTGTGGCCCTAATAATTGTATTATTGCATTTTAAGAGGGTGCAGATTCTATATGATACAGTTTGACAAAGGAGTGGTTCCTTTTCTTAGAACTGTATACAGAGTAAAAGCTTTGTTTTTATAACAACATGATCTCTGTGGTGAGACCTATCTGCAAGGAGAAAGCTAAGTATGAAAGGCTTTACTGAGAAAGTCATCCGTCTGCAAAGACCTTTGTCTCGGAGTGAATACGGTATTTGGTTCACTACAGTAAGGCCACCCTCTCTAGTGATGTCTCTGAACAGAGTAAACAGTCTGTGTAGAAGGATTAAGACAAAACCTAGGCCCTCTGCCAGTACATTTTTTACATGATATTACATTCTGTATGGTAGACGTATGATTGACCAGTGATTCTATGTCATACTACTGTATAACAGCAGCCTCCTGGTGATACCTCAGCAGAGAGCAACACCTCTGTGTAGAAGAATTTATAGGAATACTAGCCCTTGTATTATATGGCTTTCCAAACAGCAAGCTCACTACTGATATCTATGAAAAGAGTATAGAGTGTGTGTAAAAGGTTTCGGGTAACACTGGGCCTTGTGCTATCATATTTTAACAAAGTGCAGATTGAGTATGGTTAAAATTCATATAAAAGTAAGGCTTTCTAATGAAATTCTATACAGCGTGAATGGCTCACTTGTATCACAACATTCCCTGTCTACGAACACCTCTATACAGGATAAAGGCTGGGTGTAAAAGGCTTTAGTGAGCAATTTACCCCTCTATAAAGACCTTTTATCTGAGTGAACACAGTGTACAAATGGGTTTGCAGACAGAAAGTTCTCTACCAATACCTCTGGACAGAGTAAAGGGTTAGTGTGCAAGGTTTTAAAGAAGCACTAGGTCCTCTCCAAGCACATTTAAACAGGGTGCATATTGTGTATGGTAGAGTTTGATGAAAAATTAACTCTTTCTCAAAAAAGTCCATACAGAGTGAATAGTTTAGTTTTATGACAACATACCATTTCTGCTCACATCTGCCTACAGGGTAAATGATGGGTGTGAAGGACCTTAGTAATGAAAACATCTCTCTCTACAGATTGGTTTTCAGAGTGAACATGATGTTGCACTCAGTTTACAAAAAGCAATGTGTCTACTGAAACCTCTGAAACGGATTAAGGATCTGTGTAGAAAGGCCCATGGAAATACTAGGACTTCTATTATCACATTAAGACAGACAGCCTCTACACTAGCATTTCACTACAAAGTAAAGACTCTATATAGATGGTATAACAGAATCACTATGCCCTCTTTTTTCACATTAAAACAGGGTATACAAGCTCTACAGTACACTTTCATACATAAGCTCCTTATCTTAGTGCTCTATACAGGGTGAATACTTCAGTTTTATGACAACATATCTTCTTAGCTGACCTCTCTCTACTGAGTGTTACCTGGATGGTATAAGCTTCATTGAAAAAGTCTCTCCCCTTCAAACACCTGTGAACAGATTTTATGATTGTGTTTGGTACATCCACTCTCCAAAATTATATTTAGGCTGTCCGGTTTTAGGTGTAAACCTATAATAACTGATAAAAACCCACCGAGAGGGAAATAGCCCTCACCAGTGTAAATATATAAACACTGGAAAAACACCTGTACAACCACAAACTAAATGTCATTCAAAGAAAGGAAAAGGAGAGTGAAAGAGTCATTTTCTTTCTTCCTGAAGGGCCCAATACAATATAACATTGTTATACAAGGTAGCAGCAAGAAAGACTGGGCTACCATTATTCTGCTTGAGTTTTGTTGTTTAGGGATGTCACTAAAATATTGTTTCTTCTTCCTTTTGATTTTTTCAGTTTTGTGGTCTTTGGTCTAAAGTTGCAGGGTTTATAAGCATGTTTTAGGTCTTGTTTAATTATTTTATAAACTGTATAGAATCAGGAAATATCAAAATCATATTTGATATTTTGGCTGTGTTTGATTCTTTCACTGATAGGTAAAATGGCTGGTTTCATAAGAATCTTTCCCAATATGTGACATCACATTTACCCACAGAGAATGGGTAAAAACCCTTGATACATCAACCCCCAGTTTCTAGTGAGTCAGTATTGATAGTGGGTGAATTGCCAACACCTCAGGCTTTAAACATTCAATGCAAGGTATAGTGACAAGTATATGTGAAAAGAGTTCTATCACCAAGCATCTGGGATAGTGGTAAAAACATGACACCAGACTTTTGGAAAACATGGAATGCAGTGTCACTTGAAATGCTGCTGCAAAAAGGTTCTTTCCAAGTTCAACAAAGATTGGAGTGATATTGTTTGTATTTGCAGTGATTCAGCTACGTATATGAAAAAGTTGTTTGATGACCTGTTAAAACTGATACCTGAGCTGAAGTGCTTCCCTGTAAGAGATCCTTGCCACTTGTTAGATGGTATGCTGAAAGCATCCTTACAATCTTCAGAGTTAATGAAGGATGCTTTTGACTATTTAGTCTATTTTGATACACTGTTTTGTTATGCGCTGGAACTAAAACGCAAATATTTCTCATTTTGTGCTTTGTATGGCATCAAAGAAAGAGTCATCCCAACTGTGTCACTTACACTTAGCTGATGGTTCTCAGTCCAAGGGAAGAGGCTGCGAATGCTATAATATCCATGTGGCAACCTTTTACAGACTTTTTGATGAGTAATGATGCCAAAGGCAAAAAATGTGAGGATCTTTGGTCACATATTGATAGTGATGTGAAAAGAAAAGAATACTCTACTGCATTCTTTTACAGGAAATCATAACTGCTGTCGTGGACATAATAAAATAAATTAGAGTCTGACAACGCTCTTGTCTGCAAAGTGTTCAGTATAATTGGTGTAGATGTAAAACATCTCCTTGAGAGTAGGCTGGGCGACACCTTTAGTGAATTTGGCACTGCAACATGTTCCATGTTAGAGTGCTTGCCACTTGGTAAGCAAAGCACTGTTGAAGAGAAATTCAGGAGCTTTTATTTTACAATGTATGAGAAATGGCTTGCAATGATGCATAGAAATGTCCCTTCACTAACCATGGCATTTGAAGTCAATGAAACCTTACTGTGGTACTCTGTACAAGTTCTAGATCCCTTCCGTAAAGGGAAACTTCTCCGTAGTTTCAAATGTGCTGCTTCATTTTTGACTGCTTCAATAACTCTGAGGGCATAAGCGCCAAGTTTAACGCAAATGTTGCAGAACCTGCCCAGAGAATCGCAATCTTCAAGTGCACCAGTATTGGCATGGAAAGCTATGTCAGTGGCCAGAGTTAGCAAATTGTGTACTGGCTGTTTTGGCGTTGCCTGTCTCAAGTGCCAATGTTGAGAGTCCCAGAAGTTTGTTAATAAAACAATTTCTGCATTTCTCCATGACCATGGCATGGGCTCTATAAATCATAACAATATCCGTTTTGATATGCCAGGTGTCTACATGCAAGATGGAGTGCAATTCGCTGCTTCCTTAATAACATGAAGGAATGCATTCAGTTCTATGTATAACTGAACACTGCACACTATAAATATAAAGGCTCTTGTCAGAGCCACCCAACTTCTACGTTGTGTGATTGTTTCCTGTTATAAAGTCTTTTTGGGAAGAAAATTCATACCTGTGATACTCTCACTAAAGTGGATGCACCCAAACAGCTGTCTCTCCACCTTTACATTTGTCCAGCTCCCACGAGAATTCTTGTGAGCTCAATCAACTAATCTGTTCTCTGACACCTCTCCCCAGGGTGATGGGTGTACATAGTATGATGTGCAGAGGAAGTGGTATCTCCACTGAGTCCTCTCTCTAGGATGACAGCTGTGCGCAGTAGGCTGTGGAGAAAGACTATCTTCTCTACTAAGACCTTTCCCCAGAGTATCAGGCATGTGTAGTAGGGTGTAAATAGAGATGGATCTTTTCAGAGAGAGCTCTCACCAGAGTGATGTGCATACAACCTACAATTTGGGGAGAGACTGGCCTCTCAAGTGACAGCTCTTCCCAGGGTGACAAGTTTGTGTAGTATGGGTGGGAATGAAGTGGCCTCACTACTGTAACCTTGTTCCAGAATAATAGGTGTGCTTAGTAGAGTGAAATGAGACACTTCCCTCTCCATTGAGACCTCTCTCCATGAGGACAGATGTGTGTTATAGAGTGTGGGTAGAGACAAACCTCGCAGCTGTGACCTTTCCCCAGAGTGACAAGCGTGCGCAGTAGGGTGTGGTAAAAGACTGCCTCTCCACTGAGACTTCCCACCAGGGTGACGGCAATGAGTAGTAGGGTCTGGAGACACACTATCCCCTATGTTACGAACTCTCCCCAAGGTGACCAGAGTGCATAGTAGGGTATGGGAAGACACTACCGCCTCTGCTGAGACCTCTTTCCAGGTCAATAAGTGTGCATATTAGAGCGTAGGGACGAACAAACCTCTCTGCTGAGATTCCCCCCAGGAGAACTGGTGTTCATAGTAGGGTGAGAGAAGACGCTTTCCTCTTCACTAACACCTCTCTCCATGGGGACAGATGTGCGTGCTAGGATGTGGTGAAAGAGGAGCCTCTCCTCAGAGACATCTTCCCAGAATTACAAGTGTACAGAATAGGGTGTTCACAAACACTAATCTCTCTGCTAAAACCTCTTCCCAGCTTGACAACTGCGTAGTAGTGTGTGGGGAGAGACTGCCTCTCCTCTTATACCTCCCTCTTGGACAACAAATGTGCATTGTAGAGTAAGAGAAGGTAGTGGCCCCTCTGTTGAGATCCCTCCCTATGGTGACACACATGCATAGTAGGATGTAATGAGAACCTACCCTCTGTGCTAAGACCTCCCTTCAAGGTGACAGGCATGCATAGTAGTGTATAGAGAGGAATTGAACACTCCACTAAGACCTCTCTCCAGTGTGACAGGTGTGCATAGCAGGGTGCGGGAAGAAACTACTCTTCACTGATACCTCACCCTAGGACAACAAGTGTATATAGTAGGGTGTGGGGAGAGAGTGGCCTCTCCACTGATACCTCTTCTCATGATGACGGATGTGCGTAGTAGGGTATGGGACAAGAGTGGCCTCTCTGCTGAGAATTGTGTCTTGAATAACCAGTGTGGATAGTTGAATGTGGGGAGAGACTCCCCTCTCCCTCAGATCTCTCCTCCTGGTGACAGGCATGTGTAGTATGTTGTGCAGAGGGAGAGGACACTCTGATGAAACTTTTCCTGAGGGTGACAGGCATATGTAGTAAGATGTACAAAGGGAGTGGCCTCTCCACTTGCAAATCTCCACCAGGTGACAGCTGTGCAAAGTGGAGTATGGTGACGGACTGGCTTCTCTGCCAAAGACTTCTCTTTTGTATGAGAGCTGTACATGCTAGAGTGTGGACATGGACTATTCTCTCTACTGGGACCTCACTTTTGCATGATAAGTGAGTATGTAGGGTGTAAAAAAAATTGGTTTCTCTGCTGACTCCTGTCTCTGGAATAATAGATGGGCATAGTACCGTATAGAGAGTGATACATACACAGACACCCGTGCAGTCCGAGGTGGTGGAACTGCCAGTTTCAGTCAACATTCCAATGCTGTAATAATATTTAAATCTAAAATAACAAGTAAAAAAAAAACACTACTAATGTTAAACTTATTTTTTATTACAATAAAATAATTCAACAACATTGCAAACCTACAATAACTATATCAATAAAGTGTATCATCAATTGTAAAACAACCAATACAACCAAAAGAACTCATTTCGCATTTGATTTTTAAAGTGGAGACACGCCCATCAAACACATGATCATTGGTTTATATCACTGTCATTAGGTGCAAAATGAAGAATCCACCCTTTTTGACTAATTTCTATTTTGGCTTTTGGTGTGGCAGCCCTACCAAAATCATCTTCTCTCCACCTTAGAAATCTTTTGTGTATAAATATTAATGTCTTCTTCTGACTCTAATGAGCACACACCAGCAGTTTCAACACCTCAAGCTGCTCAACCTGTAAAAGAGTCTCTAGTCTGACAGTTTTTTTTAGTATGAGAGCAGGAGGAAAGAATTTTCTGCCAAGTTTGTGATTTGCAAACTTTGCAATAAAGAATTCAGCAGAGATACAAAAAAGCAGTACAGCATGAGCACTACTGGCATGTAGAGACATTTAAGACCTAAGGATCCAGAGACACTTGCCCATGCTCAGATGGGTTGCTCTTCTGGAATGGACAACACCTCAGGAGGTTCTACATCTTTTGCATCTTTTGCAACCATCTCAAGTACTCTCCAGTCATGCTGATACCAATTCAGCCTCTTTAAGGCTCTTTTTTGCGGTTTATGTAAGCAAGTTATTTTTTTTTATGAAACAAGTAGAGCTGCCCAGGATAAGCTTCAGAAGAACATAAATACCACCCCCGGCAATAGTTTCTTTTATGATTTTCCTCAAAGTTATTGTTTCCTGCTTCTTCAAAAATGAAAATGTTTCGTGTTTTTTCCTGCATACATGGCATTTTTGATATAGAACATCTGTGTTTTCCATTTTCCCCCTATAAAAAGTAGAAATATCAAAAAAATTAAAGGTTATATGCTGATCAATGAATAATAATACTGATTCATCACTATGTCAACCAAATTTTTGTGCATCGTTCACCCACAATAACATATGTATATGTAGTGCACCACTAACCGGATAGTCCTTTCTCCAGAAAAATCCCAGAACCTCACTCAGTGGATCATTCTTTTTCTTACAGATATAGTGGAGTATGGATTCAAATCTGCGCTTGAAGTACCTATAAACATGTGCATGCTAAATGGAACACAATTAACCAGGGGTTTTAAAATTAATACCTGCAATGTTTGCAATAGCTAGTCTGAGAAAGTCATGAAGATCATCCCAAGCATGCTCTACACAGTTCAAAGTGACAAACCAGGTAGATGCACCTACATTGCGTAACATACATTGTAAGTACTGACACCTCAGTGCATGATAAAAGCTAGTGGTATAAAGCGCTAGAGAGTAACACATTCCTTTTCAGAGACCATTGCTGAGAGTGAGCAGGGTATTCCAGTTTAAAAACAGCAATCTCTTCACTGAAACCTCTGAAAAGGGTAAAGGATCTGTAGAGTAGGCTTCAGGTAAACAAGGGAAACATCCTTTACTAATCGTTGCCATTACAACGCGGTTGTAACAACGCAACTACCATTACATCTCAATGCCATTACAACGCATGGCATTACAATGCATATGCTTTTACCACGCATGCCTTTACAACGAATTTTGTTGTAACTGCATGAATGGTAAAGGCATATGTGTTTTACATGTAAATATAAGGTAAGTATAGGGTTTAGGGTGGGTTTGGGTTTTGGGGTGTAGGGGTATAGATTTTGGGGTGCCAAGGTTAATTCTAGGGTTCAGGGTGGATTTTGGTTTTGGGGTGCCAAAGGTAATTTTAAGTTTTAGGGTGGGTATGGGTTTTGGGGTAGCAAGGGTAATTTTAGGGTTCAGGGTGGGTTTGGGTGTTGGACTGCTAAGAGTAATTTTAGGGTTCAGGGTGGGTATGGGTTTTGGGGTGCCAGGGGTAATTTTAGGGTTCAGGGTGGGTATGGGTTTTGGATTGCCAGGGGTAATTTTAGGGTTCAGGGTGGGTATGGGTTTTGGGTGCCAGGGGTAATTTTAGGGTTCAGGGTGGGTTTGGGTTTTGGGGTGCCTGGGGTAATTTTAGGGTTCAGGGTGTGTTTGGGTTTTGGAGTGCAAGGGTTAATGTTGGTGTTCAGGGTGGGTATGGGTTTTGGGGACTGAGGGGTAATTTTAGGGTTGAGGGTGGTTTTGGGTTTTTGGGATGCCAGGGGTAATTTTAGGGTTCAGGGTGTGTTTAGGTTTTGTGGTGCAAGGGTTAATTCTAGGGTTCAGGGTGTGTTTGGGTTTTGGGGAGCAAGGGTTAATTGTGGGGTTCACGTGGGAATGGGTTTTGGGGTGCTAGAGGTAATTTTAGGGTTCAGGGTGGGTTTGGGTTTTGGGGCGCCAGGGGTAATTTTAGGGTTCAGGGTGTGTTTGGGTTTTGGGGTGCAAGGGTTAATTTTATTGTTCAGGGTGTGTTTGGGTTTTGGGGTGCAAGGGTTAATTTTGGGGTTCAGGGTGGGTATGTGTTTTGGGGTGTCAAGGGTAATTTTAGGGTTCACGGTGGGTTTGGGTTTTGGGGTGCCAGGGGTAATTTTAGGGTTCAGGGTGTGTTTGGGTTTTGGGGTGCAAGGGTTAATTTTATTGTTCAGGGTGTGTTTGGGTTTTGGGGTGCAAGGGTTAATTTTGGGGTTCAGGGTGGGTATGGGTTTTGGGGTGTCAGGGGTAATTTTAGGCTTCAGGGTAGGTTTGGATTTTGGTGTGCCAGGGGTAATTATAGTGTTCAGGGTGAGTTTGGGTTTTGGGGTTCAAGGGTTAATTTTGGGGTTCAGGATGGGTATGGGTTTTGGGGTGTCAGGGGCAATTTTAGGATTCAGGGTGTGTTTGGGTTTTGGGGTGCAAGGGTTAATTTTGGGGTTCAGAGTAGGTATGGGTTTTGGGGTGCCAAGGGTAATTTTAGGGTTTAGGGGGTATGGGTACTGGGGTAGTAAGGGTAATTTTAGAAATTTAGCGGGGTATTGGTATTGGGGTAGTAAGGGTAATTCAAGGGTTTTTAGGTGGTCAAAACAATATATATATATATATATGTAATTATCTACTGGCGGTCGCCAGTAGATAGTTATAGTTAGGACCTATTTTCCATAGGAAATCCGCAACATTCTATTTGAAATAACTCTTGCGTTGGTTGACGAATCTTCGCAAAATTTTCAAACTTTATGGCCCGCTCCGGTCCGCTCCTACCTGAAAGTTTCGGGGTGATTCGTCAAGCGGGGGCCGAGAAAAAAGGGGGGTCCCAAAACATGTTTTCCCCATTCATTTTCCCATAGGAAACTTTAGCCACGGCTACAGCCCGAACTGCTGAACGGGATTACACCAAATTTGGCAAAGAGGTAGTTCTTGGTTCAGAAAGAACCCCTTTTGTTAAATGGTGTAAATCCGTTCAGTAGTTGCTGAGAAAATCAAAAGTAAAATCACATATATATCTGGGCGGAGCCTAACCACACATGTCATCGTGAGATCAGATTGGCTGTCAGCACTTCATCCTGGAATTGCTGGCAGCCATCTTGGGACCAATATACATGATAGTACCCCATTGAAATGCATTGTAGTGAATCAAAGATTTTGAGGGTTACCAAAAGGAGAACTATAAAGGGTGATAACAGACTTTAGTTACATTAGAATTCATTTGTTGATGGTACCATACTAATTTCAGGAATTGTGGTGTTTTCTAAGGTGATTTTACCCTGTGAAAAACCTTCTGCTGGGATATCTTGAATCATGTTTGAGAGAAAACTATTTTCACATGCTTGTCCCATAGAGTTTAGGAAGGTGCTCCAGAAGCTAAAATGAGAGCATATTTTCTGTAAATTCACATTATCTTTCTCAGTCATGTGAGAATGAAGTCTGACATTCTCAGTAAAACATGTACATCCAACAAGGGCAGAGACTGTTAGTTGATTCCTTTGTGTTCTACTGCAGCTTCCCAGAGTGTTCTAAAGAACAACTAGAGTGCTAACAGCCTTACTTATGACAAAAGTATGGCACACCTGAAGCCATCTTGATTGGAATAAACTGGTAACACTTAA
Organism: Calotriton arnoldi; assembly: GCA_963921515.1. Taxonomy (NCBI): domain Eukaryota; kingdom Metazoa; phylum Chordata; class Amphibia; order Caudata; family Salamandridae; genus Calotriton; species Calotriton arnoldi. The sequence goes on along the minus strand of CAWUFW010004596.1, from coordinate 168,248 downwards.
AACATTTAATTTAAAAAGGAACACATTGATGGGGTTCATTTTGTCATAGAAATTATGGTTAGTGCTGTAGAAAGAAAAATTAGGACATGTTTCAAGTGTGATCTCAAATATCTTCCTGTTATATTTCAACAGGAGCAGCCTGCCAGTTGATGCCTTTGTGTTCTACTGCAGCTTCCCAGAGTGTTCTAAAGAACAACTAGAGCGCTAACAGCCTTACTTATGACAAAAGTATGGCACACCTGAAGCCATCTTGATTGGAATAAACCGGTAACACTTAAAACATTTAATTTAAAAGGAACAAAATGAGGGGTTCTTTTGAAATAGAAATTATGGTTAGTGCTGCAGAAAGAAAAATTAGGGCATGTTTTAAGTGAGATCTCAAATCCTCTTCTATTTCATTAGAACATTCTGACATGCAGACTGAAACAATCACTTTCAATACCAGCAGCAGACTTCCAGTTAACTCCCTGGTGAGCAGTAGCTTTACTACAGTGATCCAATGAGCAACTAGAGTGCTAACATTCAGAATTTATGGCAAATGTGAGACACATCTGAATGCCTTCTTGATGGAATCAAAGTAAAAAACTGAAAGCATGTCCTACTGAGGAGACTGCAGTAAATGAGGAAATTAGGAAACTTCATAACAAAGAAGTCTTCCAAGATGGCCACCAGATAAAAAAGAGCCCAAATGTAGCACAAATATTACCCAGATGTAGCCCACATATAGCCCAATGACAAAAGTGTGCAAAACACTTTTTATTTTTAGTTTCTTTGCAGTTTTATGTAGTGCAGACTGGTCAGGTATTGGAGCGTTGCATCTTAAAACATGACCCCCTACACTACAAAAACACCACTGCACTACCCTAAACCCTAAAACACTACCCCCAGCACGACCCCCTACACTGCCCGAACACCACTGCACTGCGTTAAACCCTGAAACACCACCTCCAGCACAACCCCCTACACTGCCTGAACACCATTGCTCTGCCCTAAACCCTGAAACACTAGCCCCAGCACGACCCCTACACTGCCCCAACACCCCTGCACTGCCCTAAACCCTGAAACACCACCCCCAGCACGACCCCCTACACTGCCCGAACACCACTGCAGTGCCCTAAACCCTGAAACACCAGCCCCAGCAAGACCCCCTACACTGCCAAAACACCACTGCACTGCCCTAGACTCTGAAACACCAGCCCCAGCAAGACCCCCTACACTGCCCGAACACCACTGCACTGCCCTAAACCCTGAAACACCAGCCCCAGCATGACCCCTACACTGCCCGAACACCACTGCACTGCCCTAAACCCTGAAACACCAGCCCCAGCACGACCACCTACACTGCCCGAACACCACTGCACTGCCCTAAACCCTGAAACACCAGCCCCAGCACGACCCCCTACACTGCCCGAACACCACTGCACTGCCCTAAACCCTGAAACACCAGCCCCAGCACGACCCCCTACACTGCCCGAACACCACTGCACTGCCCTAAACCCTGAAACACCAGCCCCAGCATGACCCCCTACACTGCCAGAACACCACTGCACTGCCCTAAACCCTGAAACACCACCCCCTGTACCACCCCCTACACTGCCCGAACACGACTGCACTGCCCTAAACCCTGAAACACCACCCCCTGCACCACCCCCTACACTGCCCGAACACCACTGCATTGCCCTAAACCCTGAAACACCACCCCCAGCACGACCCCCTACACTGCCCGAACACCACTGCACTGCCCTAAACCCTGAAACACCACAACCCTGCACGACCCCCTACACTGACCGAACACCACTGCACTGCCCTAAACCCTGAAACACCACCCCGCACGACCCCCTACACTGCCCGAACACCACTGCACTGCCCAAAACCCTGAAACACCAACCGCAGCACGACCCCATTTACTGCCCGAACACCAATGCACTGCCCCAAACCCTGAAACACCACCCCCAGCACGACCCCCTACACTGCCCGAACACCACTGCCCTAAACCCTGAAACACCACCCCCTGCACGACCCCCTACACTGCCCAAACACCACTGCACTGCCCTAAACCCTGAAACACCACCCCCAGCATGACCCCTACACTGCCCGAACACCACTGCACTGCCCTAAACCCTAAAACACTACCCCCAGCACGACCCCCTACACTACCCAATCACCACTGCACTGCCCTAAACCCTAAAATACTCCCCCAGCACGACCCCCTACACTACCCGAACACCACTGCACTGCCCTAAACCCTAAAACACTCCCCCCAATACGACCCCCTACACTACCCAAACACGACTGCACTGCCCTAAACCCTAAAATACTACCCCCCGCATGACCCCCTACACTACCCAAACAACAATGCACTACCCTTAACCCCTTCCATGCTCATGACGAGCTGGACTCGTCATGGCACACAGTCGTCGTGTGCTCATGACGAGTCCAGCTCGTCATGGGACCCAGCACAGGAAATCCCTCTGGTGCGGGCACCAGAGGGATTCCCTTTTCTCCCTTAAAGCCTCGGGAGCTGGGGAAGAGCTTCCCCAGCTCCCGAGGCCCCCCCCCTGGTTTCCCTGAAATGACGATCGGCGCGCACGTCGCGCTGATGTCATTTCAGTGAAACTGAAACTGAAATGAGCCAAGAGGCTCATTTCAGTTTCAGTTTCAGTGCTCAGGGGCTATCTCAGCCCCTGAGCACGTAGAAACTCAGGAGAGGTATCGTTGGAAAGGGAGAATCTCCCTTTCCAATGGTACCCTCGCTAGTGGATCCCTGCTTGGGGATCACCCCAGGAGGGCGATCCCCAAGCAGGGATCCACCCACTAGGCACCAGGGAGGGGGAGCGGCCCCTTGGGCAAGGGCCTTTGCTCCCCCATAAAAAGTTTGGCATAATTAGTCTTTCTGCCCCGGGAGTAGATGGGGGCAGTAGCCCCCAATCTGCCCCCCGGGGGTAGAAAGCCCACTAGACACCAGGGATTTTTATGGGATATTTATTAGGGGTGGGGCTGCCCAAAACGGGCATGCCGATGCCCCCACCCCCCGGCAACAAAATTAGTCTTTCTGCCCCCCGCCACAAAGGTACAGTCTTTCTGCCCCTCCTGGGAGGCAGATGGGGGCAGTAGCCCCCAATCTGCCCCCCCGGGGGGGCAGAAAGCCTGCTAGGTACCAGGGATTTTTTTTTAAATTATAATTTGGGGTAGGGGCTGCCCAATATGGGCATGCCAATGCCCCCACCCCCGATGCAAAGGTACAGTCTTTATGCCCCTCCTGGGGGGCAAATGGGGGCAGTAGCCCCCAATCTGCCCTCCCCGGGGGGCAGAAAGCCCACTAGACACCAGGGTTTTTTTTCCCCCTCGATAAATTTAGGGGTGGGGTTGCCCAAGATGGGCATGCCAATGCCCCCACCCCTCCCCCCACGAAATTCCAGTCTTTCTGCCCCCCCGGGGGTTCAGAAACACCCTAGATGCCAGGGATTATTTTTTTTATAGGCCCGGGGTGGGGGCTGCCCAGAATGGGCATGCAAATGCCCCCAACCTACCCCCCAAAGAAAAAAAAAAGACTTTATGCCCCCCCAGGAGGCAGATGGGGCAATAGCCCCTGATCTGCCCCCCCCCCCCCGGGGAGGGGGCAGAAAGCCCACTAAGCGCCAGGGATTTTTTTTTTTATACAGGTAGGGGTGGAGGCTGCCCAAAATGGGCATGTCAATGCCCCCACCCCAAAAAAAATGCTACAGTCTTTCTGCCCACCCCTGGGAGGCAGATGGGGCAATAGCACCTTATCTGCACCCCCGAGGGGCAGAAAGCCCACTAGCCACCAGGGATTTTTTTTACAAAGTTCGGGGTGGGGGCTGCCAAGAATGGACATGCCAATGCCCCCACCCACCCCAAAAGATGCCACTGTCTTTCTGCCCCTCCCAGGAGGCAGATGGGGGCAGTAGCCCCTGATCTGCCCCCGGGGGCAGAAAGCCCACTATGTGCCAGCGATTATGCTGGCTTTTTTATACGCAGGGGTGGGGGCTGACCAGAATGGCCATCCCAATGCCCCCGACCCCCAAAAGAATAGCCACAGTCTTTCTGCCCCCTCGGGGGCATATCGGGGCAATAGCCCCTGATTTCCCCCTCCCCAGGGCGGCAGAAAGCCCACTAGGCACTGACTTTTTTCGGAATGTGCCTACCTGTTGAATTTGGTTCCTAGCTCTGCCGGCACCTAGGAAACCTAGCAAACCTATAGATTTTTTAAAACTAGACACCCAGGGGAATCCAGGATGGGCTGACTTGACTGGCTCGCACCAGGTTCTGTTACCCAGAATCCCTTGCAAACCTAAAAATGTGTCCAAAAAACACATTTTCCTCACATTTCTGTGGTGGAAAGTTCTGGAATCTGCGTGGATCCACAAAATTCCACCCACCCCGCATTCCCCAAAGTCTTCCACGAAAAATGGTACCTCACTTGTGTGGGTAGGGCTAGTGGCCGCGACAGGAAACGGCCCAAAACGCAGCATGGACACACCACATTTTCACAGTGAAAACGGACCCTTTTTTGCAAAGTGCCTAGCTGTAGATTTTGAACCCTAACTCTGCCGGCACCTAGGGAAACCTAGCAAACCTATACATTTTTGAAAACTAGATACCCAGGGAATCCAGGATGGGGTGACTTGACTGGCTCTCACCAGGTTCTGTTACCCAGAATCCCTTGCAAACCGAAACATTTGTAAAAAAACACATTTTCCTCACATTTCTGTGGTGGAAAGTTCTGGAATCTGCGTGGATCCACAAATTTCCACCCATCCCACGTTCCCCAAAGTCTTCCAAGAAAAATGGCACCTCACATGTGTGGGTAGGCCTAGTGCCCACGACAGAAAACGGCCCAAACGCAACATGGACACACCACATTTTCACAGTGAAAACGGACCCTTTTTTTGCAAAGTGCCTAGCTGTAGATTTTGAACCCTAACACTGCCAGCTCCTAGGGAAACCTAGCAAACCTATACATTTTTGAAAACTAGACACCCAGGGGAATCCAGGATGGGGTGACTTGACTGGCTCTCACCAGGATCTGTTACCCAGAATCCCTTGCAAACCTAAAAATATGTCCAAAAAACACATTTTCCTCACATTTCTGTGGTGGAAAGTTCTGGAATCTGCGTGGATGTACAAAATTCCACCCACCCCGCGTCCCCCAAAGTCTTCCGTGAAAAATGGTACCTCACTTGTGTGGATGGGTCAAGTACCCGCGACAGGCAAGGGCCCAAAACCTATTGAGGCGACATCAAAATTACCTATCACAAACCAACCTGGTTTTGCAAGGGGGTTCCCATGAGTTTTTGGCCCCGGGCTCGGCGGCCATCTAGGGAAACCTACCCAACCCACACATTTCTGAAAACTAGACACCCGGAGGAGTCCAGCGAGGTATGGCTTGCGGGGGTCATCCAAAATTTTCTTACCCAGAATCCCCTGCAAACCTCAAATTTAGCTGAAAAAATCACGTTTTTCTCAAATTTCTGTGTGGGAATGTTCTGGAATTGACGTGGATCCACAAATTTCCTACCACCCAGCTTTCCCCCAGGTCTCCCGATAAAAATGATACCTCACTCGCGTGGGTGGGTCAAGTACCCGCGACAGGCAAGGGCCCAAAACGTATTGAGGAGACATCAAAATTATCTATCACAAAACAACCTGGTTTTGCAAGGGGGTCACCTGGGTTTTTGGCCCCGGGCTCAGCGGCCATCTTGGTAACCTACCAAACCCACACATTTCTGAAAACTAGACACCCGGGGTAGTCCAGCGAGGTATGGCTTGCATGGGTCCCCAAACGTTTTCCTACCCAGAATGCCCTGCAAACCTCAAATTTAGCTGAAAAAATCACTTTTTACTCAAATTTTTGTGTGGGAAAGTTTTGGAATCTGCGTGGATCCACAAATTTCCTACCACCCTGCGTTCCCCCAGGGCTCCTGATAAAAATGGTACCTCACTTGTGTGGGTAGGCATAGTGGCTGAAACAGGAAATGGCCCAAATCGTATTGTGGAGACTTCAAAATTACCTATAACAAAACTACCTGGTTTTGGGGGGGCACCTGGTTTTTTGGCCCCGGGCTCGCCACCATCTAAGGAAACCTACCAATCCCACACGTTTCTGAAAACTAGACACCCTGGGAGTCCAATGAGGTATGGCTTGCGTGGATCCCCCAACGTTTCCCTACCCAGAATCCCTGCAACCCTCAAATTTAGCTGAAAAAAACATATTTTCCACATATTTTGCGTGGAATCACCGTGCTGGCACAAATGTCCTACCACCCAGCGTTGCCCTTGTTCCCCGAGTAAAATGATACCTCACTTGTGTGGGTGTCCAAAGCAGAACTGGCTAAAAACGTATTTTAAAAAAAATGTAGCGCTTACAATTCTCGGTGCTATACCCTAAATCCCTATGTTTTGGGCTCTTCCCAGTCACAGGCCTTTGGCCCACCCACACAAGTGAGGTATCATTTTACTCGGGAGAACAAGGGGAATGCTGGGTGGTAGGACATTTGTGCCGGCACGGTGATCCCACGCAAAAATGTATGGAAAAAGTGAATTTTTTCAGCTAAATTTGAGGTTTGCAGGAGATTCTGGGTAAGAAAACGTTGTGGGACCCACGCAAGCCATACCTCGCTGGACTCCCCCGGGTGTCTAGCTTTCAGAAAGGTTTGGGTTTGGTAGTTTCCCAAGATGGCCGCCGAGCTCGGGGACAAAAACCCAGGTGACCCCTCTTGCAAAACCAGGTTGTTTTGTGATAGGTAATTTTGATGTCGCCTCAATAGGTTTTGGGCCCTTTTCTGTCGCGGGTACTTGACCCACCCACGCGAGTGAGGTATCATTTTTATCGGGAGACCTGGGGGAACGCTGGGTGGGAGGAAATTTGTGGATCCACGTAGATTCCAGAACTTTCTCACACAAATTTGAGAAAAAGTGATTGTTTCAGCTAAATTTGAGGTTTGCAGGGGATTCTGGGTAGGAAAACGTTAGGGGACCCACGCAAGCCATACCTCGCTGGACTCCCCGGGTGTCTAGTTTTCAGAAATGTGTGGGTTTGGTAGGTTTCCTAGATGGCCACCGAGCCCAGGGCCAAAACTCATGGGACCCCCTTGCAAAACCAGGTTGTTTTGTGATAGGTAATTTTGATGTCGCCTCAATAGGTTTTGGGTCCTTTCCTGTCGTGGGTACTTGACCTACCCACGCGAGTGAGGTATCATTTTTATCGGGAGACATGGGGGAACACTGTGTGGTAGGAAATTTGTGGATCCACGTAGATTCCAGAACTTTCCCACAAAGAAATTTGAGAAAAAAGTGATTTTTTTCCAGCTAAATTTGAGGTTTGCAGGGCATTCTGGGTAGGAAAACGTTGGGGGATCCACGCAAGCCATACCTCGCTGGACTCCCCCAAGTGTCTAGTTTTCAGAAATGTGTGGGTTTGGTAGGTTTCCCAAGATGGCCGCCGAGCCCGGGGGCAAAAACCCAGGTGACTCCCCTTGCAAAACCAGCTTGTTTTGTGATAGATCATTTTGATGTCTCCTCAATACGTTTTGCGCCCTTTCCTGTTGCGGGTACTTGAACCACCCACACATGTGAGGTTTTTGGCCCTGGGCTCGGCGGCCATCTTAGGAAACCTACCAAACCCACACATTTCTGAAAACTAGACACTCGGGGGAGTCCAGCGAGGTATGACTTGCGTGGGTCCCCCAGCGTTTTCCTACCCAGAATCCCATGCAAACCTGAAATTTTGCTGAAAAAATTCACTTTTTTCACACATTTTTGTGTGGGAAAGTTGTGGCATCATCGGACTGACACAAATTTCCTACCACCCAGCGTTCCCCAGGTCTCCTGATAAAATGGTGCATCACTCGGGTGGGAGGTCCAAGTACGCGCGACAGGCAAGGGCCCAAAACGTATTGAGGCGACATCAAAATTGCCTATCACAAAACGACCTGGTTTTGCAATGGGGGTCCCATGACTTTTGGCCCGGGCTCGGCGGCCAGATAGGAAACCTACCAAACCCACACATTTCTGAAAAGTAGACACCCGGGGATTCCAGGAAGGTATGGCTTGCGTGGATCCACCAACGTTTTCTTACCCAAAATCCCCTGCAAACCTGAAATTTGGCTGAAAAAATCACTTTTTCACACATTTTGTGTGGTAAAGTTGTGGCATCACGGGGCTGACACAAATTTCCTACCATGCAGCGTTCCCCAGGTCTCCCGATAAAAATGGTGCCTCACTCGGGTGGGAGGCCCAAGTACCCGCGACAGGCAAGGGCCCACAACGTATTGAGGCGACCTCAAAATGGCCTATCACAAAACGACCTGGTTTTGCAAGGGGTCCCATGACGTTTTGGCCCGGGGCTCGGCGGCCACCTAGGAAACCTACCAAACCCACACATTTCTGAAAAGTAGACACCCGGGGATTCCAGGGAGGTATGGCTTGCGTGGATCCCCAACGTTTTCTTACCCAGAATCCCCTGCAAACCTGATATTTTGCTGAAAAAATCACTTTTTTCAGACATTTTGGGTGGTAAAGTTGTGGCATCACGGAGCTGACACAAATTTCCTACCACCCAGCGTTCCCCAGGTCTCCCGTTAAAAATGGTGCCTCACTCGGGTGGGAGGCCCAAGTACCGCGACAGGCAAGGGCCCAAAACATTTTGTGATAGGCAATTTTGATGTCGCCTCAATACGTTGTGGGCCCTTGCCTGTCGCGGGTACTTGGGCCTCCCACCCGAGTGAGGCACCCTTTTATCGGGAGACCTGGGGAACGCTGGGTGGTAGGAAACTTGTGTCAGCCCCATGATGCCACAACTTTACCACCCAAAATGTGTGAAAAAAGGGATTTTTTCAGCAAAATGTCAGATTTGCAGGGGATTCTGGGTAAGAAAACGTTGGGAGATCCACGCAAGCCATACCTCCCTGGAATCCCCGGGTGTCTACTTTTAGAAATATGTGGGTTTGGTAGGTTTCCCTAGGTGGCCGCCGAGCCCCGGGCCAAAACGTAATGGGATCCCCCTTGCAAAACCAGGTCGTTTTGTGATAGGCCATTTTGAGGTCGCCTCAATACGTTGTGGGCCCTTGTCTGTCGCGGGTACTTGGGCCTCCCACCCGAGTGAGGCACCATTTTTATCCAGAGACCTGGGGAACTGCTGGGTGGTAGGAAATTTGTGTCAGCCCCGTGATGCCACAACTTTACCACACAAAAATATGTGAAAAAAGGTATTTTTTCAGCAAAATGTCAGGTTTGCAGGGGATTCTGGATAAGAAAACGTTGGGGGATCCACGCAAGCCATACCTCCCTGGAATACCCCGGGTGTCTACTTTTCAGAAATGTGTGGGTTTGGTAGGTTTTCCCAGGTGGCCGCCGAGCCCCGGGCCAAAACGTCATGGGACCCTCCTTGCAAAACCAGGTTGTTTTGTGATAGGCCATTTTGAGGTCGCCTCAATACGTTGTGGGCCCTTGTCTGTCGCGGGTACTTGGGCCTCCCACCCGAGTGAGGCATCATTTTTATCGGGAGACCTGGGGAACGCTGGGTGGTAGGAAATTTGTGTCAGCCCCGTGATGCCACAACTTTACCACACAAAAATGTGTGAAAAAGGGATTTTTTCAGCAAAATGTCAGGTTTGCGGGGATTCTGGGTAAGAAAACGTTGGGGGATCCACGCAAGCCATACCTCCCTGGAATCCCCCGGGTGTCTACTTTTCAGAAATGTGTGGGTTTGGTAGGTTTCCCAAGGTGGCCGCCGAGGCCCGGGCCAAAACGTCATGGGACCCCCCTTGCAAAACCAGGTCGTTTTGTGACAGGCCATTTTGAGGTCGCCTCAATACGTTGTGGGCCCTTGTCTGTCGCGGGTACTTGGGCCTCCCACCCGAGTGAGGCACCATTTTTATCCAGAGACCTGGGGAAACGCTGGGTGGTAGGAAATTTGTGTCAGCCCCGTGATGCCACAACTTTACCACACAAAAATATGTGAAAAAGGGATTTTTTCAGCAAAATGTCAGGTTTGCAGGGGATTCTGGGTAAGAAAACGTTGGGGGATTCACGCAAGCGATACCTCCCTGGAATCCCCGGGTGTCTACTTTTCAGAAATGTGTGGGTTTGGTAGGTTTCCCTAGGTGGCCGCCGAGCCCCGGGCCAAAACGTCATGGGACCCTCCTTGCAAAACCAGGTCGTTTTGTGATAGGCCATTTTGAGGTCGCCTCAATACGTTGTGGGCCCTTGCCTGTCGCGGGTACTTGGGCCTCCCACCCGAGTGAGGCACCATTTTTATCGGGAGACCTGGGGGAATGCTGGGTGGTAGGAAATTTGTGTCAGCCCCGTGATGCCACAACTTTACCACACAAAAATGTGTGAAAAAGGGATTTTTTCAGCAAAATGTCATGTTTGCAGGGGATTCTGGGTAAGAAAATGTTGGGGGATCCATGCAAGCCATACCTCCCTGGAATCCCCCGGGTGTCTACTTTTCAGACATGTGTGGGTTTGGTAGGTTTCCCTAGGTGGCCGCCGAGCCCCGGGCCAAAACGTCATGGGACCCCCCTTGCAAAACCAGGTCGTTTTGTGATAGGCCATTTTGAGGTCGCCTCAATACGTTGTGGGCCCTTGCCTGTCGCGGGTACTTGGGCCTCCCACCTGAGTGAGGCACCATTTTTTTCGGAAGACCTTGGGGAACGCGGGGTGGGTGGAATTTTGTGGATCCACGCAGATTCCAGAACTTTCCACCACAGAAAAGTGAGGAAAATGTGTTTTTTTTGCCAATTGTTTAGGTTTGCAAGGGATTCTGGGTAACAGAACCTGGTGAGAGCCAGTCAAGTCACCCCATCCTGGATTCCCCTGGGTGTCTACTTTTCAAAAATGTATAGGTTTGCTAGGTTTCCCTAAGTGCCGGCAGAGCTAGGGTTCAAAAACTACAGCTAGGCACTTTGCAAAAATAGGGTCATTTTTCACTGTGAAAATGTGGTGCGTCCACGTTGCGTTTTGCGCTGCTTCCTATCGTGGGCACTAGGCCTACACACACAAGTGAGGTACCATTTTTTTAGGAGGACCTTGGGGAACGCGGGGTGGGTGGAATTTTGTGGATCCACGCAGATTCCAGAACTTTCCACCACAGAAAAGTGAGGAAAATGTGGTTTTTTTGCCAATTTGTTAGGTTTTCAAGGGATTCTGGGTAACAGAACCTGGTGAGAGCCAGTCAAGTCACCCCATACTGGATTCCCCTGGGTGTCTACTTTTCAAAAATGTATAGGTTTGCTAGGTTTCCATAAGTGCCGGCAGAGCTAGGGTTCAAAAACTACAGCTAGGCACTTTGCAAAAAAAGGGTCATTTTTCACTGTGAAAATGTGCTGCGTCCACGTTGCGTTTTGTGCTGCTTACTGTCGCGGGCACTAGGCCTACCCACACAAGTGAGGTACCATTTTTATCAGAAGACCTTGGGGAACGCGGGTGGGTGGAATTTTGTGGATCCACGCAGATTCCAGAACTTTCTACCACAGAAAAGTGAGGAAAATGTGTTTTTTTTGCCAATTTTTTAGGTTTGCAAGGGATTCTGGGTAACAGAACCTGGTGAGAGCCAGTCAAGTCACCCCATCCTGGATTCCCCTGGGTGTCTACTTTTAAAAAATGTATAGGTTTTCTAGGTTTCCCTAAGTGCCGGCAGAGCTAGGGTTCAAAAACTACAGCTAGGCACTTTGCAGAAAAAGGGTCATTTTTCACTGTGAAAATGTGGTGCGTCCACGTTGCGTTTTGCGCTGCTTCCTGTCGCGGGCACTAGGCCTACCCACACAAGTGAGGTACCATTTTTTTCGGAAGACCTTGGGGAACGCGGGGTGGGTGGAATTTTGTGGATCCACGCAGATTCCAGAACTTTCCACCACAGAAAAGTGAGGAAAATGTGTTTTTTTGCCAATTTTTTAGGTTTGCAAGGGATTCTGGGTAACAGAACCTGGTGAGAGCCAGTCAAGTCACCCCATCCTGGATTCCCTGGGTGTCTACTTTTCAAAAATGTATAGGTTTGCCAGGTTTCCTAAGTGCCGGCAGAGCTAGGGTTCAAAAACTACAGCTAGGCACTTTGCAAAAAAAGGGTCATTTTTCACTGTGAAAATGTGGTGCGTCCACGTTGCATTTTGCGCTGCTTCCTGTCGCGGGCACTAAGCCTACCCACACAAGTGAGGTACCATTTTTTTCGGAAGACCTTGGGGAACAAGGGGTGGGTGGAATTTTGTGGATCCACGCAGATTCCAGAACTTTCCACCACAGAAAAGTGAGAAAAATGTGTTTTTTTTGCCAATTTTTTAGGTTTGCAAGGGATTCTGGGTAACAGAACCTGGCGAGAGCCAGTCAAGTCACCCCATCCTGGATTCCCCTGGGTGTCTACTTTTAAAAAATGTATAGGTTTGCTAGGTTTCCCTAAGTGCCGGCAGAGCTAGGGTTCAAAAACTACAGCTAGGCACTTTGCAAAAAAAGGGTCATTTTTCACTGTGAAAATGTGGTGCATCCACGTTGCGTTTTGCGCTGCTTCCTGTCGTGGGCACTAGGCCTACCCACACAAGTGAGGTACCATTTTTTGGGAAAACCTTGGGGAACGCGGGGTGGGTGGAATTTTGTGGATCCACGCAGATTCCAGAACTTTCCACCACAGAAAAGTGAGGAAAATGTGTTTTTATTGCCAATTTTTTAGGTTTGCAAGGGATTCTGGGTAACAGAACCTGGTGAGAGCCAGTCAAGTCACCCCATCCTGAATTCCCCTGGGTGTCTAGTTTTCAAAAATGTATAGGTTTGCTAGGTTTCCCTAAGTGCCGGCAGAGCTAGGGTTCAAAAACTACTGCTAGGCACTTTGCAAAAAAGGGTAATTTTTCATTGTGAAAATGTGGTACGTCCACGTTGCATTTTGAGCCATTTCCTGTTGTGGGCACAAGGCCTACCCACACAAGTGAGGTACCATTTTTATCGGGAGTTTTAGGGTAACACAGAATTGTAGAGCAACTGTTATTACCTATTGACTTTCGATGCATTTCTGCCTTCCAAATGAAAGACAATGTGTAAAAAATAAGTCATTTTGGAAAATGACCTATAATTCTCATGCTAGTATGGGTACTCCCAATTTCGGAAATGTGCAAATATCTACTGTTTCTAAAATCTACATTTTGTTCCCATTTCAGATATACATAGGTGTCTTTCATAACAATTTTTCCATGTATACATCTTCCCAAAATAATTGCTATATACCCGGTACATAATAAAAAACCATTGCAAGATGCTGCTCAGTTATTGGCTCTGGGTTCGTCGGGTTCTTGGTGAACCTACAAGTCCTATATATCCCCACAACCAGAAAGGTCCATTGGATATAACGGTATATTGCTTTCAAATAGCTGTCATAATTAGAAGAAGTTACAGGTGAAAACGTTGACACAAATGGCTGTTTTTTTCAACTAATTTTCAATTTTTTCTTTATTTAACTGTTAGTTTCTATAAGGAAAACTTTAAGGATCTACACAAATGACCCCTTGCTGAATTCAAAATGTTGTCTACTTTTCAGAAATGTATGGCTTTCCAGGATCCATTATTGGTTTCATACCAATTTCTACCATTAACTGGAAGGAGGTTGAAAGCACAAAAAATAGCAAAAATAGGCTATGTCCCAGAAAAATGCCAAAACTGTGTAAAAAAGTTGGTTTTCCGACAAAAGTCTGCTTGTCCATGAAAGCTAGGAAGATGGTGATTTCAGCACCACAACCCCTTTTTGATGCCATTTGCAGGGAAAAACAAGACGCTTTCATCTGTAGCCCTTTTTCGCATTTTTCCCAAAAAAACAAAATTTAGCTGTATTTTGGCTAATTTCTGGGTCCCCTCCAGGGGAATCCACAAACCCTGGGTACCTTTACAATCCCCATGATGTTAGAAAAAAAGGACACAAATTTGGCGTGGATACCTTATGTGGTCAAAAAGTTACAGGGGCCTAAGCGCGCACTACCCCAAATAGACAAAAAAAGGCTTAGCACAGGGGGGGGAAAGGCCTAGCAGCGAAGGGGTTAACCCTAAAACACTACCCCCCGCACGACCCCATACACTACCCAAAGACCATTGCACTACCCTAAACCCTAAAACACTACCCCCGCACGACTCCCTACACTACCCAAAGACCACTGTACTACCCTAAACCCTAAAACACCACCTCCTACACTACACAAACACCACTGCACTACCCTAAACCCTAAAAAACTACCCCCAGCACGAACCCCTACACTACCCAAACACCACTACACTACCCTAAACCCTAAAACACTACCCCCAGCAGTACCCCCTACACTACCCAAACACCACTGCACTACCCTAAACCCTAAAACACTACCCCCAGCAGTACCCCTACACTACCCAAACACCACTGCACTACCCTAAACACTAAAACACTACCCCCAGCAGTACCCCCTACACTACCCAAACACCACTGCACTACCCTAAACCCTAAACCACTACCCCCAGCATGACCCCCTACACTACCCAAACACCACTGCACTACCCTAAACCCTAAAACACTACCCCCAGCACGACCCCCTACACTACCCAAACACCACTGCACTACCCTAAACTCTAAAACACACCCCCCCAGCACGACTCCCTACACAACCCAAACACCACTGCACTACCCTAAACCCTAAATCTACCCCCAGCATGACCCCCTACACTACACAAACACCACTGCACTACCCTAAACCCTAAAACACTACCCCCAGCACGACCCCCTTCACTACCTAAACACAACTGCACAATTTGTTACAGGCGTTGTAACGCAGGCCTGTGGTGCTTACTGGAAGTACCTGGTGGGCTAGTTGGGCCCCAGGGACCCTCAGGATTCAAGGTGACCTAATCCCCCAACTTAAAACGCGCCACGGGGCATGTTTGCACAGTGGTGAAGGGAGGGGGCGGGGCCTCAGGTGACATATGCGCAAACACGCCCTGTGGTGCGTTTTAAGTTGGGGAATTAATTCCCCTTGAATCCTGAGGGACCCTGGGGCCAACTAGCCCACCAGGTACCTTCAGTAAGCACAACAGAGTTGCATTGCAGAGAGGTGAAAAAGGTGCGTGGCCTCGGAACGCCTCTCTGCAACTCAGCTCTGGGGTCCTAACTGTAGGTACCTGGGGGGCTAGTTGGGCCCCGGGGACCCTCAGGATTCAAGGGGACTTAATCCCGCAACTTAAAACGCGCCACGGGCGCGTTTGCACACATGTCACCTCAGGCCCCCCCTCCTTACACCACTGTGCAAACGCGCCCTGTAGCGCGTTTTAAGAGGTAGTTTTAATCCCCCTGCCCTATTATGTACTAGGGACTTACAGAGGAGGTCATGCTAATCACAGGGGTACCCCATCGCATAGTGTTCCCTAGTGTATGTAGGTGTTTTCACTCTATTCTAAGTGTCTTTAAGCATAGCACTGGCTCTGGTTAGTCAGAGTCAGTTACCACCAGTACCCGTCTGAAAAAGTTGTGGGCACAGGATGATTTTGCAACAAGGCCTCTTTCTGCTCCTCTGTTGGTTCTTTCTGCACATCTTTTGCTTCTTCCTGCACTTTTCTTCGTCTTTGTGGACTTCTGTTGCTTCTTTCTGCATTTCTTTTGCTTCTTTCTGTGCGTTTTTTCTTCTTTCTTCACATGTCCTACCTCTGTAGGCATAGTTAGAAACTAGCATTTAAAAACCTTTGAAATTCACTTAAAAAATCATAGGTTTCAGGCACGTTATAGTTAGAAATTAGCATTTAAAAAACCTTTGAAATTCACTGAAAAAAACATAGGTTTCAGACACGTTATAGTTAGAAATTAGCATTTAAAAAACCTTTGAAATTCACTGAAAAACCATAGGTTTTAGGGACAGTTATAGTTAGTTGGACATTTCACTCGTACAAAACCATAGAAATTCCCCCGTTATAGTTAGTTCAGCTAACTATAACTCGCGCCCCGCAATGCACTGCTGATGACGTCACATATTACATCACTCATGACATGGTCAGTGACATCACTGATGACATCACTGATGACATCTCAAATGACATCACTGATGACATCATCCATGTGATAATTTCATGCATCTTCTCACACCCTAATATAACTTTTGATACACCCACTCTAAATTACAGACTGCCATTCTCAAAACCATACACACTCCAATACCATACCCACTCACTGATTCTTAGGTCTACACACACACACATCTACACACTCACCCGTACAGTCACTCATACTTACAGTCACTCAGTACAGGACTATCATATGCACTCATACACCTATATAAACACTCACACACCGCCACTCATCCATAGAGGTACTCACACACCTAGTCAGTCATGCAAAAAATTAATCACACACCCATTTACTCACCTATACAGTTATACACACACCAGCTCACTTACTTATACAAATACTAGCACATTCTTACGCTCTTATACAATAACTGATACAAGCACACACGCATCCATACAGCCACTCTCACAATCACACACTCTCACTTATAGCCTTTTAAATACTCTAACACACATATATACTGCCTTTTACATATGTAGTTACTCGCACATGTGCCACTGAGCTATACATTCACTCACTAACACACCCATACACACACTCACCCACCCAAGCAGTCCATCACAGACGCACTCTTGAAATCATGCACCCAGTGAATCACCCACTCACACATCTATGTACAGAGTCACCCACACCCCACCCACACAAACACTCAGGCAGCCATACAGATTCTCAGAGAACCAATCAATAACCCATATAGACACTCATGTAGCTATTCGCAAATCCATGCATCCACTTACACACCAACAAACAGACGGATACAGACATTCACACAGTTTAGTCACTAACCCATGCATTCAGTAAGATACGTTTAATCACTCACTTGTAGAGTCAGTCACGCACGTACTAAATCATCCATTCAGACACTTATACACCCACTCATTCTTCAATACGCCTTTCCCTATATATATTAAACATATTTAAACTTTACAGAAACACACAGTCACTGGATGATGTCATCAGTGATGTCATTTGAGATGTCATCAGTGATGTCATCAGTGATGTCACTGACCATGTCATGAGTGATGTAATATGTGACGTCATCAGCAGTGCATTGCGTGGGCGCGAGTTATAGTTAGCTGAACTAACTATAACAGGGGAATTTCTATGGTTTTGTACGAGTGAAATGTCCAACTAACTATAACTGTCCCTAAAGCCTATGGTTTTTTCAGTGAATTTCAAAGGTTTTTAAATGCTAATTTCTAACTATAACGTGTCTGAAACCTATGGTTTTTTCAGTGAATATATATATATATATATATATATATATATTCCATAAGAAGAACACACTGCACTTGCAGCATGAAAACAGGCCACTCCAAACGTGCTCAGTAATTTCTTTATTTGAGGCAAAGATAGGCAGGCAGGCATTACGCGTTTCGACTCAGATGAGTCTTCATCATATGCCACTGTGTTCAGGTGGGTTCGTTAGCATTTAAATAACGTAACTCACAACATTGAAAAAGGACAATGTCTGTTTCTTTCCAATTTTAAAGAGGCAGTTAGTTTTTTCTTTTTCTCTCACAGTTCGTTTTATGCAGCAAAGGTGAGTACATCATTTCATTTTCCATCAGGTTAAATCCTTTGAACAAAGGGTGTTCATTAATTCTATGTTCCCCTTCGTTGCAGCATTAATTTGTCATTAGGTAGGGGCAGAACTCACCTGACTGTGTGTAAAGAGTTCCATGATAACAACAGTGCCTGTGCTACATATAATCACCATTATGGATTTAACATCTTGGATTTCCAATGCATATTGTAACAACTTGCACAATGCACTGTGGGACGAGTAGTTTGGTGATTGCAGTCACGTGACAAATTGTTTAAATCACGCCCGAGCGCACCTGGGCGAAATGCTCCAGTCTGTGATCAAGGCAACTAGCCGAAACGTTAGACGAATGGATGCAAGTGCTGCAGTTAACTTTAGAAATAAAGCCACTTTCACGATATTGGGCCTCACTTTGTTTTGCTGTCCAGTGTGGTTGGTGGGCTGCTCCGTGCCCATGCTGTGAGGCCGCCCTGAAGAGTCTGGGGCTCCAGAAACGGGGGAACACTTTTGCTTCTTTTTCATGTTAATTGAGGAGCCTGACTCACACGCGCCCTCCACCTACCAAGGACATGCCACTAGTGCAAAAAAGGAAAAGGCGCGTGGAAGGGATTCAGGCAGGAGTTTCCTGTCATGATCGTGCCGTGAAAGTTGCCTCTCCATGAGGTTAAGCACTTTGTGAACATTTGCGGTAAGGGCAGAACTCACCTGACTGTGTGTAAAGAGTTCCATGACAACAACAGTGCCTGTTCTACATATAATCACCATTATGGATTTAACATCTTGGATTTCCAATGCATATTGTAACAACTTGCACAATGCACTGTGGGACGAGTAGTTTGGTGATTGCAGTCACATGACAAATTGTTTAAATCATGCCCGAGCGCACCTGGGCGAAATGCTCCAGTCTGTGATCAAGGCAACTAGCCGAAACGTTAGACGAATGGATGCAAGCGCTGCAGTTAACTTTGGAAATAAAGCCACTTTCACGATATTGGGCCTCACTTTGTTTTGCTGTCCAGTGTGGTTGGTGGGCTGCTCCGTGCCCATGCTGTGAGGCCGCCCTGAAGAGTCTGGGGCTTCGGAAACGGGGGAACGCTTTTGCTTCTTTTTCATATATATGTATATATTATCTACTGGCGGTCGCCAGTAGATAGTTATAGTTAGGACCTATTTTCCATAGGAAATTCACAACATTCTATTTGAAATAACTTTGGCGCCGGTTGACGAATCTTCGCAAAATTCTCAAAACTCGTGGGGCGCTCCGGTCCGCTCCTATCCTGAAAGTTTCGGGGTGATTCGGCAAGCGGGGGCCGAGAAAAAAGAGGGTCCCAAAACGTGTTTTCTCCATGTTAATTCCCTTAGGAAATTTTAGACACGGCTACAGCCCGAACTGCTGAACGGAATTACACCAAATTTGGCAAAAAGGTAGCGCTTGGTTCAGAAAGCGACCTTTTTTTTAAATGGTGTAAATCCGTTCAGTAGTTGCAGAGAAATTCAAAAAATAAGAGTCAAAAAATCAATTTCCCATAGGAAACTTTAGACACGGCTACAGCCCGAACTGCTAAACGGAATTACACCAAATTTGGCAAAGAGGTAGTTCTTGGTTCAGAAAGAACCCTTTTTGTTAAATGGTGCAAATCCGTTCAGTAGTTGCTGAGAAAAGCAAAAGTAAAACCACATATATATCTATGGCCGCGGAGGGTCCGCGCACCCTGAGCGCACCTTCCCGATCACGAGCTGTATGCTAATTGGCTGTCAACACTCCAAACCAGGAAGTGTTGGCAGCCATCTTGTTCCTCGGTAGAACCGAGGCACAAGAAACAAGTGCGCAAAACGCAAAAAGGGGGCAGGGTAGAAACACCCTGACCCCCTCGGCCTGCTTAGGGGGTCCCACAAGGACCCCCAAGGCCAATAAAAGCATTTTTTTTTTTTTAAACGGCGGGATGCGCTTAGGGTGCGCGGATCCCGCCGTGAAAATAAAAAAAATGAAGCGCGGGCTCCCGCGCTTTGAGGGTATTTTGCCCCCGGGTGGGCCAAGTCCCGGGGGCATGTGGGGGTGGGTTTAAATGTTAGTTGGGGGGGCCTCTAAGGCCCCCCCAAGCCCCGGGGACCGCCACCCCCTGGGGCTTTCAAATTATAATGATGGCGGGGGGCACACGGCCCCCCCTCAGCCCCGGGGACCGCCACCCCCCGGGGCTTCTTTTTTTAATTAAAAAATAACCTGTGTAGGGGGGCTCCAGCCCACCCCACATGCCCCGGGGACTGCCACCTCCCCGGGGCACTAATTAAAGAAGTGTGGGGGTCCGTTTCGGACCCCCAAAGCCCCGGGACCACCACCTCCCCAGGGCTTTGTAGATGTTGGGAGGGGGCCGCGCGGCCCCCTCCTGGAGCCTGTGGTGGCCCTGGGGACCGCCACCCCCAGGGCTGGCTCCTGCAGTGTCCCGGGTACCTACCCCGGGACACTGCTGTTTGTAATGACAGGACGGAGCCGCGCGGCTCCCGTCCTGTCATTGCAAACTTGCTTTGCTTCATTGAAGCGAGAGCAGGGAAACCTGCTCTCGCTTCAATGAAGCAAGCATATTGCTTTTCCATAAGGGGAGCTGCATGTCAGCAGCTCCCTTATGGAAAAGCAATGCCGGCTCCCGCAGGACGCGGGGAGCCGGCGGGACCGTGGGGGATTGGGGACCCCCCACGGTCTCCAACGAGTGGCCAGGCCCCGGGGATGGGGTCCCCGGGGCCATTAGTGGCCCAGGAGGGGGGCCACGCAGCCCCCCTCCCCAACAATTATAAAAAATAAAATAAAAATTAAATGCGCAAAGGCCGGCCCCGGGGGATGGGTACCACAGGGCCAATAGAGGCCTGAGGAGGGGGGCCACGCAGCCCCCCTCCTCAAAAATTTAAAATAAAAGTGGCCATGCCCCGGGGGATGGGATCCCCGGTGCCGGAACCGGCCACGGGAGGGGGGCCACGCGGCCCCCTTCCCGTACTGTTTTTTTTTTTTTTAATAGGATCAGGCCCTGGGGAATGGGGTCCCCCAGGGCACCAAAAAGTGAAAAGGAAGGGGGGCCACACAGCCCCCCTTCAAAAAGAAAAAAAAAAAGCACCCATCTGAAAAAGTTGTGGCCACAGGATGATTTTGCAACAAGGCCTCTTTCTGCTCCTCTGTTGGTTCTTTCTGCACATTTTAAATTGGGGAAAGAATTCCCCTTCAATACTGGGGGTCCCTGGGGCCAACTTGCCCACCAGGTACCTCCAGTAAGCGCCACAGGGCTGGGTTGCAGAGAGGTGGTCCAGGCCATGCCCCTTTTTACACTACTCCGCAACGCAGCTCTTTGGCGCTTACTGGAGGTACCTGGTGGGTTAATTGGAGCCCAGGGACCCTCAGGATTCAAGGGGACTTAATTCCCCAACTTAAAACGTGCCACGGGCCGCGTTTGCACAGTGGTGAAGGGAGGGGGCGGGGCCTGAGGTGACATGTGTGCAAACAGTCCCTGTGGCGCGTTTTAAGATGGGGAATTAATTCCCCTTCAATACTGGGGGTACCTGGGGGCAAACTAGCCCACCAGGTACCTCCGGTATGCGCCAGGGAGCTGCATTGCAGAGAGGTGTTCAGAGGCCACGCCCCTTTTTATACCTCTCTGCAACGCAGCTCTGTGGCGCTTACTGGAGGTACCTGGTGGGCTAGTTGGACCCCAGGGACCCTCAGGATTCAAGGGGACTTAATCCCCAACCTAAAATGCGCCACGGGGCGCGTTTGCACAGTGGTGAAGGGAGGGGGCGGGGCTAAAGGTGACATGTGTGCAAACAGGCCCCGTGGCGCGTTTTAAGTTGGGGAATTAATTCTCCTTCAAACCTTAGGGCCTCTGGGGGCCAACTAGCCCACCAGGTACCTCCAGTATGCACCAGGGAGCTGCGTTGCAGAGAGGTGTTCAGAGGCCACGCCCCTTTTTACACCTCTCTGCAACGCAGCTCTGTGGCGCTTACTGGAAGTACCTGGTGGGCTAGTTGGACCCCAGGGACCCTCAGGATTCAAGGGGACTTAATCTCCCAACTTAAAACGCGCCACAGGGCATGTTTGCACAGAGGGGAAGAGAGGGGGAAGGGCCTGATGTGACAAGTTAGTTTCTTAGTTTTAATCCCCCTGCCCTATTATGTACTAGGGACTTACAGAGGAGGTCATGCTAATCACAGGGGTACCCCAACGCATAGTGTTCCCTAGTGTATGTAGGTGTTTTCACTGTATTCTAAGTGTCTTTTAGCATAGCACTGGGTCTAGGCCTGGTTAGTCAGAGCCAGTTACCACCAGTACCCATCTGAAAAAGTTGTGGCCACAGGATGATTTTGCAACAAGGCCTCTTTCTGCTCCTCTGTTGGTTCTTTCTGCACATGTCTTGCTTCTTCCTGCACTTTTCTTCGTCTTTGTGGACTTCTGTTGCTTCTTTCTGCATTTCTTTTGCTTCTTTCTGTGTGTTTTTTCTTCTTTCTTCACATGTCCTACCTCTGTAGGCATAGTTAGAAACTAGCATTTAAAAAACCTTTGAAATTCACTGAAAAAACCATAGGTTTCAGGCACGTTATAGTTAGAAATTAGCATTTAGCAATTTAGCATTTAAAAAACCTTTGAAATTCACTGAAAAAACCATAGGTTTCAGACACGTTATAGTTAGAAATTAGCATTTAAAAACCTTTGAAATTCACTGAAAAAACCATAGGTTTTAGGGACAGTTATAGTTAGTTGGACATTGCACTCGTACAAAACCCGTGAAATTCCCCGTTATAGTTAGTTCAGCTAACTATAACTCGCGCCCCGCAATGCACTGCTGATGATGTCACATATTACATCACTCATGACATGGTCAGTGACATCACTGATGACATCTCAAATGACATCACTGATGACAATACTGATGACATCATCCATGTGATAATTTCATGCATCTTCTCACACCCTAATATAACTTTTGATACACCCACTCTAAATTACAGACTGCCATTCGCAAAACCATACACACTCCAATACCAATAACTACATACCCACTCACTGATTCTTAGGTCTACACACACACATCTACTCACTCACCCGTCCAGTCACTCATACTTACAGTCACTCAGTACAGGACTATCATATGCACTCATACACCTATATAAACACTCACACACCACCACTCATCCATAGAGGTGCTCACACACCTAGTCAGTCATGCAAAAAATGAATCACACATCCATTTACTCACCTATACAGTTATACACACACCAGGTCACTTACTCATACAAATACTAGCACATTCTTACGCTCTTATACAATAACTGATACAAGCACACACGCATCCATACAGCCACTCTCACAATCACACACTCTCACTTATAGCCTTTTAAATACTCTAACACACATATATACTGCCTTTTACATATGTAGTTACTCGCACATGTACCACTGAGATATACATTCACTCACTAACACACCCATACACACACTCACCCACCCAAGCAGTCCATCACAGACGCACTCTTCAAATCATGCACCCAGTGAATCACCCACTCACACATCTATGTACAGAGTCACACACACCCCACCCACACAAACACTCAGGCACCCATACAGATACTCAGAGAACCAATCAATAACCCATATAGACACTCATGTAGCTATTCGCAAATCCATGCTTCCACTTACACACCAACAGACAGACGGATACAGACATTCACACAGTTTAGTCACTAACCCATGCATTCAGTAAGATACGTTTAATCACTCACTTGTAGAGTCAGTCACACACCTACTCAATCATCCATTCAGACACTTATACACCCACTCATTCTTCAATACGCCTTTGCCTATATATATTAAACATATTTAAACTTTACAGAAACACACAGTCACTGGATGATGTCATCAGTGATGTCATTTGAGATGTCATCAGTGATGTCATGAGTGATGTCACTGACCATGTCATGAGTGATGTAATATGTGACGTCATCAGCAGTGCATTGCGGGCGCGAGTTATAGTTAGCTGAACTAACTATAACGGGGAATTTCACGGGTTTTGTACGAGTGCAATGTCCAACTAACTATAACTGTCCCTAAAACCTATGGTTTTTTCAGTGAATTTCAAAGGTTTTTTAAATACTAATTTCTAACTATAACGTGTCTGAAACCTATGGTTTTTTTCAGTGAATATATATATATATAAATATATATATATACATTTACTCACCATAACAACTTTTACCAAGTATATGGGGGACATGGGTATTGGGGTAGTAAGGGTAATTTTACGGGTTTTGGGGGGGGTCAAACAAAAAAAAATATATATATATACTCTAGTGCAAGGATGTCTGAGTTGGCGCTAGGCAGCTAATTTTAGCCCCATCACTTAGGGAAAATACAAGGGTGCACCATATTGTTGTAATTTGGACGTATCCCTACGTTTTGGAAATGTCGGAGCACGGCGCTGCCAAATTTTTCACAGCTCCGCGCTCTGACATTTTGTTGTAAATATGCCCAATAGAGTACAATGCATAATGAATAACGTTGCAGGCCAAAACATGAACATCCTTTGGCAGGACGTAAAAAGGTGTGTTTTCACTGCTTTTTTAAACAACATATGATGAGGGTTCCAGTGGATCAGAGTCAGAAGGAAGTCCCTTAGTTTGAAGTGTTAGTATACCATGCTCTTGACAACATACCATCTGTCCCTCGTTTTACAGCAATGGAACAGAATCAAGTAGGACAATAATAGACACCTGAAGTGCTGGAACTGCAGAAAGATTCTAGTACAATAGCTTTGGGGTAGGACAGGGAGTGCCTCATGTGTGGTGCTGTGAAGTTTGCCTGGTCTTTGATTGACCTCCAGTGCATGGACTTCCACGCTACAGGTAAATAGTGAAGATGCTTGGGTATGAGATGGAAGTGAACAGCAAAGGAATGATCTCCAAGCAGTTTTACAATAGTTTATGCTTGGATATCATATTAATGTCATTGCAGTAGTCAAGGAAAAAAAATTGCCAGTGAATAGACTAGTGTTGACCTTTGCAGTGTCATAAGGTGGACAACATGCTTGTTGCTTAAGCATTAGCGCCCTGCTAGGAGGATATATCTGCTATGTAGAAGTTTCCTATTCCATGCACCATGAGCGAGCTTAAAGGGGGGGGGTTGAAGCGCCACAGCAGGGAGCGCCGCTGCACAACAATGAAGTGGAACCACCAGTGGCGGCTACCGTAAATAAAAAATGGTGCGGAGCGAAGGCGCGCGACTCACCATAAATTTGGGAGCACAACAGCTGCGACACTCCTCTTAGCTTTTCACGAGCAGGAAAAGGAAGGACTTCCTTTCTGCATCTTCAACCAGTCCTGGAGCTGCTCTCATGCTGTGAAAGCAGCTCCAGGATTGGTGGGAGCAAGCTCACCCAGCGCTCATTTTGAGGGCGGGGGGGCCTGTGCCAGCAATCCCCAGGCTGTTTCACAGCCTTTGATTTGCTGGGTCTACAGTGCTTATCTTGGTCTGGCCGTGGCAAAACAGCCTGCCAATTCGATATGCGCACTGTAGACCAGTGCTGCCATCCTGAATTTGCAGAATTCAGCCTGCCCCCACACTCACGCTGTACAAAGTGCGAGCCGGTGCGGCAGCAAATAAATAAAATGGGATTGACATGCCATTTTATTTATTTGTGTTTTCCTGCTGCACTCGCAGCAGGCGGGGCGACGCTCCTCTGCTCCCGAGTAGCAGCCGCCCCTGGGAACCATAGGGAGGAAGCATAGCCAATTTCACTGCATCAGGGAGTGAATGTGCAGAAGACGTCACTTAAGTTGTTGATAATCATCATCACCCCAGTGCTGACTTAGGTACAGTGCATTTCAGATATATCATTCTGGAAGCAGAGCTGCTTTAAAGAGAGGAGAGTGGCTCTGGTATCATGTACGATATTAATTTTTCGAAGACAGGCTCAATTCATTTGATGAAGCAGGATTTCGTGAAAAGAAACCTGCTCGGAAAAATACCCCCATAATACGTACTAACAGTAAGTAGTAATAGAAAATTAACGTGCACCTTACATGAACACAGGGGAAACTGCTTTGCGCATGCATGCACCAACGTGAGATAACACATGAAAGAACTAAAACCGTATTTACATTATGCTTTGAAAGAAACGAGAAACAATGCATGACTAGGCCGCATGTGCATTTCGTAGTTTTGCATGTTGCAGCTTGCTTTGAATTAATAAATAATATCGTTTTGCATGAAGCTATGCTAGGAAAGACGTTAACAAGGAATAGTGCAAAGGTGGGTGGTAAACAGTGAAAACTACATTATCATATAATTAATGAATGTTCATTTTCCATTTGCTATAGTGAGCTGGATAAGACACCATTTTCTCTTAAGTTGGCCGAATGAAGGCGGGGTTGGAAAATTGAGTAAATGCTGTTCTGACAAAGGCACGCTGAAGCGCTGAGCACAGCAGAAGAGATGAAAGGGGTGAAGGCCAATGTGATGATCATCTGCCAAGCAACGTGACAGACCGTGGGATAGAAGGACTTCTTCTGTAGACATTGCTTAAAAATGATACAATTGTAACTTAGACCCGATCGTGTGAATGCACAATATATGAGCTAATGAGAACGTGCATAAAACAAAGAATAAGCTCAAATAATTTGTGAAGTCACCATGGTGTGACATACCACCCCCAAAGTCCACCAATCAACTGTCTAGTTACGCTGAATGTTACAACTGATGTGGGACAGACATGTAGGTTTTAGGGTATAACTGGGGTGCCTTTAGGGGTGTGGTTATGGTGTCGTTAGGAGAGGCTGAGAGAGGGGAGATGCGTCGCTGATCGTCGGTTTGCAGAGAGGCCTAGCTGTTCTTGTCCTGTCCTGTTCCTGTTCCTGAAATTTTTGTCCCCTGACCCTATTTCAGGGGAACCCCACCACCACTTAAGCCTGAGGGGTGGTTTTCTACAAATCCATCGGGTTTGTATTATTCCGACTCGTTCTTGCATATTTTATCTGTGAATGTATTTTGTCTCTGAAACTTTTGTCTCTTTATCTATCCACTCCTTCTTGCACAATGTCATTATTTGATTGATGAGTTTGTCTCTATTTTGAATTGCTGATGTTCTCTCCCTTTGTGAGTTCATTGTTTGCACTTGTAACCGTATGCTTTGAGCATTTTATCCATTGATTCAAGATAAACTTATTAACTTCAGCGAGAGTCTGTGTTTATTTAGTTGATCGTATGTTTAATCAGATAAGGAGTATCATTACCATCAACTATTCAACTAATTGGTTCATCGACCAAGTAGAGGAAGAGTTGATGTATAAAATGGATAATTATTTTGGAAATGCCATATATGAGTTTTAGGAGGAAGAGAATTGAACTTTTATCAAATTGACCCCAGCGCATCAGGGATTTGGGTAAATGTGTATGGGCCATTGTTCTGCTATATTATTGAGTATTGATCCCTGATTAGGCATTGGCCGCGCGCTGGATCACATTTTATATGATTTACTGATTTTTAAGGCATCTGCTTGCTGCAATTTAAGAATACACGTCAATACTAAGGCTGGGCGTAGTCTGCGTAGTAGCGCTACGCGAAGCTACGCGAAGTGCACTTCGCACTATGCGAGCTACGCATAGCTACGCGAACTGC
This sequence comes from Calotriton arnoldi, assembly GCA_963921515.1. Classification (NCBI taxonomy): domain Eukaryota; kingdom Metazoa; phylum Chordata; class Amphibia; order Caudata; family Salamandridae; genus Calotriton; species Calotriton arnoldi. The sequence goes on along the minus strand of CAWUFW010004596.1, from coordinate 140,980 downwards.
GTAGTGCACTGTGCAAAATGCTGTTCGCACTGATTGCACAGTGCCGGATGCTTGTCCGCACTGTGCAATCATTGCAAACGGCTTCTTGCACAGTGCAAGCGGTCGTTTCTGCCGCTCGAGTAGATTTCTACCGAGCAGCAGCTTCTCAACGCGGACTGGTAGTTTCTCATCGCGAGTGGTCGCGAGCATACGCGACCACTCGCAATGAGAAACCTGACCTCCCGCGTTGAGAATCTCGCCGGGAGGTTTATTTTCCACGCTCGCGATCGGCAACTTGATGTTGCTGATCGCGAACGAGGAAAAAGTCTCGCCGGGATGTCATTTTGCTTGCTCGCGGTCGCCAACTTGACGTTGAGGACCGCGAGCAAGCAAAAAATGACCGCTACGCTACACTATGCGTGTTTGCACTGTGCTACGTGCAATTCGCGTAGTGCGAAGTAGCGCAAACATCGCAAACTACGCGAGCGTAGCGTAGTACTTCGCCCAGGCCTAGTCAATACTCACATGAAATAAGTAAATAAAGTAATTTACTAAAATCACTCGCTGATCCTTGCTTCCCGACTTATCCTGAATAAACGCTCTTTCAAATGTCATTTTTATGCATGTTTTTTTCTCTCATTTGAGGGATGCAGAAAGGCCCAGATGATCTTCAGATGCACTTTTTCCTTCGTCTCACCCGCTTGTGAACTCAATGCACATGGATGTCTGACAAGTAAAAGCGCCAATCACAGGTGGTCAAGTTAGTGTTTCCTCCATCTCTTTACACTCTCAAAGGATATGTTTGAGGGATCTGTTTAATAGCAGAAGCTGTGTCTCGTTAACTGCTTGGGTACTTTGCTGGAATTCAGCATTCACAGGCCCTGCCGGAAATATTGCACTTGTAACCTCTACTCCGTGTCTCACTCAGCACGCCCACGTGTCTGTTTCCCTTTGTCTTTGTGAGCATATACGTCACATCTTCTCTGTGACGTAAAGCACAACGACAGGGCCGCCCTGCAGAATATGAGGAGGGGCCCGTAAGTCTCCCATGTCTCCCAGATACTCATTGATGTTGGCCTGAATGGGGCCCACTGAAGGGCTAGGGAGCCCCTGAACAGTTGGGCCCCCCTCTTCACAAAGGCTGTAGAGGCCTGCGTTTCGACCTCTGCACCCTCCCTCTACCAGAGCTCTTTATGTCTCTGAATACATGTACCTCAAAATTAGACTCATGTCTATCTCACAGAGCTCTTTCTGTTTTCTCTGAGTACTTCTTCCTCAACCGGACTCTATCTCACACCATATATGCCTTCACCCTCCTCATCCTTCTCTGTCTCCCTCAGCATCACTCATACCGCTCTGATCTCTCTGTTTCTCTCAGTATCCCCAATACAGCCTCATATTTCCCTTTGTCTCTTTCAGTACCCCAACACCTCTCTGTCCCACTTTTCTCTCTGCATGTACCCTTCAAGCCTCAACTTCCCCTGCTATCTCTAAGTGTATCTCTCTAAAGCCGAGACTCCCCACTGTGGCAGAGCTCATTTCGTTGTCTCAGTTCATTCTCCTCTGCCATAAGATGAGGCATGAAGTAGCCAATGGCATAGAGTTTTGCCTTATGGCAATGAATATGACGTCATTAGAAAACTACAGTCAGAGGACCTGACCCTTCCACGATTCTTACTAATAGATTAACCCAGAAGAGGCAGGGCAAGGGCTGAGAGCGGGCCAACTGGGGAAAAACGGATCCTATTGGTAAGGGCTAGCAAGGCTTAGATGGCAGATCTTTGTGAGGCATAAAGGAAAAAATTATACAATCCACCCCTAAACCCTGCCACAGCCATCAACTCTGGACGGCTGCCATAGACCTGGTGCTACAGACTGCTTCATTGTGTCACTCATTTAACAATTTCATTTTTTAGTGGAGACAACATTGACCCCAGCTATCACATGCTTATACTGCCTAGGCAACCTTTTTGAACTTTTTAAGTTAAATATGATTAAATCTTTCACTCACTGCCAATAGTAGTTTTTTTTTGTTTTTGGTATATTACAAAAAAAAGTTTGCAGTTAATCAGGCCATATTCTGAGGACAGGAGGAAGAGCCCAGCCCCAGAAGTGGGTTGTGAAGGTAGCACAGAGAGGTATAGAAGCGGTTCAATCTCTAGCACAGAATGTAGATGCTCCAGTGGAAGAGGCTGCACCCAGCAGTACTACAGTTACTGTAAAACCTATGCGTGAAGCTGCACCCCTGATGTTCCTCCGAAGGGTGCGGGAACAAATGATGACAAAACTTCGGATGATGCAAAGGGATATTTTATATATAATTGGGTTTACACTCCTTGGAGTAGAGCTGATGTGATGGCTCTTAAAGCTGCTTTGCCCGACCCCCGGAAAAATCCTGCCGCCTTCTATGAGGAGGTGGAAGGAGCCATTAGCTCCTGCACCATGACTTTGTCAGATATTGATATGTTCTTTGGGCTTATTTTGCCCCCTGAAATGTGGAGAACGATACGTAAAATAGATGACAATGTAGCATATGGTGATACTTGGGAACATTTAGAACAAATAGATGTGGAAAGGAGCCTGCGCAGAAACCTCAGAAGGAGATATTAGATCTTCCTAAAGCTATTGTGACTAAGTTAAAGACTCTCATACCTCCTAAGAAAATAGATTGGACTACGTTAGCGTCCTGTAAACAGAACACGGATGAGTCAGTCTCTGATTTCTTTTCAAGGTTTGAGGAAACATTCCATGATTTTAGTGGTCAGTCATTGGCCGATGATACAGGTAAGCATTTGTTTGTAGATAAATTTGTCGCTAATATGTTACCGGAAATAGCTAGTCGCTTAAAGGCCAGTGAGAGTTCTTGGACTACGTCTTCCCCAGTTTCCCTTTTGAATATGGCCCAATATTATGAGCGACAGGAACAGGAAGTGAAAGGCAGGGAGGATAAGAAGGATAAAGCTTTAAAGACGAAAGTTATGTTGGCTCAAATATATGGTCCACCATTTAGGGGAGGTGGAAGAGGCGGACGTGCAATGTATACACCTGGAGCACCCCCTCTCCCTCGAGCAAATTTGTCCCCTGATCAGTGTGCTTATTGTAAAGAGACTGGGTATTGGCGTTCTGAGTGCCCTCTTTTGCGAGGTCAGCAGTATCAGCGGGGAAGGGACAGTATAAGAGGACGCCCAGGGAATTCAGGAAACAGGGGAGGTACAGGAGCTCGTCTCAGGTTTGAGGCAGTTGAACAAGGACCAAATTACTCTAATACTTTTGATAGACGAAATCAATATCAAATGTCTGATTATTCTGATGAGGTCCTTGCAGATTCTGATTACGCATAGGCATGCCTAGGACGGGGTAAGGAACCGGTTGAGGTACCAGTAGATCAAATGGGTCCTTATGTTGACGCAAACGTCTTGGGATCTACTGATCGGTTTCTGGTTGATACAGGGGCTACTCGTAGTGCCCTATCTAAAAAACTGGTTCCTAGGGCTCCCCTGTCCGGCATAATGATAACATCGATAGGATTCGATGGGACACCTACACCTAGCCCACTTTCACAGCCACTTGAATTCAGACTTGATAAATTCACTGCAGCATGTCCATTTTTGCTTTCCCCTACCACGCCGGACAACATTGTGGGTGTCGATATGCTTAAATATTTTCGTGCCACAATACGTTGTTCTCCGGAAGGTGTGCGTGTAATTTTGAATGATAATTACCCAATGGTAGAGAGATCTTGTCTTATCAATGAGGATGTCGCTCTGGCATCCTTACCTAGTACTTTGTGGGCTAAATCAGATACTGATGTGGGTCAAATGGTTATTCCACCTGTACATATTCAAGTAAAGGAGGGTGTTTCATTGCCTCGACTGCCTCAATGCAAAATATCTCGAGAAGGTGAAGAAGCATTGGCACACATTGTTCAGGATTTGATTAAAGTGGGGGTAGTGGAAGAGGTCCCCTATAACACTTGCAATAGCCCTATCCTTCCTATTTTGAAAAAAGACACTGACACTAAAATCTACAGTCAACAGAAAGAACAGGTAGTAGTGTTCCCTATAAGGGAAAAAACCGCACATCCAATCAGTGAAAGTATTTCAAAATATCAATAATTGGCATGAAATGTCATATACGTGTTGCTATATTGGCAACAGGGTGCTAAATCAGCTTCAAACACCTACTACCTAGAGGTGCAAACTGCACATTAAACTTTAACATGCATCTAACTAAACACAACAAAAGAAGCTCTTACAGCACACCCTTTTAACCTGAATACATTAATTATCCAGAAAAATTACTGGTCATAAATTGAATTGATTCCATAGTAAAGTTAAACTCTGCACAATGAGGGCGATGAAAAACAACCAATAAGGATATCTTAATGTAAAAGGTCAAATCATACAAGTATGTATCATTGCCACACCTGACATCCGGAAAATTAATGGAATCCCAATAAAAACGGACCAGTGAAACGCAGCGATGTTGCCCATAAGGTATGCAACAATCGCTTAAGTGTTTAAAGCGAGTAAAGTAAAATCCTGATACACACTGCACGAGTGGCAAACAATAAGAGAGGATAATGGCAATCCAAGGTTAGTCAATCTTCCCTGGATACCACGGGGCACAACCCTGGTAAGTTTACCCCTCTCAACGAGAGTGTCCCGTCCGCACACACATGTGTCAGTGGTCGCAGAGTACGTATGCTTTGACATTTTACATTACGATATCCTTATTTGGATTCCGGATTTCTTTCGGTTGATGTACTGCAGGGACGGACTCATTTTCTGACTACAGTTTGCCAATATTCCCATTTTTGCCTTGAAAAAGTCTGAGTACAGACGAAACACGTGTCGGCTAATCGTGTGCTGGGAATTTTAATCTTTTGGATACTAATAAAGGATACAAGAAATTTCAATTGATGAACTTATTGGATTATTTTGAACATATTGGTTGTTTTTCATCGCCCTCATTGTGCAAAGTTTAACTTTACTATGGAATCAATTCAATTTATGACCAGTAATTTTTCTGGATAATTAATGTATTCAGGTTAAAAGGGTGTGCTGTAAGAGCTTCTTTTGTTGTGTTTACTAAAATCTACAGATTCATTATTGATTTGCGAGAGGTTAATAAAATTGTAGTGCCCCAATATCCGGTGGTTTCTGACATCACTACACTTCTCACTATGGTCCCTCCTACTGCCACTACATTTTCGGTGATCGATTTGAAGAATGCTTTCTTCTCGATACCCATCCATCCTGACAGCCGTTATTTGTTCGGGTTCACCCTGAAAAATAGATCATATTGGTTCTGTAGAGCTCCACAGGGCTATACAGAGAGTCCCAGTATTTACAGTCAGGCATTAAAAAGGCAGCTTGATTCCTTTTCTGTACCCAAAGGGGTGGCCCTTATCCAATACGTCGATGACATCTTGTTGGCTGCAGATACCCCTGAGCAGTGTGAAGAAGGAACACTGTTATTGTTATCATTTCTTGCATCTCACAATCACAAAGTCTCGCGAAAGAAATTGTAATTTTGTAGACAGCAGGTTACCTATTTAGGTCACCTCCTGTCTAAGGAGGGACGTGCACTTACACCAGATCGCATTCAGACCATTTTAGATACTCCTGTGCCCCGTACTCAGAAGGATGTTCGTGCACTGATTGGCCTCACTTCTTTTTGTAGGCAGTGGATCCCCAGTTTATCGCACATTATTAAACCTTTATTGGCCCTTTTGACAAAAGACACTCCGATGCCCCTCCCATGGACTACTGAATGTCAGAATGCCTTCCAACAGTTACGCCAAGCTCTTTGCTCTGCACCAGTATTAGGAACTCCAGACTACACTAAGACCTTCACACTCTATGTACACGAGAGGGAAGGTTGTGCCCTCTCAGTGTTAACACAAACATACGGTGATAAGCAACGTCCTTGTGCCTATTTCTCAGCTGTTCTTGACCCAGTCGCTCACGCGCTGCCTGGATGTTTCCGAGCGGTGGCAGCAGCGGCTGTATCAATACGTCAGAGTGAAGGAATAGTTTTGTCACATAAGCTGCTTGTGTTAGTACCCCATTCTGTTGATGCTTTGCTAAATCAAACAAAAACACAGCATTTGACTAGTGCCCGCTTGATAGGATATGAATTGACACTTTTGGCCCCTCATATTACACTGAAAAGATGTCTGACCCTAAACCCTGTTACACTATTGCCATTTCCAGCTACTCAGTCTCAGTCGCAAGAGTTACATGATTTTATATTCCTTACTGAAGAGCAAACAAAGGGCCACGTTGACTTGCAAGATACACCTCTCTCTAGTGTTGATGGGGAGTTATGGGTTGATGGCTCGTGTCTCAAATTGCCTGATGGCACTACATCTGCTGCCTATGCGATTACAACACTTCAGACAGTAGTAGAAACAGCTCGCATCCCACAGAAGTCAGCCCAAGTGGCCGAATTGATTGCACTAACGAGAGCGTGTGAGCTTAGTACAGATTTGCTTGTTAATATTTTTACTGACAGCCAGTACGCTTTCGGGGTGGCACACAATTTTGGCCGCTTATGGAAAGAAAGGGGTTTCCTCACCTCACATGGGACACAGATAGTGCATGGAGAATTAGTACATAATCTTCTTACTGCTCTAACCTATCCTAAGAAAGTGGCAATTGTTAAGTGTAGTGCACACAAGAAAGTGACTGATAAAATAGGAGCAGGTAATGCCTTCGCAGATTACACAGCCCGTGAAACCGCAATGCAGCGAAGTACCACAACTATGTATGTAGTGAAGTCACAAGCTGAACGTTGGCATGATGCCAGGCAAGAGGTACTGGACATGCAACAATCTGCCTCCACTGATGAACTAGACCAATGGTCTAAGGAGGGAGCACTGGATGATGAGGGCTGTTGGAGGAATAAAGATATGACCAAATGGAAGTTACCCACAGCCTACTTATACCCCATGAGTCACATGGTACATGGGCCGGCACATGTTGGAGCATCCTCAATGGCAAAACAACTTATGCAAGTTTGGGATCATCCTGATATTGCCGGCACTGCTAAAAAGATGGTCCAGTCTTGTTTGGTCTGTCTTGAGTATAATCCCGGAAAAGGAACGCAAACTCCAACAGGAGGGTTTGCGACACCAACTGCACCTTTTGAGGTCCTGCAAATGGACTACATTCAGTTTGAGCGCTGTAATAACTTGAAATATGTCCTGGTGGTGGTTTGTGCCTTCAGTAAATGGGAGGAGGCGTATGCTACGAAGGATAATACAGCTCTCACAACAGCAAAAGTTCTCCTAAAGGAGTTCTTTCCTCGATTCGGCATTTGTCGGGTCTTATGGAGTGACAACGGACCTCATTTTATTGGTCAAGTTGTCGAATATGTCATGAAGGGGTTAGGGATTAAACAGAAATTTCATGCCGCTTTTCACCCACAATCAGCAGGTTTGGTGGAGTGTTACAACTCCACCCTGAAATTGAAATTGGCTAAAATACAGGCTTCCATGTCTTTGAAATGTCCTGATGCCCTGCCCCTAGCACTGCTTTCTATCAGATCAATACCACATGCACGATCTGGCCTTACGCCATATGAGGTTGTGTTTGGCAGGCCTATGAATATTTGGGGAATCCCTAAGCCTCGCCCTATACATGATGTACTCTATGTGTTGATGAGTGACTATTTGTCCCAGTTAACTGACAGTTTGTCTTCTATTTATCAGCAGGTACGAGAAGCACTTCCAGACAGGTCGCAGGGTGAGGGCCATGATCTACGGCCTGGTGACTTTGTCTTGACAAAGTCGTTTCAGCGGACCAGTTCTTTGGCACCACGTTGGTGTGGACCGGAACAAGTCCTCCTGGCTACCAGAACTGCAGTGCGAGTGACCAACCGGAAAAATTGGGTGCATGCCACCCACTGTCGAAAAGTTCCGCATGCCCTCGTGAGCCCAGCTGCGTTGACAGATCACCGCGACATCCTGGTCACCGAGAAAGAACGAGCTGTGTCACCTGAAAGACCTGAGGAAGTTTTCCCGGACCACACGATCCCTGGTGTATCTAGATATCTGCTTTGATCCAGGAAGAAAGACATTTCATCGCAGAAAGAGACTGTTTGAGCCACTGTCCTGGGTGGTTAAAGACTGACTACAAAGGGGGGTAGCCTTTTAGTGACTACTCGTCTCAACGTTAGTGAAGAAACCAACGCCTGCCCAGGACCTTAGGGCACCATCTGTTTTGTTGTTTACCGACGAAATGAACATGCCGGAGGAGAAGAAATCGAATGCTGCAAAAGTCTGTAGTAAAAATATGATGCTCGCTATTGGACTAACTTTGACTGTTGTCATCATTGCCGTTATAATGTGGGTTGTAGAGGAAGTAGCTCCGGCTCGAAACTTATTGACTGCTACTACTCCTGTCCCCACCGAACATTATTATTTTACTCTTCCCTATCATGAAAAGAAGCACCGAATGTCGTATCTCAATAACACTTTCATACAAATGTTGCATCATACTCATAATGCTACGAACACTACCAACTGCTGGGTATGTGGAATGATGCCAGTTCATCAGAAGAAGGGAGGAACGCCTTTCATTCCCTTGCCATTCTCGCATAATGGCTCCTGTAGAGCCTGGTTCGCACTGTTGTGGGCCTCTGAAATTGCTAATATTACTCTAGCTGATGTAGGACGACTTAATGCAAAACTTAGTAAAGTTTGTTACCCCGATGAGGAAGGGGACCTACAAGCCAAAGGAACTGTATGGGAAATGGAGGAGTATCGCAAAGGAAATTCCTCCACACGTTATGTTTTCCCCAACACTCGAACGGCCAAGGGTAACGGGCCTTTTGTTATCGCTGTTACTAGAGCCCGAGCAAATCTTTGTGTGAGCAGTTTTGGTAGTATCCCAGTGGGAAAAAGTGACTGTACCACAGTATTGAACATTACTGGAACGAACAATAGCAGTTTCCTGTCCTTACACAACACTTATTTCATTTGTGGGAGTAAAGGCTACTATCATCTACCAATTGGATGGTCTGGAACCTGTTATGTGTCCTTTTTGCTTCCTCCTGTGTTCCTAGCACCTGCTTCTTATCATAAAGATCAAAAACTGTTTAATGACATATCCTTGAACCGATTCAAAAGAACTATAAATAATGATGAAGTGGATCAAACTGATACTGCATTACAGCAATATGTTGACTTTAATTTGGGACTCTTTTTCTTTGTTGGTGCGGCTTTAAATAGTAGGAAGATTAGACGCTTAACCCGTGTAGTAGAGGCTGTGACTGATCAGACAGCAATGGTGCTTGGGAATATTACAGAAGAACTCCAAATTACGAGAATTGTGACTTTGCAAAACCGAATGGTGCTAGACGTGGTTCTAGCTGATCGTGGTGGAGCATGTCGCATTATCGGTAGTAGTTGTTGTGTATTTATCCCTGACCACGCCCCTTCTGTTTATGATGCCAATTCCAAAATGCATAAAATAGCTACTGAGATAAATCAAGATTCAGGAACATGGACTTGGGCTGGATGGTTCTGGAACGTATTTTCTGTATGGGGTTTAAAAATATTATCGGCCTTGTTCATAATTATTGCAATTCTCTTCTCCTGTTGTTTATGTATCCAATGCGGACTGATGCTTTGTTCCTTCTGTATTTCTACTTGTACTACTTGTCTACCATCAAAAACGAATGTCCAAAATGTAAATGCCCGTTTAGCAATAGATCGAGAAGTTAGCGACATGATGCTAATTGATATACATGATATTTATCGTACCCCTTTTAAAGCATAAGAAAAATGTCTTAGCTTATGCTAAAAGGGCCGTCTGTGGAAAACGTGTAATATTTTTACTTAGCATAAGCAACAGCCATTTTGGCTATGGTGTCCATTTAAGTTTCCTTCGTAATTCTTTCGTCTTTTCACTCTGCTTGTGTTATCTATTTTTGTTGACTTCCTGACTCAGCTAAAGCAATGTACGTGCTGAGGGTTTATAGTTGTCAGTGCACCTGGTCTCAGATGTTAACTGTCGACCATTTACTGCTGCCATAAGCATTCCTGCTCCCCTCCCACTTTGCTGACCACATGGTTATTCATCTGCCCTTGTTTGCTGATAGCTATTCCTAAAACTTGTTCTTCCTATTTCTGTTCACATGCTTGCATTACAGAAAACCTGTATAAAAGACCTGTGTTCTGTGACTTCAGTGTACTACCTCCTGCAACACTTGAGAGTGTTGTATGGACGTGGTCCCGCTCATGAGTGATTAATAAACTTGTTATTTATTCCAACTCCAGTGCTGATCTCTATTTTGTTGGTCTTTGGACCCGTGGACAAGAGGGTGACCCTGCACCAGTGTACCCCTAAAAGGTACATTTCCACACATTCATCCATACTTCCACACTTGAAAGATCTTAGACATGACACATCTGTGTGAATATGAATGTTTATTGCACATTCAGTGGAGTGTTGCAGCTGGAGCAGTACAGGGCCATGCCAACCCCACTTTACATTGTTGGCCCGTGGAGGGCCAGCCAGAGTCCTTCAGGGAATGACAGGTGCATCAGGAGAGGAGGAGTTCAGTCCACAGTGTGATAGCTGTGTCATTGGTGACCAAACAGAATATGGCAGTCCATGTCGAGGTCCAAGGTGAGTGTCGCAGAGTGCTTCGGGGGACAGTGGAAGGTGATGATGCAGAGGGCAGAACCAAGCAGAAACAGGCCACATGGCGGAGATGAATGCTACTGCGTCCTTCTGACCACAAAGGCAGATTCATCCGCATCTTCGTCCTCTGCTGTTGCATGTGCCTCACATGTGGGTGGTGGTGTTCTGTCTCCAGCACTGTGTGGCAGTGACACCTCAGGGGCCGGAGGTGGGATGTCTGCTGCACTGTGTGGCACTGACACATCAGGGGCCGGAGATGTGGATGGGGTGGTAGCAGCAGCATGCATCAGCGCCAGGCCTTGTGGCAGCAATGCCATGAGGAGGGTCTTTAGGGCATTGAGGGACCCAGCTACCTCTCACTGGTGTGCAGCCGTGGCAGCCGCTCTTTCCGCCTGCGTCCGCTCCATGTTCTCCATGATCCTCTGCATGTGTCCCAACTCCCGGGCGAGATCGCTGGAGGCACTCTGGCTAGACAGTCGTTCTTGTCGCAGAGTTAGGACTCTAGCGATGTCAGCCATGGTCCGGTGGAGAGCATGGAGCGGACTGTGGGTGTCCGTTAGGGACTGCGAGTGGTCCCTGATGGGACTCAGACACCCACGTATGGCGTCTAGTTTGGCTGCCATGCGGTCGAACCCCACCTGCACCTGTTCAGCCAGCTTCTCCTGGCACCCCAACACATGGCGTTGGAAGGCCATGTGTTCGTCGTGGGGGTCCTGGGAGGCAGCCGTGGTGGTGGGTGCTGCCTGCTGTGTGTTCTGTGCAGTGGATGGGTTCTCCTCGTGGCAGCTGGGCTGCCCTGCTCCTGGAAGTGGGCTGCGAGGCAGTCCATGAGCTGTTGGAGGGCGTCGGAGAAGAAGGTGTGGTGGTCCTCTCCGTCATCAGAGTAGACAGGTTCGGACTGCTCCACAGGAGGTGTTGGATTTCCCCCTGCAATGTGAAGGGGAGATGCAGTTTGACATTGTGTTCACATGTATGTTGACGCATTGTACATGTTTACATTCAGACTGCATGACAATGTACATTGTGACTGTTTGGGGGGAGCTTCCTATTTGATGTGGGACAGTGGACATTCCGACTACATCACGGATGTGTGTTTGTACTTGTACATTGTCAACTAACATTTCCCTGCAATGCCAAATGTGATTGGCCAGTTTCTACGCACATGCGGCACCAGTTATGTCCTCTGTTCTGTTGTGGACGTGTTGCGGTTTGTACCACATCGTTGTCAATGTTGATGTGCTCTGCATGTGATGTGTGTGTGCCGCATTTTGGGGGAGTCGCCCCTGCAGCTCGGATGTAGCTGCCCCTTATCCCTTACATGCGGTGTGCCTCGGGTTTCTGTGCTTATGCGGTGCTGAGATGTTGCATACCTGTGTGCATTGGTCTCTTGGTGGGAGTTGTGGGTCTGGGGCATGGTTTGTCCACAGATGTGCTATGCTTAATTGTGCATGTGTGCAATTGTGCCCATCTCCCCCGTCCCCCAGTCCCTGGTCGTTACTCACCCTGTTGCTGTTGTATCCGGTCATGTTGAGCAGTGTCCGGTCCCCCAACTCCTGCCACCGTCTCCCCACTGATGACTGTGGACACCATTTCCTCCATCTCGTCCAACTCCTCCTGTGGCGCTGGACTCCCACCTCCAGTCTGCATTGCTGCCTTCCGGTTGTTTGCGAGTTTCAGCTTGGTTTTGCGCTTCACATCATTCCAGCGCCTCTTGACCTCGTCCATTGTCCTCCTCAGCACTCCGACTGCATTCACCTTATCCACGATGGTCTGCCATATTCCATTTTTAGTTGCCAGTGACACAGTGGAGGTGACGAACAGTGGTTGATGGTGTTCTATCACCTCCGTTATCGGGATCCTGTTTTCCTGCGGACTGAACCGCTTCTTCCTACTCTTCTTGTCCTTGCCCTTCCCTGATCCCGAGGTCCCAGGCTGGTCCTGCGGGGGGCTTGTGGGGTTCTGGTTGTCCTCTGTACTTGCTCTGGATGCCAACATTGTGCTTCGCTGTTGTTTGGCTTTTGTTTGTATTTTTTTTTCTACTTTTATAGTGCATTTTCCCGCATGACGCGTGGGAATTGCAGGCCTGTGGCTGGTTTTCGCAGATTTTTGTATCGCGATTGGCGGCATCGCTACTATTTTCACGTTGGGGTTTCGTGTTTTTGCGGCGTCGTGTTGATTTTAACGTGTTCATTTGATGCGTTATCGTGTGACTATCGCATGGTACCGCCGTGTTGGGAATGCCACGTTAACACAGCGTTATTTTCCCGCGATAGACTGCGATGTGAAGTGTTGCGTTAAGCTGATTTTGCGGTAGTTATCACACGTTCTTGAGAATATGCCCCTCGGTTTATAAATAGGTTTATAAACAACGGACTCTCTACTGACATGTCTCAACAGAGTAAAGGGCTGTGTTCCAGATTTCAGAGAAACAATAGGCACTATATTATTTTCAAATTCTTCGTTACTGATTTCTTTAGTATTCACAGTTTAAATTTGACACATAATCACCAGTCCCTTAAAAGTACATCATTATCATTTTAAAATATATTTAAAAATAGAACATTATTAAACTCTCTAGTCACACATAACATAAATTAATTACATTATATTTTTAATTAAGTGAAAATGGAACTGATTCTTAAAGGCAGCTGAACACACCACTCTCTTTTACTTCCAAATAAAATCACCCCCTCTGAGCACAAGTCAAAGAGATTACACTTCCTTCACCTCCAAACCACCAAGCACAATCTCAGATATATGTGGTTATGCAGCCAAACATATCACAGCATTTTTTTTACCATGTAGTGACAATATTAACTATTGATTGATCTTAATATAGTCTGTGCACTTTTTTTCTACTTCTCCCCAAACGATCTCGCAAGACTCCCACAAGATCATAAAACACCTCATGGCAGGGTCCCTCAGTTATTTTCCATGTGGATCTCGTGAGAGTCTCGCGGGATCGACGAGCCTCACACGGTAACCTTCACTTGCTGTAGTTAGCGGAGTACTCTTGCGAGACCCTCGCCGGATCACAACAGAATTCAAACTCATTCAGTATCATAATCCTTTACAAAACTCACACTCTTTAACCAATAATTTTTTCATGTCATAATTCCCTTTTTTTGGGATATTGACACTTGCTCGACTCACGAGAGAACGGGAGCACCCAAACAGTAACTTGCACCCATATATTTGTCCAACTCCGGCAAGAGTCTTGCGAACTAATAAACCTAATATAAAAAAAGGCTATAATCTGAAGACTCACAATTCTCCACTCAGACCTCCACACAATGAGGTAGCCTTGTGTACTAGGATATGTGAAAAGAGGAGCCTCTCTTCTGATACCTCTACCCAATTGCAATAAATATATACTAGAGTGAGGGGAAGCGCTCGCTTCTCCACTGACACCCCACTCTTGGATAACAGGTGTCTGTCATAGAAAGTAGCCTCTCCTCTGACACCTATCCCCAGGATGACAGGCATGTGTAGTAGGGTATATGAAGAAACTGACCTCTCCACTAACACCTCTCCCTGGGTGACGTTTATGAGTAGTAGGCTGTGAAGAAAGACTAGGTTATCTTCTGACATGAGTCCTCAGAACAACAAGGGTGTATACTAGGGTGTGAGGAGGGAGTGAGCTCTCTCCCAGGATAACAAATGTGCAAAACAGGGAGTGAGTCCTCTACATGCACACCTCTCTCCATAGTGACAAGTGTGCATGGTGGGTTGCAGTCTACTGAGTCCTTTCTCTTGGATTACATGAATGAATAAAAGGGTGTGGGAGGGTCAGATCTCTGCGCTGACACCCCTCTCTTATATGACAGATGGGCATAGTAGGGTTTGGGAGGGACTAGGATCTCCGCTGAGACCTCTCTCTTCATTAACTGGTTTGCATTGAAGCCAGTACAGATGGATTGCTCTCCGCAAATGCACCACCACAGGACAACAAACATGCGTAGTAGAGTGTGAAGAATGACTAACTTCTTTGCTGAGACCTTTCCCTTTAACGACAAGCTTACGTAACAGGGTGTGGAAGAAAGTGACCTCTGTGCTGAGATCTTGGTTGACCAGTGCGCATAGTACAGTGTGGTTAGGGACTGGCCTCTCCATTGAGAGCTCTCTCCTAGATGACATGTGTGCATAGCACGGTGTCGTGAGGGATAGGTGTCTCTGCTGACACCCCTCTCTTAAATGATGGGTGTGCATAGTAGGGTTTAGGAGGGACAAGCCTCATAAATGAGACCTCTCTCTTGAATAAGGGTATGCATACTGGGCATAGGGAGGGACTGACCTCTCTGCTGAAACTTCTCTGTTGGATGAAAAGTGTGTGAAGCAGGGAGTTGCAAAAGACTGGCATCTCTGCTGAGACCTCTCCCTTGGAAAACGGGTGTGTATAGTAGGGTGTTGAGAGGTACTACCCTCTCTGCTGATACCTATCCCCAGTGCATCAGATGTGCATAGTATGGTGTGCAGAGGAACTGGCCTCTCCACTAACACCCCTCAACAAGATGACAAGTATGTGTAGTAGTGTGTGGATAGAGAGACCAGCCTCTCCTCTGAGACCTCTCTCTTGAGTGACAGATTTGTGCAGAAGGGACTACACATAGACTGGCTCTCCACTAACACACCTCTACAGGGTGAGAAACATGCATAGTAGTGTGTAAAAAGTGACTAGCCTGTTCACTAAGACGTCTCTCTTGGATGACGAGCATACATAACTGGGAGTGGAAGGGAGGGACCTCTGCAGTGAGTCTTGTCTCTTGCTTGACAAGTGTGCGTAGTACAGTGTAGGAAGGGCTGGCCTCTCCACTAAGAGCTTTCTCTTAGATGACAGGTGTGCATAGTAGGGTGTGGGGAGGGACTGGCCCATATGCTGACACCCCTCTCTTACATAATGGGTGTGTGTAATAAGGTATAGGAGGGACTATCCTCATAGCTGAGACCTCTCCCTTTGATGACGGGTCTGCTAAGTAGGGTGTGAGGAGGGACTGATCTATCTGTCATACCACTCCCTTGAGTGAGGAGTGTGCGCAGTACGATATGGGGAGGGACTTGCCCCTCTGTTGAGACCTCTGTCTTGGATGACGGGTCTGCACAGTTGAATATGAGGAGGGACTGACCTCTAACTGAGACCTCCCCCATGGAGATGGGCAGGCATAGTAGGGTGTGGGGAGGGAATCACTTCTCCGCTGAGTTCTCTCCTTAGGGTGACAGGCTTGCATAGTGGGGTGTGGGGAGAGACTAGCTTACCCTGGGTGACAGAAATGTGTAGCAGGCTATATAGACAGACTGGCCTCTCTGCTGATACCTCCCAGCAGGGTGATGGGCATGCATAGAAGGATCTGGGGCGGGACGGACCTCTCCACTGACATCTCTCCCCATACACCAGGTGTGCGTAGTAGAGTTTAGGGAGGGACTACCTTCTACACTGAGACCTCTCCCTATATGGCAACTGTGTGTAGTAGAATGTGGGGAGAGCCTGGCCTCTCTGCTGATACCTCTCCCTTGGGTGACAGGTGTGCACAGTAGGGTGTGTGGAGGCACTGGCCTCATATGTGTAACCTTTCTTTTGGATGACGGGTATGTGTGTAGTAGGGTGTGAGAAAGAACTGGCCCCTCTACTGACACCTCTGTCTTGCATGATGGGTTTGTATAGTTCAATGTGGGGAGGGACTGATCTCTCACTGAAACCTCTTCCCATCAGGTCCTCACCCCTGATACCTCTCTCCAGAATGACCACCATGCTTAATAGGATTTGGTGTGGTCAGAACTCGTGGAATTTGACTCTGCGGAAGTCCACAGAGTTACATAAAACCTCTGTGAGATTCCGAGGAGTTACGCCAACAGGCGGAAATAGGCATATTGTGCAGCTTGTGCTGTGATTTAGCGCCAGTAGCACGTTCCGCACTGAAAGGTAAGTGTGAGCGGTGCCACATGGTATGCCAGAGGGAGCTGCCACTTGATTTGATTTTGCTGCCGCTCGAGGAGATGTCTTATTGAGCTGCAACCTTCTGACTGCAAACAGTTTCGACCGCCTGCGCTAGAAAAATCATGCCAGGTGTCCTCCTAGCGACCGGAAATTGCACTAGGGGATGCCAAATCTCACTTGCATTCATCAACTTACCATTCTGGAGCCGCATGTGAGATATAAAATTCAGCCATGGGGTGATTGGTGGAATGTGGCCGGAACCCCATGTTACAAGAGTAACGCGGAGTCGCCAAAATTCTGCTGATTCCGCGGGTGTAAAGGAACATTCCACCCACCCTTAAGGAGAATGTGGGGAGGGACTGGCTTCACCATTTGCACCTCTCCCCCAGGTGACAGGTATGCATAGTATAGTTTGAGGAGGTTCTACCTTCTCCACTGACACTACTGCCCTACGTAATAATTGTGTATGGTAGAATGTGGGGAGAGACTGGCGTTTCTGCTGAGACCTCTCCCTATGGTGATGGGTATACCTAGTAGCATATAGGGAGGGAATAACCTCTCCCCTGAGACCTCTCTTTTGGGTGACAGCTGTGCATAGTTGACTGTAGGGAAAGACTAGCCTCTCTGCTGATAGCTCTCCCCAGGGTGATAAATGCACACAGTAGGGTGTGGGGATGGACTGCCTCCTCTGCGGAAACCTCTCCCCAAGGGGATTGACTTGTGTAGTGGGGTGTGCAGAGGGAGTGGCCTCTATGCTGAGACCTCTCCCCAGAATGATGGTTGGGAACAAGAGGATGTAGGGAGCGACTGTCCTCTCCACTGGCACCTCAACCCCACACAACAGGTGTGTGTAGTCGACTTAGGGGAGTGACTAGCCTCTCAAGTGAGACCTCTCTATATGACAAGTGTGCATAGTGGAATGTGGTGAAAGATTAGCCTCTCTGCTGTGACCTCTCCCTAGAGTGACCGGTATGCTTAGTAGGGTGTGGAAAGAGATTGATCTCACTACTGAGTATTCTGTTGTGGATGACGTGTGTCTGTAGCTGGGTATAGGCAGGGACTGACCTTTCCCCTGAGACCTCTCTCCTGGATGATGAGTGTGTGTAGTAGGGTGTGAAGAGGGACTGGCCTCTCTGCTCAGACCTCTCCCTTGGTTGAATAGTGTGCATAGTAGGTAATGGAGAGAAAATGGCCCCTCTGCCAAGACTTCTGACTTAGATGATGGGTTTGCATTGTTGAATGTGGGGAGGGACTGACCTCTAACTGACACCTCTCCCCATGGAGACGGGCGTCCATAGTAGAATGTGGAGAGGGAATGGTTCTTCGTGGAGATCTCTCCACAGAGTGACAGGCATGCATAGTAGTTTTCGGGGAAAGGCAGGCCTCTCCGCTAAGACCTTTCCCCAGCGTGACAGAAGTGTATAGTAGGCTGTAGTGACAGACCAGCCTCTCTGCTGATACCTCTCCCCAGGGAGACTTCTCCCCTATACAACTAGTGTGCATACTAGTAGAATGTGGGGAAAGACTGACCTATCTGCTGAGACCTCTCCCTAGGGTGACGGGTATTAGTAGTTTGGTCTGGGGAGGAATTCGCTTCTCTGCTGAGAGGTCTGACTTGGGTAACATGTGTGCATAGTAGGGTTTGGGGAGGAACTGGGCCCTCTGCTGAGACCTCTGTCTGGGATGATGGGTTTGTATAGTTGAATGTGGGAAAGGACTAATCTCTTGCTAAGACCTCTTCTCATATATAGGGACGTGGGGGGCGTGGTCAAGATGGCGGCGCAGTAGGACGCGTCGTTCTGAGCTCCTGCCTGTCGCCTGCCCGACACCGTGTTTTCCAGTGTTTCACCGAGCCTGGTGACTGCCCGATCGACGAAACACCAGCGGGAGCATAAGGAGCACCGAGCCCGGACTTTTTTGGGGCCCGCGGCTTCTTTTCCAGACCCGGTGCGGGGCCGGGCAGCCGCCGAGGCCCGCTGGCCTTGTTCTCAACCGGAGCTGTGGACTACGCATAGCGGGAGACCCATACAACGGATCTCTCGAGGCCAACCTCTACCACTCTTAGTCCACTCCTCCCGCCGCACCGGACGGTTCACCACACATCGACCTGAGGTAGCCCACTGTTGGCGGGTTGCGCCTCGGTGGTGTCGGGCAGGCCCGCCGGCATCGCGCCACGGACGCGCCCGCAGGCCGCATCCCACCCCGAGCTCAATTAGCGGGGTGCTCCACGGAGTAACGGCATTGGGCGACATGATTGAGGACCGGGGCCTCCCCGCTGTGGGGCACGATCTGGTGACCCCCAGGGCCCTTTTTGCACCACCGGCCAGCCTCCACTCCACAGGCGACGCAGCACAGGGGGGGGGCGAGCGTGGCTGCCGTTAGAGGCAGGCCACCGAGAGCGGGTCGCGGCGGCTCATGGAAGCGGCCCAGCTAGGCCTGGGTGTGGCTTGTGGGCCTGCCGCGTCCCCAGCTCGCTCTCTCTTCATCGGAAGCACAGAACCTTGGGCTCGCTCCGCAAGTCAACAGCAGCTGGCCGGCTCTTGATCGGCAGGTGACCGACCTTCTTCTGGGACCCACAGCAGTATTAACCTTTGCCAGGTATGGAGGTGTGGGGGCCTGACGTGGAGGCACGATTCCCCCTAGCCACAAACTACCCCTACCTCGAGTGACGGCACCGGCCCTGGGGTAGCCCTTCCTTAGCTCCGGACAGTTTACAATCCGGTGGAGAGGCGCTGCGGCTCCGGCCTCTTCCGGGGCACCGTGCTGAGCGCTCCGCAAGCTCAGCACCCCTAGGCCTACAGGCGACTCCTGTCCGCTTCCTAGTGGGACCCAATCCGCGCTACATCATACAGGAGCACATTAGCGCAGACGGTACCTGACGCTTGGCCCAGGGACCGGCGCAGGAGGCACCCATTGCCGAGACTTGCAGAGGGGGTTCCCAACCAGCACTATGGGGCCTTTAACCGGACTGGTAACGTCGTCTTCTCACTGGCTGGGCCCTATTTTCAGGACTCTCAGGCGCCGCTGATCTTTTAATCGCCTAGTTGCACCCAAGTTGCCTCCTCCGCCGACTCCACCGATTCCGGAGGATCAAGGGGGCGCGAGACTATGTCCTCCACGAGGGCGAAGAAAGGCAAATCCCTAAAGGATCTCTTTGCTCGTCAGCAGTCCACTTCCACTATGGCGCAATCTGCCCTGGGAGACTCTGCTCCTGCGAAGTCCAGAGTCCCTGGTGAGGAGCCTGTAACCCGAGCATTCTTGGAGTCCCTCTTCCTGATCCTCCGGGAAGATCTCCAGACAGTGAAGAAGGACCTAACTTCTGAAATAAAAGAGGTGCGTAGAGATGTGGACAGCATCGGGGAAAGGGTCGCGGCCTTAGAAGACAGAGGAGACAACAGAGACACTGAGCTGTCTGCTCTTCAACAGGAGGTGCTTCGGCTCCAGGACCAACACCTTGACATGCAGAATCACATAGAGGACTTAGAGAACCGCTCCCGGAGACATAATATTCGCATCCGGGGAGTGAAGGTCACGACGGACATGGATGACCTCTTCACCTTCACCAAAGAGCTCTTCAACCACATCCTGGGTAACTCACCTGAGGTTGACATCAAACTAGACCGCGCCCATAGGGTTGGTCCTCCCCGGACAAGCAACGCACCACCTGCAGACATTCTAGTTTGTGTCCACGACTTCAGGACCAAGGAGGCGATTCTCGACAAGGCAAGATCCATGCACCCCATTTCATTTAAGGACCAATCTCCGGTGCTCTATCAAGACCTTGCACTCCTCACTCTTCAGCGGCGGTGGCAGTTCCGACCTGTCACTGCCCACCTCCGCCAGCAGGGTGTTTCCTATTCTTGGGGACATCCGTTCAGGCTTATCTTTCGGCATAACGGTAAGCTACTCCAGCTGCGCTCCCTCACAGAGGCCTGTCGGTTGCTGGAAATTCCAATTCCCCCGGAGGAGGATGAGCATCACAGCCCAATCCCCGGTCCTGAGGGTTCTCCTGCGGGCTGGCAGCGGCAGGTCCGCAGGCGCCGATTCCAGCATCCCGACCAGTCTGAGATAACGAACGGCCAGCGGGCGGCTCTCGTTTCCATGACAGAGGCCTTAGCAAAAACGCACTCCTGAACGCACATGAGTGGAGCAGATGCTCTGCTCTCTTCCATTGCTTCCAGGGTGGGCGGCGGGTGGGGCAGGAGACCTGTCACTTGACCACACCAAGGACCCCATACTAACTACTTCCCGGTCATCCTGGGATGACGGACTACTCTTCTCACTCTTGTTCTGCCTATGCTGTAATGTTTTTGACTGTTTGTTTGGGGTACTTTTGTTTTGGTTTTAGGGTCCCTCGTCCACCCTCTTTCTTACTCATTCTGATGCCCGAAGGTGCCCCCTCCACATCACTTATGCCCGGCGACGGCTTCTCCGCTGGCAGTCCAGGGCCCTTTCCACTGCTGCCCTGTGGCTCAATACTGACTAGATGCCTCCCACTACTCTCAGGGTCCTCACTCTGAACGTGCGGGGAATCAACATCCCTGTCAAGCGCAGGGCAGTCCTTTCGTATCTTGAAAATTCCAGAGCGGATATTTGCCTCCTACAGGAGACGCACCTATTTCCAGGGGACTGCTACCGCTTGAAGTCCCGCATGTTTCCAACCCAACTGTTTTCTTCTGGGCCCACTAAATCCGCGGGTGTGGCCATCCTGGTTTCCCGCACGTTTGGGGATAGAGTTCTTCAGAAAGTGGCCGAGATCAAAGGGAGGCTTCTCACCTACCAGTTTGTCATAGGAGGCCTGTCATTTGTTATTGGGTCGGTCTATGCGCCCAATGAGGGTCAAGAGAAGTTTTTTCACAATGTACTCACAGAAGCCACGGCGACAACCAAGCGTAGGATCTTACTGGGGGGAGACCTGAACCTGGTCTTTGATAACGTTCTAGACAGATCATGCCAGTGCACAGGCCAGACAGGCGCGCTCTCTGCGGCAGGCCTAGACAGATTGGATGACCTAGGGCTAGTAGATCTCTGGCGCCGCTTTCACCCTCATAGCCGAGAATACTCTTTCTACTCCGGCGCGCACAAAACATACGCTATCTTCTAAGCTCAACACCACTCCACGCGCTTGCTTCGGACGTTGAGATCCTAGTTGCTTCCCTATCAGATCACGCCCCAGTAGTAGCTACATTCACACTCCCTCCGCTACAGCGCCCTTCTCGCCGGTGGCGTCTTCGCGACACCCTCTTGCACCGATCAGACGTTGTTACACAGATTCAGCGCGCCATAGAGGACTATCTCACACACAATGACAATCAGGACACTTCTCTCGCGACTCAGTGGGCAGCACTCAAGGCGGTCATTCGGGGGGAATTTGTGGCCATCTCCACAGCAGACAAAATTGAGCGCCGGCGTAAGAGGGAAGACCTCACTCAAAAGACAAAAGAATTAGAGCAGATGCACCAAAGGACGGGAGCCCCCAGAGTTTGGCGTCAATTGCGAGTTATGCGGCAGCAACTTGCGGCCCTGGACCAGGACAGAGCTGAGTATGCGGCCCTCCGCCTTCGCCACTCCTTTTACACCGGGGGGGACAGATGCAGTCGCTTACTGGCACACAAGTTGCGGGAGACCAGGCAGAAACAGGGGGCCCAGGAAATCCGAAACAGAGAGGGCAGGCTAGTGACCGAAGACGCAGACATTGCCGAAGCCTTTCGTGACTTTTATGCCCAACTTTACACAGGCCAATCATTGGATATCTCTTCCAGCATTGACTATCTCGCAGAGGCCCATTTACCCACCCTGACGAAGGAGCAGGCGGACCACCTAGAGAGAGAGATACGGATTGAAGAGGTTGTCGCAGCTATCGCCCGCCTTAAACCGGCCAAGTCCCCGGGTCCCGACGGCTACTCGGCGGCCTTCTATAAAACGTTCTGCTCGCTGGTGGCCCCACTCTTGACCCGCCTTTTCAACTCCTTCGCTCAGGCGGGGACGATCCCGGAGGATATGCTCGAAGCGGCAATCGTGGTCATCCCGAAACCCGGGAAAGACAGGACTATCTGCGGAGCGTACCGCCCCATATCTCTCTTTAAAATAGATCTTAAGTTATATACGGGGATCCTTGCCTCCCGCCTTGCGCCTTATATGCCAAGTCTGATAGATCCCGATCAGGCAGGCTTTATCCTGCAACGCCAAATGAGTGACAACACCAAACGCGTCCTCCACCTCATTGAAAAGGCCTCTCGGACGCAAGGGGAGTACATGCTGCTCACCATTGATGCCGAGAAGGCCTTCGACAGTGTCCACTGGCCGTACTTGGAGCAAGTGCTCACACGTGTCGGGATGGGGGACAAACTTCGCACTCATATTCTCAACTGTTACCGATTCCCCACGGCCACCGTTCGAGTTAATGGTCATACTTCGACCCAATTTCCTATAGGAAGGGGCACTCGCCAGGGGAGTCCCTTATCGCCCCTACTTTTCGCGCTCTATATGGAGCCACTAGCTCACCGCATCAGACGCAACCCTCTTATATCAGGGATTAAATTTGGGAGCGATGTCCACACTATTAGTCTTTACGCGACCATGTCCTGATTTCTCTCTCAAACCCCGTTCCCGCATTACAGGCCTTTTTCCTGGAACTCGACTGCTTTGCGCAGGCCTCGGGGTTCAAAGTCAATATGGAGAAGTCCGTAGCACTTGACCTTTCCCTATCGCCTCACACACTGGCGTGCCTTCGGGCTCAGCATTCTATACAATGGTCAGAAGACGCAGTCCCTGATCTGGGGATCTTGCTGGCCCCCACCTTGCCGGCAATAGCCACCATCAACTACATCAAACTCCGGACGCAAATATGCAAGGAATTGAGGCAATGGAAACACTACCCGCTCTCTTGGTTCGGCAGGGTGGCGGCCACCAAAATGACCATCTTGCCTCAGATTCTATATTCATTCCAGACTCTCCCCATCTGACCTCCCTCAGGGTGGATTCAACAGATCCAATCAGAGCTCGCGCAATTTATTTGGCAGGGCCGCAAACCACGACTGAAGAAATCTATAGCGACCCTTCCACCTGAGGACGGGGGGTTAGGCATTCCTGACCTCCAGCTTTACTTTCAGGCAACACAATTACGTTACCTAGTCGAATGGAACCGGCTGGAGTCCGAAAAGCACTGGCTCTTCCAGGACCGCGCAGTGGCCGCCACGCCCCTCCAGAAGATCCCCTTCCTTCCGAAACCGCATAGACCACCTAATCTATACGCGTCCCACATCACTCGGGTGATCTTAGAGACATGGGATCATACCAATGTTACACATAAACTGACTACCTGTCCCTCTCCACTCACTCCACTGTTCGACAACCCCGACTTCCAGCCGGGGATGGGCGAGACCGCCTTTGCACGTTGGCGCACCACGGAATGCCGCTCCTTGGGCCATCTTTTCGATCTTGAAGGGATTATCCCATTCCCACAGATCAAAGCTGACTATGGGGTTCCTGAATCTGAACGACTACACTACCTTCAACTTCGCCACTGGGCTCTTCACTCACATATCAGGCCACATGCCCAACGTCATCTCTTTACTTACGAAAAATGGCTCATTACACGCACATCCGACAAAAAGCTCATCTCGGACCTGTATAAAATGTTACTGTCCAGGAATACACATGCATATACCGCCGGCCGTGCGCGTTGGGAGCGAGACTTAGGCAGGTCACTTAGCCATAAAGAATGGAAGGTTGTGTACCACAGGGCCCGCCACTCGGCATATCACACAGGGCTGACTGAAACAATGACGAAGGTAGCCACTTATTGGTATTATACCCCTGAGCGCATCCACAAGGCGGACCCACGACAGAGCGCGGACTGCTGGCGGGGATGTGGGCAACTGGGTACTCTGGTACATCTTCTCTGGGATTGTGAGCACATACAACCATACTGGACCCAGATCCTCGATGAGGTTGATCAACATCTGGACCCACAAATACCGAGATTCCCTGCCTATGTCTTATAAGGTCTCCCGAACCCCTTAACGTACCCTCTTAAATCAAGAAAGGGCCACCTAATTGCGATCGCACTAGGCTCAGCGATCCAAAATATCTTGACTCACTGGCGAACCACACAGACGCCCACTTTACTGGGTTGGTTACAGCGCCTGTGGTGTGTTTTGGGGATGGAGAAGATGACCCTCACACTGGCTGGGAGGGGCTCCGCTTTCGGAGAGCTTTGGCAACCATTCCTGTCCCTTTTAGTCTCGGAATTCCGAGAGTTAACTTGCCCACGGTATCTGCACCTCTTACGCCTTTCTGACCCGCTCGAGCCAGCGACATAGCACACATAATCCTACAATGTGATCCTGACAGCTTTAGTAGCTCTAATAGTCACAGTGTACGAGGGACGGGGTGGGGGGTGGAAGGTAGGGGTAATGTAAGTTTCAGTTCTTGTTTTTGTATTTTGTTTTTTTTGTTTTGGCCCTCTTCTAATTGTATATCAGCTATTCAGGGTGTGAATCGCTCTTATCATAATGTATGCATCCGAATGTCGGACATGTTGTTTGTTGGTAAAAATTCAATAAAAGATTTAAACCATAAATAGGGACGTGGGTAGTAGGGTGTGCCCTCTCTGATGACACCTCTCCCCAGGGTGACAGACATGCGTAGTAGGATGTGGGGAGGGACTGGCTTCTCTGCTGAGATCTCCCTCTGGGATGACAAGTGTGCATAGTAGGGTGCAGTGAGTGACTACTTTCTCCACTGAGACTTCTCTCTTGGATGGCATGGGCGTAGTAGGATGTGGGAGAAAGTGCACTCTCCAATCAGATCTTTTCCCAAAGTGATGGGGGTGAATAGTAGGCTCTGATTCACAAATACCATCTCCAGTGAGACTGCTTCCTACAGTGACAGGTGTGCATAGTAGAGTGCATTCAGAGATCGTCTACTCCATTCTACTTTCCATGATCCCACGAGGTCCTGGAAGATCGCAAACATTTTTTTAAAATAATTTATATTTTTTCATCACAGTACTTATGCTTTACAAACCTCCTCTCAATAATTAGGGGGACAAGATGCCTTTCTCCAAGTAAAGTGTATTTAGAGATTGCCTACTCCTTT
The DNA here is from genome assembly GCA_963921515.1 of Calotriton arnoldi. NCBI lineage: Eukaryota > Metazoa > Chordata > Amphibia > Caudata > Salamandridae > Calotriton > Calotriton arnoldi. The sequence continues at coordinate 115,312 of CAWUFW010004596.1, read as the reverse complement.
CCTCTTTTCACAAAGCAGCAAAAGTCCCACAACATAGCAAAATCTTTTTTTTAAAATGAACATTTTTCTCATCACAGCACTTATGCCTTACAGACTTCCTCTCAATGACTAGGGAGCCGGATGTCTATTTCCTGTCGCTTATATAGCTTTTTTAGTTCGTTCTCACAGCACCTGAAAGATTTTACAGTAAACAGTAATGGTGGCTATTTCATTTCTAAACCTCTAATAGCCAGACACTCAGAGCTCCCGCTGGACTTGTGGAAGTCTCTTACTCCTGAGGGAGAAGGCTGACGGGAAAAATGAGCCCCTTGATCAATCACTGGGCTTCATTTTTGAATTTGCGCTCTCGCAAGCCTCTTGCAGACCCAGTCGTCCAGATATACAAATATTTGTTAACCTTAACTGCTCAAAAACTACTGAACAGGTTTACACAAAATCACATGAAGCACAATCTATGGACCAAGATCTAGCTTCCACCTAAATTTAGTATAATTACGTTCAGCAGTTTTTGCGGTAGCGCTTCTTAAAGAAGTCTATGGAAAATGCATGGAGATTTTGCGACACCCTTTTTTCTTGGTCCCCGCTTGACAGATCACTCCCAAATTTCCCATGCATGAACTAGGCAAAAAGAACACCTTTCTGGAAAGTTTTGTGAAGATTCGTCAAACTGTGGCAAAGTTATTAGCAATTCAAAAAACTATAACTACCCATATTCCCAGTGGCGGTTATCACTGCGTAGTTATAGTTAGATAAGCTGTTCCATAGGGAAATAGTTTTTTTTGTGTTGCTCATAACTTTGGCCCCATTTAACGACCTCCACTAAACTTTCCAAAAAGGTGCTACTTTTTCACTAGTATGTGCATGGAAAGTTTTGGGGTGATCCGTCAAGCGGGGGAAAAAGAAAGAAAATTCAGGACTTAAGGTTAACTGGGAGAAGTCCTGTCTTTACACGCTGAAACAGCCATCCTCGACAGACAGACCTTCTTCATACCTGGGGGACACACTGCGCTGAGATCACATCACTTTTGAATATCTAGGTGTCTGGATATACCATACTGGTTCAAGCTGAAAGGCAGTAACCTAGACATAGCACCCTCCAGTTCTGGCACTGGCTCCCGCTTTACCCAGTGGGGAATGATAAAATTAAAGTACTCCTCATCTACTATACTTCTTTATAGCCTTACCCCTATCCTTACCGCAAGTTTTCTTGTGAAAGCTGAGATCCTTATTCTCAGAACTGATATGGGGACACAAAGTAGAAGGTTGGCACTAGACAAGGCCTTGCATCCTTTGGATGGTGGGAGAATGGGGGTCCCAAATCCAGAAGTCTACTTTATAGCAGCTCAACTAGTATGGATGTCAAGGTGGTTAGCGGCAGACACCGACCCAGAGCATCGGACCTGGTGACCCTAATGCACGGCGCGAAGCTCTTACGTACACTCTATGAATGGACTAAGCCACGACACACCTACCTGAGGGCAATATGGGTCTATAGGTCCTGCTGGGACAAGTACACTAAGGGGCATATTCACAAGGAGCTATCGCCGAATTAACGGCACTTTATTGCAGCCAAAGTCGTGATAAATTTACCCCCCCATTCACAAGCCGGTGTTAACAGCCCACAGCACCAGTTTACCCGCGATAGCAGCCGCAAAAAACATCGCCACAGAGGACCCTCGCAAATATCGCTAATGAGTAGGCGTTCCCGTGACTAAAGCTGAGACAACAGCACACCTCAACATTCACAACGACCAGCCACTTCCGTGATAAAAAAACAAAACAGGCGATAAGGCGCGTTAGCACCAGGAAATTTACACCTGCTCTGACCTGGTGTAAACTCAGACGGCAGCCAGCACCACAAAAGGGAGCACAGCCCAGGGCAACATCCGAAGGGCAACAGATGCCATGGAGCCACCCATCATGCGGCCCGGACACCCAAGATGGCCACAACACCCACCACCACCACCCCAGGACCACCCCTCCCTGGCACCCCCGACCAAAGACATGCCACATCAACCACACCTAAACATGTACAAAATATTCCGCTTGATGCCGCACAATCACAACTGGTGACATGGATGTGTCGTCACAGAAATGACCAGCACACATTCACTTTCAAGCAACAAATGAAACTTTATTAAAATGAACAACGAAATGAAATGAAGACACATGGCCGCTCCTCCCGGACAATACGTAGGTCACAGCCTGTAAGACAAAAAACATGATGAGAAGGTGTGTCCTGCGCACATCAGAGGACAGAGGGAGAGCGAAGGAGAGAGAGAGGAAGAGAGGGAGGGAGAGAGAGAGAGAGAGAGAAGAGGAGAGAGAGAGGAAGAGAGGGAGAGAGAGAGAGAGAGAGAGAAGAGGAGAGAGAGAGGAAGAGAGGGAGAGAGAGAGAGAGAGAGAAAGAGAAGAGGAGAGAGAGAGAGAGAGAGAGAGAGAGTGCCGCCCCTGCGCACCCAAGCCACACCGCTCACCTGCTGCCACCGGTGTGTCTCCAACCACGTGCCGGTATGTAGGGCAGTTCACCAGGTCACACATCTTATTCAGAGCCGTCAGCTGAAACAGAGCCCAGATACATGACTGGCACAGTACACACACTTGCACAAGACAACATCGCCTGCCCGCCCATGCACACCCAGGCAGAGGCACCCCAACCTCTCCCGCCACCCATCGGAGCGTGCCCGCCCATGCACACCCAGGCCTCAATGCTCACCTTCCGGCACCGGCGCGTAGACAGGAGGTCCCACCACGTGCCGTTGCGAGCCACAAGCCCGGGGCCCGCGGACATGGCACCCTCCACATCATGCAGCCCTGCTCCGCAGGCCACCAGGTCTCACGTTTGGTGCTGGGTCTTGATTACTCCATGGCAGAGGACATACCAGTGCACCCGGCACCATCGCAGGCTGCACACCCGCTCAGCCCAATGGGTGCCATCAACTCTGGCATCCCGGAAGCGACACCATGGGGCGGTAGGCCCGCGCTGCCCGCTGGCTCTGGCCTACACTGCGGTCCAGCAGGGCACACAAAACCTGAGCTGTCCGGGCCGCCGGGACGGGGCATCATCGCAGGCTGCACACCTGCTCAGCAGCTCAAGGTGCCACTGACTCAGTGCACCCAAAGTCACCGTCCCGTGGCGGGGTGCCTGTGCCATCCGCAAGGCCTCTGGTGCCACTAACCCTGTGCAACCCCAGTCTGCGCCACGTGGTGGTAGGCCCGTGCTGTACTCACAGGCCTCGGATGCCACTAACCCTGTGCAACCCCAGTCTGCGCCACGTGGTGGTAGGCCCGTGCCGTACTCACAGGCCTCGGATGCCACTAACCCTGTGCCCAGCAACTCATGGGCCCTATATGAGTGCGAACCGTGGGGCGTCCGTCATCCAGTCACCACCGGAAGAGGGGAATGTGACGTCATCGGACCCTTATGTTGGCGGAGTCACATGGCCTGTGACGCCTGTGCCGGATGTGTGTGGTGTGTGTGAAAACCTGCCCTCAGGGAGTGGCTGTGACATGCTGACGACTAGACCAGTGACCTGCACACCACCAGCAAGTACAGCTGCGACGGGTAGCAATGAGGGCCCCCCCTCGGGGCGTAAGCGGAGTGGACTGGCCTGCCGTACGCGGTGGGCAGTCAAAATATCGAAAATTAAATATCGACCTACACTAATATCGAGGTGACAATATCGAAGGGACAGGATATCGATGGACAGAATATCGATGGACAGAATATCGACCCTAAGGTAAGTAATATCGAATTTTTTTATATCGATGTAAGTAATATCAAAGTTAGTAATATCGATATCAAATATATCGATGTTACTAATATCGATGTTACTAATATCGATATTTATATTATTGTTATGTATTTTGTTATGTATTTAATATGTATGTGTAATATGTGTTTTTGTTGTGTTCTACTTGTCTAAAAATATATGTATACAATTTTTATATGTTAATAATGTTTTTATAAGTTATTTTTGTTTTTTAGTACTGTAGCGGGTTGTGGGTTTATAGGGGAATAGGGTGGGAAGTAATTTAATTATACTAAATTAATTATTAATTTTTAGGAATTATAGATTAATTTTAATTATTTTTTGCGTTTAAGTTCTGTAGCGGGTTGTGGGTTTATAGGGGAATAGGGTGGGAAGTAATTTAATTGTAATTAAGTAATGATTTATTTTAATTAATTTGTATTGATAATTATATAATTGGTAATTAATTAATAATTGGTAATTAATTTTTATGAATTGGTTATTCATTTTTATTAATTGATTAATTGATCATTATGTTAAGTGTATTATTTTATTATTGGAGTGTGTTGTGCGTTTATAGGGGAATAGTGTTGGAAGTAATTGAAATCTAATTAAGTAATTAAATATTATTAATATTATTTATTGATAAATTTAATTAATATATTAATAAGTAATTATTAATTGGTAATTAATGTTTAGTAATTATTATTATTGGTATACAAAAAGCATTTAATTGTTCAATATTTGTTAATTGGTAATTTAGGGGGTCATTACGATGGCGGGCGGAAGCACAACCGCCGTGCTGGCGGATGCAAAAACCACTAGTTACCGCCGGCACGCAGCAGTCCACACGCCCGCCCAATTACGATGCGAAAAGTAGGCCAAACACCGCCGGCAAGCCAGCAACACCGTCCGCCATCAAAGTGCGCCCGTACACGTAGCGGCGCAGCCCAACTGACACACACCGTCCGACGAAAACACGTCCCGCCCGGCGCATAAATTACGATGCCGCAAACAAACGGCTCCCACGGCCAAGAGATACCGTACGACAAACCGAAGCGGTAACACGGACGCCGAGCACGGACAACGAAGAAGCGGCTCCCCGAGCATGAATCCAGCACTGCAGGCCCTCCCCATGCTCTTGCTGATGCACCACCAAGGACGCAACGAACCGCGGAGACGCAGGTAGGCACACACACAACAAGTGCACGCAAACAGCGCACACAGTGCAAGGGCGGAAAAAGCGGACAACCCCCCGCAGCGCGTGTACACTACACATCCACCATTGCAACCACATATGACACACAGGCCAAATCGTAACATCGCGTAACACATGTGTACACACCACCTGGGACTAGGAACCAACAACCCCGTCACGGCCCCAAAGCGGCGATGACGCCGCCACACATGCGCACAACGCAGAGGCCAACCGCAGCGCCATGCATGCGTCGCACACAGACACAGGGACACAACCAAGCAGCACACACATCAGCCCCACCCCGAACGCACATGACACGTGACAGGCCTGCCACAGACATGTCCCCAACGCCCAATTCACGGACAACACCCAACGCCACACAACCGACGCACACATGTCAGTGAAGTCACGCAACAGCAGGACACACCCCAGTGTAACAAACATGGCGAAGCACACAGCGGCGGCAACACCAACTAGGAGAAGCAGGGCCCCTTCGGGAAGAGGAATGCCAGTACCACACTGAAACACCCATACCACCCTGCACATATGAACAAGACATATAAAACGGAACACCAAAGAGCCCGGGGACCGACAACAGGTGGCCCAAGAATAACATTCACACACAAGGCCCAACGCAGAGCGGAAAGGCAGCCTGCCGCCCACACAAGGGAGAGCAGACAGCACTGAATGACCTTCCATTCCAACTCCGAAACCACAGCCCTACGAAAGAAGCCGGTGAATACAGCCATTGTCCAAGAAAAGACCAACACAGGCATGCCGAGGAGACCGACCACAGGGCAGATAGCGCATATCACAGAAGCACACAACGGACGGGGAAGAAAGAAGAAAACACTCCCCCATGTCGGCCACATGCAAGTTAATTGGAAGGAGTCACACATCACTGACCTTGAACTGTCTGAGAAGCATGTGGGATGAGGGCCCGTGTCCTCCAAACAAGCCAACAGAACACAAGTCCTGTCCCCTACGACTACACAGAGCTCACAGCAACCTCGGAGCGTGCACATTGCAGACTGCACACACAGCCGGAGCACGCCACCACAACGCACCGCTGCGAAATGGCAACCGCAACACACCTACCCAACTACGCCGGACAGCTCAAGCTGTACAAAACCAACCTGATACATATATTGGGATGCGATCTCCTGTCCCTGCTGAACGTAAGTTACCGACTGACTTACCGCATCACATTGTTCAGCTGCGTCATGCCCGTCTTCTACTGTCGGAGGTGTCCCTACCAGCATCCCGTGGAGATATGCCTCTCCAACCCGGCATGTCTAAAGGCGGACCTGCTACCACTACTCCTCCCTCTGGACGCACACGACAGGGCCTGCTCTGCCTATGGGGGCATGGCGTATGTGGCCAACATCGCACCCGCACTGAAATGGGACCACTGTGCCTCCACACGACGGATCATCGAGAACAGCTACATCGAATGTCACCCAGCATGCCCCATCATGGTCCTCCAAGGGACAACTTACGAACAACACCTTGACAGCCACCATCCGCTACATTGGCTGGCAAACATGTACACCACCAATGACATGGAAGCCCTGCTGGACGGCATCGCATACCTGACAACCTGTAAATTCGTCGGACCACAACGCAGGTTCCCCGATTGACCTATGATGTCCAACCCCGCACCCATGCTTAGCTTCCGCACGGACTGGCCAGTCACCACCACAACAGCCATACCAAACGACCGGCAACTGTTACCACACCATCAACGACATCGCCATGACATCGGATATGACCGGGACATGCACACTGTTCCCCATCACATCCAGGAACACCGCATGCATCGTGGGAGGCAGTGGCATGGGGTCTGTGTATCGCACCCACATGGACGGAACTGCACGAACAACCAGGACACGACATGGATCCAGCGCCCATGGACACACACACCGCTCAGTGGACATGAATAGGTCGCCTGGAGTCTGTGGGTGCTGCACCCCTCCCACCCCCGCCCCGGGAATCCCATACCAGGACCTTTGCATGGACGACAAGTGCATACAACAACAACACGACCCCAGTGACTGTGACATGTCCAGTAACCACCACATTGCAACAACAAGTGGCACGCCGCTGCATGCACGCAAGCACATGCCCTGATGTCATCTCACATGCACGCGTGCATGAGGAACAACCGCAGCAAACCTGTCACATGGAACTGAGATGGACTGTGCCCATGATGCCAAGCAGTCTGGTAGGCTACATGTATACCGTCTGTGTCAAAGTCCGCAGCTCCGCAGCTATACGTAAATGTACATTAGCACAGCCTTGGCCAAGCAGATGTAACACTGAAGCCCACATCCCACATGCAACAGCCAATCACATGTAACCCCAAACCCTATCCCATTTGCAATCATGCTCAGTATATCCTCAACATGTATTCCGCTGCCAGTAGTGTCCACTATACTGCATCACAGAGGACAGAAGACTCAATATAATGTTTGAAACCAAAACTGTCTCCGCTGACTCATTTCACAAGTACGAATGAGAGAGGATGAGAGTATGTGAAGTACACGGCAGTCGTGACATGACCATGTAGTCCACTGGTATTGGATGTCAACGCAAATGAGTAGCACAACTGTGGAAGACACACATGTGTCGTGTGAAGTCGTATGGACGCAGTGCTCAGGTGGGTGGGTGTGACGGGTAGATGCGCACATGCCAAGTTGGAGCACGCCGTGTCGGGAGGGGTCATGAACAGTACACCACCGCTTCCCTGGGCATTGTGAGAGGACACCTGTCGGGGGGAGTGAACACGTGTGTGCACAGCAGCCGGGCACACGTACAAAGCGGTACCAGGCGCACCTCAGCCCACCCTCTGTGGACAAGCTGGATCCTGTTGTGCGCCCGCCATGCCCCTTGACAAGGCACACACAGCCCCAGTCGACCAGGTGTAACCCCAACATAGTCAATCCGCACAGGCGATACAGGGCACGGGATGGCAGTGGAGCATGGTGTGTGAGAGGTCTCCTCGCGCTCCTCCTGGTCATATCACGCAGGCAATAGAACCTCAACGTCTAGCATGGCACAAGTCAAATGGAAGTGTAGGGGGACGCACCACAGCACGAGCAGCACTGACGTCACGGGAGGTGGCTCGCACCATCCCATCCATTGCCCATTATACCAACCACGCCACATGCCATTGCGACTAAGTGCAAACGCGTGCGCCACCACCCCCGAGCCCTCCCCAGAGAGGCCAAAGAGTGAATGTGTGGGCCATCAGTCACAGACGGACGCGGCATGGCCGCAAGGGCAGCCACAGCCACTGGGTGTCGCAGGTGGCGGATCCGGAAGGCGAAGACTGTGATGCATAGTCCATGCAGGCCGGGTCTCCATTTGGGGCACCACGCAGGTGGACGGCGTCCCGCAACACATCATACCCTGAGACAGCCCACTCGTGCAACTGGACCCACACATACACTCCTTGCCCTCTCTGGTGCGAGTTTGGGGCTGCCTGTGCAAGCGCTAGCCTCGCAGGTGCACATGCATATTGGGGGAGCGAGGGGAGGACATGAGGGCTGGGGCGAAGATGACTGTATCACTGTCAGTGAGTACAAGGGATGACCCAGATGCGGAAAGGAAGAGACGTGTCCCGTGTGTACTGCAACTAGTCGCCAATCCAACTACCCCCATGTCCGGAATGTAAGCCCGCACCTAGGCCCGCCCATCCGCCACATCGAATATACCACCAGCACGACAACCTTCCCATTCGAAACACTGACTGGGGGTGGCGACCAGTGAACAATCATGTGTAGCCTACCCACGCGTACATGTGGGCCCTCCATGATCCATGTCACCTGCGGCAAAGTCATGACATGCGCAATGAGGGAAGTGAGGAGAGCTGTCCGCCCCACGCACAGAAGGTGCATCAGCTCCACAGACCCAGCAGCGAGTCCAGCAGGGGTCACATGTGCAGGGGCAGCTGTGCCTGGTGTGAAGGCACATGCATATAGACAGCACATCGACCAATGTGTAGTCTGCCCACATCTACAGTCCATCATCATGCGGACATAGGAATTGAACACAGGGCAACACATCTGAGTGGGTGCACCCACTGTGACCAACAATGCGCAATCATCGACGTACCCGCCCTGTGCATGGCCCCCCACCCAACGGAGGCACATCCAGGGCCACCATCCCACACACACAAGCCTTCCACGGAACATGCTGTGTCCAATGGTCAGTACAGAGTCAGCGCCCATCTGGTGGATCCTGAACAGGAGACACATGCACACACATGCCAGCTCCCACTATGTACGTCTGCCACCTGGCACGTGCAATGTAACCTCTCACCTGTGACGTGTGACTGCAAGCACACAGCCGTCTTGGCATGGGGCTGTCAATGTGGACACCTGTCAATGTTTTGGGAGGTGTGATCCGTACAGTGCTGTACATAGGGTGCAGTGCTGACACCTACTACTGTCTCATATCCCCTCGTGCCACAGGTCCCACTTGTTTTGGCCGCTCAGCCTGTGCCCACATCGTCGTCGTCGTGTGCCATACTCATCCAGCCTCGGAAGCAGTTCCATGCTCAGCAGACATTCATGTTGCCGTGGCGTTGCCGCTTGACGAATATGCAGTCAGTCCCCATCAGCACGCCCCGCAAGTCATTGGGGCCTAGATCCCCATGTGCATGCACATGGCAGTGGTTTGTATCACTAGCCATTGCCATTGTTGGGAGACCTGTGTAAGTGTATTGTGGTCAGTGCCGTCCCAGCTTGACAGCTGGGCTGTGGCTCATGTGCTTGCTCAGTCATGTCAGTGATGTGTATGCGAAATTGCTATGTGTTGTGTTGCTTTGACATGTGTCCACTGCCATTTTCCCTAGGCGGAGACCGAACATTGACCGCCCATACCAATTGCTGGCGGACATGGACGATACAGAGGTCATTAGGAAGTTTCGGCTGGACAGGCCAACCCTGCATCGACTGTGTGCCATGTTGGAACCCCATCTCCGTCCCCGCAGGGTGTATCCGACAGCTGTCACCCCCACGGCTAAGGTGATGGCCGCCATGCATTTCTTCGCCACTGGGTCATTCCAGCACACAGTGGGCAGTGGAGGAGGGATGTCCCAGCCCATGTTCAGCAAGGTGCTGAGGGATGTACTGGCAGCCATGATGCTGTACTGAAACAGGTACATCCGCTTCCCCAGGGCTCGTGAATTGGCGGCAGTGAAGGGTGCATTCTATGCCCTTGGCAGAATCCCACACGTCGTTGGAGCCATTGACTGCACACATGTTGGCCTTGTTCCACCACAGGCTACTGAGCACCTGTACCGCAACAGGAAGCACACGCACTCCCTGAATGTGCAAGTGGTGTGCCTTGCGGACATGGTGATCACCCACGTGTGTGCAAAGTTCCCAGGCTCGGCCCATGACGCACACATAATGCGCAACAGCATCTTGCCACGACTGATGTCCAATCTGCAACAGGATCGTGGCTGTATTGTCGGTGAGTATGTGGAGTGGTGTAGCGTGCTGGTTGTGCGATGCTGTCCCCTGTCCAGTTGGAATAGCAACGGTTCTCTGTGTCCCTCACACCCAGGTGACTCTGCGTACCCGAATGGGGCATGGCTGCTCAGTCCATTGAGGAATCCTCGCACCCCAGCATACGATCGCTACAATGAGGCACATGGGAGGACCAGACGTGTGGTCGAGCGTACCTTTGGCCTCCTCAAGTCCAGGTTCAGGTGCCTGGACCGCACCGGGGGTGCGCTGGCGTACTCCCCACAGAAGGTGTGCCAGATAGTGGTGGCGTGCTGCATGCTGCACAATCTGGCCATTCGGAAGCAGATCCCCCTCATCGTGGATGACGGAGATCAACCAGGGCCCCAGCCCGCAGACCAGGACAGCTCGAGTGAGGAGGACAGCGGAGAGGAGGAAGCTGGTAATGTGCGGCAGCAGCTCATCGCCCACTACTTCACTTGACGGTGAGTGTCCATGTACGACGGCTGATGTGGCTGTATCTGTGCAGGTGTGTGTGTGCTGTGTCAGGGTGGCCGTTTGTTCACTGCGTGCTGTGTGTCAATGCTCCATGGCCAGGGTAGTATGCCACTGTTGGTGGCTGTGGCATTGTGCCCTATTGCTCTGTGCGATGTGTGTACATTGCTTGTAGTTGTTGACATGTACTGTGTGATGGGTGTGTGACACACTCATTGAATGTGCTCCTGTTCTGTCTCCCACCCCTAGGTCCCTACAGGCCCTCCGGTTCCATTGCCATGCCACGCATCAGGTGCCTTTCCGCCCAAGGTGGCCGTTGTATTCCGTACAAATAAAACACAGGGCACAAACAGCAGTTTGTGTAAGAGGTGCATTTATTTCAAACTGTGACATGTGATTGTGTGCGAGGTGATGACAAAAGTGGTGCGTGCAGTGACAATGAGCTGTCGGTCACGGCTGCGTGATGCTCAGGGTGTACCCACTTGTTCCATGTCCATGGTCCAACAGACACATGCCATCCAGATGGCTGTGTGGAGTGGGATCGTAGTCCAAGTCAATGCAGTGGGTGGTCAAGGAAGGCTGGCTGGCTGCCTCACTTGCGTCTGGAGCGTGCGTAGTCCTCCCGGGAGATCTGTTTGTACTTCGGACGGCCCCTTCCACGTTTGGGAGGGGGTGTGTGGTGGCGACCTGCTGGTGGGGGGTGAGGTGTGCTCACTGGCTGTGGACGCAGGGGTACTGGACACTGCTGCTCGACCCTGCGCCCCGGCAGGTGGTGGCGGTGGTGGAGCTGCTGTCCCTGGCTGTGACCTCACCGCCACCACCAGCTGGCCCATGAGGTCCACGAGTTGGCCCATACGGGCGTCCATGGACCTCAGCACCCCCAGCACCTCCCGCGTGTCTGAAGCAGACCTGACCCATTGTTCTTGGGCCTCTTCATAGGCCCCAAGGACTCTGGCCATTTGAGGCAGGGCATGGCTCCCAGGGGAGACTTGCGTTTCCCTGACCCTGCTCCTCCTACCAGTACTGCTGCCACCGGCCTGCCCACTAGCCACATTGCTCACCACGGTCCTCGCTGTGGCTCCCAGGGTGGATCCAGTCGGCCGGGCCACCACCTGCGCTGGGGCTGGTGCCAGCGAAGACGTGGTGGTGGTGGCGGCGGTGGTGGTCGGTGCGGCGATGGTGGCGGTTGCGGCAATGGTAGTGGCCGCAATGACCGTGGGTGTGGCCGCAATGACCGTGGGTGTGGCCGCAATGACCGTGGGTGTGGCCGCAACGACAGTGGCAGCAGGGGGCTGGGAATGTTCAGCAGCCCTGGATGATGGGTTGGTGGGTAGGAGGGGTCCTGGGAGCGGCTGGGCCCTGCCACACCAGATGGGCCTGCTTGGTGGTCCGTGTCCGAAGAGGAGGACAGATCCTCCACATCCGTGTGTCCTCGTTGGGGGCTTGTAGGCTGGCTGTGCTGGCTGCGGTCTCCATCCCCAGCATCCAGCAGTTCGTCACCTGTGGAGAGAATGAGATTTGTTATTGTGTTGCACCTGGCGAAGTATGTATTTGTCGTCTGACATTAACAGTTCGTGCAATCTCGTACATGGGTTTCCCGGAGGCGTGTGTGTGGCTGTAGCATTTGTAGTTGTGTGTGCTTGACAATGGGACTGTGTGCTGTGCACATGTGGCATGGGACGGATTGGCCATGCCGATGGGTGTGTTGCTGTGCCCCTACTTATTGTGACTCTGGTGTATGCGGGCTCCTGGCCCATCCTGGGTCTGGTTTGTACTTTGCTTTTGGTGTTCAGATGGGACGCTTAGGAACGCATATGGCAACATGGGGGCCATGCCCCAGATTCGCATTTGGGATGGAATATGCTTTTGGGGTACATGCTGTGAGCCATGGGTGCCGAACGTGACATGTGTTGTGGCAGCATGACAGTGCATGGTTTGAGGTGTGTGCATGCTTGACATGGCCTGCATATTTGCTGTCTGTTGTGATTACTGGACATGGCATTGGACGCATCGTTATGAGTGAGTGATGGTTGTGTGCCAGCCAACGTATTGCAGTTGTCCCATCTCCTTGGTGTGCGTGCTGCCCTGTGCCATGTGCATCACTGCAGTGCTCGGGGGGGGTGTGGCCCATGCTGTGTGTTGTTGCTCACAGTGTGTCGTGCGCTTCATTGACTTCTGGCACATGGTTGGTCATGGGCATGTATCTTAGCGTGACTGCTGTATGTGTGGCAGCTGTGCGGATGACATGCCTTTCATGAGACTGGGGCTGACGGATGGGATGGATGGTATGTTGTATGTGCATGGTGTGTCTGTGTGTTTGATGGGTTCAGTGGTGTTCGTGTGCATTTATGTTGTTCCGCTCTGTTGCGTCTAGTGTTGTTTGTCTTACATAGGCGTAGTTGTGGGGTGTGTGGTTGACAGGCAGTAGGGGCTACATGGACAGGACTTCAATGGTGTTTCGGTTGTGTGTGATGGGTTGTACAGTGGCTGCCGTGTGGTACTATATTCAGTGTGGCTTGTGCATGCAGACGTGGCTCCTTGGGTGTTGCTGTGTTTGTGATGGGTCATGTGGGGTGTGAGTCTGTGGTTCATGTCCGTGTGCACATTGTTCACTTGTTCGTGACGGTGGGCGGTGCTGCGTGTTCGTCTGCTACGTGACATGTCCCATGTGTTGGTCGTGTTACGGTCCTCATGCCTCCAGTAATCCAGCCCTGTCCAGTTTCCCACCTGCAGGTTGTTCGTGCGTGCACTGTACTGGATGCCACATGGTTCTAAGCGGGGGTGCTCCATGTTGCAGGTCTGTGGGGGTGGGGGGTGTTGTGGGTCGTGGTGGTGGCTGGACACCCACTGACACCGATTGATGTGGACCGTGATGTCTACCTTTCGGCTGTCGTTGTGCACTGCGGTGGCTGACACGTGGCTGTGGGGTGTGGGGGATGCTCCTCCTTGCTGTGCTGTGGGACTAGGGGCCTGGTGTGTTTTGTACTTGGGCTGTCCACCCTCCCACCCACTGCACTTTGTGTTCCTGCCACTTACCTGTTACTTGTCGGTTAGTGCAGCTATGGCGGACACATGGGTGTGGTGGGTGCTCGTTGTGGCGCTTCTGGCATATTTGGGGACCTGTTGGTGGTTACGTGGCTGGCTGAGTGTACACATGTCCCCACGCATCTTACAGTTGTTCGGTTTGGGCTGTGTGTGGTGGTGTCTGTTGCATGTGTGTGTGATGTGTTGTGTATTGTGTGCTGGACATGGGGGTGTTTGTCCCTGGGAGCTGTGGCATGGTGGTAGTGCATGTGAGTACATAGCGGTGTGCTGGTATACATTAGTTTGTACTTACCAGCCTCCACTCCCCCTGCTAATCCGGCGAGGATCTCGGGAGGTATGATGACTCGCACCTTCTCCTCCCACGCTTTGAAGGTCTTGAAGAGCGCGGGATTCCCTCCGCCAGTGACGGCAGCCAGCTCTCTGTTCTTGCTCTCCTTCTTCTTGACCAGGCTCTTGACGTCATTCCACCGTTTGTTTATTTCGACTCTGTTCCTGGGCAAGGTCCCGACTGCATTGACCTGGTCTACGATCCGGTTCCACATTCTCTTTCTGGTGGCTAGTGGTGTGTGCTGGACCAGGTTCCCATAGATTTGTGGGTGCACCTTGATGATCTCGTCGACCATGACCGTCAGCTCCATGGGCGTGAACTTGGGCATTCTTTGTGGTGCCATGGTGTTTGTGGTGCTGGTGCGGTGTGTGTTGTGTAATGTGCAGGGGGTTTGTGGTGCCGGTGTTTGGTGGTGGTGGTGGTGGTTGTGATGTGTGCGTATCTGTGGTGTGCTGCTGTCCTTGCTGTGTCACTGTGTCCTCTCCTCTCCTCTCTAGTTTGCAATGTTGCAAGGGGTTGTGGTCTGTGGGAGTGCTGCTTTTGTACTTACCTATGTGGGTGTGTCCTCATGGTCTGTTGTTTTCAGGTGTGTTGTGTCTGGGGTTCTGGCCTTTGTAGTTTTTGTTTGTCCAGGGGGTGTTTTCGGGATGTGTACTGTGCTTGTGTATTTGTGCGTGCCTTGCTGTGTGGACTTGTTGGCCATGTTGTGTGCGATTGTTTTTGTCAGCGGATGGTTTCTGTGCAGGGACGTGGGCGCCATGGCTTCTGCCGTGTCGGTTCTCATCGGCGTTGTTTGCGCTGGCGGGCGGTATATTTGTAGTTTTCCCGCGCTCATGGCGGTGCGATCGTAATCTCACGTGCGGTGTGTCGGGCGTGAGGGCGGGCGGTTTTGTGTTGTCGTGCGTGTTTCCGTCCGTGGCGGGCGGTTTGACTCCGACTCGGACGATGGCGGGCGGTATCTTGTGTGATTTTTCCGCCGATGGCGGTTTTCGGTTTGTGTAATCGTAATGGCGTGGTCGGTGTTCAGACGGTGTGTGCGGGCGGATTTTTGCCGCTTCCATGCCTGGCGGATTTTTTTACGCCGGGTATCGTAATGGGCCCCTAAGTTTTAATAATTAATATGTTTTTTGTTATTAAAAATATTTTATTGTTCAATATTTATTATTTGGTAATTAATATTTATTATTTATTATTTATTGGTATTCAGTTCAGTTCATAAACTTTATTCGGATAAACATTGTATCCATAAAAGTGCAGTATGATAAAAGAAGTATAAAAGACAAAAGAAGAGTAACAATAAATGCTAATAGGAATTTACAGTTATAAAACACAATGTCACAGATTTTAGGTTGTAAATAAAATGGAAAATTCATTATCAACAATTACAAGCTTATCCATTCATAACTTAAAATCTCAAGGGTTGAGCATTGTCTTACGTGCCCGAGTAACAATTCTCAAAAATGTGCTTAAACGAAAAACAAGCTCTTCATCGGTCAAGGCAAGCATACTTAAATAGGCAGAATCCAAGCTAATAGGCCTGCTCCTATTAAAATAAGGGTAAAGAAGCCCCTTGCTGTATTTCATGTAATATTTACAGAAGAGCAAAAAATGTAGGGTTGATTGTCCACTAACCCCGTCACATGGGCAGGGTACTAAATCAAGTTTCGAATGGTAACCAAGAGGGAAACACAATGCAAATTTAACTGTCCCTGCTCTCAAGCGAAATAGGAGGCACCTTTCCCAGTAACTCATAGGTAAAATAAGATAATTTGGTAAAGGGTAGCAGTGCCGCTCAAGAGACATATAACTAGAAACAGAGGGTTTCTTCAATTCCAGCGCGATTCTTTCTGTGCTGTATAACAAATAGAGTGCGCTTCTGAGTTCTTTTTTGTGCAGAGTTTCGGCTTTGCTAGGATTTAAGAAAATACAGCCTTGATTAACGCTGCATAAACTCTGATATACTCCAGATAGCCAAGGAATATCCATCCCCTTCTCACACTTCAAACAGTCAATAATAATGTCTCTAGTTAGAGTCGCTGCCTCATTCTTCCAGACCGATAACCAGAAAAGGGCTGGTCGAGCACGTATAAAATCGGTTACATAATTTAAGTTTAATTCTTTGTGACAGATATATTGTGGTGTGGAGATTGGGATTTCCTACAGAATCTGTTTTCTTCCTGCTGGATGCAGGAACTATTTGCAGTACCCCAAATCTCGGCTCCATAAGTGGCCACTGGAACACATTGGGCCCGATTCTGATGCGGGTTGGAAAAGCTTCCCGACAGAGGGCCTGATTCTGATGCGGTTAGGAAGGCCTCCTAACGGCATTTGCTCCTTCCAAATCGGATCGGGAACGTGTCTTCCCGACCGAGGGCCCAATTCTGATGCGGTTAGGAACAAATGTTCCCATTGAAGTCAATGGGAGTTCAACCAAATCGTATCTGGAAGCATCCGGATGCATCCTACTCCGCCGGTCGGACTTTCCCGATCCGAGTGGGTCGGACACCATTTCCCAACCGATTCGGTCGGGAAGCTTTTCCAACCCGCATCAGAATCGGCCCCATTGTAGTTTAACATTTTTTAAAATAGCACCTGTATTCTTCGGACGGGGGAAACTAAAAATCGAATTGATGGTCTTTGAGAACTTGCTCCTGGAATGGGTGAGGTGCTCAGTCCAGGAGCAGTTCGCAGCAAAAACCACCCCAAGGTAGGGGAATTTACAGGTGCTTATCAATTTTTGACTGCCAACAGTAATAGAGCTGAGCTGGCGTTTCCGGGGGCCGCATGACAAAAATGATTTATTAAAATTAACTCTTAGGTCCAAGCTATCCATGTATTTAACAAAAGACTGTACTAGAATGCGCAGAGAATTTGGGGTGCGGCATATAAGAACCGCATCGTCTGCGTATAATAGCACAGGAAGGGGTTTCCCATTGATCATAGGGACGTCTTGGGTCATGGATACTAATGATTTATTCAATCCATTAATATAAATGATAAAAAGAAGGGGGGCCAAGACACATCCCTGCCTGACCCCCCTTCCAACCTTAATGGGTCCTGAAACCTCTCCTCCTCTGCCGATCCTCGCTTGTGCCTGGAGGTCTTTGTGGAGATATGCCAGAAAATGGACCAAATTTATTAATTATTATTTATTGGTATTTATTATTAATTTATTGTTAATACATTTTTCATTGGTAATTATATTTTTAATAATTATTTATTGGTATTTGTAAATAGTTTAGAGTTATTTAATAATTAATTCATTATATTTTAAAAAATAATTTTATTTATAAGTATGTTATTTTTAACTTCTACGCTATCCAACACTTTCCCTACTGTTGCACTCACTGGAGTGGGAATAGTAATTTTTACCCTTACGCTATCCAACGCTTTCCCTACTGTTGCACTCACTGGAGTGGGAATAGTAATTTTTACCCTCCCGCTATCCAACGCTTTCCCTACTGTTGCACTCCCTGGAGTGGGAATAGTAATTTTTACCCCTACGCTATCCAACACTTTCTCTACTGTTGCACTCTCTGGAGTGGGAATAGTAATTTTAAGCTCTACGCTATCCAATATTTTTCTTACTGTTGTTTTTTTTGGAGTTGGAATAGTAGTTTTATTCCCTCCGCTATTTAATATTTTTTGTATTATTTTAGTTGATGTAGTATATAATTAATTTAAAAAATATTAAAAGTAAATTTAATTTTTTAATTTGTTATACATAATTATTAATTTTTTATTTATGTTATTGTTTTATGTGTATAGATGTATTTGTAATTTATAATATTTTTTAATAATTTATAATTTATTAAAATAATTATTAAAACTGATTATTAAGTATATATGTTATATATTAGATGTATATGTTTAATTAATGTTTTATTAAATTTTATATATTACTTATTAATTTTAAACATTATAACATATTTTTAACTATGTTTATTTTATTTATAAGTATTATTTAGTTTATTTTACTTATTTTTTTTAACAAATAAAAAACCGATATTTTTAATAACGATATTTTTGACATCGATATTTTTTTTTCGATATTTTTGTACTTACCATGTTTTAGATAGGATATCGATATTCTTGACATCGATATTCTTGCTCCGATATTTTTGTAGGTCGATTTTTTGACCTTCGATATTTTGTCAGTGATCCGCCGTACGCCCGACCAGCGCAGGGCTTGCAACAATGACTCGTGGGCTCTGGGCGTGGCCCAGTCCATGTCCGGACAAGGAAGTGACTGATGCATGTGTCCCTGCTGCAGTGTTCACGGAACCCGCTACACAAGATGCAATGTCGCACCCCCTTACTGGCATCCCACAGGATGAACATCATTGACGCAAGGGAAGGCACTGTCCCCACATTCATCCACACATCCACACAGGAATGACGTAAGACATTACACAGCAGTGCGTCACTGGATGTTTATTTGCACATCCAGTGCAGTCATGCAGCTGGAGCGGTACAGGGCAATGCCGAGCTCACCACACAATATGGGCCCGTGGAGGGCCAGCCAGTGTCCATCCCGGGTTGACCTGTACTGCGAAAGAGAAAGTGTACAGTCCGCAGTCTGTCCGGCGTGTCATTGGTCATCAAACAGCATGTGGCAGTCCATGTCGCTGTCCAAGGTGAGTGCCTCGGAGTGTATCGGGGGTCAGTGGTAGGTCTTGAGGCCATGTGTGGCACCAAGCAGAAACAGGCAAGGTGGCGGTAATGGATGCTACTGCCTGGTCCTCCTGACCACAGTCCCATCCACGTCCTCGTCCCCGGGTGTGTGCCCTGCCCCACCTGTGGGTGTTGCAGTGCCGGCTGCGGCACTGTGTGCCACTGACTCATCAGGGGCCGGAGGAGGATTGTCGGCCGCACTGTGTGGCAGTGACACATCAGGTGCCGGAGTGGATACGCCTGCCGCACTGGGAGGCACTGACACACCAGGGGGCGGAGATGTGGATGGTGTGGGGGCAGCAGCATTCATCATCGCCACGCCTTGTGGCAGCAATGCCATGACGAGGACATGCAGGGCACGGTAGATCCCAGCTACATTTCGCTGATGTGCAGCGGTGGCTGCCATCCTTTCCGCCTCCATCCGCACCATGTCCTCCATGAGCCTCCGCATGTGTGCCAGCTCAATGCTGGCATCGCTGGGGCCAGTGTGAGCGGACAGGTATTCTTCCCTCCGCGTCATGACTCCAGAGATGTCAGTCAGGGCTCGCTGGAGACCATGGGGCGGACATAGACACCCAAGGATGGCGTCCAGTTTGTTAGCCATGAGCTCGAACCCCACCTGCACCTGCTCGGCCGTCTCCCTCTGGCCCTCCAGCACACGGCGTTGGAAGGCCATTTGTTGTTCCTGGGGGTCTTGGGAGGGTGCCGGGGCTGTGGGTGCCTCCTGCTGGGTGGTTTGACTGGTGGGTGGGGTCTCATGGATGTAGCTGGGCTGCCCTGATCCTGGAGGTGAGTTGCGGAGGTGGTCAATGAGGTCTTGGATGGTTCGGATGTAGATGCTGGTGTTGTCCTCCTCCTCGTCATCAGTGAAGAGTGGCTGTGACTGCTCTGCAGGAGGTGTTGAAGATGCCCCTGCGATGTGAAGGGGAGATGGTGTATTACAATGTGTCCACATGTATGTAGCCGCATGGTACAGGTTGACATTCAGACAGCATGGCATTGTACATTGTGACAGTGTGTGGGTCTGGGCGAGTACCCAGAGTGATTGTGGGTGTGCACTGTGCCCTGCTTGCTTGTGCATGTGTGCCATTGTGGCCATCTCCCCCCGTCCCCCCAGTACCTGGTGGTCACTCACCCTGTTGCGGTTGTGTTGGCGCTGGGCCCCCACCTCCGGTCTGCGTTGCTGCCTTCCAGTTGGCGGAGAGTTTATCCTTGGTCTTCCGCTTGATGTCATTCCATCGCCTCTTGACCTCGTCCATTGTCCGCTTGTGCTCTCCGACGGCATTCACCTTGTCGACGATATCCCGCCATATTCCATTTTTGGTGCCCAATGACACGTTGGAGGTGACGAAGAGTTGTTGATGGTGTTCCATCACCTCCGTGACTATGATCCTGTTCACCTGCGGACTGAACTTGGTCTTCCTGGACTTCTTGTCCTTGCCCTTCCCTGTCCCCGAGGTCCCAGGCTGGTCGTCCGGGGTGCTTGTGGGGTTGCGCTGGTCCTCTGCGCCTGCTCCGGCTGCCTCCATGGTGCTTGTGTGTTGGTCAGTTTGTGTGTGGGTTTTTTTTTCTGCTTTTATGGAGGTTTCTGACGCCTGCCAGGTGTGTGTTGCAGGCCTGGCACTGCTTGTCGCTGGTTTCCTCATCATGCTTTGGCCCATCGCGTGTTTTTTGGTGTTGTGGTTTGTGTTTTTATCTCCATCGTGGTGGTTGTATCGCGGACTTTGTCCGTGGTTTCGGCAGACTATCGCATGGTACCGCCTTGTTGTGAATTCCACGTTGTCACGGGGTTATTTTCCCGTGATAGGCTGCGTTATTGAAAGTTGCGTTACGCTACTCTTGCGGTAGTTATCACACGTTCTTGTGAATATACCCCTAAGAGGTTGGGAGGGACCTCACCTTACTCCCTCCATATACCACTGGAAGAGGTGCTGAAATTTTTGCCAATGGTAGGTCACCACGTGGTACAGCTGTGGGCACAGGCGAGTATCAAAACTCATTGGGTGACATTTATACTGATGGCATCCTGCTCCCATTTGAAGAGTTGGTTAATGACTTTGGCTTACGCAGGGGGCAGTTTCTGTCCTACGTAGTACTGTGTAAAACCCTTTGAGACATATGGGGGATGATGTGGGGGAACCACCACAATTGGAATTGCTGACTGTAATATTGACCCATGGGATACAATGAAAGGTGGTGACATGTATGCACTGAGCCCTTGACTCCTCCTTTCTACAGTCCCTGGAACCTTTGAAACTCAAGTGGGAGCAAACGATTGGTATGGGCCTATCAGACAAGAAATGGGGGAAAATACTGGAATACAATAAAATGGTCAATAGGAACCCACCCTTCAAGAATATAGCACATGGAAAGGTGCACCAGCAAATACTAGAAGTCCAATAAATTTCCAAAGTTTGTATTCCAAATATGCTCTTTATTGTGATTCTTCTGTGATCAAATTAGATAAAATACAGCCAACGCATTTCGTTCTAACTACTTCTGGAACTTCATCAGGGCTTAAAGTAACATACAGACATATAAAAAATACAATACAAACAATAAACACTGTTACATGTCACATTGATACATGTAGAATTAACATTAGAGAATATGAGTAAATAAACATGTGACCTGACATAAGACACACAATATTTCTCAGACTGACACATTGGACATGAAACATTAAACATGAAACAATCCCTACATCATAATTTCATATAGGGCATCACTGTCCTTGAGTGTCATCGCCCATTGTACATACAAAATAATATATATATATAATAGAAAAAATACACAATATAATAACCAAAGATAACAGAACACATGGGGGGCAAGGCAGACATTCAGCGTGAGTTAAATCAAATAACCACATGATGAATAGATCTTAAAACATAAAATAGGTTTGTACCCTATTTACCGTAGATTCTTAGTAAATGTGCAAATGCATCCTAATAAATTTCTTATATCTTATTCAAGCACCAAAACATTATTTTAATGATCATATATATTTCCCTACAATAAATTGTCATATATTACATAAATATGTCACCTTAAAGTAAGAGCATGCAAGTGCATTCATAGATTATGTATAAAGATAGTAACAGTCCGTCCAAAAACATAATAATCAATCCTGGTAATATGTAGGTAAAGTTGGTGTTACACGGATTGCACCGATACGATTAATATAAGTCACTGCTCGATACCTGCAGGGATAATATAAAGCAATTACAATGTATCTCATGTACCTTGAACATAAGAATAAGCCTAAAAATAAAAAATGAAAATAAAAATAAATATAGATAATAAAAAAAGGAATGAAAAACGGGCCCCTCACAATATGGCTCAATAGAGCGACCAACTGATGATCGTATAGAGACGCCCAATGCCTTCCTTCTGAGCAAATACTCAGTAGCATCATTTTCCTAGATTTCTTGCATTATGGACTATTCATAATGCCTCTGTTATAGCTTATGATCTTACTTGCGCACTTGTCTAGGTACCATTGTCATTCTAGAGATTGTGTGTACAGTTTTACTCATGCAAATATTGGATTCAATGGTGACTTAAGTTTTAGAAATTGCCCTTAGCTCTCTTTCGTATGTACTATTGTTGGAATTTTCATTTTATATTTCTTGGGCAAAAGTGCTTTCTCCATTCGTATATATTGCCACTCTGATATAATTGTTATTATACATTAGGGCCGCTCTGCGTCTCTTCTCTTTTTCTTTTTGGGAGGTAACTATGATATTGGCATATTAAGACGTTTGGAATCTTATGCTAGAACTCTGAGTTACTTGACAGGCATTGTTAGGACATTTGTGAGCTAAATTCTTAAGAAAACAACCAATAAATAATATTCAAATATCATGAATAAAAAAACATAGCAAATAGGCGTAGGCAAAATTTCTGTTACACTGGCAAAATCTCACATAATTTCTGATAAATTTTAGCTCAAGACCATGTGAACTACAAGAACACGAGCTGCTGTTGTTCGCTGATAGATAGGCCTGACTGCTTGTGCTTAGCTACCCAGGGGGTGAGCAGGGGTCAACTTAGGTGTGTAATCCCCTTACCCTGACTAGAACGAATGGTCCCTACTTGGACAGGGTGCAAGCCACTGCCAGCGAGACCCCCATTTCTAACGACTAGTATCAAGCCTTAGTACTCACTTATTTAGTTCAGAGTCAGGGGTTATTTTCCATGCTTGTAATGTTCCACTATTTCTCCCCAGAAAATGTAGGAGTTGGGTCACACCTCACACCTTGCGGCACCAGTCGCTGATGTTTACCCAATCAGTGACTGGTGCAATGAGTTATGCATTCTTTTTTGGATGTATATTCATGGAACACCTAAAAACTGAAACTCGATAACTGCAAGAAAAACTGTGTGAACCGACACTGTAGTGCCCGTTCTACAGCACATTGTACATTAATGTTTTTATTTGTATTTTCTAGAGTGAGGTGTTGCATTAAAGGGGTGCAAGAAGGCTGCCCTGTCAACTTGGACACTCAAGGAAACATATTGGGCCTCATTTTCAATGATCTGGCGTAGGGCAAAGCAGCAAGTCTTTTTGCTGCGCTGCCCTACGCCAAATCGAATAGGCAGGAATACACCATATTTACGAGATACAGTGCATTCCTGTCCGTTCAGCCAGCGTTGGCTCACAATAAGGTGCCTAGTGCCAACGCAGGCCCAGGGTGTCTGGGTTGTTGGGAGGCACACCTTCCTGCACAAAAACAATCTATGGAGGCGTTTTGCTCTTTCTATGTGTGCTGCAGAATGAGGAAAAACGAGGAGAAATAAACATATTTCTCCTTGTTACGCCTGCCCTGGGGATGCATTCAGTTTTGACGTATTTCCAGGTTCAGAGATCCTTGTAAATCTGGGAATGTGTCAAAACTCATGGGTGTTGCATGGGAACACCCACAGCAATGCCCATGGTTGCCTCCCTGATGCAGTGTAAGGAACACAGCAACTTGTGCTGCTTTGCCTTACACCACATCTACGAGACCATGAAAAGCTATGCAAAGTGGCTTTGCGTGGCCTCGTAGATATGAGTCTGCACTCTGCAATGCAGGAGCGTTATAAAAGGTGACACACCAGGAGTGCAAGGGGGTTGTAAATAAGCCCCATTGTTTCTACTCCAAATCATATCTTGTATAAATTCTGCTCTCTGGCAGAAGTCTTTTCCAGCCCATATGAATTAAATGTACATAATTGCCTTTTATTACCTGTCTTCGTGCGGACAATATTGAATAACTTCTCCTGTGTTCCCAGGCAACACACATGGAATTTGATGCTGCCCCAGATTTACAAAGTGATGTAAACCTGGGGAAGCGTCAACTTCATACGCTTTCAGAGGTGAGACGTAACAGGGAGAAATATGTTTATTTCTCCTAGTTTTTTCATCTTTCCATGTGTGCTGCATTCTGCAGCACACATAGAAAGGGGAAAACGCCTCGTAGGATTGTTTGTGCACGAAGGTGCCCCTTCCTTCACAAAAACAATCCTGCATGCAATGGAGACACGCTTGCACCATGGTGCAAGGGTGCCTACGTTGGTGCTAGGCTGCCAAAATGGCCCCTGCAAGGTAGATAGGAAAGGACAGGTATGCACTGTACTGCTAAAATGCGATGCATTCCTGCACTTTCACTTTAGGGTAGGGCAGTGCAGCACGCTGCCTTGCTGCGCTGCCCTACACCAAAATGCCATAAATGGGGCCCCTAGATTTACCAGGGACATTTTTAGAGGTATGTGAGTTTTGCAGAGGACAGATGCCATTTAGAAATTATTACTGTCCCTAGAATAAAAGGCCTTTTGCTTTCACGACACAGTGAATTAGCTCTATTTACAAACAACAATTACGTTTTTTGTTGAAAACGGCAGATGTATTTTCATTCGGGGTTAAAATCTCCGCCGCAGTCTGAAATCTCCTCCTGTCACACCGGCGTCTCCTACACTTAATCCCTGCTTTGTTTGCTGTAAGCTGTTTGTGCTGTCGCATTAGACATACACCAATGTTGCTTTCAGAGACATGTTAGCCCGAGGCGCTGATTACATGTCCTGGCTCCCAGGTGAAATCCTGCTTATATTTCTCTAGAAATCTTGCATCAATTAAGATTACATCGGCCACAGGGGACCCAGACTTGAGCTGCTAAGCTAACATTGGCACATCCAATTAATTGCAGATAATTAGCAGAGTTCAGATGGAGAGCCCTGTCTTCCGTGGTGCGGTGGCTGAGGCGTGCTTTCCACTTCTCACCACTGCTGTGACAGGCCATCTAGCGCCAAGGGGGCTCTAATGAAGCTATTGGAGCTTTTGATGCTAATACACACTTCACAACCTTCTCATTACACTCGAATTTGGACACGCCTGCGATAATCGTGGGTGTCTAACTATGACACATGCAGCTTGTCTTTTATTTTATTTTAAGGCCAGTAATAGAGAACTACTGCTATGTAATGTCTGCACCTACTGTTGAGAACTCGTATGCCATCCCAAGTGTCGAATAGAGAGAACGCCAGCTTTGTCATGTATGAGAGATAAACCAACAGAGAATTTAAGATAGCAAAAGAGAGAGACACACACAGAGAGAAAGAAATAAAGAGAGGAGAGGAAGAGAAGGAGAGAGAGAGAGAGAAGAAAGGGGAGAGTCGAAGGAAGCGAGAAAGAGAAATACAGAGAGAATGAAAGAAAAAGTTGAAACTATGAATAAGGGAAAGAGACAGAGAGAGATCGAGAAAGGGTGAGAACATGGAATAGCTATATTTCTAATAAGTATGGTTAAGTTTACTAGCTACCTCTTGATTTGGCTTCTGATGCTCAGGAGAAACTATATGCAACAACAACAAGGTGATGAATGGAATGCTTGAATTAATCAGAGCCACTGGCAATTACTTGGGATACATCCTAGTACATTGTTTTTCATCCACCATACTAGTTGGGAACAGTCTGTCCCGAACTGCCAGGCGAGGCCCCCCTCCAGAAGGGACCACAAGCAACCTCAGGCCGGTTTCACCCTACTTGGGGCTCAACAGTATGCTGTAGCTTGAATCCTATGACACAGTGAGCCGGATTACTGACATAATATTGTGGCAAACAATACTGTTGACAAAAATATTGTGTCAAAATTATCGTTACCATAATATTGTGATCCTATACTTATAATGGTAAGTACAAAAATATCAGAAAAAAATATCATTGACAGTAATATCATCTAAAAATAGACATAAATATAGATTTTTCAATATAAATAGAGTTTAAAGTAATAAATGCTAGATATTTTAAAATATAATATTAATACAATATAAACTAAATATAGTCTGCTAATATTTAGTACTATATATACATACATATATATAAATATATACTTATATAAACACGCATATATATGTGCATATCTTTATATAAATATATATGCATACAAATATATGTCTATATATTTATTTATATCTGTATACACACACACACACATATATATATACTGGGTGCTCCCTTGTGTATGGACAAAGCTATACCTCTGTGAAGAGCCCTAAAAGAGAGCGAAACACATGTCAGGGGTTGCCTTTATTCATTTTAGGTTGGCCTTCTTTGGTATTTTACCAATTCAAAGCTGTAATACTGTTCCTGGAGTGGTAAATGGCTTTTGTCATTTTTCAGCTCGGCATGGACAGCACTGTGCTAGTCCTAAGCTTAAAGACTTTGCTGTAGAAATGGCAAAAGACTTTGTCCCTTTCTATCTCGGAGTGGATGCCACTGTGCTAATCCTACGCTTAAAGACTTTGATAAAAAAGCAGACATTTGAGGTGAGCAGATCTAGAGTGTCGCTGGTGTTGAGGCTGCTCTATACAAGAGCTGCTTTCCACCTAAACGTGAGAACTACCCAGAGTTCTCTGCTTCTTTTTTGCATAATTTATGCATCACTCTATGCCTGAAAGGGTATTGCTTTGATATATATATATATATATATATATATATATATATATATATATATATATATATATATATATATATATATATATATATATATTTATGCTGAAATTCAAGTCAAATTGTTTTGCACTTGCGCTTTATTATAACAAATAACCAGTCAACTAGGCACTTATTATACTAAGGCACTATATATACTAAGGCATTTTATATGCTAGGTACTTGTATGTGGAGAATTGACTTAGATCTACAGAAAGTAAACAGATCAACAGAGTGAACCCACTATTAATCTGGTCATTCAGTGCTAATGCCAGAACACCCTGAACCTATACAACCATAGGTGTTCTAGCCCGTTACTTATACGCCACTAAACATGTGCGTAACCGTGAGGCAACTTTTATAAGATATATAGAATGGGCAAATTGTAAACTAAATCGTGTAATACTTATGGGATCTAAATAGAGGTAGCACATGAATGATCGTTTTTTTCACTGGTGGAAACACAAATTATAATTTACAAGAAAACATAAAAGGAGTATAAAAATGATAAAATGTTTTCAAAAAATGGAAAGACAAAACAATGTTTTATAAAAGTAGGAGAAAGAAAAAAAGAAGAAAAAAAGTAAGAAATGAACCTAAGTGATGCATATCTGTTGTCTATGTCTATGCGATCATGTGACCGCACTTGCTGACATAAATGTAATGTAGGAGTATAGCTCCTTGTGTGATCAAGGCAGGGGATCCTGCCGAAACGCGTAACAGCATATATAAATAAAAAATAACCTGATTAAGGATACTGGAGCTGCTGTGTCGGTGTCTGGCTGATCGAATTTGTATGCTGGAGTTATATATATATACATCTTCAAGTATATATATATATATATATATATATATTCTCCCAAATTGCAAATTAGATGATCACACAAGAGGGTATATTTCACCACCAGGTCTTATTTAATCTCAGTAACGCATTTCGCCTGTCACAGCAGGCTTGCTCACACACTGAGGTGTGGGGTTGAATTACGTATATACTTTCAATTTACAAGGCAGAGAAAAGAGGACTTCATTCGGATAGTCCTACAACATTTGTGAACACAGCGGCCATTTTGGACTAGGTTTTATACAATGTATATAGCACTGTTCTGTTGCATTGATCCGTGCATAGTTCGTATAAACAGTTCCTCTCGACATAGTGTCTTGAGTTGATTACAAATATAAACATGTCTACGCCAGCCGCACTGCTACTTTGTTCTGAGTGCCAACTTTATTCTTACTAATGGAGAATGTCGCAGCCATTTTGGACTAGTATTTGTTATACGATATATATGAATACTCAATACTATTTCCACTGTATGTGGTAAATTCTACTCGACATAGTGTCTAGTGTCCAATTTAGATATAAACATGTTAGCGATTGCAGCACCGCCACTTCGTTCTATATCTACAGTGTGTATTTCTACTGCGGATATATTCCACAGATTGGCATTATTCTCTGTAATCGACATAGTGCCTATAAATGCTAGTTTATCAATTGCCCCCATCTTCTGCCAAATTATGTCATATTAGTCCTTTACGTAAAACCTTTACTCCCACAAAATAAATTTAAGGCCAACCCCAAAACTGTGGATACAAGTGTAAATATACAAACAATATAGTGCTACCTATTTCCCCTTACTACATAAATATACAGAATAGAACACAAACGTATTATTAGGAACACAAGGGTTCTCTTATCTGTAATATTGCCACGTCGCTATATGTTGATGTGACGTTCTTGAAGAAAAGGGTAGGGGAGAGTCTCGATTCCCTTCCGGAGTCGGCCCCTTCCTTTCCTCCTATGGTTAAAAAAGAAAAGAAAATACAGAAAAAGAAAAAAGGACTATCAGTATCTAATAGTAAAGGTTAAAACACTAAAAATATACAGTTTCTCACATAACAATTTGCAATTCGATTCTCCTAATCAATCTCCCAAATTAATCGTCATGTTATATCACGGAGGGAGAGACACCTGAAACAGATATCAGAACGAATGAAGGGGCAAGTTGAACAAGACAACAAACAAATTTTTTAGAGGAATATCGCCTCATGCGAACAGGGAGGCAAATTCCGAGGACCGTGCAACCGCCCAAAACCAGAGGGAGAGGTCGAGGACACCAGAGAAGAGGCAGAGGAAGAAACGCGGAAGAAACTGGCGAAGAAGAGAGCGGATCAGACAGAGGATCAGGAAGAGGACGAGGACGTGGACAAAGACCAATGGGAATCAAGAAGAGTGGTCCAAAACAACAACACTAATGGAAGATGAAATGGTAAATAAAACAATTGTGAATTTATCTTATAGACCGCTTAGCATGGAGGATAAAAGAACACTATGTCTAGGACTTTCATTCTGTCCCACTGGCAGTTTTAATTACCCCGAAACAAGGATTGACATATTCAAATTTGTCCGTAAACTGAAGCTCAAAAAGTGGCACAGTAACAAATGGATGAGACCACCGGACCCGACTACGAGTAACAATACTGAAAATGATGAAAGGGATGAAACACCTCACATAAGCATAGGTGACTTTAACGTGATAACAACTCTACATGACCTGTATGATGACCCGAACTGTGAAATGAATATAGATACTGAGGAAATAATTACTGATCGTCCAGGACGAACGGGATTTAAACCGAAATCCATCTTCTATCCTATGATACCTCACGACAACATAGACGCTTTCCACGAAACAGTGATGAAAGACCTCACCAAGTTTCGCCAAAAGACTAACAAACGTACATACAAAACATCAGAAAGAAACTTTTCTACAAAACAATGAGAAATGGGGAAATCTTTGGCAGAAGATGAAAATCTTGTGATTCGACCCGCCGACAAGGGAGGGAATATCGTCCTGTGGGACCGAAAGATGTATATAGAAGAGGCCCACAAACAACTCAAAGATCCTAAATATTATGTGGAAACCAACATGGAAGAATACAATGACAGTATAATAAGAATCTGGACTATGCTCACAGCATGGAAAGATCAAGGCCTCCTACAATGGGAGGAATTCTGCTACTTGAAGAAGGATTATCCTAAACTCCCGAGTTTCTATCTCCTGCCCAAAATTCATAAGAGTGCCACTAATCCACCAGGGCGACCGATAGTATCATCGATCGGATGTGTCTCGGAACATATGTCTAAATATGTAGACCATTTTCTGCGAGAGTATGTCCTTAATCTGCCATCCTACATAAAGGATACTAAAGACTTCCTAAGTAAAATAAAGGATGTAGTTTGGGAAGACGATTATCAACTGATTACAATGGACGTCAACTCATTATACTCGATAATAGACCATGAATTGGGCATACAATGTTGTCATCACTACCTGAAAAGGAGAAAAATATGCTATATGGAACATACCATGATATTACTAGAAATGATAACATTTTGTTTATCTAACAATATTTTTCTGTTCAATGGTACCATGTTTAAACAAGTCCTCGGTACGGCGATGGGGACTTGTTTCGCCCCGAGTTTTGCTAATCTTTTTCTCGGGGTGTGGGAGGAGGAAGTTCAGGAAAATTTGAAGTGTACAGAGACAGAAGGAAAGATCGTCAAATGGTTAAGATACTTTGACGATCTCTTTATCGTATGGAAAGGGGATGAAGAGTCAGCCAAAACCTTTATTGAAAAATTGAATGTCAATACCTACAATCTAAAACTGACATATAACATCAGCAAGGTATCCATAGAATTCCTTGACGTGGTAGTGGAAATACGACAGAATAAAATATGCACTAAACTTCACAGAAAGGACACGGCAGGGAACAGTCTTCTCCATGCTCTAAGCAGCCACCCAGAAACCCTGAAATGGAGCATTCCATTTGGGGAGCTGCTTAGAGCAAGGAGAAACTGCAGTACCATGGAAGATTTCCTAATTGAACAGGAAACAATGTTGGGTAGATTCAGAGAGAGAGGATATCCCAAATGGGTGTTAGAGAGAGCCAAAGAAAAAGTGAAAAATATTCCAAGAGAACAGACACTACAGGAAAGATCGAAGGGGGAGGAAGGAAAGGAAAATCAACCCAGAATCATTCTTACTTTCAATGCTGAATCCAATAACATTGCCAAAATTCTCAACAGAAACTGGAGCATGTTAACATGTGAACCAACTCTGACCACTGAATTACCTAAACGCCCCTTAATAACGTACAGAAAAGGAAAAAATCTGAAGGACATCCTTATGAAGGGAGATATAACACAATCAAACACACGTCTCAATTTAAAAGGGTTTTTTCCTTGCAGTCACTGTAGGGCGTGCCGCAACAGCCATATGCGGAAAAAATACCTCACCCCAGTATCAGAGTCAAACATAGAGCAATTCCTGACATGTGGAACCACCTATGTCATTTACATTCTTGAATGTCCCTGCCAGTTGAGATATGTGGGGAGCACCACTCTAGCTGCCAAAAAGAGAGTAATGGAACATATGAGGGCAATAAACAATAAAGACCTACATTACCCAGTAGCCAGGCATTTTGCCGAATACCACTTGTCCAATAGCGCACTGTTGACATTCTATGCTATAGAACAAATAGAATACAACAGAAGGGGCGGAAATAGAGAATTGCAACTTAGACAACGTGAGTCCTGGCATATTATTAATTTACAGAGCAAACACCCTGGGGGTCTAAACCAGGACGAGGAACTGAGTGTTCATCTGCGTGAGCATTAAATGCCAGTAATCATGTCTGAGATTTTGGGACCAATATGATATAACATGACGATTAATTTGGGAGATTGATTAGGAGAATCGAATTGCAAATTGTTATGTGAGAAACTGTATATTTTTAGTGTTTTAACCTTTACTATTAGATACTGATAGTCCTTTTTTCTTTTTCTGTATTTTCTTTTCTTTTTTAACCATAGGAGGAAAGGAAGGGGCCGACTCCGGAAGGGAATCGAGACTCTCCCCTACCCTTTTCTTCAAGAACGTCACATCAACATATAGCGACGTGGCAATATTACAGATAAGAGAACCCTTGTGTTCCTAATAATACGTTTGTGTTCTATTCTGTATATTTATGTAGTAAGGGGAAATAGGTAGCACTATATTGTTTGTATATTTACACTTGTATCCACAGTTTTGGGGTTGGCCTTAAATTTAGTTTGTGGGAGTAAAAGTTTTACGTAAAGGACTAATATGACATAATTTGGCAGAAGATGGGGGCAATTGATACACTAGCATTTATAGGCACTATGTCGATAATAGAGAATAATGCCAATCTGTGGAATATATCCGCAGTAGAAATACACACTGTAGATATAGAACGAAGTGGCGGTGCAGCAATCGCTAACATGTTTATATCTAAATTGGACACTAGACACTATGTCGAGTAGAATTTACCACATACAGTGGAAATAGTATTGAGTATTCATATATATCGTATAACAAATACTAGTCCAAAATGGCCGCGACATTCTCCATTAGTAAGAATAAAGTTGGCACTCAGAACAAAGTAGCAGTGCGGCTGGCGTAGACATGTTTATATCTGTAATCAACTCAAGACACTATGTTGAGAGGAACTGTTTATACGAACTATGCACGGATCAATGCAACAGAACAGTGATATACATTGTATAAAAACGAGTCCAAAATGGCCGCTGTGTTCACAAACGTTGTAGGACTATCCGAATGAAGTCCTCTTTTCTCTGCCTTGTAAATTGAAAGTATATACGTAATTCAACCTCACACCTCAGTGTGTGAGCAAGCCTGCTGTGACAGGCGAAATGCATTACTGAGATTAAATAAGACCTGGTGGTGAAATATACCCTCTTGTGTGATCGTCTAATTTGCAATTTGGGAGAATTTCGAAGTCGGCACGCTCCGCCGACATCCGACGATCAGCCTGCCATGGGCGGGGGGAGACAGAAGGAGCAACTCGAGTGAGAAATATATATATATATATATATATATATATATATATATATGAAACAGCACAATCCTGCTCCACCACTTGTCGGCGAAACAACAGGTGCGGACCACAGCGCATTCCAGCAAGTGTCTTTTATTTAGTTAGCAGTGCAAATCCAAATTCAGCAAAAATACTCATGAGACAGTGCTCAGCATGACGCGTTTCGACCTCACGGTCTTGATCACATGACACGCTCTGAACCCCTCATAGCTTAAATAGTGTTTAAACCCATTGCAAGTCCCGCCTCTCTATAATAGACATGGCAAACAGACTCTTTTGATGTTGATCCTGGGCGAGTGCCCGAACAATGTAAACAATAGAACTCTGGTTAAAACATATAAAACCAGAAATATCATAATACATACATTGAAGATAGAAATACTGTATATAATTAGGGATAAAAGCAGTTATCTAATACATGGTAGTGTAAAAAATATAAAAACCAAGTGGTAATCTGCTCGTCCCTTATTGCAAGACAGTATGAACACATAAAAGTATTTATTTTACATGTGATGATAACAACAAGAGTAAATGTTAAAACCATTAATATACACAAACAGGACTTGTTCCCCAAATAAAGTGCAGATGTAAAGTGCGAGTGTGAAAATATGTGCATAGAGAAATGTAAAGTAAATTGTGCAATAAAATTGATAGCTCGGCCGCAATCTTGCGGTATGCCTGAACTCATTGACAAAAATAAGTTTTTGAATGACTACTCTGACGTAAAGTGCTAGTGCTAATGATGTATACGTTTAAATACATGTAAAAAGGCAAATATGAGTTAAAACCAGGTAAAAAACAAGTAAAAATACTCATAGTGACTGATGCTAAAATACATGTAAGTAAAAACACTAATATAAAATGTATTAGTAAACATTTAATCTTATTAATAATGATGTAAAATACTGATCTCTAAAACTAAGTCCTTAGTAATAAATATAAATGGGATTGAATTTAGGTAGGAAAGAATTCATGCTATTCGATAGCCGATTTTTGAAGATAGATATATATGTCAGGATTCGCTGTTGTACAGGGGGACACCATTAACTAGATTACAAAACATTATGTAGGTCCTCACCTGTATTCAAACCATGGGGCATTTTTGTATCTAATAATAGAATAAATTCTGATTCTAATTGGCGTAACTGTCTTTCTCTGTTACCCCCCCGTATAGACTTGGGTACAGCACCAATTACATAATAAGTAAGGTCATTCAAGTTATTGTTGTGTGTCAACTTGAAATGGCGTGCCACAGGATAATTAGGATCAGAGTTCACTATGGCTCTGAGATGTTGTAAAATCCTGTTGAAAACCTGTAGTTTAGTACTGCCCACATATTTCAGTCGGCATGTGCACTCCAAAACGTACACTGCAAAATCAGTCCGACATGTGTAATGTCCTTGTATTTTAACAGGACCTGACTGAAATGCTGTAGTGTACTCAGATGTAGTTTTACCAAATTTGCACGCCCTACAAACATTACATTTGAAGAAACCTGACCTAGTTGTCAGCCAAGAGTCCGTGGTTATAACTTCTGGACTATTTCTGACTAGTACATCACGCATAGATGGAGCTCGCCTAAACGTGTGAGTAGGTAATTTGGGTAAAATTTGTGAAAGGGTCAAATCAGTTAGTACTATTGGCCAATGTTTGTATAGAATCTTGCGGACCTGATGCTGTTGACAACTGAATGTAGTTATTAACCTTACAGTGTCAGATGGTTCTGTTGTTAGATTGGATACCCTTGTTGATACCTTATCAATGACAGTCTCCCTCTGGATAAGAGTACCTCTATTGACTGAGTTGGCTCGGGTCATAGCCTCTTTAAGGTCCTTGGATAGATACCCCCTGGCTAAAAATCTTTTTGCCGCCTCTTCCTGACAAATAGTGAGATCTTGTTCTGAGTTACATATTCTGCGTATTCTTAAAAACTCTCCAAAAGGTATACTTCGAATGAGGTGTTTAGGATGTGAACTGCTCACATGCAGGGTCGAATTGCCCACTGTGCTCTTTCTGTACAATTTAGTTAAAATTTTGTTGTTAACAGTATAAAGTTCCACATCCAAAAATTGAACACACTTTTTGTCAATCTGTGCTGTAAATTCTAAATTCAGATTGTTGACATTGATTTCGCTAACAAATTGTCGTGCTGACTCTTCAGACCCCCTCCAGACCACAAAAACGTCGTCAATGAATCTCCACCAGTGAAGGACTTGATTGTTGAACATAGTACCATGAGTAGTTTTGAGAACATGCTCCTCCCACCAGCCTACGTGAAGACACGCATAGCTGGTGGAGAAGCATGCTCCCATCGCAACTCCCCGCAATTGGTGGTAGGTCATTTTGTTAAATAAAAAGAAATTGTTCTTAAGGCATAGTTCAATCATCGAGAGTAACATAACATTATGCTCATATTGGTATATAATACGTTGGTCTAGATAATGCTTTACTGCCTTAATACCATCCGCGTGGTTGATGCTCGTATATAATGAACATATATCTAATGTAATAAATATACATTCCTCATCCCAAATAGCAGTCTCAATTTTAGAAAGAAAATGTCCTGTGTCTCTGATATAAGAGGGAAGACTCTCTACAAATTCGTGAAGAAAATAATCCACATACTTGGAAAGTGGCTCTAAAAGGCTCTTCTGGGCCGATATGATAGGCTGACCAGGCACTGGTACAACATCCTTGTGTATTTTCGGGATGAAATACAAGATGGGAGTAGTGGCATTGTCATTTTTTAAGAAAGCAAATTCATTTTTGCTGATTAACCCCATACGCTTCCATTGCGCCAAATCTTTAAAGACTTTTTCTTTCACTTTTATGAAATCATTGGTATGAGCCTTTTTATAACACGAGCTGTCATTGAGGTGGCGTTCTGCTTCTTGAAGATATAGCTGACGTGGCCACAAAACAATATTGCCCCCTTTGTCTGCTTGGTTAATGACCACATTTTTGTTCTTCCTCAATTTTTTCATCAAGTTTGAGTATTGAATGTCCATATGTCGTCTTTTGATGTTTTTGGCCAATAAACGTCTATTAAGTTTTTTAAGATCATTTGTTATACATTCACTAAAGACGTCGATGGCATCCTTCGGCATCATGGGGACAAAAGTGGAAACCAGGCGAAAGGGGCTGAATGTAGCTTCATTGTGGCACATCTCATTGATTGGTAAATCTGATGTATTATCACCAGTGTCCGTTTCTCTAGATAATGCTAGCATAGTTTTCAAAGTCTCAAAATCTGAAGCCTGAAGAGTAGTTGGCAAATGCACCGGCTGATTTTTATTGGTGTTAACGCCAGAGCTCATAGCTTTGTTTAGTTTAAAGAATTTCAATAGTTTTAATTTCCTTACAAACTTGAAAAAGTCGATCCTGGATTGGACATATTTAAAACCTGTAGGTGGGCAGAATGACAAGCCCAAAGACAAAATTTTGATCTCTATATTCGTCAACTTGGTGTCTGATAAGTTGATTACAGTGTTGTCGTTCTTCACAACAGGATTTATTGTTTTGTACCCTTCTTCGATCTCCACCCTCTGCCTCTGTTTGCATTTCCGGAGCCTTCGCCTTTGCTTTCTGGGCCAGTTTCTCCTGCTCCTTGATTCTTTGCGGGTTTGCGAGGACGCAAGGTGTTTAGTCGGTTTAGGTATAAAAAAGTTAACTCTTCCCCTGGAGTGAAGCTTGTGCCCGGTTGATCAGATCCATCAGCCCGCCTATCGCTGTCTGAATCACAGCTACTAGAATCTACACTTAAATTAGATGTAGATGAGCCTTCTTCAAGATGGATAGTTGTTGGCGTTTTAGATACTAGGGCTTGGCGTTTCACAGAATCGAATTTTTTTGAAAATGTAAAAATTCTCTATATATGTATATAGTGTAACATAATTACGAAATATTGATTTTACAGTATATTAATTTTTAATGCTTTAAATTTATTAATATGAATAAAGATATATCTATTTATATTCACACTAACACATTTAAAATATATTTAAGATCAATATGATGTAAAATAAGTATTTTTCTTAAATAAATAAATATATATATAACATACAAAGACACTAAAATAGTAAAAAAATATAAAAAAATGAATAAATTATAAGAACATTAAGAAAATTGTTACATACAAAAAACACATTTACAAAAAATACTTTAAACATTAAAATACATTTAAAAATAAAACAAATAATGTTAAACATAAATAAAATAAAACAATTAATGCTATAAACTCTATTTAACCAACATTATTAAAAACTATTGGAATCTAAGAATATTAAATATACTATTCCCACTTTAATTTATGAAACCTTGAAGAGTTGGAAAGTGTTGAACTTTGGAGTGGTAAAATTTACTATTCCCATTACAGTCTGTGCAACAGTAAGGAAAGTGTTGGATTTTCGAGGGGTGAAATTTACTACTCCCACTCCAGTCAGCGTGACAGTAGGGAAAGCGTTGGACTTTGGAGGGGTAACATTTGCTGTTCACACTTCAAACAATACAACAGTAAGGAAAGTGTTGTACTTTGGGGGAAACATTTACTCTTCCTATTCTAAACAGCACGATAGGAGGGAAAGTGTTGGACTTTGAAGGGATAAAATGTACTATTCTCACTCCAGTCTGCGCAACAGTAGGGAAAGCGTTGGATTTCGGAGAGGGAACATTTACTATTCACATTCCAAAGAGTGCAACAGTAGAGAAAGTGTTGGACTTTGGAGAGGTAACATTTACTATTCGCATTCCACTCTGTGAAATGGTAGCAAAAGTGTTGGATTTTGGAGGGGTGACCTTTAGTATTCCCTCTCTAAACAGTAGGCAAAGTGTCAAATTGCAAGAGGTTAATTTTACTATTCCTACTGCAGTCTGAACAAGAATAGGGAAAGTACTTCACTTCAAACACATTACATATATATGTAACACCATGAATGTAGAAAAAATATTAAA
This sequence comes from Calotriton arnoldi, assembly GCA_963921515.1. Taxonomy (NCBI): domain Eukaryota; kingdom Metazoa; phylum Chordata; class Amphibia; order Caudata; family Salamandridae; genus Calotriton; species Calotriton arnoldi. The sequence continues at coordinate 77,505 of CAWUFW010004596.1, read as the reverse complement.
CTCTCAATACAAAAATGAATATCCTCCTGACTTCGGCGTGCTGCCTCCGAGCTGCCTGACCGCCGGCTGTGCTCGTGTGCAGCACTCTGCTGTGCTGTAAATCCAAACTCCAGTTCCTTTATATTTCAAAGAAAGCCACGACACTAATAATGATGGTTTTGCCAAACCATCCTTTTAATCTTTATCTCGGAACTAACATCTACGCGTTTTGGTGCTCATGCACCTTGGTCACGAAGTTGATCATTTCACATTTTTGTCTTTTTAAATAAGTCATGGGTTAAATAATACATAAACAAAAAAAAGGGACTTCCATGGTCCTTGTTTGGTCAGCGCCATCTTATAACATGTAAATTCCAAACAGTGAAGCATTCTTTCATTTCAATGTTTGACCTTGTAAACCAATCAATGTACGTTCCACTGGCAATTCTTTGCAGTAGACATAAGCCCATTCATATTAATAATGAAAATCATAATTGATGACATATTCTACCATTTCAAATGATTTGCAGATACCTTACCACCAATGCAGTCCATTTGTACAGCATAATCATTAATTTCATGATCCTAAGGTTATTCCACCTAAGTGGGAATTGTCTCCTTTTTGTATACTGCATATTAAGATACTAGAACTGCATTCCATAATCATCGTCATAATAGAACTGCAATATACAGTCATCCTGATGTTAAAGGCCTGCCCAAGTTGGTTTAGCAAATCTGAGTATCTCCACTCATTTCAACAAAAATGTGTAAAAAACAACCTAAATTTCAAACCAACTATTAGTGTTGTCTACTCTCAACATGCAGATCTCTAGCCTGGGACATGAAGTCCAACTTGACTGTCGTAAATTTTCACTGTTTACAATAAGCTGCATCCAAGCCTCCTTTCCTACAAAAGAACAAAACAATAAAAAATGCTACAAAACATTTTAAAATCAAACCCTATGATCATAGGTCCTGGCTTCAAGAAATTTCTGTAAGCAACTGTCAGAATAGGTTTGAGGTTACAGGTGTACATACAGCTCTTCATCCACATTCAGCCCTGGGGCTCCTTACTATCCATTTACAAAATGTATCTAGATTTGAACCTTCTGAGTTCTTTCTCTCTGTTTCCTCCCCTTATTTTCTTTGGCACACTGTCTATGACACTGTAAGTTAGCTGTTTGTGATCACCATTGTGTGCGTTCTGGAAGTGTTGTGCTACGGGGTAAGTGTTGTCTTTATTCTTAATTGCTCTCAAGTGTTGGAGAATGTGCTTATGCACTGGTAGGATGGTGCTACCTAAGTACCATTTAGGGCAAGCACATGCCAGTGCATATACAGCATGTTCTGTTTTGCATGTGAGGTTCCTCTTGTTTTTCAGTTTTTTGCCTAATGGTGTGATGAGTTCTGTCAAGTGCTTGCCATTTTCACATGCCTTACATATGGTGCATTTTCTGAAATCTGGGTTGGGTCTCAGACAGTTTCACTAGTGACTGTAACATCACTCTTGACCAGAAAGTCTCTCATAGACCTTGCTCTTCTGAATGTTATCTGTGGTCTCTTGGTCACTTTTCTCCCTATGAGAGGGTAATTTCTGATAAGGTGTCAGTGTTTACTCAATGCTTTTCTAACCTTCTGATGTTTAGTATGAAAAATTGTAATGAACCTCACTACTTGATCACTTCCTTTGATTTTCTCTTTTTTCTTCCTTTTTGTTGAAGAGTAAATCTTCCCTCCTTAATTTAGAGACTCTATGCTGCGCATTCTATAGCATTGTTTCTGTGTACCCCCTTTCTCTAAGTCTTGACACCATTCCCTCTTGTGTTTTCTTGAACCGTTCTTCTTCACTGCAAATACGTTTCACCCTTAACAATTCTCCAAATGGAATTTTGTTCTTTAAAGTTTGAGGATGGAAGCTGTCTGCATACAATATACTTTTGCCTGCTGTAGGTTTTCTTAAAACAGTGGTAGTAAGTTTTGAGTTCTTAACCGCTACTCTCATATCTAGAAAATCCACTTGTTCTTTACTCATGGTACATGTGAATCAGAAGTTAAGACTGTTTTGGTTCAATTGCTCTACAAATTGTCTAGCTGTCTCTTCCCCTTTCCATAGGGCGAAGATATCATCTATGTACCGAACCCATAGTACAATGTGTTCTGCCCATTGGCTTAATCTTGGTCCATTGAGCACCTGTTCCTCCCACCAGCCCATATGCAAATTCGCATAACTGATGGTAAAGCAGGTGCCCATCAAAGTCCCTCTTAGCAGTTGAAATAATTCACCATTGAATAAAAAGATGTTCTTACTCAAACACCACTCCATCATTTGCAAAATCATGTTGTTATGTTTGTAGAACTTGATAGCTCTAGCTCTCAGAAAGTGTTGTGTTGCCAGTAGTCCGTCTCTGTGCCTTATACTCATATAGAGCGATGCCACATCTAATGTTATCTTCACCATGCCCTCTTCCCAAGTAACATCAAATATTCAATTTAAGAAATCAGTAGTATCTCTTATATAGTAGGGAAGATTCTGCACTAGTGGTTGCAAGAAATGGTCTACATACACTGAGTTATTTTCAAAAAGACTATCAATAGCTGTTTTTATGAATTGTTGGGATTAAGTAGAACAAAGGTATTTTGGGTTCAGTAGGTTCTATGAAATTCCATTCGTCCCAGTTCAGCAATTCAGCATTTCTCTATTTATCCAATTGCTTATAATAATCATCTTTCACTGTTTCATAGTCTCTCAGTGTATTTTAGCATCACATTCTCTGTCATTCAGTTGCATATATGCCTCTTCCATGTACATACTTCTGTCCCACAGTACATTATTACCTCCTTTGTCTGATCCATGTATCACACAGTTTGCGTTCACATTCTATTTCCACACTACCTGTCTAAATGTTTCTTTCAGCTTGAACTTTTTTCTAGTTTCAGTTTGACTCAAATATTGCATCTTTCTCAGTTCCACTGACATTAAATCTGAAAACACTTCTATGCCATCATGCAAGGTAGGAGGAATAAACTTGGATTTTGCCTTGAATTGTGTATCACCCCCTTCACTTCTGCTTATACTGCCATGTCCAAGAGTTGGGAACTGCTGACATTAGGGCCAGATTTTGTTCCTTCTAGTGCTACTAAATCTCTTAGATAGTTCAAATCGGAGACTTGTAGTATCTCTTAACTTCCAGTCTCGTTTGTCCTTGTAAGTCTGTGGCTTGATTTGTTGCAAAAACATAATCAAACTTAATTTTCGAACAAATCTAAATAAATCCACCCTTGCTTGGGCGTCAAAACCTGAGACTGGACAAAAGGAGAGGCCAAGGGAAAGAATTTCTTCATCTGCCTGTAAAAGAGGAATGTTAGTAAGATTAATTACCATATTCTGCTGTTGAGAAACTTCTTGGTACAGCATGCTGTCCGTCCTTTGAATCTTGTATCTTTTCCCTTGTCCCCCTCTTCTGAGTTTCGTGTTCCTTTTTGCAGGTGTTGTTGTTTCAGTGGTTTGTGGTTTGTTCTTCACCCCTCATAAAAAATAAAACTCCTCCTGTAAAGATGGGCCCACTTTGTCGCCTCCTCTGTATCCTGGTGTTTCTCCTTCCCATTCTGAACCTGTATCAGAGCTGAAATCGATGAGTGAAACCTCCTTTCTTAGTTGGTTGAAATCATTGCATCGTTGTCTGCGCATATTTTCTAAGCGCCTCGCAAAAGTAAATATTTGGCCCCTTTGATAATCTAGTTTGTCTCTTACATATTTATGGGCCTTTCTTTGCTTCCCTCCATCTTCCTGTTTATTCATTCTAGTCTTCATTTCAAACTTGAATTGCTTTACTCTTTCCTTATTTTCTTCTTTATCAATCAACTTATTGATTTCTTTGATTTGTTACATCATGCTTTCATTTCAATTTCTGTATATTTGATGAGTATTTTCATCAAATTTTGGGAGCTGTTGTTGTCAGATTCTACCCACTCTTTAGTCAGGTCTGGATGCGGGTGCTCATAACTAGAGGTTATCATTATTCTCAATACCCTGTGGATTCTTCCTACTTCGATATATTTTCTTAGGGATACTGCATCCCACCATTAAGATATTTTCAGTCTTGTCAGTTTTTCAAGATTGAGCAACATACTTTGCAGATTTCCTTCTTTTAATGGGTTCCCATACTGGTGCTTCAGTTTTCTCGCTTCCTGCGAACAACGTCTCTGCTACTCATTTTCTCGCCGCCAGTTCTTCTTCTTCCGCCATTACTGTTCACTCTAGTTTGTTGTCCCATCACTCTCTGTCTTTACCACGATCGGTAAACAGCTTCGGCTCCCGCAATATCACTGACATGGATTTCCCGCAGCTAGCAAGGTTAGTGTGCACGGTTGACGTCCTCCGACTCCTACCGCATCCGTAGCTTACCCGGTGTTGTGCTTGCATGGCGGGGGACTCGGAGGCTTCCGAACTTCTCCTCCTTACTTCGGCGTGCTGCCTCTGAGCTGCCTGACTACCGGCGGTGCTGGCGTGCAGCACTCCATCGCACACTGTGACGTAAATCCAAACTTCGGTTTCTTTATATGTCAAAGAAAGCCACAACACTCTGGTACTGGTTTTATCAAACCGTCCTTTTATTCTTTATCGCGGAAGTAACATTTGCGCGTTTCGGTGCTCAAGCACCTTGGTCAGGATGTTGCTCATTTCACATTTTCGGCTTTTTTTAGCAAGTCATGTGTTAAATAATACATAAACATAGAAAAGTTACTTCCATGGTCCTTGTTTGGTCAGCGCCATCTTACAACATGTAAATTCCAAACAGTGAAGCATTCTTTCATTTCAATGTTTGACCTAGCAAACCAATCAATGTAGGTTCCAAGGGCAATTCTTTGCTGTAGATGTAAGTTAATTCATATTACTAACAAAAATCATAAATGATGAAATCTTCTTCCATTTCAAATGATTTGCATATACCCTACCACCAATGCAGTCCATCTGTACAGCATAATCATTCATTTCATGATCATAAGGTTATTCCACCCAAGTGGGCATTGTCTCCCTTTTGTACACTGCATATTAAGATAATAGAACTGCAATATACAGTCATCCCGATATGAAAGGCCTGCCCAAATTGGCTTAGCAAATCTGAGTTTCAACAAAATTATGTGTAAAAAATAACTTAAATGTCAAACCATCTATTAGTGCTGTCTAATCTCAACGTGCAGATCTCTTGCCTTGGATGTGTATTCTAACATGACTTTCGTAATTTTCACTGTTTACAATAAGCTGTATCCAAGCCTCCTTTTCTATAAAAGAACACATAACAATTAAAAATATTACAAAACATTTTAAAAATAAACCCTATGATCACAGGCCCTGGCTGCAACAAAATTCTGTAAGCAACAGTCAGAATAGGTTTGAGGTTACAGGTGAACATATAGCTCTTCATCCACATTCAGCCCTGGGGCTCCTTACTATCCATTTCCAAAATGTATCTAGATTCGAGCTTTCTGAGTTCTTTCTCTCTATTGCCTCCCCTTATTTTCTTTGGCACACTGTATATGACACTGTAAGTTAGCTGTTTGTAATCACTATTGTGTGTATTCTGGAAGTGTCTTGCTACTGGGTAAGTGTTGTCTTTATTCTTAGTTGCAAAACCAAAGGGGATGATAGACGGAGTGTTGAACATTGCAAGCACTCAACCCCAGTCAACTGATCTGGGTTTAATCCATCATCATTCTTTAGCTCACTCCACCACCCCAGTTCAGACATGGCCATATGCAAATCTGTCTGACCCTGTGCCTCATGGGAACAGTCCAGCCCGAACTGCCAAGTAGGATGATGCTACCTATGTACCATTTAGGGCATGGACATGTATGTATGATGTCAATGACCACGTCATAAGTGATGTAATATGTGAGATCATAAGCAGTGCATTGCAGGGGCGTGAGTTATAGTTAGCTCAGGTAGCTATAACTTCTAAACTTCAATGGTTTTGTGCATGTGAAATCTGAACCTAACTATCAGGTCCCTGTAATCTTCGGTTTTTCAGTGAATTTCTAAGAATTTTTTAAATTCCATTTCCTAACTAAAAGGTCCCTGTAACCTTTGTTTTTTTTCAGTGAATTTCTATGGATTTTTTACTTTTTGATCCTATCTGTAACCTGTCACCTTTGAGAGTGACGGTGTGAGTGTCTGTGAATGGGTACGTGAGTACCTGTGTGAGTGTATGAGTGAGTGTGTGAGTGCCTGTGTGACTCTGTGAGTGGGTCTGTGAGTGACTGTGGGTCTTTGAGTGGGTCTGTGAGGGCATGTGTAAGTGTTTTAGTGGGTTTGTGAGTGCCTGTGTGGGACTGTCCGTGAGTGTCTGTGTGGGTCTGTAAGTGGGTTTGTGAGTGCCTGTATATATCTGTGAGTGGGTGTGTGAGTGGTGCTATCGATTTTTTGATCATTTGAATACTTAGGGTATTTAAAATAGAGAACCATGGTCTCAGCTCCCCAAGGAGATGACAAGAAAGAAACCACTCATACATTCACTACACACCAGATTGTGATCCAGTAGATCAACAATGTATTCACCTCAATTAAGGATTGCATATCGATTTTCAGTGTGGAATACGAGAGGAAACACACTTGTTTTGCAATCACCAAGCCTAAGAAGGTAGGATCATTTGTGCATTACTGAAGTGGAGCTTCAACTGGGGCATCTGCTATGTTTGTATTTGTTAGTGCTTCCCGTTGAGGTTTCATGTTTGTGAAATCAGCACTAGGGCAAAAACTGAACCAAGAGTTCCCAGTTTTGACAAAAACGTCTACCCAACTGGATAACTTTCATTTGGTTAATAAGTAAGTGCTACCTAATTGGGTAAATGTCTTGTGCATATTCTATACTACAGCTGCATAAAGGACCACAAGGTGTGTATGTAATTTTGGCAATGTGTTCGTTCCTCCAGCGTCATCCATAAATCTGTGATAACGTGAATCCTCATCACGAGAAGATGACGAGACTACAAAGAGGTGAATCTCCACCAAATAGGGGTACTTCCCCTTAGCTAAATGAAGTAAGTGCTTCTTTGTTTGGTGGATATGTTCTTATATTCCTCTGCATCAATATGCATCACCAAAATCATCTGGAAACGGGCTTGGGGGCTTATGTTAAGCTGTCCATCAACTTGGGAAAAGGCAGAAAGACCTTTCCATACTACTAAGGAAAACGGGGCATGGCCAAAAGGGCAGAGCTTGCAGATAGTTTTGGGCATTTGCATACTCAGGGTAATTAAATGGTAGAATCAAGGACTCTGCTCTCATCAGGAGAAGCCGAAAAAGAAATCACTCGTCACAGTCACCCCAGATCAGATTGCGCTCCAATAGATCAACGATGGAGTCACCTTCATTAAGGATTTCAGGTAGTTTTTCAAAGTGGAATACAAGAGGAAACATACTTACATTGCCTTCACCAATGCCCAAGAAGTTAGGATTGTTTGTGCTTTACTGACGTGGTGCTTCAACAGGGGCACCTGTTATGTTTATATTTGAAAGTGCTTCCCGGCTTATGTATGCCCCTGAGACTACCACCTCCCTGTGGTTAGCTCAAAAATTATGCGGGGGCCATGCGGACCCCCTGAACCCTGGGGACCACCAACTCCCGGGGCCAAATTCATTCTTTAAAGTGGGAGGGGCTGTAATACCCCCCTCCCTGGCCACATACAGCCCCGGGGACCCATCTCCCGGGATCAGGTCACTAGTACCTAGGTGCCCTGGCCGCACCCTGAGCACCCAGTATGTATTGTTGTAGACCGTGGGGGAGTCTCAAGGCCCCCGTGGTCCCAGCCAGCTCCCCGCCTTCTGCGATAGCTGGCATTGCTCCCACATGCAGGGAGCTGCTAAAAATGCAGCTCCCTGAGTGCAGGGCAGGGGCAATTGTTTCATCTGTTTCCCTGCCTGCATGGCAGTGGGCAGGAAAACAGATAAAAACGCTGCTTCCAGCAAGCGGTAGCAGTTTGACAGCTCCCGCTTGCTGAAAGCAAAATTATGTCTGCTCTGGCTTGGCCGGAGCAGTCAGCTCCTGCCAAGCGAAAGTAAATTGCTATCTCCTGAGGTTGGGAACCTCGGGACATAGCAGGAGCCAGCACTGGGGAGTGGCGGACCCCAGGGCTATTAGTCGTTGCCCAAAGTGAGCCGCATGCCCCTCTCCTTTAATTGGCATGGACCTGCCCCAGTAAGGTGGTGTCCCAGGGGCCGTATATGGCCTGGGAGTTGGGCCGTGCATCCCCCCTCATTCTTTAATATGGATTTGGCCTCAGAGAGGTGGTTGCCCACAGGCCCAGGGGGTCCACGTGGACCCCATCACTATTTATTTAGCCCCGTGAAAGTGGTGCTCTCCGGGGCATATGTAAGCCCCAGAGGGGGTCCACATGGCCCCCCTCCTTTATTTTATTTGAAGCCCCGGGGAGATAGTGATCAGAAGGGGGGCCCGTGCACCCCTCCTAAATTTAGTAAATGTATGTGCATGCCCCACCCGAAGGATTTTTTAAAACAAGAGCGGTAGCCCACGTTTGGTTTTAAAAAAAATATTTTACTAAGAATTCGCAAATCAGTCACAATTTTCACTGCAAAAATGTAAAAAAATGCTTTTTAGCCCTAGAGGGGTCCCTCTGGGGCTACCTCTCTACCTTTCTACCAAACTTAATGTAATTCCGTCCTGCAGTTCAGGCTGTAGTTGTGCCTAAAGTCCCCATGGTAAATAACATGGGAAACGCACTTTTCCCTCCCCCTTTTTCTCAACTCCCGCTTGACGGATCACACCAAAACTTACCATGCACAACTAGACTGATATTGACACTTTTTTGGGAAAAACTTGTGAAGATTCATCAAATGGCACCAAAGATATAGCCAAGTCAAAAAATGCTTTTCCTATGGAAACTAAGTCCTAACTATAACTACCTATTGGCAACTGCCAGTAGATAATATTCATATATATATCACTTCAGCTGCTGGCTTGAATGTTTTGTGGCGATCCATTAAGCAGCGGCCGAGAAAAAGGGGAGCCCCAAAATGCGTTTTCCTCATGTTAATTCCCATAGGAACTTTAGACACAGCTACAGCTCAAACTGCTGAATGGAATTACACCAAATTTGGAAGAAAGGTAGATATTGTTCCAGGGAAATGACTTTTCTGACTTGGTTTAAACCCATTCAGTAGTTGCGGAGTTATTAAATGAATTTCAAATTTTTATATATAGGGACGTGAAGACTCTGTGAACCATCCCGATCTAATGCTGAGATCTTATTGACTTCAAACCAGGAAGCGTTGGCAGCCATCTTGGGACTAAACTTGAGCTGAGCCCCACAAAAATAATATAAAAATAAAGAGAAGGGGGCAGGGTAGGAATACCCTGACCCACTAGGCCTCTCGAGGGCGGGGTCCCATAGGGACCCTGCCAGGGCAAAACAAGTTTAAAAAAAATGAAATTCGGCAGGAGCCACGCTGGAGCCATGGCTCCTGGTAAAAATGTTTAAAAAAGTAGCGCTGGCTCCTGCACTACTTTTCTAATAGGCCACCGGGTGGGCCGGGTACCAGAGCCTTTGTGGGACTTAAAAGAGGAGGGCGCAAGAGCTCCCCCCTCCTGGGGCTTATAAATGCCCCAGGGACCACCACCTCCCCTGGACTTATGTGAAAATGAAGATCGGACGCTCAGAACCCCCTGCGCCGGGGACCTCCACCTCCCTGGGGCCAAATAGCAAAAAATAATTGGGGGGGCTGCATGGACCTCCCCAGCCCTGGGGACCCCCACCTCACTGGGGCTAAATTAAATGCAATGGAGGGCTGCGTGGACCCACACGAGCCCCGGGCACCACCACCTCCCTGGGGCAGGCACTACTAAATGAAAGGAGGGGGGCAGATGGCCCTGGGGACCACCACTCCCCAGGGACAGCTCCTGCTATGTCCCGGGGTGACCACCCCTTGGACATAGATGATTGCTGTGGCTTGGCGGGAGCTTTTATCACACCCTCCAAGCCACAGCAAACACTCCGCTTCCGGCAAGCCAGAGCAATGAAAATGCTCTCACTTGCTTGAAGCGGAGCATTCGTCTGTTTCCCTGCCCACTGTCAAGAGAGCAAGGAAACAGATTAATTACTTTTAGACACAGCGAACTACATGTTTAGCAGCTCCCTGTGTCTGAAAGCAATGCCGGATCCCCCTGAAGGGAGGGAGCTGGCAGGGACCAAGGGTGCCTTGAGGCTCCCCCCGTGGTCCCAATGCAAACAGGGTGCCCTGGGGGAACCCATGGCTAAGAGCCAGGTCCCGGTGGATGGGATCCCTGGGTCAAAATTGGCCTGGGGAGGGGGGGCGGTGCAGCCTCCCTACCCTATTGCTAATAGACTGGGCCTCGGGGGATGGGGTCCCCGGGCTGAAATTGGCCGTGTGAGGGGGCCGCAGAGTCCCCCTCCCCTATTACAAAAAATGTATTAAAAAAAGCCCATGGAGGGAGGGGCCACGCGGCCCTTTCCCCTAATAAATGTTTTTTAAAGGCCTCCTTTCTTAACCACTCTGCAAAGGGGCCTCCTGGCAAAAAATGTGTTAAGGGATGAAGTCCCCTTGGCTGGTGAGGGTCCTTGGGGGCCAACAGCCCCTCCTCTTACCTCCAGTAAGTCCCACACAGTGGAATTGCTTAGAGCTGGTGGGTGGCCCACCCCCCTTCTCCACCACTCCGCAAACACACCTCCTGGTGCACTACTGGATGGGGGATGAAGTCCCCTTGGCTTCTGAGGGTGCTTGGGGGCCACCACCTCTCCAGTAAGTCCCACACAGTGGGATTGCTGAGAGGTCATCTGAGGCCCACCCCCTTTCTCCATCACTCTGCAAATGCACCTCCTGGAGCACTACTGGTTGGGAGATGAATTCTACCTAGATGCTGAGAGTCCTTGGGAGCCAACAACTCCTCTTGTTACCTCCTTTAAGTCGCACACAGTGGGATTGCTCAGAGATCATTGGAGGCCTGCCCCCTTTCTCCACCACTCTGCAAATGTGCCTCCTGGCACATTACTTGTTGAGGGATGAAGTCCCTTTGGAAGCTGTGGGTCCTTGGGGGCCAAGGAGCCCTCCTGTTACCAGAAGTAAGTCCCACACAGGAGGATTGATGAAAACTGGTTGGAGGCTCTGTCCCCTTTCTTCACCACTCTGCAAAGTGCCTAGCAGTTAAAAAAACATAGAAAAAACCCAAAGGTTACAGGGACATTATAGTTAGGAAATAGATTTGAAAAAAAAATCGAAATTCACTGAAAAAAACAAATGTTACAGGGACATTATCGTTAGGAAATAGAATTATAAAAACCATAGAAATTCACTGAAAAAACAAAGGTCATAGGGATAGTTATAGTTAGGCTCATATTTCATTCATACAAAACCATTGAAATTGAGCTGTTGTAGTTACCTGAGCTATCTATAACTTACACCCCCACAATGCACTGCTAATGACCTTACATAGTACATCACTCATGACATGGTAGTGAAATCACTGATAGCATCACTGATGACATCTTAAATGATATCATCCACAGAACCACTCACACACCCACCCACACCCTCATACTACCTCTCATACACCCACTCACACACCCACACAACCACTCACATAACCATTCACTCACCCATACCAGTAATCACACTCCTATTCACTCCTCCAGAGAGCTACTAACTCATACACCCACTCACTCACTCTTACAGCCACTCACAGAACCATTCACTCTCCCATACAGCCACTCATACAACCAGTCACTTACCCACACAGCCACTCACACAGCCATACACTCATACATACTGCTACTCACACACAGACTTATTCACCTATACAGCCACTCCTACACCCACTCACACACCAATACAGCCTCTCAACACAGCCACTCACTCACCCCTACACACATTCACACACTTACTCACACAGCTACACAACCACAAACATACCCATTCACACATTCATCCAAGAACTCCCCTATCTGCTCACTTACCCATACAGTTATTCACACAGACACTCACCGTCCAATACAACCATTCACACACCAACTCACTTAACCAAACACTCACTCATACAGCCAAACACTCACCCATACAGCCACTGACACACCCACTCACTCACCAACATAGTCACTCACACACCCACTCACTTACACAGCTATTCATATCCTTTCTTATACACCCATACAGCCACTCACATACCATACAGCCACTCACATACCAACAAAACCACTCACACACTCACTCACAAACCCATACACCCACTCAGATACCCACTCACACACCCATACAACCACTGACCCAACCACTAGCAAACCTACACACCTAGTCAGAAATCCACTCACTCACTCAGTCACGCATGCATGCACTCACACAACCATACAGCCACTCACACACTGATACAGACAGTCACACACCTACTCAGATCACAGATGTTAGACACAGTATCAATCATTAGTAGTACAACTAGTATACTAATCTAACTTTTGTAGTAGGTTGATATATATGGTTAGTTCCCATAAACTCGTAAAAGCACTTACACTCACTTGATGATGTGAACAGTGATGTAATTTGAGATGTCATCACTGATATCATCAGTGATGTCACTGACCATGTCATGAGTGATGTAATGTTTGAGGTCCTAAGCAGTGCATTGCTGGGGCGTAAGTTATAGTTAGCTCATGTAACTATAATTGCTGAATTTCAATGGTTTTGTACGAGTGAATTCTGAGCCTAACTATAACGTCCCTGTAACCTTTGTTTTTTTCAGTGAATTTCTATGGTTTTTATAATTTTATTTCCTAACTATAACATCCCTGAAACCTTTGGTTTTCTTCAGTTAAAAAAAAACATATATATACACACACACACATATGTAATACAAATTTATAAATGTACATAATTATTATTTATTAAAATAAATAACTATCAATTAATAAATATTTATTATTCAATTATTAATTAATTAATTTCCCACCCTATCCCCACTACAAACGTAGGAGCCCACACCTAGAATGTAACTTAAAAAATAGTTATTCCATAATTTACAATTAAATAATTAATTAGCAATTAATAATTAATTGTTAATTCATTATTCATAATTAACTTCCCAGCCTAGACCTCTACTAACCTTGCAGCTTGCAACTAAAATATAAATAAAATAATTAATTATTACATAGGTTAGATTTTTAAAATTTAATTAGGTAATTCATTTGCAAATAATAATTAATAATAAATTGATTATTCATTAAAAAACATCCCATCATATATCCCTACAATCCTAGCATCCGCCAACCTAATTATCAGTACAATAAGTCAGTATTCTATATTTTACATAATTAGAAATTAAATAAATAATGAATAAATTATTATTATTACATTATTAATTATTACTTAACATTCCACCTTAGACCTCTACAAATCTAGCATCCAGCAACTAAAATATAAGTAAAATAAATAATGATTCCATAAATTACATTATTAAAACCAAATAAATAATTAATTAACATTGAATAATGAATTATTCCTTAATTATTACTTAATCTATTTCCCACCTTATACCCCTATACCAATATTACATAATTTACATAATAAATATCAATCATATAATTAAGTAAAATGTATTAAATAATTCATAATGATTATTGATGAATTAACTTCCCACTCAATCCCACTCAATCCCCCTATAAACCCAACAACCTGCTACGACACTAAAAAGTACTATAAGAAATAATTTAAAAAATCTAAACCACTTAAAATTACACGCTATATTTTACAAAAACATAACCTTTGTTTAAACAATAGTTACACATACTATACATACTATAGTATTTCAACTAAAACACATTCAAATAATTAAATAACAATACTTTTCACCACTATATTATTGAAAATGATATTAAAAATATCAATATTATTACAAAATTATATGACTTATCTAAAAAAATGATATCCTTGTCAACGATATTGTGCATCACAATATTTGTGTATCACAGTATTTATTTTCCGATATTTCTGCCTCCCGATATTTTTAATTTGATATTTCGTCTGAACATCAGGGAGCCCAGTACCCATGTCTGGGCATGCCCATTGAACTAAGGGAATTATATGCAATAACAACAAGGTAATGGATGGAAAACTTGAATTAATCTGAACCACTGCAATCGCTCAGGCCGAATTCCAGTCTATAGTTGTCTGCCACCAGGCCATTTTAGACAAAGGCCCACCTTCTGCAAACCCGTGCTGACCCTGATCCACATGGGAACAGTCCGTTCCAAACTGCCAGGCAAGGCCCCCTTCAGAAGGGACACAATCAAGCCCAGACCAGTTTTGCCTTACCTGAGGCTCTTTAGTAGCATGTAGCGTGAGTCCCATGGTACAGTGAGTATGGGAGCCACTTTTGACCATACCCGTCACACTAAGGGTATCAACTGGTCTTGGGTTGCTTCTGCTTGAGTTCAGGTAGGGCCTGTCAGTTCTGGCTGGACTGTACTTATTGGAGCAGGACCAAGGCGGATTTACATTTAACTGGGTCTAATCTGAGGTGGCGTGGTGAGTAAAATAATGATGGATTGGGATGTGGCCCAGAGTAATACACATTTTTTTGTCTTCTGTCTTTTACTTCATTTTTCAACATGGAGAAATCCCTTCCTCTATATCCCACCAGGGTTAGAAGTGATCCATTCCTGCTATATTTTGCTTTCTGTGGCCCTGCGTAATGTTCTGTATTCTTCTTGTGCATCTCCTGAATGTGTGATGCAAGCTGAAATGCTTCTGTGTGGGGCTTCTGCTGGAGATTGTAGGAGCTTCAGATCATAAAGGGGTGATACCGGAACAACTCCTCCTAGTAGGTGCTTCATTGGAATTCCTTTCCGCAATCAATCTGAAACACATTGAATAAATCACTCTCAAACAACAACTTCTGTGTGGATGTTTCTTGATTTAACTCTGGTGACAAATTGGCTTCAAACTGGACCCTGCAGAGTGCAACAAGGAACCTCAAGAACAAACAAGTTAAAGAAGAAACAGAAGGAAAATCCACTGTTCAGCACCATTGAGAGATCTGGCAGCAGCTTTACACGGGTCCTGCCCACATAAGAAGAAGTTGTGGGTTTGCTTATAACAGGAGAAGCCAAAGAAAATAAAGTGCATCTATTCAGAAGTGTTGGCGAAAAGTCAAAAAATATCTACCAGGAGGTGTGCTCCAGATCTGTCTAGGGTCGCCTTTCCTACTCTGTCAAAAAGGAATTTCTCGGTTGCACCAAGTGAGGCAACAAAAATCAACTTTATGAAGCAGCACCTTAAGAGAGATGAAGAAGGGGGTTTCTAAAAGAGGGATGAGTGAAGATGCACGTTAATTATTGCATCCAGACACATCACCCAACAACAAATATGTCCAAACAAATCAGAACTGTTGGCTGTGCCAAAGCTTGTTAGCTGTATCAGCTAAACATTTGCAGCAACAATGATTTTTTTGTGAATATTTAGAATTGAAAATGTTTCTGTTTTGTCAACATGAGATTGTGAATTGAACACGACGAAGGTCTGTGGAAGGGGTAGTGAGCGATCTTTAGAGTGCCTCAGTCACTCCGATTCTCACCCTCACAGCACTTTCTTCTGCAATCTCTCACTTTGTTAGATACTTGCTCCCTCTTCTCCCCATATATATCTGAATTCCTTTATCTGCATATCTCACACATCATCTCCTTCCACTTCATCAATGTCTTTTCACTCTTTCCTTCGTCTTAAACTTACTGGTGTCTCCTCCCCATCTCCATGCCCTCATTTTCACTCTCTCTCACAGAAACACACTCTCTTTCCTCACCTGTGAATACAGTGAGCCATATTTACAAGGAAGTGATGCAGCATGGTGCCTCAAGCCATTTGGCTGTGCCATGCTACGTTATTTTTTAAGCAAAGGGATGCACCATATTTGCAACAATATGACATATCCCTGAGCTCTCCCCTGCACTGGCGCACCAATGGCTGCCATGCGCCAACGCAGGCACCCTTGCACCATGGGGCAAGGGTGCCTGCGTTGCAGGATGATTGTTTTTGTGCAGGAAGGGCCACCTTCCTGTACAAAAACAATCGCAAGAGCTGTTTTCCTCCTTCTATGTGTGCTACAGAATGCAGCATGCATTGAAAGAGGAAAAATGAGGAGAAATACAAGTATTTCTCCTCGTTACACCTTCTTATGCCTCCCCTGGGTAGAAGTAGGATTCTGACACGTTCCCAGGTTTGCGATTTTTCGCAAAATCTGTGAATGCGGCAGAACCATGGGTGTTGCGTGGGAACACCCACAGCAACACCCATGAAACGCCCCTATCAAATAAACTACTGCTTGAAAAGGGTACGTATTTACAAGGACATTAAAAGCCACGCAGGGTGGCTTCACGTGGCCTTGTAAATATGGAGCACCTCACTGCGCCACCGATGCTTCAGAAAAGGTGATGCACCGGCAGCGCAAGGGGCTTGTAAATATGCCCCAGCATTTTCTTTTCACTTCTTGCTGCCAATATTTAGGAAGCTGTGATCCTCCTTCACACACACTGGTGGCCGCCTCGGAACGAGGGTGGTGGGGCGGGGGTATTACAATAAACAAATGATAATAATAAAAGTAACTTACCTTTTTCTTCGCCGCCGCACTGCCGCACGTCTCTCCTCCATCCTCTACGTCATGATCTACCGGAATCACCCAGGCTTCCCGGCTCTCGCAGCCAATCACGACACTGCAGGAGCAGCATCTTGATGGTCTGAGTGTCCTGTTTGGACGCTGTGGCTGTGCTGGGGAGGCTGGGCATGTACTCCACATGGCTGTGCAACAGAGCCCAATAGAGAACATGCCAAGTGCGCATGACGGTTTGGCTGGCCCTTAAGGGCCGGCCAAACTGTAATGTGCTCTTAAAGCAGTGCAAACCACTCCTCACTCTGTTTGGCGTTACAGAGCCAAGCCCTGCCCACACATGGCTCCGAGCTCTGCAAAGAAAATAAAAATGATAATAAAATTATGTTATTATCATTTTCTTTTTCTTTTGTGCACTGCTGAATTAGCAGTGAGGCGACGCTCCTGCGCCTTAGCGGAGGAGCCGCCACTGTTCAGACACTTTCACATAAAAAGGTAATTACAATTGCCAGATATGTGACTAGTGCTTAGTGCTCTCTGCAGAAAAGCCAAGGGTTTGATATGCATATAGTCTGAACAACTTTATGGTCCACAAAAGGGTTCTGTGAGAACCTTACACGGCCTTTAGCCAAAATTCCTGGCACACATAATTTAATTTGTAGAAAGTTTACAAAATGCCTCCAAAAATGTGCAATATTGTGTGAATTGTTACTCTGGCATGTAGCACATTACTTTTTTTTAGCACAAAATACATCCTTGCACTAGTTTTTAACGCAAAATACTTCCGCGCATCCATTTTCAATGTGTGGATGCATTATGTGCAAAAAAGTAGTGCAAATTCATACATGAGCTGAACAGCCTTTTACATTCTTTTCTTCTTCTTGTTTCCATGCTACTTCAAAAAGATTTTTACCAGAAGGACATTTCAGTTTTCCAACGTGACATAATTGTGTAATCTCAGGCATTTTGTGTGACAAGCATAACATGAAATGCCAGAAAGTACTTTTGTTGCCACAAATGAAATTTTGCCTGTGCTTACTAAACCCCGAGCTCTCGATCATGCCCATTAAAAACACCCTATAACAACCTGAACTCATCCAGACACCAAGAGGTGGCTCAGTTCACATTATATATTATAAAAAAGAGCCATCAGTTACATGAAAAAATACAGAAGGACATTTGGAGAAGGCAAATACTCTTAGGGAATGGAAGATCATGTAAAAGATGTGAACTGAAGACATGAACTGCATCATTTACACAGAGGGGATATTCTCAAGAACGTGCGATAAACATCGCCAAAATAGGTTAACGCAAGTTTTCATATCGCCGTGTATCGCGGGAAAATAACTCCGGGTTAACGTGGTATTCTCAACACAGCGGTAACATGCAATAGTCTCCCTATAACGTGTCAAATGTCCGCGATAACATTCCCGGGACGGCGATGAAAATCCAAACCCGAACGCAAAAAAGTTGCGATGTGCCCAACCGCGATAAAAAAATCCAGCGAGAAGCAGCGCCAGGCCTGCAAGTCCCACAAGTCAGGCTGCAAAAAGCACAATAAAAGCGGCAACACAAAACACAAACAAAACACAAACAACTGCGAAGCACCATGGAGGTAGCCGGAGCAAGCACAGAGGACAACCAGAACCCCACAAGCCCCACGGAGGACCAGCCTGGGACCTCGGGGTCAGGGAAGGGCAAGGAGAAGAAGAAGAGGAAGACGCGGTTCAGTCCGCAGGAAAACAGGATCCTGATCACGGAGGTGATAGAACACCATCAACAACTGTACGTCACCTCCACTGTGTCATTGGCAACAAAAAATACAATATGGCAGTCCATCCTGGACAAGGCGAATGCAGTCGGAGTGCTGAGGAGGACAATGGATGAGGTCAAGAGGCGCTGGAATGATGTGAAGCGCAAGACCAAGCAGAAACTTGCAGACAACCAGAAGGCAGCAATGCAGACTGGAGGTGGGAGTCCAATGCCACAGGAGGAGCTGGATGAGATGGAGGAAATGGTGACCACAGTCATCAGTGGGGAGACGGTGGCAGGAGTTGGGGGACCGGACACTGCTCAACATGACCCGACACAACAGCAACAGGGTGATTAACCACCAGGGACTGGGGGGACGGGGGGAGATGGGCACAATGGCACACATGCACAATTAAGTAGAGCACATCTGCGGACAAACCATGGCCAAGAGTCACAACACCAACTAAGAGCCCAATTTACCCAAGTCTGCAACATCACAGCACTGCATAAGCACAGAAGTGAAAACCACACCGCCTGAAAGAGATAAGGGCCAGCCAAATCAGAGCTGAAGGGGCAACTCACCTACAATGTAGCACACACACATAAGATCCAGAGCACCGCAACATTTACAACAATGTTGAACAAACAGCAACACCAGCACAACAGAACAGAGGACACAACTGCTGCTGCTTGTGCGTGGAAAATGGCCATTCGCATGTGGCACAGCAGGAAACTGTGAGATGATAATGTACTAGTACAACCCCACATCCCTGATGGTGCAGTAATGCATGTATGGCCATGACACAGATAGGCTGTGAGACACACATTGTCATGCAAATCAACACGCATCACAGTTGAATACAAGTGAAGGTGCGTAGACTTTATTAGCATATGCGTGTCAGTACGGCCAAGATAAGTACCACAACATGCAGACCAATGCAGCAGTATGTCAGAACGTGGAACGTTGCCAAGCGCCGCTGTCCACTCCGGGGGAGTGCTGCACCATTCACAAGTGTGTGTTTACCCGCGTTGTTGTCCGCTCATGTATTCGGAGTCCAGGCGAATGCAGCTATGTCCACTGTCGTCGTGGGAGTTGTGACCAGTACCCCAAGTTCCAACAAGGTGTCCGGACATGTGCAATGTGTTCCAAACTGTTGTGTCTGCAGGTACGTAGTTACACGTCCATGAAAGCTAGTGCAGCTTCGTAGGCAATCATTTCCAACATGAGGTCGTCATCGACTTCATCGAACAGGATGGCGAGGCTAACCATTAGCAGGTCCGGACAGATGTGCTGCGTCCACCCCTTTCACCAATTTGCACTACAGCCCAATAGGGAGCGGCTCAATTTGCTCACTGCACACGAGGAGTTCTGCAATCTCCCAGGTCCAGCTGCCAGCATGTATGCCAAGTATCCTGGCATCCCATAGACGGGTGTCACAGTGACACTCATGGTCCAACAGGGGGCGCACACACATGTCGAAATCCAGTTCGGCTACCGTCCTGTTGGATAGGCAGACATCCATGGACCGCTCGAATATGCACGAGCGACAATGCAACACAGGCTGCACGCAGGTGACATTGGCAAGGCGAAAGCTCAGCCGGTAACTGATCCGCAGCACTACCAATGGCAGTGCCCCCAGTAAATGCAGCATACGTGCACGGTACAGTTCCACCTGACAGGGATTGTGCAAGTGTCCGTGATGGTCTGCCATTGCGTTAGTGGCTCTGGTTGAAGTGGCACTGTTCTGACCTGCGCCAGTTCTGTGGATGAAATGCCACAGCTCGGAGCAATGAGTTGTTTTAGTGTGCAACGGTTGTACGCCTGGGTTAATGTGGGAGTAAGTGTGAAGGCCATTCCATGCAAGATAACTTCGAGCAAGGACTTCAGTGTGTGGGGTGTGTATATGTTGGTCTCTCGTCGGGTTGTGCGTAGTGTGGGAGTCGTCATCAGCTGCTATAGTATCTGTCAGGGGGTGCCGGGCACATGCAATTCCGAGGTCAGAGGTGCAGATGTGCTTCCGCCTGATAGCTCAGACAAAAGAGCATTCATCCCTAATGTTAGTTTCTCATCTGCTTGCATTCAGGTACTGTGAAGTGGCTTGTTGGGGGTGGGGTGGGATGTGTGCGACTTTGGGATTCATGTTCGACATGTCTTGCATGTGGCAAATGAGCGGCATCACTGTGTGTAACGTTGCCTCACAGCTGCTCCTCCCTCCCCCCGAGCCTATTTACTTGTGTGCGCTGCGCGGTTGCATCACTGGCACTCCTACGGCACACCATTGTCATGCCTGTCTGCGCATGTCCACAAGCCTGACAACCACACTGTGATGTTGGCCGTTGGAGGTGGGCGGCCACGTGAGTGTAGGCCTGTGGGAAGGATAGGGCAGACACAGACGTAGAGTTCATGCCTGGCTGAACTCGCGCTGCGATTAAGGCTAGGCATTTGGCTCATGCTGCGGCAATACAGATACACACAACACTTGACATGTATGAGCCAAGACCCCGAGCGGTCTTGCGCTCCTTCATTTCCCCGTTCGTGCGAGCCCGCCCTCCGGGTGCATGCTACATTGCAACATTGTCGATTGCGGACTGGGTGGCGCCAACACTACAACAGAGACACACGCATTAGTTACTTCCTTGTCCAGGCCAGAACTGAACCACGCCCAGAGCCCCGGGGTAATCCTTCACACCCCTACGCTGGCTTGGCGTACGCCGGCCCAGCCCACTCCGCTTACAGGGGGGGACGACAAAGCTACGTATCCAAGGTCGTACCCACTGCCTGAGGTGACATGGTTGCGTCCGCTGTCCACAGCACAATGTAATGTGGTAGGGCCCTGGCCCATCATGCATACATAAAAACCACACGGACACACTTAGATAGATAGTTGAACTGGCTACGGGCTCGTGCACCCGGCCACTTTTTATTACCAGGGTCACATGTCCAGTGACGCCTGTGCTGGATGGGTGTGGGGTGAGTGTAAGCCAGCCTCAGGGAGTGGTTGGTGACGGCAACAACTAGAACAGTGATCATCGGATCACACACACAGATTCAATCATAAAGGGTCCATGACTTGCAGTGCCCATGACTTGCAGTGCACTGAGGTAGGGGCACCAGAGCTGAGCGTGCTCATGTGAAGGAATTGTTAATCATTTGGTCCCTTCGGGATATTCCTGCTGCAGCTGCAGTGGGGTGTGGTACACCTGCCTCATCTTCATCATCATCGTCCCAGGTCTTCCCCACTGCCTGAGGTGACATTGTTGCGTCCGCTGTCCACAGCACAAAACTCAATCATGAAGGGTCCATGTGTTGTGGTGCACTGAGTTAGTGGCACCTGAAGAGCTGAGCAGGGTATCAAGCTGATGATGGCATCCAAGACAGGTGTGAGCAACTTAGATAGGCTGGCTGTGGGACTCCTCCGACTCTGGCAGTTGTTGGTTGGAGGTGGTCCTGGCGGTGGTGGCGGGTGTGCAGCCAGCGATGATGGCATGTCCTTGCATGTCAGGATTGGATTTGGTTTGCGAGCCCTGCTGACCGCAGTGTAGCGGTCAGAAAGGGCACACAGCCACGTGACGATGACTTGTGGTGCACTGAGTTAGTGGCACCTGGAGAGCTCGGCGGGTGCGCGGCCTGCGCTGATGCGTCATCCGGGCGGGCTGCCCTGGAAGCAATGTCTGTTGCCTAGTGGACTCAGCCATAAATGAACCAAGACTCAATTTGATTTGCAAGCCCTGCTGACCGCAGTGTAGGCCGGAGGCAGCGGTCAGCGAGGGCCCACAGCCACGTGGTGCTGACTTGCGGTGCACTGAGTTAGTGGCACCTGGAGCGCTCAGCAGGTGCACAGCCAACGATGATGCGTCGTTTGACTTGGGGGACCTGCTGACCGCAGTGTAGGCCGGAGGCAGCGGTCAGCGAGGGCCCACAGCCACGTGGCGATGACTTGTGGTGCACTGAGTTAGTGGCACCTGGAGCGCTCAGCGGGTGTGCAGCCAACGATGATGCGCCATCCGGGAGGGCCGCACTGGGGGCAATGTCTGTTGACTGGTGGTTTCCTCCATTAACAGAAATGTGGCACGATTTGAATTGTGGGACCTGCTGACCGCAGTGTAGGACTAAGGCAGTATCCGGCACACACATGACTCCGTGTTGCTGTGCCGCTGGATGCGCTGGGGGCCTGTGTCGCGGAGTCTGGAGGTCATGGCAGCGGACTCATGGCAGGGTGAGGTGCGCCGCCCTGGCAGACGCGTTGCCCATCACGGAAGAGAAACACGCCCAGGGCCCCGGCCTTTTTATCAGCACTCCTACGCTGGAGTGGCGTACTCCGGCCCAGCCCACTGCGCTTACGCTTACAGGGGGGGACGGCACAGCTACATGTCCAAGGTCTTCCCTACTGCCTGAGGTGACATGGTTGCATCCACTGTCCACAAAACTACACACACCAGCAGTATATGTCCACATGGACATGTCTGTGCTCTGCATTCTGTGGTCTGTCCAGCACATCACCGCCACACTTGGCATTGTGTACATTCTTCTTCATGGGTGAGTTGCCTCCTTCACACATACTTGGTTCCCACCTCTCCCCACATTCTGCACTTGTGTGGCTGAGGGGCCATGCCATTTTCGGAAGGTCCGCTGTCTTGTCCTACGCTGCCTCGGTGGTATCCAGGGGGGGTGGTCCGGAGGGGGGGTGGTGGTCCTGGGGGTGGTGGCGGTGGGTGTTGTGGCCCTCTTGGGTCTCCGGGCTGCATGTTCATTGTCTCCATGGCATCTGTGGGTCTTCAGATGTGGCTCTGGGCTGGGCTCCCTTTCATACTGCAGGTAGTCGTCCTGCTTAGCACCAGCAGAAGGCAGGTGTTAAATCCCTGCTGCTAACGCACCTTATCGCCTGTTTTTGGGTCGCATCGCAGATCTGGCTGGTCGTTGAGAATCTCGCGAAGTGGTGTTTTCGTGTGTTTTTGCACGGGAACGCCTACTCTGCATATCATTAGCGTTAGTTGTCTTTCTCATCCGTGGCGATGTTTTTTACGGCAGCTATCGCTGGTAAACTGGCGATATCGGCAGTTTGCACCAGCTTGAGAATAGGGCGATAAGTCTATCGACACTTTTGCGGCGCTAAAGTGCTGATAAATCGGCGATAAGTCCTTGAGAATATGCCCTAGACTACCTTAAGGATTTTTACAGATATTGTTAAGGAATCCACCAGTGATTTTGTTTGTAAAGTGAAGGCCGTGAATATAGAACCTACTGGGGACCCGTTTCAAAGTTAGATTTTAATCAGGGAAGCATCGGAGATGTGCCAGGACCCGCCCCATTTAAAACCTCGGTGTGAAATTTCTCTGTGGTAATGGAAGGTAGATGCTGTATGTTGTCGGCCAGCAGAGGGCACAGGTGCACAAATAAATGTATTAATCTCAATGCAGTTTACATTTTTTATATTGGGATGATCATCACCGGCCAAGAGTTTGCAATTATAGACGGCGTGACCAGCGCGAAAAGAGGATGCCAAAATGGCAGGGGAGGCGTATATACCTCCCCCCCCCATCCTCCGGGCGCAGGAAGTGACGCGCCTAGTGCGCCACAGGCCAGTCTGGGGGGGACTCCTCCCTGAGTCCCCGAAACTAGAGAAGGGGGTGGGTTAGTGCCCCGATGGCACTAGGGGGCCGCCCTCTTGAGTGGCCTCATGCGTGGGCCACGGGCAGCCGCATTTCAGGAGTGGCGAAAACAATTGACTGGTGCGACGCATGGTCCTAGCGCATTGACTCTGACGAGCATGAGCTGGATGAAGGCCTCTTACAGCCCAGGTCGAGGTCTATGCCTCTTGTCTGCTGGGTACGCGGTCAGGCCTGTGTATTTGTGAATGCGCTGGGTAGAGTAATGTAGATTGAAGGACCGTGGCTATTATGCCTGCCCATGGAGAGTGTGCGATGGGAACATTGCTGACCTAGGCAAGGTTACTAAGGCATACTTGACAACGATCTATCACTTAAAACAGGTAGGATTTACAGACCTGCCAATTCACACGCCTACCTGTGGGATACCAAGTCGGCTACCTTCACACGGTCTCCTGATAAAGAGTCGCTACCTAACGGTGGAACTAATGATGAGCTGGAAACCCCTTTACAGAGTGGACTTGCATCTTGGGTTTTGAGGCCCTGCATAGCCGATGTCCATTACAGGTTGTGAAACATCCCCAGGACGTCGGTGGCAGCCTTACAAGATTGTGTTTTATTTTTAATGACGGAGTTCGGTTGGGTAGGGTAGAAGGGCTTGACACTAAGATGCCCCACCCTCCCCCACTTCGCATATAGCAAAACATTTTTTTACAATTTGGCAGGTCTGAATTTATCAGGTTTTATTTAGACACACAAACTTACAAAATCATATCACAAGAAATGACATGACGTTTACCTATGAAAAATGAAAATTATGTCACAATACCAAAACTACAAGACTCAGAATGCAAAGCACCTATAGGAGGAAACCCAAGACTGGGAGAAGGTGCAAGTCATGTTACTGGGCTAATTTTTAACATCTTGATTTGTAATTTGTGGCTATTTTTTTTTTTTACTTTTCTATTTGTAATTTGTAAATAAACAAAAAAAATTTAGAAATCGGGACATGAATCCAGCATCACATGGATTTTGCTATCACTAAACCATGTTACGATCATATTTTAAGCAGGTCATCAGATCAAATTAATCACGTATTTCTTGTGAGTGACTGGAATAGGCAAATGCGTTACTCAGTGCATATTTTCTGTGTGTTGTATTATCATCGAGGTCTAAGTACCTTAATTCTGCGATGGTTCATGTTCTGGATTTCTTACCAACTCGTCTTTTATATTGGGTCAGACAGTTATATCTTCTGGTGCTTTTATATCCTTTCATCAGGTTTAGGGCCTCATTGACAAAAAATTGGCGTAGGGCATCGCCGCAAAGCTTTTTGCGGCGCTGCCCTACGTCAATTTGAAGGGACAGGAATGCACCGTATTTACGAGATATGGTGTATTCCTGTCCTTTTAGCCGCCGCACAATTTCATGCCTAGCGCCAACGCAGACACCCTTGCATCATGGTGCCTGGGTGTCTGTGTTGTTGGCAGGATTGTATTTGCGCAGAAAGGGGCACCCTCCTGCACAAAAACAATCCAGAGAGGCGTTTTCCTCATTCTATGTGTGCTGCAGAATGCAGCACACATGGAAAGAGTGAAAAACTAGGAGAAATGAAAACATTTCTCCTCGTTACGCCTGCTCTGGGAAAGCGTAAGGTTTTGGAGCAGCCCCAGTATTACATGATTTGGTAAATCTGGGGAAGTGTCAAAATCCATGGGTGTTGCGTGGGAACACCCACCGCAATGCCTCCTTGACGCAGAGTAAGGCAATACAGTGCTTTGCGCTGCCTTGCCTTACTCCATATCTATGAGGCCATGCAAAAGCCACGCAGGGTTGCTTTGCATGGCCTCATAGATATGATTGAGAGACCTGCGCCACTGGAGTGTAAAAAAAAGTAATGCTGCGGCGGCGCAGGCTTCTTGTAAATAAGCCCATTAATGAGTAGTTCATCAGCGGCAGCCCACTCAATCATACCACTTTCCCACACTTTCTCCGGTGGACCCATAAGGCCCCATTTACAATGAATTAGTGTAGGTTAGCGCCGCAAGTCTTTTTGCTGTGCTGCCCTGTGCCAGTTCGAAAGGCCAGACATGCATCATATTTACAAGATAAGATACATTCCTGTCCTCTCAGCCAGCGCTGGTGCACAATTTAGTGCCTAGTACCAAAGCAGACACCCTTGCACCATAGTGCAAAATTGTCTGAGTTGTTGGCAGGATTGTTTTTGTGCAGGAAGGCGCTCCTTCCTGCACAAAAACAATCCATGGAGGTGTTTTCCTCTTTCTATGAATGCAGAATGCAGCACAAATAGAGGAAAAAAGGAGGAGAAATAAACATATTTCTCCTCGTTACACCTGTCCAGGGAAGACATACAGTTTTGATGCTTTCCCAGGTTTATAGATCCTTGTAAATCTGGGAATGTGTCAAAACCCCTGGATGTTGCATGGTAATCCCCACAACAACGCCTCCCTGACACAGTGTAAGGGAATGCAGCGACTTGCGCTGCGTTGCCATACACCATTTCTATGGGGCCAAGGAAATCCATGCAAAGTGGCTTTGCATAGCCTCGTAGATATGGGTCTGCACTCTGCGCCACCGGAGCGTCATAAAAAATGATGCTCCGGCAGCACAGGCCTCGTAAATAATCCCTTTAATGCGTAGTTCATCAGCCGCAGTCCACTCAATCATACCACTTTCCCACACTTTCTCTGGTGGACATTTATAGTTAAGCTGATACATGGTTATGCAGAGGTTTGCTAGCACTACCCCCAATTTCACAAATGTATATCTTATTACATATATTTTTGGCTCTGAGATTATACTAAATAGACATTGTTTAGGTGTGTATTCTAAGCTCAGGGCCCTCACTGTGTGGAGTCTCCACAATGGTACTTGGCCACTTGGCAGCTTTTGGCTTCCTGCAGCCTTTCCTTCCCCAGGGGGTGTTCTCAAACTCCTTCACCCCCCTACTGCAGTTAGTCACCAGTTCCACTGTCTCTCGTCTGGTCTCCCCTGTTTATATCCCTATTTAGCAGTTTTTTCCTCTTCTCTGCTATTTATCTTTCCCTGTGAGCTCCATTTGCTACCTGTAACCTTCTCCTGATCCCTCCCTCACTAATGCCAGTGGCGTATCGCAAATGATGGGGCCCGCCTGCAGAATGTGACGAGGGGCCCTGAGTATCCCATATCTCACAGATATTAATTGGCCTTGGAATGAGGTCCCCTAAAGAATTGGGGACCCCGCATCCACACTGGGGCCTGCTTAATGCCCCTTCTTGTCACGTTTCTGATCCTCTGCAGGCCCTCACAACCATTCTCGGGGCTGTGGAGCCAGCACTGCACTCACTGGCTCTCACTTGCCACATACGCTGACGGTTCTTAGTGCTGTCAGTTCTAGGGTGCACAGAATAAGGGCTTGAACCGGTGTGTTCGAATTCTTGCGAACAGCACTAAATATCACATGAGATAGAGTAACACTAATCTCCAGGACAGCAAAAAGTATAAATATATTTGGAAACTGTTTCTGATTTGAATTAATCTGGCATGTGGCCCCAGGAACCTCCTGCAGCCACTGGCCTCACATATTTCCGCATATTTGTGGCCTCAATTTACTTTTTCAGTCTCCTGCCACTGACTGTATGCAGGATGGAGCTTGTACGCTACAGATGGCTTTGGGGGGCATCTGCGGAACAGACAGTGTGATGCAAATTCAAATATACAATTAAAAATCTGCATTTTCCTGCTTCCAAGGGATGCACATAAGAAGTAAGAAAGCCGGGAGTTTTAAGTCTGATCTTTTCCAATCCTGTTAATTTATACTGACCGCCAGTGTATCACCTAGTCAGGTTTTCCCATCACTTCTGACGTTGTACCTTTCGGTTATTGTTGCTGTGGTGTGTTCGCATCGATGATTTCTGCTCTAGGATTGTTATACAGAAACGAGTAACATAACAGCAAGTTTAATGACACAGTACACTGATAACTGAATCAACTCGAGGTACTTGGAAGAAAATGTGGTGTTTAGCTGAAGACTTTGAAAGGTGCTAGATAGAATGCTTTCCTTATTTTGAGAAAAAATGAAATGGAGCACACAAGCCAGACTACGCCATTTTCGAGAATTTTTAAAATGAGAAAAAGAGTTTTTGAATTGTTGGTAATTTTGAGAAAAATGACAAAAATAGTTCAGGAAAAAGGACTGCAAATTTTTTTATAGACATGAAAATCATTCATCAGCATAAACGTGACATATTAGGAATTCTATTCATGTGGAAAACGTTGAGAAAATGTGTCCTTGGAGGACATTTTTCCAACACATATTTCCTTAAGATGTTTCATCCAAAATCAAATAAAACTGGATAGACAGCCATGGGTACTTAGGTCCTCCACAATATTGTGAGCTTCCTCACCTTCAGTGGGAATTCGAGGTGGAATGTACCATTCGGGGTCATGGCACTGGTCCTGATCACTGACAAAATGGTGTCATCACAAGTATTTGTATTTAGCTAAAATAATTGGCTCATTGATTTTCAGCAGCCCCTTAACATCATTGATGATTCTCTACATTTAGCTGGGTGAACGCATCATGCTCATTGACCTAGTCTGCTCCCTCCATTCTTCCTTGTGCACTTCCTGGTCTTTTCCTGTGTCCTTCCTTCGTCTTTCCTTGTGTACATCATTCGTCCTGTGCTGTGTGCTCTCTTGGCCATTTACTGTCAGCTCCCCTCTGCCTTCCTAGAGTTCTCAATTTTCCCTTTGATTTTTCATCCATTGTCCCTCCCTGTGGTGCCCCCTGACCCTTTGCCTATGCTCCTGTGGCTCCCTTGGCTCTTATGTTTGCTTTGCTAACCCTTGCTATATCCTTATTCCTCCTCCCTTCCTACTTGGCCATAACCTAGTGGCTTCTGTCACTGATCTCTTGTTTGTCATGGCCATGCAGGAGCTTCCAATGGTGCTGAAATCTCGGACTTGATGAGATACAACAATGAACCAACAGCTCTTCCACTTCCTCATCACCAAAAGCTTTGGCCTTATGTCAATGGTATTCACTATACTGACACACAGAAGGAAGATAGGCGGCTTCCTGCTCGGATTCCATCCTGTGACACGTGATTAAACATGGATTTCTGCAGTAGACACATTTACTCACTGAGCCATCTTGCTTCTCAGTTATGACCAATAATTCTGGAAAAGCCAATGCTCTATATATGGTTTGTGACTGACTAAGTCGTTAATAAGTTCTTGTAAGCTCTTGCTTGGTTACCTTTGACTTCCCAGGTACTCATGCTCCTTATTACTTTATTATATCCTTAGAGCCTGCCGTAGCGGGCTCTACCGGTCATTAAAGGCCCGCTCCGGGGCGTGGCCACGACGGACTGCAAGATGGCCGCCTGTTGAAGGGGCTCTGCAGGTCGGGCTAGAACATTTGATAAATACCATGGCCCGGATCGGCTGATTCCGGAGAATACAGCGAAAAGAAACAACGCGACACCCCAGGTGGCCCTGGGGGAAGTTTGACACGCCACACTGATCGGGATCCTGCTGAACTGATCCTGGGCCGCCGAGACCGGAGCTGCGGAGAAAATGGCTGCCCGCGCCGTGATGGATGGCGCGTAGCTCATGGATCCGAGCGGCGGACCTGGCTGTCAAGTGGCGCCTTTGGCCCTGGTGGGAACTGGTGCCTGAACAACTGCAACGCCTGTCCCGAAGAGCTCGGCTGGAGATCCGAGTGGCGTGACCGGGAGCTGTTCGTGGTGGAGTGACAACGGGCCTGACGTCAGCCGCGCTGCGGGGACCCGAGGCCTGATCTCCGCCGTCGACGAGGAGGCCCTGCCGAGTGATCGAAGGAGGGACGCTGAGGAGAGGACTAGAGGGCCTGAAGGAGAGGTAGGAGCGGTGCTCCGGCCCCGCTAAGGGACCCCTTCTGGTGCGTTGGCGCTTGGTCGGCTCCCTGCCATACTCCACCAAGGGGGGAGTCACGACCGGGTGCCGCGGGCCGGGGGGGAGACGGTGGGGACTGGGGAACCTGCCTGCTTCCAGCGACCAGGTGGTGCACTGGGGGCTGGCGTCTGGGGGCTGAGGAGGCGCGGTGGGCTGCCGGCGGGTTCCGCTACCTGCGACTGCAGGCGTGACGGGACCCGTTGTTGTGCGGCCTAGCGGGGTTCTCGCCGCCCGGGCGCGGGCCTGCTGGACCTGCCCTCGGATCCTGGTGGTGGCTGCGCCTGCACGGTGCTGGAGGCCTCGGGGCGCCTAAGCACTCCATTCTGCCACAGCACACGAGTCTGGTCACTGCTCCCTTCCTGGGGTCTGACTTGGCCTCAGAGGCGTGCCGCGTGGAGGCCGCTGCTGGGCCGCCCTTGAATCCGGCCCCCGATACAGGGGATCTGTGATTGTTTCCCTGCGGCACATTCAGTGGATGCCATAGGAATCGCCGCACTGAGAGGTCCTAAGGCGCATAGCCAGCGCTGCATTCTAGGCTTTCCGGCGTGACACAGCGGACCTGAGCTCAAGCGGGTCCTCCGGAGGGCACTCCTGCTGCGACAACTGCGGGGACGGGGGTTGTGGAATGAGGTGAGCCGGCCGTGCTTCGGAGCCCCGGACCCCAAAAGCAATGTGAACTGGGGTGCTACATATGAGACGCGGGGGCGGCCTGGGGGATCACCTGCTGACGTTGCGCCGCCTTGGTGCCTGCATTGTCGTGGGGGAGTCGAGCGCGATCTAGCGGAGGACCGCAATCTGCTATACGGCTGGAAGGTCTGGGTCCTGCAGGATTAGTCCTCTACGTGCGGTCCTTATCGGGGTGTGCCACGCATAGTGCCAGAGGGGTATACTCGAACGACCTAGGACACTGCCTCTTTGACTACAAAGGTCCTGGGGATTACTGGTGGCTGGGGTGGGGCTGGCTGGACAACCGCTGAGGGTCAGGGCACGTCTACGCTAATACAGAGCCTTTACTACACAAGCGGCCCCCCTGAAATCTGTTCCAGGGCAGGATGGGTAAGACAGACACAAAACAAACAAAAATCCCCTTTGAGAAGCGCCAAACCCGTAACATGGACACTCCGGCTGAGCAAGGGGGTGCTCAAGGGCAGCAGGAGGAGTCTGAACATCACGAAGAAGATCTGCACTCAATCCTCCAGGACGTTCGCTCTAGTCTGAAAACCATAGACGGGAAAATAGACTCATTGACGGCCAGCCTAGACTCTGTCAAGAAAAAAGTCGACGTTCATGAGACGCGCTTGGACCTTTTGGAGAACAGACTGTCTGACACTCAAGACTCTCAAATGGAGGCCAGAACACAGATACTGAATATGGAAAAGGTGTTGGAGGTGATCAGAGCAAAAAATGAAGACTTAGAAGCACGTTCTCGACGAAACAACATCCGATTGATTGGCCTTCCGGAAACGACAGCTATAACAAAAATGGAGCCCTATATCACTACTCTCCTCCAGGAGCTGTTCGGCCCTGCCTTGTCACCACTTATGACTGTAGAACGCGCTCACCGCTCGCTGGGCCCCAGACCTGCGCCTGGTCTGCCACCACATCCCATTATTGCGAGATTACTAAACTACGCAGACCGAGATGCAATACTCAGAGAGGCGAGAGTAAGAAGCCCAGTTATACACCAGGGCAACACTTTATCCTTCTTTCCTGATTACACTCCAACTGTGCAGGCGGCGAGGAGAGAATTCCTTCAGACAAAACGAATGTTACAGACCTCCGCCATTCCATATTCAATGTTGTATCCAGCTAAGCTCAAAATCACCCACGACGGCCAGGCGCATTTTTTTACAGATGCCAAGTCGGTTTTAAAATATGCAAAGAACGTCTGTCCTCGGAAACCACAGCAGAGCTCACCGAAAAACAAGCACCCAGCGCCGGCACTTGATGAAAATGACTAACCTATAGATGGCTCAACATATGCCACTCCATAATGTGGGTCTCAGAACACTCTTTGAAATGGGGGCCGACTGCCATGCGCAAATACCGGAGAAAATGAAGGGTCAACCGACTATACCGAACTGATCATTTTGAAATGTTGATGTCCCCCCGCTGGGTGCCCGGGGCGGGCGGATTTGGGTCATTGTTGTTGACATTTTCCGCAGCCCGACCACCCTGCCTACTGGCGGGTGCTTACCGTTGCTGCCTGTCCCCACAGGGAGATCTCCTATGTGTTGGTATTTCAAATGTTTGTTTAAGGGTTGTTTGACAGGGGGGGTGGATCTACATTCTCAACCTGATTGGGGGGTTGTAGTGGGAGGGGGAGGAGGGTCAGGGTTTTTTTTAAAGAGAGATGACATTTCTGGTACACTAGTTTTAGCGCTGCACACGGCGGAGATGAGGTTTTGGTCACATGTGGTGCACACGCAGACTCACTACCCCTATCATGTCAGAAGCTAATTGCTTGACGTGGAACATACGTGGGCTAAATGATTTCAAGAAAGCTAGGCTGGTACACGCATATCTGCGTAGACACCATGTTGATATATGTTTTCTGCAAGAGACGCACCTACACGGCACTGATGATCCCAAGCTCAAAAATAAATACTGGGGTGAAATCCATTCTGCGGCCTTCTCGAATTACGCGAGAGGAGTCTCCATACTGATCAGACGGGGGCTGGGCTGGACCACAATAGGAACACTGGTGGATAGGGAGGGACGTTATGTACTGGTGTCTGGCTATCTACATTCGACACATGTTACACTTGCAGCCATATACGGCCCCAATACTGATGAACCGCAGTTTTTCTAGACATCTGGGCAAAAATAACACTCATGGGCTGTGACACAGTTATATGGGGGGGTGACTTCAACGTAGTGTTGGACAACACCCTGGACAGAGAGGGTGCGGCACGCAATCCACACCCCCAATCAACCCAGCTATTAAACTCCATAATGCAGGAGCACAAACTACGGGATGCCTGGCGAGCGGTTAACCCGCAACTAAGAGAGGGCACTTGTATCACACCTTACCACCAGGCCTGGTCCCGCCTCGATTACTGGCTGCTTTCAACTGATGTGTTGTCGTGGATGGTGGGGGCGCGCCACCTTCCGCGCACACTCTCTGATCACGCCCCAGTTTTGATGCAATGGCACATCCCTGACACACGCCCCAGGGCATTTAGCTGGAGACTCCCCCCTCATGCCCTCCTGGATGAGGCATTTCGTGCAGAAATAGCCACGGAAATAGATCGTTATTTTGCCATAAATGAGGGCTCGGTAGACTCTGCAGCCACGCGATGGGAGGCCTTCAAAGTAGTAATAAGGGGCACATGCATATCAAAGAGAGCAGGGGTCTTGCATTCAATACGTACTACCCTACTGAAAATTGAGAACACCATAAAGGACCTAGAAACTACCTTTTACGCTACAAATGACGAAACTATCTTAGCCTCCATAAGGCAAGCCATTTCAGAATTTGAAAGGGAAGCGAGAGAGAAGCCCAGTTTTTAGGTAAGGAGGCCAGAGCCAGGAGTTATGGAGAGGGAGACAGGCCGGGAAGAACCCTAGCTAACTTGTTGCGGCAGGCAACTAAACCTACATTTATCACTGAACTGACTGCAGAAGATGCCCCGCCTATCAGAGGCCAAGTGGACACACATGCCCACCTGACGTCATACTATACAAAACTCTATACCACAAAACAGCACTCTGCCCCATCTGACCTAACGGAATACTTAGACGCTCTGCAGCTTGTATGGCTGAGTCCTGAACACCGAGAATACTTAGATCTCCCATTTACTTTAGAGGACATAACACAGGTGATCAGAGGCCTCCCATCGGGTAAGGCGCCTGGTTTAGACGGATTGACCACGCTTTTTTATAAGACCTATGTTGAAACTCTTGCTCCCCGGCTCCTCGATGTTTATCAGGAATCCTTGGAGACCGGGATCCTCCCCTCATCAATGAGAGAGGCGGTGATTATAACCCTTTTAAAACCAGACAAGCCACCAACAAACTGTGACTCATATAGGCCCCTATCCCTGATAAATGTGGACACTAAAATTCTAGCTAAACTCATAGCCAACAGGCTTCAACCACTGATGTCCCTTATTGCTAGACCTGATCAGTCAGGCTTTATACCAGGACGATCGACAGCCCAGAATCTCCGAACATTCTTTTCGGTCATCCACCAAATTGACCCCAGGCTCCCATCGGCGGCAGTCTTTCTAGATGCGACTAAAGCATTTGACTCCCTGGAGTGGACATACTTGTTTACTGTACTTCCCAGACTGGGATTGAGTCTCCACTTTATTAAACTTGTTCAATTACTGTACACAAGGCCTACAGCTCGCCTACTTGCTAATGGCCTCATCTCGGAGGCGTTTGGGGTCTCTCGCGGCACCCGACAGGGCTGCCCGCTCTCCCCTTATTATTTGCAATAGCAATGGAGCCATTGGCGGCGAAGATCAGGCAATACCATTCGGCGAGGGGACTAGTTTTTACAGACCGTAATCTCATCACTTCTATGTATGTGGATGACATCACCCTGTATATTAGGCGCCCAGACGATAATTTGAACCCATTGCTGCGTGAACTACTTCGATTTGGTGGCCTCTCTGGCATCACTATAAATTGGAGAAAATCCTCTGTACTGTCTTTAACCGAAGCTCCTATCAATAAAAATTTGGACTTCCCGTTGAAGTGGGAAGAGGAAGCAGTTAAATATTTGGGGGTCTGGCTTAGCAGAGACCTTCAGCTCATTTGGAGTCTCAACTTTGGGAAACAGTTAGACTGGTTCTTGGATAGAATTAAATTCTGGTCCGCCCTCCCTCTGTCGCTAGCAGGCCGAATAGCAATACTTAAAATGGTCGTCCTCCCTAAATTCTTATATCTCTTTGTGAATATACCTATCCCGTTAACACAGGCCTTTTTTAAGCAGTTGCGTTCTGCAGCAATATCCATGGTCTGGGCGGGCGGTCAGCCACGGGTGAGTTGGGACATCCTCACGCGTCCGCTATCTAGAGGCGGCTTGGGGGCCCCTGACTTTGAGTTGTACGCCCTGAGTGCGCAGGCCCAATTCTTACATTACTGGATTTATCCAACCCCATTTCAACCGCATGTGGCGACGGAACGAGACATAGCGGATGGGATTCCGTTGCACGCAGCGGTGTACTACCCCTATCGTAGAACCCCAAAAGAAATAAACACTGTGGAGACGGTCAGGTGGGCCTGGGAGGGCTTGAGACACCGCGCCCAAGTACCTTTGCTGTATGCTCCCTCGGTGCCAGTGGCTCATCATCCCAACTTCCCCTTTTACACGACAAAGGTGCCATAGACAGAGCTCACACCATGGGAATTAAAACAATGGGGGACTTATATCCGGCGGAGTCGTTTTTGCCAGAACCTGACATACAACTGGGGGCCCTACACCATTACTGGAGAGGTTCCTGCTCCATCAACTTAAAGCTATCTGCAAGAAACTAAATGTTTCCTTTCCAATTCCCCACCCACGCTACACCCTCTGGCTAACCTACTTGCCTCTCCGTCACCGAGAAAATTGGTCACCAGACTTTATACTAGTACACAATCATACATGCCATGGTCAGATCCTGGGGCATTTCAACAGTGGCGCGAGGATCTTCCCGACCAACTCACGGACGAAATATGGTCCTTCTGCTGTTTGCAAATGAAACACTTATCTCCCAATTATAGGCTGAGATTAATACATTTTAAATTTCTACATCGATACTACCACACCCCACTACATCTTTTTAAAATAGGACTACGCGCCACGTCATCCTGCTGGAAATGTAGGCGAGAGGGCGCCGCCTTTTGCACGTGGCCTGGGAATGCCCTGTCGTCTCTCGGTATTGGGAGGAGGTATCGGTAATAATTGAAGCCATCACTGGCCAGACATTGGGCTGCTCTCCACTGATCCTGCTACTGGGATATGTGGAACAATATAAATTAGAAAGCCGTCGCTTAATTGCAATGCTGTTGGTCCTTGCTCGACGTCGCCTGGCCATACACTGGGGATCACCGGTTAAACCGCTAGTAAAAACTTGGATAAAAGATGTGGTGTACTGTCAAGAGCAGTTGGCGAGCTACTGGGATCTAATGCCTACAGCGTCACGTCCTAAAGACATCTGGGTCCCATTTGTGGAGTGGCTGCGAACCTGGGGGGAACTCTAACGAGGAGGTCACAACTGTCTCAGTGGGAGAGGATCATGCTGAATCTGTAGAGTAAATGTGATGACCTACATGGGTGATGCGCTAGCCGTATGCTACGCTCAATGCACTGTAAACAGGCCCTGCAGAATGTTATGTTATGGCTCTGGATGTAATATTAGAAAACTAGACTGTTATGTTGTAATATGCCAAAGAAAAGCAAAATGCTAATGTTTTATGTGCCGCGTGGGGGCCGAGACTACCTACATCTGTGTATTATGCTATAAGCTGTACAAATTCATGCCTGTGCTGAAGTGGTGTACATATATTTACTTGAATCACAGCATCTCTCATAAAATCATAAATAAAGTTAAAAAAAAAAAAAAGGCCCGCTCCAACCTTTAACGAAAGGGGGGGACCTTTAATGGCCGGTAGACCCCGCTATGGCGGGGTCTAAGGCTATTAGAACATTCAGCCACCAGAGGGCAGAATGTTCTAACTTGTAAAACAAAGGCCTAACGGAGCTTGAGGGGGTTGAAATCCACTCGGGCTCCGTGAGGCCTTTGTTCACAGCAACAGCTGTGAAAAATCATTGGAATGTTGATGCTCAAGGCTTCTACCAGCCATTTGAAGCCCGGAGTACTCCATTGTCTTCAATGAAGCGCTCAGTATTCCAATGTCCAAATACTGGTTGATGCATACTGGATGATGAAACAAAGTGGTAGAGGACTGATTGCAGTCTGTCCTTAGATGAAGGTGACTATTTCATCTTAAATCAACTACATGAAGAACACAGAATTGATTTGATGATGATTTCAGCTCCTCATCCGTCTTTGGGACAACCCCACAGCAGTACACTCAGTCAGTCCTTCAGGAATAAAATATATGATCTAAGATAGCTCCAGGGTTAGAAAATATTCAGCTAATTGAATCTGTGCACAGAACCAAGGAAAGGGAGCTGGCAGATGAAAAAAATGTTTAATGAACTTGATGATTTACGTAATCTTCTGTCCACGTTGCTTCTTACAATAAAGTAAGGATGAAAAATTCATTAAAGATTCAAGCACAACCTATAGGCAAGCTATGAATCAGGCCTGGAAAATCTCCATTAATCGTATTGCAGTAAATTGGGTTCTTGAGAACAGGGTGTGAGGACCTGTCAGATACGAGTCAGAAACATAACATACTGAATTATAAACAAAAAGCTCCTTTGCAGGAACTGCTCTGCACACGTCCGTTACTCCGTTTACAAACATGCAAAGATTCACTGGCAAAATATTAAAACCCTAAATATCGCAGTAAAAAAATATTGTGTCAAAAATATTGAGCACAAAAATACTAATTTTCCTTTACCTATAATGCAAATTACAAAAAGATCGAAAAAACATCGTTTTACACAAATATTGAAAAATATATACAATATCGTTTTTTAAGATATATATATTGTGAAACATAGCAAACACTAAATATATTAACATGTAACAGTAATATAATGTAAATTAAATATATATAAATAATACAAAAATATAAATACATGCCTATTTAAACAAACACACACATATATATATATGTGCGTATGCCTATTTACACGTATAAAGTGTAAAACTATTATTAAAATAATAGCATTAATTTAAATTTTATATATATATATATATATATATATATATTTTATTTTTTGTCATGAACCAAGTAATCACGCTCTCTCAGGATATTCCAAAGAATTACATTTTATTTCAGTTACGCGTTTCGGGGAACGAGCGTTCCCGAAACGCGTAACTGAAATAAAATCTAATTCTTTGGAATATCCTGAGAGAGCGTGATTACTTGGTTCATGACAAAAACAATTACCCGGTAAGCTTCGCGGGACACGCTCCATTTTGCAATGCGATGAACAATATATATATATATATATACTGAAAAAAAGCAAAGGTTACAGGGACGTTATAGTAAGAAAAGAAAATGTAAAAAAGCTTAGAAATTCACTGAAAAAAACCAATGATTACAGGGACGTTATAGTTAGGTTTAGATTTTACATACACAAAACCATAGAAATTCAGCAATTATAGTTATGGTTATCTCAAGTAACAATAATTTGTGCCCTAAGGTAACTATAACTCACCCCCTGCCATGCACAGTTTTCTCATCAATATTTTCACTACAAATGTTGCAGTGATTTTATCAATGATGTCATAGAAGATGTCATAAGTGATGTAATATGTGGGGTAATTAGCAGGGTATGGCGAGGGTATGAGTTATAGTTACCTTAGGGCAAGAGTTATAGTTACTTGAGATTGATATGACTATAACTATGAATGCTGAATTTCTATGGTTTTGTGTGTGTAAAATCTGAACCAAACTATAACTTCCATGTACCCTTTGCTGTTGTCAGTGAATTTCTACGTTTTTTAAAATTTTATTTCCTAACTATAACGTCCCTGTAACTTTTTTTTGTGAATTTCTAAGGTTTTTTTAATTCTATTTCATAACTATAACGTCCCTGTTACCTTTGTTTTTTTCAGTGAATTTCTATGTTTTTTTTAATGCTATTTCCTAACTATAATGTCCTTGAGGGGGTGTGTGAGTGGTTGTGTGGGTGTGTGAGTGTGTAATGTGTGTGTGAGTGTGTGTGTGTGACTGTGTGGGTCATTGAGTGAGTGTGGGAGTGGCTGTGTGGGTGTATGAGTAGGTCTGTGAGTGGCTGTATGGGTGTGTGAATGGTTGTGTATATGTGTAAGTGGGTGTGTGAGTGGATG
The DNA here is from genome assembly GCA_963921515.1 of Calotriton arnoldi. NCBI lineage: Eukaryota > Metazoa > Chordata > Amphibia > Caudata > Salamandridae > Calotriton > Calotriton arnoldi. The sequence continues at coordinate 38,690 of CAWUFW010004596.1, read as the reverse complement.
TGTGAAAGCTGTGTGGGTCTGTGAGTGTGTGTGTGAGTGGTTTTGAGTGTCTATGAGTCGGTATGTGAGTGGTTGCATGAGTGTGTAAGTGGGTGTGTGAGTAGGTGTGTGGATCTCTGAGTGAGTGTATTTTTTTGTTTTTTAAATTGGAGTCTCAATCTGCGGATCCACCCGAATTCACCCAAATTCGGGGAGGATTCAGGGAGGATCCGTGGCTCCTCATGAGGTAAAAAATAAAGGTTTTTGGACCATACCTTGTCCATGAGGGTATCCTCACAGACCCCTCCATTAGTCCCATGGGGTCATGGTATCTCTACCTTGACCCCTTCTATCACTTTTTAACTTTATTTTCCCAGCTGGGAACCGAGTCCCGATGAACAAAATGGTGGCCTCAACTTTCCTCTCAGGTTGAGGCCAGCCAATTACTGCATTGTTTTTGGCGTGTGGATTCATGAATTCAAGAAGGATCTGAGGAGGATCCATGGATGATCCGCGTCCCTATATATACAAAGTTGGATTTCAGCTAATATCTTGAAAACACCAAATCACACAAAGGTATCTTTCTGGACCAAGATCTAACTTTCTACCACATTTGGTGTAATTCCGTTCAGCGGTTCGGCTGTAGTCGTGTCTAAAATCCCTATGAGAAATAAGATGGGAAATGCACTTTTTTGACCCCCCTTTTTTCTTGACCCCCACTTGATGGATCACCCCGAAACTTTCCGTGCACAAGAAGAATCAATGGGCAATTTTTTGGGAACATTTTGTGAAGATTTGTCAAACGGCGCCAAAGATATAGGCAAGTCAAAAAAACTTCCTATTGAAACTAGGTCACAACTATAACTACCTACTGGCGACCGCCAGGAGGGTAAATATATATATATACTCACTGAAAAAAACCATAGGTTTCAGGGACGTTATAGTTAGTTGGACATTTCACTCATACAAAACCATAGAAATTCCCCCGTTATAGTTAGTTCAGCTAACTATAACTCGCGCCCCCGCAATGCACTGCTGATGACGTCACATATTACATCACTTATGACATGGTCAGTGACATCACTGATGACATCACTGATGACATCTCAAATGACATCACTGATGACATCACTGATGACATCCTCCAGTGACTGTGTGTTTCTGTAAAGTTTAAATATGTGTAATATATATAGGGAAAGGCGTATTGAAGAATGAGTGGTTGTATAAGTGTCTGAATGGATGATTTAGTAAGTGCGTGACTGACTCTATAAGTGAGTGATTAAACATATCTTACTGAATGCTTGGTTTAGTGACGAAACTGTGTGAATGTCTGTATCCGTCTATCTGTTGATGTGTAAGCGGCTGCATGGGTTTGTGAATAGCTACATGAGTGTCTATATGGGTTATGGATTGGTTGTCTGAGTATCTGTATGGATGCCTGAGTGTTTTTCTGGGTGGGGGTGTGTGACTCTGTGCATAGAGGTGTGAGTGGGTGATTCACTGGGTGCATGGTTTCAAGAGTGCATCTGTGATGGACTGTATGGGTGGGTGAGTGTGTGTATGGGTATATTAGTGAGTGAATGTATATCTCAGTGGTACATGTGTGAGTAACTACATATGTGAAAGGCAGTATATATGTGTGTTGGAGTATATAAATGGCTATAAGTGAGAGTGTGTGATTGTGAGAGTGGCTGTATGGATGAGTGTGTGCTTGTATCAGTGATTGTATAAGAGCGTAAGAATGTGCTAGTATTTGTATGAGTAAGTGAGCTGGTGTGTGTATAACTGTATAGGTGAGTAAATGGGAGTGTTATTAATTATTTCCATGACTGACTAGGTGTGTGAGTACCTCTATGGATGAATGGCGGTGTGTCAGTGTCTGTATAGCTGTATGAGTGCATATGATAGTCCTGTACTGAGTGACCGTAAGTATGAGTGACTGTACGGGTGAGTGAGTGGATGTATGTGTATACCTAAGAATCAGTGAGTGGGTATGTAGTTATTGGTGTTGGAGTGTCTATGGTTTAGATGAAGGCAGTCTGTAATTTAGAGTGGGTGTGTCAAAGGTTATATTAGGGTGTGAGAAGATGCATCAAATTATCACATGGATGATGTCATGAGTGATGTCATCAGTGATGTCATTTGAGATGTCAACAGTGATGTCATCAGTGATGTCACTGACCATGTCATGAGTGATGTAATATGTGACGTCATCAGCAGTGCATTGCGGGGGCGCGAGTTATAGTTAGCTGAACTAACTATAACGGGGGAATTTCTATGGTTTTGTACGAGTGAAATGTCCAACTAACTATAACGTCCCTGAAACCTATGGTTTTTTCAGTGAATTTCAAAGGTTTTTAAAATGCTAATTTCTAACTATAACGTGCCTGAAACCTATGGTTTTTAAGTGAATTTCAAAGGTTTTTTAAATGCTAATTTCTAACTATAACGTGCCTGAAACCTCTGTTTTTTTAGTTGAATTTCAAAGGTTTTTAAATGCTAGTTTCTAACTATGCCTAGAGAGGTAGGACATGTGAAGAAAAAGAAAAAACGCACAGAAAAAAGCAAAACAAATGCAGAAACAAGCAACAGAAGTCCACAAAGACGAAGAAAAGTGCAGGAAGAAGAAAGACATGTGCAGAAAGAATCAACAGAGGAGCAGAAAGAGGCCTTGTTGCAAAATCATCCTGTGCCCACAACTTTTTCAGACGGGTACTGGTGATAACTGGCCATGACTAACCAGGCCTAGAGCCAGTGCTGTGCTAAAAGACACTTAGAATACAGTGAAAACACCTACATACACTAGGGAACACTATGCGTTAGGGTACCCCTCTGATTAGCATGACCTCCTCTGTAAGTCCCTAGTACATAATAGGGCAGGGGGATTAAAACTAAGTAACTAACTTGTCACATGAGGGCCTACCCCCTCCCTTCACTACTGTGCAAACGCGCCCCATGGCGCGTTTTAAGTTGGGGGATAAAGTCCCCTTGAATCCTGAGGGTCCCTGGGGCCCAACTAGCCCACCAGGTACCTCCAGTAAGCACTACAGAGCCGTGTTGCAGAGAGGTGGTCCGAGGCCACGCCCCTTTTTACACCTCTCTGCAACGCAGCTCTGTGGCGCTAACTGGAGGTACCTGGGGCTGCGGGAGGGCCGAGTGCCCTCCCGCACCATTTTTAATTCAAAGCAAAAACAGCAAAAACAGAAGGGTAATACTGTTCCTGGAGTGGTAAAAGGCTTTGGCAATTTTACAGCTCGGCAAGGATAGCACTGTGCTAATCCTATGCTTAAAGACTTTGCTGTAAAAATGGCAAAAGACTTTGTCCTTTTCTATCTCGGCGTGGATAGCACTGCGCTAATCCTATGCTTAAAGACTTTGATAGAAAAGCAGACATTTGAGGTGAGCAATTTTAGAGTGTCGCTGGTGTTGAGAGTGCTCTTACTGGAGCTGCTTTCCACCTAAACTTGAGAACTACCCAGAGTTCTCTGCTTCTGTTTTTGCATAATTTATTCGTCACTCTATGCCTGAAAGGGTTTTGTTTTGACTTATACTGGGTGCTCCCTTGTGTCTGGACAAAGCTATACCTCTCTGAAGAGCTCTAACGAGAGCGAAACACGTGTCAGGGGTTGCTTTTATTCATTTCAGGTTGGCTTGGATGGTATTTTACCAATCCAAAGCTGTAATACTGTTCCTGGAGTGGTAAAAGGCTTTGGCAATTTTACAGCTCGGCAAGGATAGCACTGTGCTAATCCTATGCTTAAAGACTTCGCTGTAAAAATGGCAAAAGACTTTGTCCTTTTCTATCTCGGCGTGGATAGCACTGCGCTAATCCTATGCTTAAAGACTTTGATAGAAAAGCAGACATTTGAGGTGAGCAATTTTAGAGTGTCGCTGGTGTTGAGAGTGCTCTTACTGGAGCTGCTTTCCACCTAAACTTGAGAACTACCCAGAGTTCTCTGCTTCTGTCTTTGTATATATATATATATGTGTGTGTGTTTGTGTGTAAATATACAAAAAAATGAAAACTGCAATAAATAAACTGGGAAAAGTAAAAAAAAATACCAATTTAATTACACATAAAAATTAAGCAATTTAAAAGAATACATTTTACTAAAAATATATTATATATTGCAAACATTACTAATTGAAAACATACAATTTTAAATGCACAGAAACATAATAATAATAATATAATTTTAAATATAAACAAAGCTATAAAATTCTAGGAATAATACATATACTATTCCCACTCCAGTCTGTGCAACAGTAGGGAAAGCGTTGGACTCAGGAGGAGTAACATTTACTATTCCCACCCCAGACTGTGCAACAGTAGGAAAAGCGTTGGATTCAGACGGGGTAAAATTTAATATTTCCACTCCAGTCTGTGCATCAATAGGGAAAGCATTGGACTCAGGAGGAGTAGAATTTACTATTGCCTCTCCAGTAGGTTAAGCGTTGGATTCAGGAGGGGTAAAATTTACTATTCCCACTCCAGTGTGAGCAACAGTATGGAAAGCGTTAGACCCAGAAGGGGTAACATTGACTATTCCCACTCCAGTCACTGCAACTTTAGGGAAAGCGTTAGACTCAGGAGGGGTAAAATTTACTATTGCCACTCCACTCTGTGCAACAGTAGGGAAAGCGTTGGATTCAGGAGAGTTAAATTTACTATTCCCACTCCAGTCTGTGTAACAGTAGGGAAAGCGTTGGACTCAGTAGAGGCAAATATTACTATTCCCTCTCCATTCGGATCAACAGTAAGGAAAGCATTGGACTTAGGAGAGGTAAAACTTAATATTCCCACTCCAGTCTGTGCAACAGTAGGGATAGCATTGGACCAAGGTGGGGTAACATTTACTATTCCATTTCCAGACAGTGCAACAGTAGGGAAAGTATTGGACTCAGAAGGGGTAGAATTTACTATTACCACTCCAGTTGGTGCAAAACTAGAAAAAGCTTTGGACTCAGGAGGGGTAACATTCACTATTCCCACTCCAGTCAGTGCAACAGTAGGAAAAGCATTTGACTCAGGAGGAGTAAAATTGACTATTCCAACTCCAGTGGGTGCAACAGTAGGGAAAGCATTGGACTCAAGAGGGTGTAAAATTTACTATTTCCACTCCAGTCTGTTCAACAGTAAGGAAAGCGTTGGACTCAGAAGGGGTAAAACTTACAATTCCTACTCCAGTCTGTGCAACAGTAGGGACAGTTCTTCACTTCAAACACATACCTTATTTTAATACAAGTATTAATTTCCTAAAATTATAAAACTATTAACTTAAAATTAAATATATACATTACAAAAACAATTATACAATTAAAATAAGTATACATTTATTAAATAACTAACATAAGAATTTTTTTAATTTAATCATTATTTCATTAAATTCCCCACACTACAGGCCCACATACCTAGCAACGCACATTTAATATATATCTAAATTAAAAAATTATACTAATTACACAATTTACATAATTAATTAACAATTAATTAAATAATAATACATAAATAATTTATAATGAATCCATTATTATTTAATTAACTTCCCACCCTATACCCCTACAAACCCAACAACCTGCCCCTAAAATATAAAATAAAAAATTCTAATAATTACACAATTTATATAATTAATTAGCAATTAATTAATTAATAATGTATCAATAGTTAATCAATTATTATTTAATTGACTTCCCACTCTGTACCCCTCCAAACCCAAAAACCCTTACCTAAAATATAACTTAAAAATATTAGTTAAATAATTTACGTACTTAATAATTAATAATTAATTAATATTAAGTTAGAACAATTATGTATGTATTATAAATAATTAACTTCCCATCCTGTACCCCTACAAATCTCAAAACCTGCTATGACATAATAAATTACTATTTTACAATTACATTAAAAATATAAATAACCTAAAATTACAAACTATATTTAAAAACATTAACAACAATTACACAAACAATATAAAACATATACAATTAAAATACAATTTAAACACAAAGGGGCCCATTACGATACTTGGCGTAAAAAAATCCGCCAGGCATGGAAGCGGCAAAAATCCGCCCGCACACACCGCCTGAACACCGACCACGCCATTATGAGTACACAAACCGAAAACCGCCATCGGCGGAAAAATCACACAAAATACCGCCCGCCATCGTCCGAGTCGGAGTCAAACCGCCCGCCACGGACGGAAACACGCATGACAACACAAAACCGCCCGCCCACACGGCCGACACACCGCACGTGAAATTACGATCGCACCGCCATGAGCGCGGAAAAACAACAAATATACCGCCCGCCAGCGCAAACAACGCCGATGAGAATCGACACGGCAGAAGCCATGGCGCCAACGTACCTGCACAGAAACCATCCGCACGCAAAACCAATAGCACACAACATGGCCAACAAGTCCACACAGCAAGGCACGCACAAATACACAAGCACAGTACACATCCCGAAAACACCCCCCGGACAAACAAAAAATACAAAGGCCAGAACCCCAGACACAACACACCTGAAAACAACAGACCATGAGGACACACCCACATAGGTGAGTACAAAAGCAGCACTCCCACAGACCACAACCCCTTGCTACATTGCAAACCAGAGAGGAGAGGAGAGGACACAGTGACACAGCAAGGACAGCAGCACACCACAGAAACGCACACATCACTACCACCACCACCACCACCACCACCACCACCAAACACCACCACCACCACCAAACACCGGCACCACAAACCCCCTGCACATTACACAACACACACCGCACCAGCACCACAAACACCATGGCACCACAAAGGATGCCCAAGTTCACGCCCATGGAGCTGACGGTCATGGTCGACGAGATCATCAAGGTGTACCCACAAATCTATGGGAACATGGTCCAGCACACACCACTAGCCACCAGAAACAGAATGTGGAACCGGATCGTAGACCAGGTCAATGCAGTCGGGACCCTGCCCAGGAACAGAGTCGAGATAAACAAACGTTGGAATGACGTAAAGAGCCTGGTCAAGAAGAAGGAGGGCAAAAACAGAGAGCTGGCTGCCGTCACTGGCGGAGGGAATCCCGCGCTCTTTAAGACCTTCAAAGCGTGGGAGGAGAAGGTGCGAGTCGTAATCCATCCGGAGATCCTCGCCGGATTAGCAGAGGGAGTGGAGGCTGGTAAGTACAAACTAATGTATACTAGCACACCGCTATGTACTCACATGCGCAACTACCATGCCACAGCTCCCAGGGACAAACACCCCCATGTCCAGCACACAATACACAACACAACACACGCACATGCAACAGACACTACCACACACAGCCCAAACCGAACAACTGTAAGATGCGTGGGGACATGTGTACACTAAGCCAGCCACGTAACCACCAACAGGTCCCCAAATATGCCAGAAGCGCCACAACGAGCACCCACCACACCCATGTGTCCGCCACAGCTGCACTAACCGACAAGTAACAGGTAAGTGGCAGGAACACAAAGTGCAGTGGGTGGGACGGTGGACAGCCCAAGTACAACACACACCAGGCCCCAGTCCCACAGCACAGCAAGGAGGAGCATCCCCCACACCCCACAGCCACGTGTCAGCCACGGCAGTGCACAACGACAGCCGAAAGGCAGACATCACGGTCCACAGCAATCGGTGTCAGTGGGTGTACAGCCACCCCCACGACCCACTACACCCCCCACCCCCACAGACCTGCAACATGGAGCACCCCCGCTTAGAGCCATGTGGCATCCAGTACAGTGCACGCACGAACAACTTGCAGGTGGGAAACTGGACAGGGCTGGATTACTGGAGGCATGAGGACCATAACACCACCAACACATGGGACATGTCACGTAGCAGACGAACACGCAGCACCGCCCACCATCACGAACAAGTGAACAATGTGCACACGGACATGAACAACAGACTCACACCCCACATGACCCATCACAGACATAGCAACACCCAAGGAGCCACGTCTGCATGCACAAGCCACACTGAATATAGTCCCACACGGCAGCCACTGTGCAACTCATCACACACAACCGAAACACCATTGAAGTCCTGTCCATGTAGCCCCCACTGCCTGTCAACCCCACACCCCACAACTACGCCTATGTAAGACAAACAACACTAGACGCAACAGAGCGGAACAACAGAAATGCACACGAACACCACTGAACCCATCAAACTCACAGACACACCATGCACATACAACATACCATCCATCCAATCCGTCAGCCCCAGTCACATGAAAGGCATGTCATCCGCACAGCTGCCACACATACAGCAGTCACGCTAAGACACATGCCCATGACCAACCATGTGCCAGAAGTCAATTAAGCGCACGACACACTGTGAGCAACAACACACAACATGGGCCACACCCCCCGAGCACTGCAGTGATGCACATGGCACAGGGCAGCACGCACACCAAGGAGATGGGACAACTGCAATACGTTGGCTGGCACACAACTATCACTCACTCATAACGATGCGTCCAATGCCATGTCCAGTAACCACAACAGACAGCAAATATGCAGGGCATGTCAGGCATGCACACACCTCAGACCATGCACTGTCATGCTGCCACAACACATATCACGTTCGGCACCCATGGCTCACAGCATGTACCCCAAAAGCATGTCCCCTCCCAAATGCGAATCTGGGGCATGGCCCCCATGTTGCCATATGCGTTCCTAAGCGTTCCATTTGAACCCCAAAAGCATATCCCCTCCCAAATGCGAATCTGGGGCATGGCCCCCATGTTGCCATATGCGTTCCTAAGCGTTCCATTTGAACCCCAAAAGCATATCCCCTCCCAAATGCGAATCTGGGGCATGGCCCCCATGTTGCCATATGCGTTCCTAAGCGTTCCATATGAACTCCAAAAGCAAAGTACAAACCAGACCCAGGATGGGCCAGGAGCCCGCATACACCAGAGTCACAATGAGTAGGGGCACAGCAACACACCCATCGGCATGGCCAATCCGTCCCATGCCACATGTGCACAGCACACAGTCCCATTGCCTAGCACACACAACTACAGATGCCACAGCCACACACTCGCCTCCGGGAAACCCATGTACGAGATTGCACGAACTGCCAATGTCAGACGACTAATACATACTTCGCCAGGTGCAACACAATAACAAATCTCATTCTCTCCACAGGTGACGAACTGCTGGACGCTGGGGATGGAGACAGCAGCCAGCACAGCCAGCCTACAAGCCCCCAACGAGGACACACGGATCTGGAGGATCTGTCCACCTCTTCGGACACGGACCACCAAGCTGGCCCATCTGGCGTGGCAGGGCCCAGCCGCTCCCCAGGACCCCTCCTACCCACCAACCCATCATCCAGGGACGCTGAACAGTCCCAGTCCCCTGCTGCCACTGTCGTTGCGGCCACACCCACGGTCATTGCGGCCACTACCACTGCCGCAACCGCCACCATCGCCGCACCGACCACCACCGCCTCCACCACCACCACGTCTTCGCTGGCACCAGCCCCAGCGCAGGTGGTGGCCCGGCCGACTGGATCCACCCTGGGAGCCACAGCGAGGACCGTGGTGTGCAATGTGGCTAGTGGGCAGGCCGGTGGCAGCAGGACTGGTAGGAGGAGCAGGGTCAGGGAAACGCCAGCCTCCCCTGGGAGCCATGCCCTGCCACAAATGGCCAGAGTCCTTGGGGCCTATGAAGAGGCCCAAGGACAATGGGCCAGGTCTGCTACTGACACGCGGGAGGTGCTGGGGGTGCTGAGGTCCATGGACGCCCATATGGGCCAATTCGTGTCCCGTATGGACCAACTCGTGGACCTCATGGGCCAGCTGGTGGTGGCGGTGGGGTCACAGGCAAGGCCAGCAACACCACCTCCGCCACCACCTGCTAGGGCGCAGGGTCGGCCAGCAGTGTCCACTTCCCCTGCGTCCACAGCCAGTGAGCACACCTCACCCACCACCAGCAGGTCGCCACCACACACCCCCTCCCAAACGTGGAAGGGGCCGTCCGAAGAGGAAACAGATCTCCCGGGAGGAATTCGCACGCTCCAGTCGCAAGTGAGGCAGCCAGCCAGCCTTCCGCCAGCCTTCCTTGACCAGCCACTGCATTGACTTGCTCTACGATCCCACTCCACACAGCCAGCTGGATGGCATGTGTGTGTTGGACTATGGACATAGAACCAGTGGGTACACCCTGATCATCACGCAGCCATGACCGACAGCTCATTGTCACTGCACGCACCACTTTTGTCATCACCTTACACACAATCACATGTCACAGTTTGTAATAAATGCACCTTTTTCACTAACTGCTGTTTGTGCCCTGTGTTTTATTTGTACGGAATACAACGGCCACCTTGGGCGGAAGGGCACCTGATGCGTGGCATGGCAATGGAATCCGGAGGGCCTGTAAGGACCTAGGGGTGGGAGACAGAACAGGAGCACATTCAATGAGTGTGTCACACACCCATCACACAGTACATGTCAACAACTACAAGCAATGTACACACATCGCACGGAGCAATAGGGCACAATGCCACAGTCACCAACAGTGGCATACTACCCTGGCCATGGAGCGTTGACACACTGCACGCAGTGAACATACGGCCACCCTGACACAGCACACACACACCTGCACAGATACAGACACATCATCCGTCGTACATGGACACTCACCGTCAAGTGAAGTAGCGGGCGATGAGCTGCTGGCGCACATTCCCAGCTTCCTCCTCTCCGCTGTCCACCTCACTCGAGCTGTCCTGGTCTGCGGGCTGGGGCCCTGGTTGATCTCCGTCATCCACAATGAGGGGGATCTGCTTCCGAATGGCCAGATTGTGCAGCATGCAGCACGCCACCACTATCTGGCACACCTTCTGTGGGGAGTACGCCAGTGCACCCCCGGTGCGGTCCAGGCACCTGAACCTGGACTTGAGGAGGCCAAAGGTACGCTCGACCACACGTCTGGTCCTCCCATGTGCCTCATTGTATCGATCGTCTGCTGGGGTGCGAGGATTCCTCAATGGACTGAGCAGCCATGCCCCATTCGGATACGCAGAGTCACCTGGGTGTGAGGGACACAGAGAACCGTAGCTATTCCAACTGGACAGGGGACAGCATCGCACAACCAGCACGCTACACCACTCCACATACTCACCGACAATACAGGCACGATCCTGTTGCAGATTGGCCATCAGTCGTGGCAAGATGCTGTTGCGCATTATGTGTGCGTCATGTGCCGAGCCTGGAAACTTGGCACACACGTGGGTGATCACCATGTCCGCAAGGCACACCACTTGCACATTCAGGGAGTGCGTGTGCTTCCTGTTGCGGTACAGGTGCTCAGTGGCCTGTGGTGGAACAAGGCCAACATGAGTGCAGTCAATGGCTCCCACGACGTGTGGGATTCTGCCAAGGGCATAGAATGCACCCTTCACTGCCGCCAATTCACGAGCCCTGGGGAAGCGGATGTACCTGTTCCGGTACAGCATCATGGCTGCCAGTACATCCCTCAGCACCTTGCTGAACATGGGCTGGGACATCCCTCCTCCACTGCCCACTGTGTGCTGGAATGACCCAGTGGCGAAGAAATGCATGGCGGCCATCACCTTAGCCGTGGGGGTGACAGCAGTCGGATACACCCTGCGGGGACGGAGATGGGGCTCTAACATGGCACACAGTCAATGCAGAGTTGGCCTGTCCAGCCGAAACTTCCTGATTACCTCTGTATCGTCCATGTCCGCCAGCAATTGGTATGGGCGGTCAATGTTCGGTCTCCGCCTGGGTTAAATGGCAGAGGACACATGTCAAAGCAACACGGCACATAGCAATTTCGCATACACATCACTGACATGACTGAGCAAGCACATGAGCCACAGCCCAGCTGTCAAGCTGGGACGGCACGGCCACAATACACTTACACAGGTCTCCAAACAATGGCAATGGCAAGTGAGACATACCACTGCCATGTGCATGCACATGGGGATCTAGGCCCCAATGACTTGCGGGGCGTGCTGATGGGGACTGACTGCATATTCGTCAAGCGGCAACGCCACGGCAACATGAGTGTCTGCTGAGCATGGAACTGCTTCCGAGGCTGGATGAGTATGGCACACGACGACGACGATGTGGGCACGGGCTGAGCGGCCAATACAAGTGGGACCTGTGGCACGAGGGGATATGAGACAGTAGTAGGTGTCAGCACTGCACCCTATGTACAGCACTGTACGGATCACAGCTCCCGAAACATTGACTGGTGTCCACCGTGACAGCCCCATGCCAAGACGGCTGTGTGCTTGCAGTCACACGTCACAGGTGAGAGGTTACATTGCACGTGCCAGGTGGCAGACGTACATAGTGGGAGCTGGCATGTGTGTGCATGTGTCTCCTGTTCAGGATCCACCAGATGGGCGCTGACTCTGTACTGACCATTGGACACAGCATGTTCCGTGGAAGGCTTGTGTGTGTGGGATGGTGGCACTGGATGTGCCTCCGTTGGGTGGGGGGCCATGCACAGGGCGGGTACGTCGATGATTGCGCATTGTTGGTCACGGTGGGTGCACCAACTAAGATGTGTTGCCCTGTGTTCAATTCCTATGTCCGCATGATGATGGACTGTAGATGTGGGCAGACTACACATTGGTCGATGTGCTGTCTATATGCATGTGCCTTCACACCAGGCACAGCTGCCCCTGCACATGTGACCCCTGCTGGACTCGCTGCTGGGTCTGTGGAGCTGATGCACCTTCTGCGTGTGGGGCGGACAGCTCTCCTCACTTCCCTCATTGCGCATGTCATGACTTTGCCGCAGGTGACATGGATCATGGAGGGCCCACATGTACGCGTGGGTAGGCTACACATGATTGTACACTGGTCGCCATCCCCAGTCAGTGTTTCGAATGGGAAGGTTGTCGTGCTGGTGGTATGTTCGATGTGGCGGATGGGCGGGCCTAGGTGCGGGCTTACATTCCGGACATGGGGGGTAGTTGGATTGGCGACTAGTTGCAGTACACACGGGACACGTCTCTTCCTTTCCACATCTGGGTCATCCCTTGTACTTACTGACAGTGATACAGTCATCTTCGCCCCAGCCCTCATGTCCTCCCCTCGCTCCCCCAATATGAATGCTCACCTGCGAGGCTAGCGCCTGCACAGGCAGCCCCAAGCTCGCACCAGAGAGGGCAAGGAGTGTATGTGTGGGTCCAGTTGCACGAGTGGGCTGTCTCAGGGTATGATGTGTGGCGGGACGCCGTCCACCTGCGTGGTGCCCCAAATGGAGACCCGGCCTGCATGGACTATGCATCACAGTCTTCGCCTTCCGGATCCGCCACCTGCGACACCCAGTGGCTGTGGCTGCCCTTGCGGCCAGGCCGCGTCCGTCTGTGGCTGATGGCCCACACATTCACTCTTTGGCCTCTCTGGGGAGGGCTCGGGGTGGTGGCGCACGCGCTTGCACTTAGTCGCAATGGCATGTGGCGTGGTTGGTATGATGGGCAATGGATGGGATGGTGCGAGCCACCTCCCGTGACGTCTGTGCTGCTCGTGCTGTGGTGCGTCCCCCTACACTTCCATTTGACTTGTGCCATGCTAGTCGTTGAGGTTCTATTGCCTGCGTGATATGACCAGGAGGAGCGCGAGGAGACCTCTCACACACCATGCTCCACTGCCATCCCGTGCCCTGTATCGCCTGTGCGGATTGACTATGTTGGGGTTGCACCTGGTCGACTGGGGCTGTGTGTGCCTTGTCCAAGGGGCATGGCGGGCGCACAACAGGATCCAGCTTGTCCACAGAGGGTGGGCTGAGGTGCGCCTGGTACCGCTTTGTACGTGTGCCCGGCTGCTGTGCACACACGTGTTCACTCCCCCCGACATGTGTCCTCTCACAATGCCCAGGGAAGCGGTGGTGTACTGTTCATGACCCCTCCCAACACGGCGTGCTCCAACTTGGCATGTGCGCATCTACCCGTCGCACCCACCCACCTGAGCACTGCGTCCATACGACTTCACACGACACATGTGTGTCTTCCACAGTAGTGCTACTCATTTGCGTTGACATCCAATACCAGTGGACTACATGGTCATGTCACGACTGCCGTGTACTTCACATACTCTCATCCTCTCTCATTCGTACTTGTGAAATGAGTCAGCGAAAACAGTTTTGGTTTCAAACATTATATTGAGTCTTCTGTCCTCTGTGATGCAGTATAGTGGACACTACTGGCAGCGGAATACATGTTGAGGATATACTGAGCATGATAACAAATGGGATAGGGTGTGGGGTTACATCTGCTTGGCCAAGGCTGTGCTAATGTACATTTACGTATAGCTGCGGAGCTGCGGACTTTGACACAGACGGTATACATGTAGCCTACCAGACCGCTCGGCATCATGGGCACAGTCCATCTCAGTTCCATGTGACAGGTTTGCTGCGGTTGTTCCTCATGCACGCGTGCATGTGAGATGACATCAGGGCATGTGCTTGCGTGCATGCAGCGGCGTGCCACTTGTTGTTGCAATGTGGTGGTTACTGGACATGTCACAGTCACTGGGGTCGTGTTGTTGTTGTATGCACTTGTCGTCCATGCAAAGGTCCTGGTATGGGATTCCCGGGGCGGGGGTGGGAGGGGTGCAGCACCCACAGACTCCAGGCGACCTATTCATGTCCACTGAGCGGTGTGTGTGTCCATGGGCGCTGGATCCATGTCGTGTCCTGGTTGTTCGTGCAGTTCCGTCCATGTGGGTGCGATGCACAGAGCCCATGCCACTGCCTCCCACGATGCATGCGGTGTTCCTGGATGTGATGGGGAACAGTGTGCATGTCCCGGTCATATCCGATGTCATGGCGATGTCGTTGATGGTGTGGTTACAGTTGCCGGTCGTTTGGTATGGCTGTTGTGGTGGTGACTGGCCAGTCCGTGCGGAAGCTGAGCATGGGTGCGGGGTTGGACTTCATAGGTCACTCGGGGAACCTGCGTTGTGGTCCGACGTATTTACAGGTTGTCAGGTATGCGATGCCGTCCAGCAGGGCTTCCATGTCATTGGTGGTGTACATGTTTGCCAGCCAATGAAGCGGATGGTGGCTGTCAAGGTGTTGTTCGTAGGTTGTCCCTTGGAGGACCATGATGGGGCATGCTGGGTGACATTCGATGTAGCTGTTCTCGATGATCCGTCGTGTGGAGGCACAGTGGTTCCATTTCAGTGCGCGTGCGATGTTGGC
Source organism: Calotriton arnoldi (assembly GCA_963921515.1). Taxonomy (NCBI): domain Eukaryota; kingdom Metazoa; phylum Chordata; class Amphibia; order Caudata; family Salamandridae; genus Calotriton; species Calotriton arnoldi. The sequence continues at coordinate 23,493 of CAWUFW010004596.1, read as the reverse complement.
CACATACGCCATGCCCCCATAGGCAGAGCAGGCCCTGTCGTGTGCGTCCAGAGGGAGGAGTAGTGGTAGCAGGTCCGCCTTCAGACATGCCGGGTTGGAGAGGCATATCTCGACGGGATGCTGGTAGGGACACCTCCGACAGTAGAAGACGGGCATGACGCAGCTGAACAATGTGATGCGGTAAGTCAGTCGGTAACTTACATTCAGCAGGGACAGGAGATCGCATCCCAATGTATGTATCGTGTTGGTTTGGTACAGCTTGAGCTGTTCGGCGTAGTTGGGTAGGTGTGTTGCGGTTGCCATTTCGCAGCGGTTCGTAGAGGTGGCGTGCTCCGGCTGTGTGTGCAGTCTGCAATGTGCACGCTCCGGGGTTGCTGTGAGCTCTGTGTAGTCGTGGGGAGACAGGACTTGTGTTCTGTTGGCTTGTTTGGAGGACACGGGCCCTCTTCCCACATGCTTCTCAGACAGTTCAAGGTCAGTGCTGTGTGACTCCTTCCAATTAACTTGCATGTGGCCGACATGGGGGAGTGTTTTCTTCTTTCTTCCCCGTCCGTTGTGTGCTTCTGTGATATGCGCTATCTGCCCTGTGGTCGGTCTCCTCGGCATGCCTGTGTTGGTCTATTCTTGGACAATGGCTGTATTCACCGGCTTCTGTCGTAGGGCTGTGGTTTCGGTGTTGGAATGGAAGGTCATTCAGTGCTGTCTGCTCTCCCTTGTGTGGGCGGCAGGCTGCCTTTCCGCTCTGCGTTGGGCCTTGTGTGTGGATGTAATTCTTGGGCCACCTGTTGTCGGTCCCCGTGCTCTTTGGTGTTCCGTTTCATGTGTCTTGTTCATATGTGCAGGGTGGTATGGGTTTTTCAGTGTGGTACTGGCGTTCCTCTTCCCGAAGGGGCCCTGCTTCTCCTAGTTGGTGTTGCCGCCGCTGGGTGCTACGCCATGTTTGTTACACTGGGGTGTGTCCTGCAGTTGCGTGTCTTCACTGACATGTGTGCGTCGTTTGTGTGGCGTTGGGTGTTGTCCGTGAATTGGGCGTTGGGGACATGTCTGTGGCCGGCCTGTCACGTGTCATGTGCGTTCGGGGTGGGGCTGATGTGTGTGCTGCTTGGTTGTGTCCCTGTGTCTGTGTGCGACGCATGCATGGCGCTGCGGTTGGCCTCTGCGTTGTGCGCATGTGTGGCGGCGTCATCGGCGCTTTGGGGCCGTGACGGGGTGGTTGGTTCCTAGTCCCAGGTGGTGTGTACACATGTGTTCTGCGATGTTAGGATTTGGCCTGTGTGTCATATGTGGATGCAATGGTGGATGTGTAGTGTGCACGCGCTGGTGGGGGTTGTCCGCTTTTTCCGCCCTTGCACTGTGTGCGCTGTTTGCGTGCACTTGTTGTGTGTGTGCCTACCTGCGTCTCCGCGGTACGTTGCGTCCTTGGTGGTGCATCAGCAGAAGCATGGGAAGGGCCTGCAGTGCTGGATTCATGCCCGGGTGCCGCTTCTTCGTTGTCCGTGCTCTGCGTCCGTGTTTCCGCCTCTCTTTCACGTGCGGTGTCTCTTTGCCGTGGGAGCCGTTTGTTTGCGGCATCGTAATTTATGCGCCGGGCGGGACGTGTTTCGTCGGACGGTGTGTGTCAGTTATGCTGCGCCGCTACGTGTGCGGGCGCACTTTGATGGCGGACGGTATTGCTGGCTTGCCGGCGGTGTTTGGCCTGCTTTTCGCATCATAATTGTGCGGGCGTGTGGACTGCTGCGTGCCGGCGGTAACTGGTGGTTTTTGCATCCGCCAGCACGGCGGTTGTGCTTCCGCCCGCCATCGTAATGGGCCCCAAAGAAACTTAAAAAACAATAATTCTTACCTTAAACAATCGATAATTTTGGCAACGATATTTTTGCACACAATATTTCTGTACCACGATATTAAAAACACAATATTTCTGCAACTCGATATTGTTTGCTCAATATTTTGTCCGAATATCCAACAAAAGAGATTTGCACAAAAGCAACCAAAGCTGGACAGCGAATGAGATGGATCTGTCACAAAGGCGGTGAAGTTGAGCACTTAATCCCTCCAAGGTACTCATGAAAGTTTCGGGGACATATAAGGGCTAAAGTACCCCCTACCTTACATTATAAGGATATTACAAGTCACAGAGGAGTTCCATAACCACATAGAGGATGAGGCTGAAGGCTGAGTTCCTATATAAGATTATTCAACTTCGAGGTGACCTACATGTACAGCAGGGGTACTTTATGCCATATAATTCATGGTCACATGATCATCTTTCCCACAAACCACTTAAATCCTTGGTGCGTAGTTCTTTCATATGAATTAGAGAGCATGCCTGCAACCATGAAGAATACAAATAGAACCTCTAGAGCAAAATTAAACACATCAAAACCCTGTTAGATATTTGTGGCAAAAACATGTTAAAATCAGTTCAATACAAATCAGTTAAAAAAAAAAGCTGCAGTAGCTCGTAATGTGAACACCAATGTTTCATTTTTGATGCTTTAAACAGCTGCTGCATGACCTGACCTGCCTTTCACCTCAGCTGCTGGTGACTAGGTGCATCACGAGTTGACGATTATAAAACAATTTGGGATGGGCAATTATACAGGGATTTCAGAATCCCAAGTATTATGTTGCAGTAATGTGCCTCAATGCCCTGGTCTACGCTTGAGGCATCCACACTGTTGCAATTCTTTGGCACTGATTTAATAGGGTCCTCAGACGGTATCAAGAAGAATGTGTGCCAGTGCAAAACTTGGTTGGCACTCCTCTGTTTTCACAGGTGCAGGTGTGATTTATTCAACTAATTGCCTGCCCTCTGCTGTGAATAAGGCAATGTGTAGACTACATCATCGGTTAGTGCACTTTAGGAAGTTGTTCCTAATAGAGAATGTGGTACAAAAGACAAGATATGTTATTTTGCCATATTTTTAGTTATAAATAAAATATTGACGTGCCCTAATTTTTGAAAAATGTGATATGAGCAGCGAACCTAATCCCAACAAAGGGTATGCTTGAAAACTGATGATAAGGTGCACAAATCACAGAAGCACTGCTGAAGTTGTGAAAAAAGAGTTCCGTTAACCACTTTTTGCGTGGGTGCACATTGTTCATGATTTAGACACTGCTATTTTTCTCAATCAATCAGTGTTTGTGAAGTGCACTACTCACCTGTGAGGGTCTCAAGGCACTGGGGAAGGGGGGTGGGCAGCTCCGTTGGGGTCAGTCGAAGAGCCAGGTCTTGAGGTCCTTCCTGAACTGGTGCAGTGTCGGGCTCCATTGGAGGTAAGTGGGAGATCAATCCAAGACCTGGCTGCTAGGTAGGAGAAGGATCCTCCACCTGCTCTGGTCCTGTGATAGTGTGGGACGGTGGCTAGGGCGAGGTCGGCTGAGCGAATGTTTCTCTTGGGGGCATGGAAGGAGATTCGGTCATTGAGGTATTGTGGTCCAATGTTGTGGAGGGCCTAGTAGGTGCGTGTGAGCAGCTTGAACGTTATTCTTCTTTTGACGGGAAGCCAGTGAAGGTTGTTGAGGTGTTGGGTTATGTGGTCGCGTCGTGGGATATCGAGGATGAGTCTGGCTGCGGCGTTCTGGACGGTCTGGAGTTTGCGGAGGAGTTTTTTGCTCATTCCGGCATAGAGGGCATTACCGTAGTCCACTCTGCCAGTGATGAGTGCATGGGTGATGATTTTCCTGGTGTCGGGGGGATCCACTTGAATGTCTTGCTCAGTACTCGGAGGGTGTTGAAGCATGCGGGTGAAACGGCGTTGATCTATCGATTCATGGTGACAGAAGAGTCGATTATGAGGCAGAGGTTGTGTGCGTGGTCTGTTAGAGTGGGTGGATTTCCGAGGCCGGGGGGTCACCAGGTGTTGTCCCAAGCGGATGGGGTGGAGCCAAGGATAAGAACTTCTGTTTTCTCTGAGTTGAGCTTCAGGCAGCTGTTGCTCATCCAGGTCGTAACGGCTTTCATCCCTTCTTGGAAGTTGCGCCTGGTGATGTCAGCTTCCTTGGTGATGGAGAGGATGAGCTGGGTGTCATCAGCATAGGAGACGTGTTGAGCCCGTGGTTTCTGATGATGGTTGGGAAGTATTGTATCCATTCTAGCGCTTTTCCTTGGATACTGGTGTCATGGAGTCTGGTGGCTAGTGTGCGATGGGAGACGGTGTGGAAAGCTGCTGATAGGTCGAGGAGGATGAGGGCTGCCCTGTGGCCTTGGTCGAGGAGGGCACGGATGTCAGCAGTTTCCGCGAGGAGGGCGGTCTCGGTGCTGTGGTTGCTGTGGAATCCGGATTGGGAGGTGTCTAGGATGTCATTGGTTTCTATGAAGTGAGCTTGCTGGGTGTTCATGGCCTTTTCTGCTACTTTGGCTGCGGAGGGAAGAAGTGAGATGGGCCTAAAGTTCTTAGGTCTGCTGAGGGCTTCTTTAGGAGAGGGTTGACTTTGGCATTCTTCCAGATGTCGGGGAAAGTGGTGGTCTCGAAGAAGCAATTGATCGTTCAGTGTAGTTCAGGTTTAATGGCTGTGGCGGCCTTGTGGAAGATGTGCGGTGGGCAGGGGTCAGAAGGTGCTCCAGGCGGATGCTCTTCATAGTCTTTAAGGTGTCTTCTGTGGTTAGAGGGGTCCAGGAGAGAAGGGTCTGTTGGGTGGCAGCATTGGGGGTGGCAGTTGAGGCGGTGCTGTGGTCTTAGTCATCGAAGTTGTCGTAGATCGTCTTGATCTTGTCGTGGAAGAAGGAGCTGAGTTTGTCGCAGAGGTCTTGGGAGGGATGTCGGTTGTTTCGCTGTTGGGTTTGGCGAATTCCTGTAGGATGGCGAAGAGTTCCTTGGAATTGTGGATGTTGGAGAGGATTCTGTTTTGGATGAAGTTTTTCTTTGTTGATTTGATGAGTTGGTGGTGTGCTGTGATGGCTGTTTTGTAGGCGGACTGTGCTTCCGGGGATTTACTGTTTCTCCCCCACTTCTCCAGTTGTCGGCAGCAGCGTTTAGATTCACGGAGATCCGTGGTGAACCAGTTGGCTTTCTGGTTGTGTCGTCTCGTAGTGTACTGGAGGGGGTCGAGGCTGTTGCCGCAGTTGGCGATCCATTGGTGGAGGTTGTTTGCCGCTGTGTTGGCATCTGTCGTAGTTGGGGGTGGAGCGCAGGTGTGGGTGGCGGTGAGGTGTTCTTAGGGGACTTTGTTCCAGCTTCTGTGTGGGAGGTGGTGCGTTTGCTTGTGTACAGTGGGTTTCGTAAAGAAGAAGTGAATGCAGTGGTGAGCCAACAAGAGCAGTTCCATGGTGTGGCTGAAGTGAATATTGTTTCCTCCGGTGAAGAACGGGTCGAGTGTGTGTTCTGCAGAGAGAGTGGGGGTGGAGACGAGTTGCTTCAGTCCTATGTTGGTGAGGTTCTCCAGGAGGGTGGTGGTGTTGGGATCGCGGCGGTTGTCCAGGTGGAGATTCAGGTCTCCGAGTAGTGTGTGGTCTGCATAGGCGAGGGTGTGAGGTGCGATGTAGTCTGCGATGATGTTGGTGAAGGGGATGCGGGGTCCAGGAGGTCTGTAGGCGAGCGTTCCATGGAGCGTCGTTCTGGGTTTGGGCTGGATCTGGAAGTGAATGTGTTCCATGGGGGTGAGGCGTCATCCGAGTTGGTGGTAGTCAGTCGGAGGGAGCTTTTGTGGATGATGGCGAGGCCTCCTCCTGGGCGGTGAGGGCGGTCCTTCCTCAGGATCTTGTATTCATCGGGGATGGCGGTTGCGATGTCAGGTGCGGAGCTGGCGTTGGCCCAGGTCTCTGTGAGGAAGGCAATGTCGGGCATGTGGGTGTTGAGGAGGTCCCAGAGTTCTATGCAGTGTCTGTGCAGGGAGCGCACATTGAGGAGGTTGCAGTACAGTGGTTTGTGTGCGCTGGCATCCGGTGGGATGGCTCCCGGTGTCTAGAAGTGGGTGAAGGTGAGGCGGCAGTGTCTGTAGGCGATCGGGCCATGAGTGTTGTCACGGCGGGGGTCGGGGGACCAGGGTCCCTGGCACTGGTCGCGGTCGGGTTGGGTACGGGTGCAGACGGGTCTGCCTTTGGTGCGCCTTCGGTGCGCCAGCAGCACGGCCGCGCAGCGGCTGTCATTAAGTAAGGGTCGGGGGAGGGGGAGCAGCTTGGAGGTGGGAGCGACACTCTGGGGGGGAGGGGCCGCGGGGGCAGCAGAAAACAGAAAAGGCAACCAGAAAAGGCAAACAGAAAGAGGCAAACAGAAAAGGGCAAACAGAAAAAGGCAAAACAGAAAAAGGCAAATAGAAAAGGGAAAACAGAAAAAAGGCAAAACAGAGAAAAGGCAAAACAAACAAAAATCAAACAGAAAAGGGTGACACACAGAGCGGGCTAGCAGCAGAGCAAGCTCTTCCACTAGACCACCAGGGATGAGGTGCAGGCAGGAGCCTGCAGGTAGAGGAGGGCCTTGAACACCTACCTGACGAGGAGCTTGAGCGGCGCTAACGGCAGACTCACAATGGTGGAGCTGTGCGGGGGCACAGATTACCATGAGATTGCAAGCACCTACATAATAAACCTTATTCAAATGAGATTTACTCAGCTAAAATTTGTCTTCTCATAGGAGATGGCGGCCGTTGCTCCTGGGTTGACATAGTTTGTGATGAATACTTACATTATAAGAGAACTACTTCAATGCAGTAGTGTATCTAAAATAGTGATTTCTTTTATGAACTGTAGCAAAATGTATGTGAAATTACATGCAATTTTGCAAAGCTCACTTCTCTCTAATGTCCAAGCACAGAAGCAGATTACACACTCACTCAATCACTCACCATACTTCTATGGTTTGGCACTATTGCCATGATCCCATTCACCACAAGCATGTCAGTTCTTCAATACTCTCTCACTCACTCACTCACTCACTCACTCACTCACTCACTTGTAGCAGTCCTCAACTGGGTGGGCCCAGCAAAGACCAACTTAACCTGGCAGTTATGTGTGCCAGCACACAAATTTTAAGTCTCTCTGTGACCTTGAGTTCTTTCTCCTGCCTTCTTGTAAAGCTACAGAGAAACTGCATGAGAAGAAAGTGATTGCAAACAGGTCTGTGCCATTTAAATAAGGTCCATAGGAGCTTAACGCAACCTGAAGTGAATACCTCCGCAATGTAGCACCAAATTCAATCAATCAATCAATCAAGGTTTGTAAAGCGTGGCTACTCACCTGTGAGGGTCTCAAGGCACTGGGAGGAGGAGGGGCTGCTGATCCGTCTGAGCGCTGGGGTTCAGTCGAAGAGCCAGGTCTTGAGATCCTTCCTGAATTGGGTCAGCGATGGGGATTGTCTGAGGTGAAGAGGCAGGGTGTTCCAGGTCTTGGCGGTGAAGTAGGAGATGGATCTACCTCGGGTTCTAGACTTGAGGATCGAAGGACGGTGGCCAGGGCCAGCAGGCCGGAGCGGAGGTGTCTGGTGGGTACGTGGAATGAGAGGCGGTGGTTCAGGCGTGCTGGCCCTGAGTCGTTGGAGGGCTTTGTAAGCGTGCATGAGGAGCTTGAAAGTGATTCTTTTTTTGACTGGGAGCCAGTGGAGTTCTTGGAACTGTTCGGTGATATGGCTGCGGCAGGGGATGTCGAGGACCAGTCTGCCTGTGGCGTTTTGAACATTCTGTAGTTTCCTAAGGAGTTTCTGGATGAAGCCGGCGTAGAGTGTGTTGCCGTAATTGAGTCTGCTGCTGATAAGAGCGTGGGTGACCGTTTATCTGGATTTGGTGGGGATCCATCTGAATGTCTTTAGAAGCAGGCGAAGCATGTGGAAGCATGATGAGGAGAAGGTGTTGATCTGACGGTTCATTGTGAGTGAGAAGTCCAGTATGATGCCAAGGTTCCGTGCATGTTCCATGGGGGTGGGCAGGGTTCCCAATGTGGAGGACCTCCAGGAATCATTCCAGTCTGAGAGGATGGGTCCCACGTTGAGTTTGAGGTAGCTGTTTTTCATCCAGGTGGCAATGGCCTTCATCCCGCTGTGGCAGTTGTTTCTGGCGGTAGTGGGTTCGTTGGTGAGGGAGAGGATCAGTTGGATGTCGTCGGCAAAGGAGATGATGTTGAGTCCGTAGTTCCCGATGATGGCCGCGAGAGGAGCCATGTAGACATTGAGGAGGGTGGGGCTCAGGGAGGAGCCCTGGGGTACTGTGCAGCTGATCTCCGTGGTTTCGGAGAGGAACGGAGGTAGTCTGACTTGCTGTGTTCGTGCGGTGAGGAAGGAGTGGATCTTGTCCAGGGAGTTGTCGTGAAATTGAGCTCTTCAGTAGAATTCTAAAGCTGCACACGATCTTAGGCTCAAGTTTTGCCACTCAAAAGGCACACATAGTCAAGCTAATCTCATCCAGTAGGGTCCCTACTTGCCTGCAGCCAAACTCTATGCTGGACGTAGGTGTTCCTTGGTATTTTTGGTCTTTCATGGCTAGGACGTGAGGCAGGTGTGTACAGCCCTAGTTCAGTCCAGCCAAACTCATATTCTGAGTATGCCTGGTTCAAGACTAGGGAAACGAAGGTCTGACATTGTTTAATTATCATTTATGAAAAATAGATAACATATAATTCCTTAATGAGTTAAATACACATGTGCTAATCATATCCATAAGGTGACAACTGCACTCTACACAGCACACAATTCAGAGAAATAAATGAATAATGAGGTATGGGGGCAAAATAAGGTGCAAACCATTGGTATCAAACCATCTCAACTAACATATGCATTACCACAATATGAATGATCTCTATTAGGCAACATCATTTTACCTTTACTGTCACACCGCAACCCATCTGAATGTCTGAGACACTTGTACCTTCTCCAGACCATCTTTTTGTTCTCTAGTACCTGCTCCTGTAAGTTTGCATGATCCGTTAGAGGGGTTCAGCAGTTTGGTACACATGGAGGGTTACACCAGACTAGGAGATAAGGCAGTTTTTCAGCAGCACTATCAGCAATAGCATTCCCCCTAGACACTTTGGGGCAGATTCCGATTCGGGCCGGAAATCTCTCCGACCGAGCCGGACCCGGAGAGAATTCCGACCGAATCGGACCCTAGCAGTCCGACCGAACGAGTACGATGCGCACGCATGCTATCGGACTCGTGTCGATCGGACTCCCATTGAAGTCAATGGGAGCCTGTCGTACAACGCGTACTCGGGCTCCCATTGACTCAATGGGTGCGAGGCGAACAGGGCGCCCCCTACAGCGGGTACGCGTCCATGCGCATCGCGGCATACATGCACAGGTAGGGGGGACCCATGGGTCCCCCCTGTGTGCGACTCGCGCACCTACGCGTACAGGGGGGTCCGACGCGGACCCCCAAAGTCCGGCTCCGACAGCTTTTTCGAGCCGGACGGCGCGAGTCGGTCGGACTGCTCGCGGCGCGCATCGTACTTACCCGGCCGGGAAACGTCTCCATAGCGCGGTGCGAGTCGTGTCCATGCGAGTCGGTCGGAGCGTGTTGAAGCCGCGGTCGAGTCGGTCGGCGATTTCGCGGGTGCTTGCATCGTACTCGCTCGGCCGGACCCGCGTACGATTCGGTCGGGAAACAGGGCTCCGAATCGGATCCGGTGAATCCGAATCCGATTCGGAGCACTACCGGCCGAGATCGGAATTGGCCCCTTTATCTTGAGTATATTAGTGGAAAAGACACATAACAACCACTAGCTCCCTTGGGAGTTGAAGAGCATCAAGTCACCCCTTCTGATGAGAGACGTTCCTCACAGGAGTACCTGAAGAAGTGAAAAAACCCTTGGCAAAAAAGGAGGCTGAAAATGTGTGAATTTCAAATAACATTTTCAGCAATGACTTTGCCTTCGTAATTTCTAAGGCAAGAACCATCAACTTAATACGCAATTTTTCAGTGAGGCATTGTGGAGCTATGTGAAGAGGGCAGCAGGCAGTATACACTCATGAGGATTCCATGAAGAGAAGTGGGAATCAATGAGATTTGGTTTAACACACAGCATCTACTTAACAAGATAAGTGAGGCAGAAACCAAAAATATTTTGCATCCCAACAGTCTGTATGGTTACAGAAGTTATGTTTTAGTTGTGAGTAATAGTGAAACTACAGCATGAGGGACAGTAATGGTGGGGGCGTGGCTTGGCCAGCCAAGATGGTGGCCGCAAACCTGTAGCGCTCTGCACGCTAGCCCGACCATCACCATCCATCGGGCCTTGCAGCCACTCATGCTGGTGTTCCAGCACCAGCGGTTCACTTAACAATCCCCCCTTATCATGCCAGCTACCAGAGGAGCACCCACGAGTGCTGCAGTGGGGCCCGGTGCCTGCTGAGACTGACAGCCCCACACAACATGATGGCAGCGTGGGAGGCCAGGGCGAGATGTGGACCACCTGGGCGCTGAGGGGGCTCTGCCGGAAGCTGCCCCTTCGACATTTACCTGTTTGTGGTGACTCCACCAGTGGTGGCCCCAGTGACTCGTGGCTGGGCTCGGGAGGTGGGGGTGCCGACCTGTGACCTGCCTGCCTGAAGGCCCCCACTGAGCCCTGACGGGTGAGCCGGGGGCAACCAGGGCTGGATAGCTGCATCTGGGCCCAGAGTTGCTGCGCCGCGCAGAGGAGTGTTGGGCCGGCAGCCCAGAGGTGGTACCGGGAGAGAGGAGAAGAGGCGGTGACATGACTCCCCCCGGACCCGGTGGTGGGTTCCTGAGGTGAGAGGCGGAGCAGGTAGGCAGGGTCTGTGGACCCCATAGGTGGAGTGATCCTCCCACTGCGCCTGATCTTCTCTGACAGTCACCGGGCCTGCTTTGAGGTAGAGGTGTCCCCCCTGGACTCTGCTGTGCTTTCTCCCCTCGGCCTGCAGCTTCGCTTCGAGTTCACTGAGCCAGCAAGGAGGATGGAGGGGAGCCCTTTACCCTCTGCATAATTGCCTTAGGAGGCTCTTCAGCTCCACAACCAAGGCACACGCCTCCCCTCCCTCGGACGGAGCAGTGAGGGGCAGGTATCACAAGCTTGAGTTCCCATAGTCGAGGGCACAGTGAAGGGAGGACTACCATCACAGCGAGAGGCGTGGTATAGCGTGGGGGAGTGGTGCAAGCCAGCCACGTGGACGGAGCGGTTCCCCTTCTCACTCTGCCTGATCCACCCAGGGGATAGTTGGGCCTATCTAGAACCGAGTGGCCCCATTGGACTCCGCAATGCTTCCCCCCCTTGGCTGCAAACACACCTGAACCTGCTGAGCTGATGGAGAGACCGAGGGGGGCCCCTAACAGCCGCCCACCTGCCCTGAGTGGAGTATCAGTGCCACAATCGAGGTACAGGACTCCTCCCCTGAAACTGCGCTGCAGGAGGAGACCGGCCTGGGCACCAGGCCCCGTCCAAGGTCATACCGCTGAGAGACACTCGTTCAAGGACCCTTCCCCTCTGCATGGTGCGTCCATTGGACCTGGTTTCCCCCAGGACCCATTGGAAAAGCCACAGCATTCTACCACCCAGAGGGGACAGCTCCGGGGCCCTCTCCCCTGGGCTACCCGCAACCAAGCGAACATCCCTCTCCCTGCTGAGGGCGCTTGGAGCCTGCAACGGACTGAGTCTTCCTGCTCAGAGGATCACGTGGGGCCACCCCGTCTCATCTGTTCTCCTTTTGTCCCTGGTCTTGTTGGAGCCTTAATGCAGATCTGTCGACGGTGGACAGATGGGAAGGTTGCGATCCACCTCTGGGGCCCGTCCGCTAGCCCCGTCTGGCCCACAGACTGAAGCCACTGACACTCTAAAAGTAGAAGGAAGCCCATCCCTCACCACATCGGAGAAGCTGGAGAGGGTCCTGGCGGCCATCGAGCACTCCCACATCACGATGGAGGTCCATTTCGGGTCCCTTGTGACTGAATTCTCTCTCCTCTGAGATGACCAATGCACATTGACCAACAGGGTCACATACGGGGAGAAGCCCTTGCAACTCTGTAGGTGCTTGCTATGTAGAACTGCTCTGGCATAGCTGATCTTCAAGCCGTGGTTGCACAGTTAGAGGACAGGGAGGAGGATCTAGAGGGCTGCTCCTAGAGAAGTAACATTTGTTTCCTGGGTCGGACCCCTTACCTACCATCGAGGGGTCGGACCCCATACCTACCTAGACTCCTGGTTTCGCTCATTCACCCCAGCACTGAACGCACCGCCTTCTTCTCACTGGAGCAAGCGCATAGGGTCCCGGTGTGGCGTCTGCCCCATGGCTCCCCTCCTCGCCCGCTGCTGGTGAAATTAACTTTTCAGGGACAGAGATGCAATACTTTGAGCAGCCAGAGCATCAGGGCTTCTACAATGTGGAAGATAAAGTCGTTATTCTATTTCTAGATTGCACTTGTGCTGTCCAACACCAGCGATCCTCCTTTTTGGAGGTCAAGCATCGCCTCCGACAACAGGGAGTGCAATATTCGCTGCTGTTCCCTGCCCGCCTCAAGATAATGTTCGATGGGACCACACTGTTTTTCACTGACCCCAGGGAAGCATGGGACTGGCCGGAGCAACATGGGGGGAGGCCAGTACAGGGTCCCGCTGGGCACTCAGAGGGCACGCAAGAACAACGGAGCGGGTGCCGGAGAAAGAGGAAAAAGCGGTGGCAGCGGAGTCCCCTCTCCTGGATTTCGCCCACCGGCTCCCCCGACCTGGAACAGATCATAGCAGACTGCTGGAACGCCATCCAAGTGGCAGCAAAACTGAGTCCACACCGTGGGGTCACAGATGATGACAGGGGCCCACACCTGTTCTCCTCGGAGGAAGACTCTCTTCACTCTGATGAATCCCGTGCTGATTCACAAACTCTGCTGACGATCACTCCACAGACTGCAGACACTCTCATTTAAGCCTTCATCCAGTATCCTTTTTATACTGCTGGTGCCAGCTGCCCCGTTGCTGTTCGATGATCTAAGTATGGTGGACAACATTATATTGGACTTTGATGGGTGCTCAATAGCTCTACAGGGGCAGAAGTTGTCACCTAATGTTTTTCTTCTCCACCCCATGATACTCTAGAGAACATAGTAGATATTTGGTTTGGGCAAATCACCATTTGCAATGGGCTCTCAGTATTGGATTCTATTACTACCCAGTTACGGAAGTTTTCTCCCACTCTCCTGTATTTCCCCTCTACACAAGAGGGGGGGGCACTGCTTTGCTCCCGAGGTATGGACGGAACGGCTGCGCTTCAGATATTTTCCGCCGCAAGTGCTCACCACTCCAGTAAGCTTGTGGCCCAACCTGTGACATTCAGTATCTTACCCTCAACATCCGCACACTGCACTGCACACTGCTAGAAAGCACTATGCAATTTACTCCTATATCAAGCGGAAGAAGGTGCAGTTAATTTTTCTTCAGGAGACACACTTGACAGCGAAGGAGCTTGTCCGCCTGCATAGGCGTTGGGGCGCATATTCTGTGCCATGACATAATCTGCTTTTGCGTGGGCGGCTTTGGTATGGGTCTGCCCTGGAGTCCCCTTTCAGGAACTAAATAGAGAGATAGGTAAGGAGGGGCGCTATGCCCTCTTGGAGGGAGACTGGATGGCCGACCCATACTCCTGGGTAGTATTTACGCTCTGAACACTGAGCAAGGTGCTTTTTGGGACACACTTTCAGCCACCCTCGCGCACTATACGACAATACCGTGGATCCTGGGAGGGGACTTTAATTGCGTCCTTGACACTAATCTTGATCGTTCCTGTCCCCCGCTATACCGGTCTCCTCAGGCAAGTGTACGCAGAGTGCTTTCTAGAGATCACTGATAGAACATCGACTCTCATAACATCAAACTACAGAATTATTGAGTCAAGAATATTGTAAACAAAAATATCGACACACAATACACAAAATAGAAATAACACTAATATCGATAAAAAATATCGTTTAAATAAATCTCAATGACAAAAATATCGATGACGAAAATATAGAACACAAAAATATAGATAACATTAAAATAAAATGAAACACATCAAAAATATCGATACAAACAATATCGACAACACAAACATCGATAACATACATATAAACTATATCGAAAATAAAATTTAAACATAAAAATACTATTTACGATAATACAATAATATAACATATACCAAATAATTTAAATAAACAATAAAATTAATTACGAGTTAACCACATTAATTTAAACAAATAAATTAAATATACAAAAGCAAATTAATAAACAAACAATATAACATGAAAAATAAATCAAAAGTAATGAAAATAAACATAAATATATATAATATATAAAAAAATAAAACATTTATCTACATATAAAATTAAACAACAACAATAAACAAACTAAAAACAAACAATAAATAAACATAATAAATTACAAGGTAACAGCTAAAAAATCCATAAAAGCTAACTCAACCAATAAATTTCAAACACACAAACCCAAACCAATAGAAGACTCTCACTAATTAAACAAACACTATAAAAACAATCAAATATTTAACATAAAATGTACCCTATAACAGACGACCACGGAGGAAGAGCGAACCTTTGAGAGAGAGAAAACAAAACGAAAAACAACTACACCGAAAACTATTCCAAACATCCCGCAATAAAGGTAAGCACAACACTTTGTAACTAAATAAATTAAAAAACTTGTAAAATATTATAACATAATTTCCTTTATATATAACAGATTCAAAATTACTAAAATTGCATCTAGAAAATTCAACACAAAGATTTACGTACACAACAACAATAAAATATAACACAAAGTAAGTATATGACTTCACCAACAACTAGCGTAAATTACTTAAAAGAACTAAACTGAATAAAATAGCAAAACATAGCTAACAAATGTTCTTTTATTTTTAACAGCTTCTCCAAAAATGGAAAAAACAGGAACATCTACCAAGGACACTCCATCAACTAAAAATAGTAAGTATATTTATTTAACCCGTTTGCTGCTTCGAACGTTCCGCGCCAGTGCGGAACGTTCTATTAAACGGGCGGGGCCGAGTCGGCCAACGGACGTGCGCAGCACTACCGAGGTAGTGCTCGCGACGGCCGTTGGCCGACAGCAGCAGCAAACGGGTTAATTACAAATAAATAAAAATAAACACCTAATAATATAAATAATCAAATTAACTAAAATTACAACGTAATGTTTTATTTTTCACAGATTATAATTCACAACAACTCCACCCAAAAACCCCACAACAAACATTACGTTTGAAAAAAAATACAAAATCAAGATAATAGAAAATTATAATACAAAGTAAGTATATAAAATAACCAACAATTAGACCAAACTATTAAAAAAACGATAAATTTGATCAAAAACGAATTATTACTAACAAATACTTTTCTCTTAACAGCTTCTACAAAATTCAACAAAAAACAACATCAAACGAAAGAAACTTCACCAACTGCATTCAGTAAGTATTTTTATTTCTTCAATAAAATAAATACACTAAAAAAGTGAAACAAACAAATAAACTAAAACTATAACCTTCTCTTTTATATAATTTACAGATTACACTTCAATAAAAGGCCCCCTTAAAACAACAAAGCAAGAATTAACTTCGAAAACAGAGACAAAAGCAACATTACAGAAAAAGATAAAATTAAGTAAGTATATAAATTAACCAACAAATACAACAAACTAATTAACATAATTAAAATAAATTAAAAAGCAAATATAACTAACAAATATTTTTCTCTTGGCAGCTTCTACAAATTACAACCTACAACAAAATCATCGAAAAAGATATCATCAACGAAAAATAGTAAGTATTTTTTTTTCTCAACTAAATAAAAATAGAAGCTAAATAAATAAAATAACACAATAAAATGTAACACAATAACATTTTGCTTTTAAAGCAATAGAAAAAAACAAGCGAATAAACATCAACAATTAAAAGAAAATCCATCTAGAAAATAAAATGAAAATACATGTAAGTTTTTTTCAAACATATTAATTATACAAAATGTTTATTGTTCAAAATCGTATAATTAATAAATATATATATACATATATTCACAGATTAACCAAAAAATGGCAGAGGGAGCAAAATTCATTACTTCACAAAAGGGGAAACTACTTCTCTGCTACATGAGATACACTTATACCCAAGAGAAAATGAGTGGAAACAAAACACATTGGAAATGCAGTAAATATTACTCAAAGTCTTGTTATGGTAGAGCCACTACAATGGAAACCAATGTAGTAAATGTCAAAGAACATAACCATCCCCCCAATGTAACTGAAATTGAGGTTAGAGATGCTCTCGAGACAATAAGAGAAGCAAGTACCAGCTCACAACAAACAAGTACCCAAATACTTAAAAATGTGTTAACTAGGATACCTGAGCATGTTACAGGACAACTACCGCCTATCCCCACTCTGAAGAGATTAATTTCCGGAACTAAAAGAGCTGCAGCTCAAACACCACCTACCCCTCAAACCTTTTCTGAAATACAAATATTACCTGAAAATACCATCACTCACAAAGATGAAAAATTCCTTCTCCATGATAACAAAAGTCATGAAAAACGAATTCTCATCTTTGCAACAAATAACAACTTACAAAAACTTAAAAACTGCGAAACATGGATGGTGGATGGCACATTCAAAGTTTGCCCCAAGCCTTTTTATCAATTATACACAATCTATGGCGAATATGAAGATTCTAACATACCGTTCATATACACACTACTCCCTAATAAACAGAACACCACATACATAGAGCTCCTAACAATATTAAAACAATACACCGACAACTACTTTCCGCAAAAAATCATCATTGATTTGGAACAATCAATGATTCAATCAATTTTAAAATTATACCCACACACAAGGTTGCTACTACCACTTTAATCAAAGTATCTGGAGGCACCTACAAAAAACTACTTTAAGTATAGATTACGCCACCAATAGCAACTTTGCCTACCAAATAAAAAAATTAATAGCCCTGGCCTACGTACCAACAACTGAAGTAGCAACTTTTACAACCTACTTATTGAAAGCCCTTCCAATCAGGCAAATGAAACTAAACTAACTCCCTTCCTAGACTACTTCGAAGATACTTGGGTGGGAAGGTTACATAGGTCAGTGCACCGTAGGCAACCCAAATTCCAAATACCTTGGTGGAACGTATTCAACTGTACTCTAGCTCAAAAAGCAAAAACAAACAATGCAGTGGAAGGATGGCACAATGCCTTCCAAGCCACAATTGAAAGAGGACAACCAACCCTACATAAACTTATAGAAGCTATTAAAAAAGAACAAAGCTATCAAGAGCTCAGACTAGAGCAATCTCTAACAAAAATCGGCCCTAAACTAAGTAAACAAACTAAAAGGATGTATGAATATCTACAACATAAAACTAGACTATTTGCAAACACCAAAGGTCTAGAATACTTAGACATGCTAGCTAAATCTATACTGTAAAAAAACCAACAATGCTAAACACCATAAACATTTAAAACTTCAAAACATTTAAACAACATAATTCTACTCTTTTTTAAAAAATAATAAATATAACTATGTCATGTAAAATTTAAAAAATAACACAAATATATATGATATATTATAATTATTAAATTAAAAAAATACAAATAAATCAATGTAACAAAAACATTTCCCACCCATAATAATTAAAAATAACTTACAGTTATGTAGCAGTAGACGATCCGGGAAATCCAATAAATCCATAGAAGATAAATTGAAAAACAAATCCATTTGAAAAGGGAACCCCCAAAAAAATGCAAAACTCAGCTGTAGAAAAAAAGATCCAACAACGCAATCCTCTCAATAACGAAACACTCAAAACCCCGGAAATTATTGTAAAAAAAACGCAAAAATTAAACTGTAGAAAAAAGGCTCCAACGACGCAATCCTCTCAATAACGAAACCCTCAAAAACCCGAAAAATAGCTTTTAAACAAAAACGCTCCAACAAACCTGAAAAATAAATGGAAATGTCAAAATTCTTGTTTTAAATAAACAAAATACATTTTCCTTTTTGTAAACAAAAAAAGTGTCGAGACCACCATCCGTTCACGATCGGGAAAACCTGTAAAAACAAAATAAAAGAACACCCACCCACAATAACACGTACAAACCCACAAACATTAACAATAAACACAAAATAACACAATTAAACAACACATAACTAACACTACATAACACTCTACTCTAATCCAACACTACGGCAAACACATAAAACACTAAACTACCAAAACAACATCTAACTACACCAAAAACGAACAGCCACGGTTCTCACAAACCTAACTACACTACTACTACCTCGCCCCTACCCTAAAACTACCTTAAAAGTTAATTAAAACAAACTTACCTTAAGCGACAAAACGCAGCTCCCAACCGCGAGGGTCCGTCTTCCAAAATGACCTAAAACGAAACAGATAGATAGAAAAGTGAGGAAACTAGAAAGAAAATGGCAGCGTAATAAAAATGAAAAAAAGACTTAGGGGCCGATTACGGTGGCAGGCGGATCGCCCCCGCCGGGCCGGCGGTGGTCACCGCCAGCCCGGCTGGGGTGTTCTGCCCGCCATCCCGACAGCAAAGACCCCCCGCCATATCATGATGGCTGGGGGGTCCGCGGCGGACGGAAAAACCGTCCGCCGCTTTTCCGCCGGTCGACTCGTCGACCGGCGGAAAACGTGCTGAACATGGTGGTGGTGTCTGGAAGACACCGCCATCCATATCACGATGCAGGCTGTGAGCAGCCTTTCCATGGCTGCATTGCTGCCATCGAAAGGCTGGCGGTTCCTGCTGTTGGGGGCCCGTTGCGGGCCCCCAGGGTGTTGGGGGGATGGGGGGTGCACATGGGGGGTATGCATTTGCATGCACAATGTGGCAGGCACCGCACGGTGCCTGTCACATTGTGCATGTAAATGCACAACATGTATTTTTACATTGCGGCGTGTGCTGCTTGCAGCACCGCCCGCCGCAATGTAAAAATACGGGATGCGTCCGCCAGTGTGGCGGGCACATCCTAATTTGTATAGCGGGACCGCCGCACCTATGGCGGGCGGTCCCTTTTGCCAATGCGATGGCGGGGCGGACTTTGTCCGCCCGCCATAGTAATCGACCCCTTACTCCCCATAGAAAAGAATGGAGAAATAATATTAAAATGCAAAAAAATAAATTTATATTTTTACATATTGTAAAAAAAATTACAAATGTTCCAAAAATATGTAAAAAATTGTAAAATATATATAAAACATTATGGGGGTCATTAGGATGGCGGGGGGATCACCATCGCCAGCCAGGCGGTGGCGATCTGCCGGCCATCTTCACCCGATTCACCCCCCACCATATTATAATGGCGGGGGTACCGCGGCGGATGCAAAGTGCGTCCGCCGCTTTTCTGCCGGTCGGCAATCGTTCCGATTGCCGGCCGGGCGGACTGGGTCCTTAATATGGTGGCGGTGCCTAGCAGGCACCGCCATCCATATTAGGATGCTGGGTTTCACAGGCCTTTCCATGGCGGCTTCGCCGCCATGGAAAGGCTGGCGGTGAATTGCTTTGGGGGCCCGTTGTGGGCCCCCGGGGGGTTGGGGGGCTGCACTTGGGGGTTACCTACGGTACCCCCCTTCATTGCCATGCACAAGGTGGTAGGCACAGCGCGGTGCCTGCCACGTTGTGCATGGCAATGCACAACATGCCTCTTTGACATTGCGGCGGGTGCTGCTCTAAGCAGCACCC
This sequence comes from Calotriton arnoldi, assembly GCA_963921515.1. Classification (NCBI taxonomy): domain Eukaryota; kingdom Metazoa; phylum Chordata; class Amphibia; order Caudata; family Salamandridae; genus Calotriton; species Calotriton arnoldi. Next base: position 3,849 of record CAWUFW010004596.1, on the reverse strand, counting down.
GCCGCAATGTCAAAATAGCGGAATGCGACCGCCAGGGTGGTGGTTGTATCCTAATTAGCGGTGCGGGAACGCCGCACGTCTGGCGGCCGGTCCCAGCACCGCTAGGGTGGCGGGCAGACTAAAGTCCACCCGCCATCCTAATAACCCCCTATATTATCAAAAAACAAAAAATATCATATTTAATATATATTAAAATGTATATTTATTTCATGTACTGTAAAATTTCCCAAAATATTAAAATGTATAATGAAAAATATATGTGAAAATATATATTTGTAAATAATTTAATATATTAAATATTATTTGAATAAACATAATATTCAATATACTAAATAATAAAATATACAAACAATATATAAAATACATATTATATAATTGTATTAAAAATAAAATTATATAAAATGCATTAAAAATTGTTTAAAAAAATAAATACAAATATTTATTTTTTGTCATAAAAAATAATAAACAATGAAAGTAAAATTGTTTAAAATGAATAAACTATTAATATATTTACTTTACTATTATATGACTATACTTTAAAAAAAATTACAATTTTTCAATTGTTTTAAAAAATATGTATGTTAAAAACATTGTTAATTTTCCAATTCTGCATTTAAAATGTATGTTAAATGACATTGTTAATTTTACTACTCTACATGAAAAATGTATGTTAAAAAATATTGCTAATTTTCCAATTCTACATGAAAAATGTACATTAAAAATTATTGTTAATTTTCCAATTCTACATGAAAAATGTATGTTAAAAATATATTATAAGTTGTAATAAATTTTGAACAACATCAAAATACCTGGATAATATTTTTAATATTGTGACAAAATGTATAACAAATTCAAATGAGAACAAATAAACTGTAAAATAAAAAAACATGTGTAACTAATAAAAAGGTTTACAAGAATAACTAACATACATCACCTTTCTTATTTAAATGTACATACAAAAATAAAATAACTAATAAACAATAAAAATTTACTACAGCTAACTGCAAAACCAACAAAACTCAGAGAAAGTGCAGGATAATAAAGCAAATTAAATTACTATTCCAACTCCAAAACAAACTAAACTCAGGTAAAGTGCTGGATAATAAAACATATTAAATTACAATTCCAACTCCAAAACCAACAAAACTCAGGGAAAGTGCAGGATAATAAACCGAATTAAATTACTATTCCAACTCCAAAACCAACAAAACTCAGGGAAAGTGCTGGATAATAAAACTAATTAAATTACTATTCCAACTCCAAAACAAAATAAACTCATGGAAAGCACCTGATAACAAACCTAATTAAATTACTATTCCAACTCCAAAACAAAATAAACTCAGGGAAAGTGCTGGATAATAAAACATAATAAATTACTATTCCAACTCCAAAACCAACTAAACACAGGGAAAGTGCTGGATAATAAACCTAATTAAATTACTATTCCAACTCCAAAACAAAATAAACTCAGGTAAAGTGCTGGATAATAAAACATAATAAATTACTATTCCAACTCCAAAACCAACAAAACTCAGGGAAAGTGCTGGATAATAAAACATAATAAATTACTATTCCAACTCCAAAACCAACTATACTCAGGGAAAGTGCTGGATAATAAAACATAATAAATTACTATTCCAACTCCAAAACAAAATAAACTCAGGTAAAGTGCTGGATAATAAAACATAATAAATTACTATTCCAACTCCAAAACCAACAAAACTCAGGGAAAGTGCTGGATAATAAAACATAATAAATTACTATTCCAACTCCAAAACCAACAAAACTCAGGGAAAGTGCTGGATAATAAAACATAATAAATTACTATTCCAACTCCAAAACAAACTATACTCAGGGAAAGTGCTGGATAATAAACTTAATTAAATTACTATTCCAACTCCAAAACCACCAAACTCAAGGAAAGTGCTGGATAATAAACCTAATTAAATTACTATTCCAAGTCCAAAACAAAATAAACTCAGGGAAAGTGCTGGATAATAAAACATAATAAATTACTATTCCAACTCCAAAACCAACTAAATTCAGGGAAAGTGCTGGATAATAAACCTAATTAAATTACTATTCCAACTCCAAAACCAACAAAACTCAGGGAAAGTGCTGGATAATAAACCTAATTAAATTACTATTCCAACTCCAAAACAAAATAAACTCAGAGAAAATGCTGGATAATAAAACATAATAAATTACTATTCCAACTCCAAAACTAAAAGAACTCTAAGAAAGTGCTGGAGAATAAAATATAATAAATAACTATTACAACTCCAAGTTTATAATCAATAAAATATTTTTTTTTATCAAATGTATCTTTATAATACATTTTTAAATAAAAAAATTAATAATATTTTTCTACAAATTATTTTTTTTGTAAATAAATTACAAAAAATATAGGAGGTCATTACGATGATGGGCGGACAAAGTCCGCCCGCCATCGCAACGGAAAAGGGACCGGCCGCAAGAGGTGCAGCGGTCCCGCTGTGCCTATTAGGATGCGACCGCCACCATGGCGGTCGCATCCTGTATATTTAACATTGTGGCGGGCGGTGCTGTATTCAGCACCCGCCACAATTTTAAAAGGGCATGTTGTGCTTCTGCATGCACAACGTGACAGGCACTGCGCGGTGCCTGCCACCTTGTGCATGCAAATGTCAGGGGGTACCATGGGTACCCCCCAAGTGCAGCCACCCAACCACCTGGGGGCCCGCAAGGGGCCCCAAAGGCATTCTCCGCATGCCTTTCCATGGCGGAGTCTCCGCCATGGAAAGGCATGAGACCGCTCATCATCGTAATATGGATGGCGGTGCCAGCAAGGCACCTCCACCATATTGCAGGCCTTTTCCGCCCGGTAGGCAATCGGGTGGATTGCCTACTGGCGGAAAACTGGCAGACGGTCTTTCCGTCCGCCTGGGTCCCCACCGCCATCGTAACATGGCGGGGGGGAAATTTTAGGCGGGCGGACGAAAATGGCGGGCGGATCGCCACCACCATACGGGCGGTGGCGATCCGTCCGCCATCGTAATGACCCCCATAGAAAAATTTACTCAAACATAAATATAACCTCAATATTTTAATTTTTTTCAAATTTAAATTTTCAAATACAAAAATTCAATTTCTACTTTTAACAAAAAAATATTTTTAAACATTAAAAAACTACTCCCTACCCTTATCCCCTATAAAATCAACATCACACTACTACATTATGTAAAAAAATTCTAAACATTTTCAGAAATTTACAAATAATATTTTCAAATTACTCCCCACCCTAATTCACTATAAACACAACAACCCGCTACAAAAACTTTACAAATTTTAAAAAATATTTCTATTTTCATTAAAAAAATGAAATACTCCACACTCCACATACTTATCCCCTATAAATACATCCCACAAATAAATATTTGAAATATTTAAAAAATATTTAATTTTTTTTTTAAATGACTCCTACCCTTATCCCCTATAAACCCAATATCCCACTCCTAAAATTTTACAAATTAAAATATTTAAATTTTATACCAATTTTTTAAATTACTTCCCACCCTTATCCCCTATAAACCCAACATCCCGCTCATAAAATTTAACAAAAATTTAAAAAATATTTAAATTTTAATCCAAAATTTTTAAATTACTCCCCACCCTTATCCCCTATAAACCCAACATCCTGCTCCTAAAACTTAAAAAAAATGTAAAAAATATTCAAATTTTAATCTTAAATTTTTAAATTACTCCCCAACCTTATCCCCTATAAACCCAACATCCCGCTCCTAAAACTTAATTCAAAAAAAAGAAAACAAACTTTTTAACATATATTTTTTAATCTATAAGACATATAGG